>CAKKXW010000004.1:47006950-47037784 GCA_920937365.1 Sphaerophoria rueppellii
ACCGCGTCAAATCTCCTAGAGGGAAAATGACCTAGCCCGTTTGTTACGACTCCAAGGTAAGTAGCTCTCACCATAAATACTTTTTACTACGTTGTGCATTTTGCATTGAAAAACTCATAACCTTGCTGGTAAGGTAGTAAAATTATATGAAATAAAGACATAATCGTTCTTAAGCAATCTATATATGTCAAATTTTCATCTTCTTAGGGACTGAATAAATAAATAAATAAAGGGACTGTAATATATAAAGCCGCTGGAGCAGATGGTCTAGTTGATGAGCTGTTCAAAGTACCAGGCGACGAGGTAGATAGGAGCATGTACCAAATCATCTGTAAGATATGGTCAGAGGAATGCATGCCCGATGAATGGAACCTCAGCATTGTTTGCCCGATCCAGTAAAAGGGAGATCCTCTAAACTGCGCCAACTACAGAGGAATAAGTCTACTTAACATCACCTACAAGACGTTCAGATGAACGTCTGAAGCCTTTTTTAAACAATCTGATTGGTCCTTATCAATTTGGCTTCAGGCCAGGAAAGTCAACCATCGACCAAATGTTCACGTTGCGGCAGATCCTGGAAAAGACTTCTGAACTCCAAATCGATACCCACCACCTTTTCATCGATTTTAAGGCCGCGTTTGACAGCATCTACAGAGACGAACTGTACAAAGCTATGTCTAGTTTTGGCGTCCCTGCCAAGCTCGTTTGATTGTGCAAAATGATGATGGAGAACTCACGCTGCTCCATCAAGGTTACGGAATCTTTCGACGTCAAAAAAGGATTCAGACAAGGCGATGCACTGTCATGCGATTTCTTTAACATCGTTCTTGAGAAGATAGTGCAGAACTCCAACGTCAACACCAGAGGCACTATCTTCCAAAAATCTGTTCAACTTCTCGCGTACGCCGATGATACTGATATAATGGGAAGAATACAGTGTGATGTCAATGACGCCTTTGTGAGAATTGAGACAGAAGCGGCAAAAAAGGACACCCAACACCGACGGCTCGGGCAGAGGTAGTAGAGGAGTTTGCCTACCTAGGCTCCGCTATAAACACGGGCAATAACTCCAGCGCCGAAATCAGACCAAGAATAACTCTTGCAGCTGTTTCTTTGGGCTAAGAAAGCAATTTCGTGGAAAAGCCCTCTCTCGAGCAACTAAGGTAAAATTGTACAACACCCTCATCATCCCAGTCTTGCTGTATGGTGCATGAAGCATGGATCTTGACAAAATCGGATGAAAGTGTCTTAGGCTGTCTCGAGAGGAAAGTTCTTCGGGTCATCTTTGTGTGCCTTGAAGGGGAAGGGCGAAGAAGTTATAATAGCGAACTTTACGGGTTGTACAACAACATGGATCTTGCCAGAAGAATCAAGGTCCCGAGACTCAGATGGCTCAGTATTAAGAGCGGATGGACACCAATGCTCTGGCCCGGAAAGCCTTCGACACTATTCCCGAGGGACGTAGGAGGAGAGGAAGACCGCAACTCAGGTGGCGCACTCAAGTGGAAGAGGACCTCAATCAACTTGGAGTGCAAAACTGGAGACAGCTAACTAGGGACCGAGCTGGCTGGCTGAGACTGTTGATTGAGGCCCAGGTCCACAACGGACTGTAGCGTAAGTAAGTAAATAAGTAATATAAACAAAAAATAAATTAAGTCAAATGAAATGGGCTTTAAGAAGTGGAAGCCTATAAAAAATAATAATAATAATATTTTGTTATTATTTAAATTAGGAATTGTGTTTTGGAACAGAATAACAGTAACTATACAAACAAAAATAATATTTTTTTCATTTAGCTACTTTCTGTATGATCTTAAGATTTAACCTAATCATCTTTGTCAATATCTTTGTTCTGCACCTTTAAGTTGTTCACTGAAAGGTCTTTTTTCAATCTTAAAAGCTATTTTGTTTATCAATTTGTATGCGTACTTTATTTTTATATTCTCAATAACTAAGCAAAAATATACAATATCTTTTCATTGCTCTTTAAGGGCAGGCCAATATTTTAGATATGTTTTAGGTTTTTGTATTGTTTTTTTTTTTTGTTTTTTTTTGCTTGAAAATTTAAGTGTGACTTTTTACTTGCTTCCCATTTTATTTGCGAAATTACATTAATGCATGAATGCAATTTTAAGCTTAACTCAAATTAAAGCTAAATTAACAACAAATAAAAAACATACATGGATGGATTGAAATTACTGAGCAAATGGATTACGTGGATTCGCTCCAGGAATATCCAAGTTACCACCGGTTGTTTGATAAGTTCCATAGGTATTTCCAGTTCCATTTTGAGGATTCATTTCGTTGAGACGAGCATTGGATAGTGCCCGCGGAATTGGATTACTTGGCACGCCATGAGGAGCTAAGTGTGAAGTTTCCTCAGCAACCTGAAAAGAAAATGATATAAGGGAATTATAACAAACGTCATATTACAAATAAACTGCTTCTATACTCATTTGTAACAGACAAATATGTATTGTTTAACTGCAAGATAAATGAAAATGAAGTTGAATTCAACAGTTTCTTTTTTCATTCATTCATCAGTACCTATCTCAAAATATAAACTGTGTGCTAGGATTCATAATTAACTTACATAATTACTTTAACTAAAGAGGAGCAATCACCAGTCAATCAGCAGTACTAAGACTTAATTAACTGCAGTACTTTTTAACTGGCTTCATAGTAAGTGAGTTTAGTTTTAGTCAAAAAATCTTTTAACTGCAGTCAATTAACTTGGTTGGGTGTTGTAGGATCTGGAGGCGAATGCTGTAACTTTTCCTACACACCAAGCGCTTACCTTACCTCCTCGTCATAACATAACAATCGGGTACTGGTTATATCTCTAGATATAACTTGCGAGGGTGCAAAACGGAGAAACAGAAGAACCTAATCAAAGGCCACACTGCAAAACATCAGTATAATATATGCACACGCCCCTACCGATGATGCTGAGGAGTCGAGCAAGGAGGATTTTTATGACCTCCTGGGAAGAGCCTTCGGAGTCTGTCCAGAGTACGACGTCAAAACTGTGCTAGGAGATTTCAACGCAAAAATCGGGAAGGAAGACATATTTGGTGGATTAGTTGGAAAGCACAGCCTCCACGAAGTTACAACAGATAACGGCTTCAGACTAATCGACTTTGCTACAGCTCGTAATACGGTGATAAGTAGCACTAGCTTTCCAAGACAAATGATCTGCACGGCAACCTGGCGATTTCCAGATGGTCGAACCACCAACCAAATCAACCATGAGCTAATCGGCGCAAGACACGCAACCAACGTGAACGTGCGCACTTTCTAAGGAGCAAATGTAGACTCTGACCACTTTCTGGTAGTGGCTTAGTTTAGAGCTCGACTATCAAATGACAAAAAAACACGTGTGGCCCCAAGAAAGAAGTTCAACTTCGGTTGCCTTGGCACTCCGGATAATGCCAGAGACTACAATGAGCGACCGAGTGAGCGACTCTCCGCCGCCCTCCCAAATACCACAGATGCCAACAGCTTGTGGAACCAATATCGCGAAGTAATAAAAAAAAAAAGTAGCCGACACCACCATAGGTTTCCAGCCACCCCCGAAAAAGAACCCGGTGTGGTGAGTGTGCGTTATTGAAAAGAGAGACGGAAAATGTACGTTTGCAGATTCTGCAACGGAAAACAAGAGCAGCAAGAGAAGAGTACACACTGAACAGAAAGGAGAAATGAGAAAAAGACACTGCGAAGGAAAAAAGAGCATCAACAGCTCAAAGATCTAGAAGAATCTCGGGCCAAGAAAAACACCCGGTAATTCTTTAAAAGGTCGAAACAATTAGCTTCTGGTTTTAGAACCGGGACACAGGCTCTTCGGAACAGTGAAGAAACCCTGTCACCAAAGCATAGGGAATTGCAGATGTTTTTAAGCAGCACTTCCAACAGCTGCTGAATGCGCAAAATGTCGAGCGAGCTAATGACGAAAGAGAAGCAACACCAGTCAATGAAGACCCAGTCCCAGCTCCCAGCGCAGAAGAGGTAGAAAGAGCCATCCAAAAGCTAAAATATAACAAGTCCGCCAGGTCGGATGGCATTCCTACCGAACTCTTTAAACATGGAGGAGGTTTTTTTATGAACCCCATGCACCAGGTCATCACCAAAGTGTGGGAGGAAGAATGCATGCCCACTGACTGGTCGATAAGCTCCATATGCCCCATCTACAAAATAGCGATCCGATGTCATGCAAAAACTACGGTGGCATATCCCTGCTTAATGTTGCATACAAAATCCTATCCAACTTACTGTGTGAGCGTCTTAAACCTTTCAGCAACACAATAATCGGCACTAAGCAGTGTGGCTTTAGGCCAGGCACAACAACGATAGACCAAATATTCACACTGAGGCAGATTCTGGAAAAGACCAATGAATTTCAAGTCGAAACCCACCATCTTGTCATCGACTTTTAAGCTGCGTATGATAGCATCTACCGCCAAGAGCATATGATGGCGATGTCTGAATTTGGGAACCCAAAAAAACTGATCCAGCTATGCCGCATGACGCTAAACAATATACGCAGTGCAATGTGCAAATGGGTAACAGCTCATCCGAGTTATTCCAAACATGAGCGGGGTTTAGACAAGGAGATGCGTTGTCATGTGACTTCTTCAACATAGTCTTGATAGTGCGCAAGGCAGGTTTGAGCACGGAAAACACTATCTCAACAAGTCCACCCAGCTTCTAGGCTATGCGGACGACATGGAGATCATCGGTCGATCCAAGAGATCTGTGCTCGAGGCCTTCCCCGCGATTGAAGAACAGGTAAATATCGCTGGTCTTGATGTGAATGAGGACAAAACAAAGTACATGCTATGAACAAACAAAGCAACATCTGTCCACCGCCATGGACAAAACATCACTGCAGCAATTTCGAGTTAGTTAAGGAGTTGGAACAAACATCAATTCCACAAACGACACCTTAGTGGAGATCCGAAGAAGAATTACACTAGCGAACCGCTGCTGCTTCGGGAGACTGCCACCTCTATTCATTAAAACGTTGAAGATGCAAGCTAATTATCTCCTGCACGTTCTCAGAATGCCTGGATCTCTGCTTGTTAGAAAAATAGCGATAAAAACGGTACAAAGCCATAATAACTGGTTGCATGAGTGGTCACGTCTTGCAGAAGAATACAATTTAAATTTAAATTTAAATACGGAAGATGTAACTCACAGTAGAACTCTTATGTACAAGGTTTTTGCAGCAGTAGATGATAAGTGCAGAACAGAGTATGCAGCTGAAGCAGCCGGATCCTTCTTCAGAACAACCTACAGTTGGCTCAACCATAATATCGCAGAAAGCAACTACTTCTATGATGCGAACAATGTAAACGTTATTTCAACTATGGTCAAGTTAAGAAGCGAATTACCCAACTTAAACTTCATACCGCATAGGTCTGATCTACCATTTGAGTGTACTATTTGCAATTTAGCGGAGAGGGAGAACGTTATTCATTTCGTCGGAAGGTGTCCAACTCTCAACGAAACTAGGAGAAGTATCCTGGGGAACGATTTTCAAACAGCAGATCAAGTTATTAGTTTGCTGAATGAGATGGATGTTGCCAAACTTTATAATTTTTGCAAAATTGTGTCAAAATACAGATTCAGAATATTCAACAAAGACTTCTGAATTGTAATACCTACATGTTATTTGCATACATATTTACTTTTTTGTTAGGAATCAAACTTATACAGTGCCTTGCATAAGTATAACCGCACCCGTCCCATAAGATTCTGGATGTTTTAAAAAATTTCGAACGACACGATCCGATCGTGAAATTCGTCTTCAATAGTTCAATAGCCCTAAGACTTAGGCCGCTTGACCGAAAAGCCAAGATTTTGCCTTTTTCACTCGTTATTTTTTTAGACGACTCCATATTGAAAAATCTAGTTAATAGTATGCCAAAAAGAATTCTAAGATTGGTGGAAAATAAAGGCAACAAAATTTCATATTAATTTTTTGTAAAAAATTAACTTAAAACAAAGAAAACACAAAAAAACAATAAATGCGGTTATAATTTTGCAATACATTAAATTCTGTCTTTAATTTTTTTACACCAGGAGAGGAAATAACGGTACTTTATTTTCTTCTCAATTTGCTTGATCAGTGATGCAACTCAATAAAAAAATAGTAAGGAGTCACTCCTATTGTAGGTTTTCTTTTAAAAGCATTTTTCCGGGTGCGGTTATACTAGGGATTCCATCCGTCCGGGTTTTCCCGGACATGTACTCTTTTTTCACTCTGCGGGGGACGTCCGGGATAGTTTTTTGTTAATTATCCGGGTTTGTACCTACTCTTTTTATGCATTGAGTAACCATATACTTTTATACTACTAAAACTTAAAGTTATTCAAAAAACGAACCGTACTAAATATACTAATACTTAAGATACGAAATTAGTAATCGAACACAACTTTTGTGCTGTCATTTATGTCAAAAAAAAAAAACAAATTTGTTTGTATGTTAGAATCAGAGATAAAAGGCATTGAATAAGAAGTACAGGAAGGGGTCTTATGAACAAGAATTGAAGCATTTTTCTAAGTAGTGTGAGTTTTACAAACACAAAGCATTACAACAAGGCTGGTCTGCAGTTGAATGGTTAATCTCAGGGGCGCCAAGCGAAAATTGATTGAATCAAGATTTCATCGATTTTGCTTCAACTTTTTTTTCAATCTCAATTCTTTTTTTAGTAAGCATGGTGTTTTTACACTAAAGGTGCACTGCACGGTTTTTAATGTTTAATTTTTTTATTTTCCAGTACATTTTCTTCATTTTTTCATACGTAATTCATCACGTTTATTACGCTTTTTTTAATACAACCAACAAATAAAAACGTTTCGAAACACGATGGAAGAACTATTCAAAACAACCGTGCACACTACGGGAACTCAACGAATTGCAGCGCCTTACCATCACGAACAGAAATAATACACCCCTAGACTCGACTGACAACACAGTCAAAGTTTGACAGCACATACCCTAAAAATTGACAGCACATACCCTAATAATGGACATCATCAGACATTTTTGTTGCTTCACTCACGTACACTGTACATGTAGCTAACACCGCTTCCTGTACTTCTTATTCAATGATAAAAGAAGATCCGAAACTGACGTACGTTTTATTCTCCGGATACCGTAAATTATATTTTTATGTTACTTCGTGTATGAATATATGGGAATAAGCTTGTTTGTTATGTTTTTAATTTGTGATTCCCCCATTACAGCAATTGATAAACAGAAGTTAAATGTAGTTTTAATAAAAGTTCGAAACTTAAAGATTCGTCATTAGGTCCGTTCATTCACTTTTTCGGGAGTTTTGTAATAACTGTTAAATTTCGAGGAATGGGGATGAAATTTTGCAATTCTCCTAAAATATAAAATCTCACATCGTTATTCTAATTGTTTGACAGAACTCATAAAATCTCCCGCAAGAAAGATTTGCGTGTAAGATCGGAAGAAATGTTGTTCTCCTTCAAAAGTGACAGAACTTACAAAACACTTTAGTAAAAGTACATAAAAGTGTGAGAATTTGGGAAATTTATTGAGTTTTTGGGAGTTTTAGGAAGTAAAAGAACAGACCTTAAAATGTTTGCATTCCGTACGCATTGCGCAGCTGTAAAATCGAGGGTCAATTCTAATCCACGGCTCAACGAAAGAACTCTTTAAATAAAACTTTAAAGGAATTTCTTTAGGTATCTAATTCCATAGGAATAGACCTAATTGTAAGGCGAATTTATCTTACGTCTTACCCCAATCACATATTTTATTACGAAGGGAAAAAATCTACGTTTCTTGCAGAGTAAATTTGTTTTTTTGTTAGTCCGAGGTTCAAAGTTTACCATCGACTTGATAATAGGTCCTTACAAATTAAAAAAAAAAAAAAACGGTTCAGGAACTCAAATATTTATGTGCAATTTTTGTGTGTTTATTCTGTCCTCATTGTGTACTCTTTTTTCAGTCCCCATTTGTCCGGGAAAGTCCGGGATTTTGAATCTCAAGTAATAGTTTCATCAAAACATATCTGGCAACCCTAGGTTATACTTATGCAAGGCACTGTATGTGGTGTGTAGTGTATTGCAGTTGTTTAATCTATTTTAGTTATCAACCTGATTTTTGTATGTATAATTATGTAATAACTGTTAATTGAATCGAAAATCAATAAAAATCAACTATCTAATATCTATACTACAACTGTTGCAAAGAAGTACACTCGGGCGTATACGTGTTTTCTTAATACATTTTTTTAATTTACGCTTGTTTTTACTTTTTGTTTGTGAACCTTACGTTTTTTGTATCAATTATTGCCTTGTTAATCTTAACAACGTCTACAATACAGTTTTTGTTTGTGCCCAATCAACAATATGAAAATGTTTGTCAGTCAATATTGTCACTATTTAGACATAAAGCCTCTACAAACGCCAATTTCTAGGTTCAATGTCAATAATGAGAAAGCCAAGTTAATGACCTAAAGAACCTTACGACTGACTTCTTGGTGGTCTTTTTGGAATCGTTTCATACAAGAATATCATATTAAGTCGTTGTAAGGAAGAATGGATATGAATACAATCTAAGCTGCAACCGGCTGTTGGAAGAAAATTATGCGACTAAAGTTCCATGAGCATAGCTCAAAAAATATCAATTTTAATCTGTGAACCCCTATTTCTGATGTGATGATGATAAAACTGACAATTCTCAAATATTTTTTTCAAAAAACAGTAGAATTCCCATTTCAGCTTTTACTATACGTTATAAAAACGAATTCCATCAAAGAATATTTCTAAAAAAATAATTTTTGTATTGTTTCATTTATATCTCTCGACAAGAATCGAAAATTCAAATTTCTTATTTCAAGCAAAAAACTACACACAAAAATGATACGTTCCCCACACACTGTGATTTCATTTCAGTCATACTCACAAAAAATGTTGATATTCATCAATTTCCTCATCTTTTATCATTTACAGCTACATTCTATCATTTTGTTCATCATTTCAGCAAAACAACTAACATCGCACTAAGGGATGAGCCGCCCCCGGGGTCTTTTCGCCTCTTTTATGGAACATGGTCGTAAGCGACCTACTAACATCATTGGAAGTAGAGGGCTTCAAAGTGATTGCCTATGCCGACGATGACGTTGCAATATCCGTATCCGGGTAACATCCCCAATTTCTCTCGGAACTCCTACAATATGCCTTGAATAGGCTAACAAATTGGGCTAAGCAATGAGGCTTGGACGTCAATCCACATAAAACAGAACTAATACTCTTTTCGAGAAGGTACAAAAATCCTCAGATTACCCCACCCAATATTAAAGGAATACCATTAAGCTTTTCCGACCAAGCCAAATATTTAGGCCTCATTTTAGACAAAAAACTAAATTGGAAGGCAAATATTGATGAAAGAGTAATAAAGGCTACCGTAGCGCTTTTTTCTTGTAAAAAGGCCATAGAATAAAAATGGAGCTTCTCCGCAAAAATAACCCACTGGCTATAAACTTCGGTAATCAGACCGATACTCATTTATGAAGTTGCCGTATGAAGGACCGCACTAGACAAGATGGTAAATCTAAATAAGCTCATCAAAGTCCAGCGGTCAGCAAGTATGTGCATCACAGGAGCACTTCACTCAACACTAACCGCAGCCCTGGAAGTGCTTTTAAACCTAACACACTTTGACATCTTCTCCAGAATGGTGGCAGCCAACTCATGTGTGAGGCTTAGAGCCACCTCTCAATGGGACAGTAACAATACTGGTCATACTACTATTCTAGATAATTTCAGATCTATCCCAGTTCGCTTAGAACTGGGAACTTAGAAATCCAAAAATGGTATTCGATAATAGCTTCCATGTCTCCATCCCTTCAAGATCTTCCTGGGAGAAGAGAGACCCCTGGAAGACAATGCGGTACACTTCTATACAGACGGTTCAAAGACCGATTACGGAGTTGGAAGTGGTATCTATTCGGAACAACTGAATCTCAGTCTATCATTCAGACTTCCCAATCAATAAAGTATTTTCCAGGCAGAAGTGATGGCGATTAAAGAGGCACTATCCTGGCTCAAAGAAAACGTTATATCTTGCAAGGATATTAAAATCTTCTCGGACAGCCAAGCCGCTCTCAAATCTGTCGTGTCTGTCTCCACAATCTCTCAAATAGTCCACGATTGTCCATTCTGAATGAGATGACATAACAGTCTAATATTCACCTCATTTGGGTGCCGGGCCACAGAGACATCCCGGGAAATAGCAAAGCCGATGAGCTCGCCAAAAACGGAACACTTCTGCCTAATGTTAGACAAAAACATAACATAGGGAGAGGGACACCACTTGCTACATGCAAATATCTTCTCAAACAATATGCTCTAGAATCAACAAATGCTAGATGGTCACCGGGTACCCAATTCCTAGCAACCAAACAAATATCCACAAGCATAGACCTGAAACGGTCAAAAGGCTTGATTTCCCTGAGCAGACAGAATATAAGCTCTACAATTGGAGTCATAACAGGACATTGCCTCATAGGTAGACATGCTTTGAGGCTAGCGGTCTACACAAATGACTTCTGTAGAAGCTGCATAGACGAGGAGGAAGAGGAAACAGTCCAACACCTTCTATGTACATGTCCAGCACTCTCCATTAGAAGGAATAACTATCTCGGTAATCCCTTCTTCGATAATACCAGTGAACTGGCAACGATCGTAACAAAATGTCTCCCTAACTCCATTAAAAGCACGAATTGGTTTGTTTACATTCGAAATTCATGTCAAGATTGTCATAAGTGTCAAGCTAAATAAGGAAAAAGTTCAGTGGAAACGCTCATCGTAATTTATAAATCATATGAGCTAAATCAAGTCGGTGGGAATACGCTATCATTCTACTTCTGATATCTATGTTTTTCTTTTCAATGGCTTACCTGATGAGGATCTTCAGTGGCAGGAATTTCGGAAATAAAGCCCTGTTCCTTTCGATAAAAATTAATGAAGATAAATGCTCCCAACACCAATAAGCACATGATTCCATATCCTCTAAACGTTGCTGTTGTTCCATAATAAGTAACAAACATTCCGCCAATTATTGCACCGCAGCCTCGACCTAGACCATGATGGATTCCTTGAAGAACCCCCTGAGCTGACGACCTCAAATGCTGTGGCGTATTATGAGCAATGTAAGAACATGAAGCGGCCCATACAGCTGCGTGAGTTATTCCTTGCATTAATTCAAATGGCAATACTGCCCACGGATTTGTCAACCAAGAGATATACAGAAACCGCATTACATTTCCAATCAATCCAAGGCACAAAACCTTAACGTGTCCAATTTCAGTTATCAAACGGAAGCTGAAAAAATAAGCGAAGATTTCCGATACGTGATTTATAACAGAGGCTATGCCAAACAAAGTTGGAGATCCTCCATAGTCTTGAAGATGCCAGAAGAGGAAGGTGAAGATCAGACCAATACCAAATCCCATAAACCAGGCTACAAATAAAAACGAAGCACACTTAAGATCCTTGAAATGTTGGAGCACTGATAACCATTCTGGCATCTCTCTCGTTGTTTGAGCAAACATTTTCGACTGTGCTCCTATATTCGGTTGATTCAATGGAGCAATTCCACTTGATGCACCGCCACTACCCACGGCAAGAGAAGGAAGATTGAGCTGAGCTGCAAGCTGGTTTTGAATCTCATCTTCGGCATTTCGGCTCATGTCTATGTTATCTGTTGGCTTTTGGTCTGATTCAGAGAATTCATACTTAAAGGTGATTTGGGTAGCTGTTATCACGGCGCAGGTCATGAGGACAGAAAATGTTGCAAAGCAAATTGTATAGTTTTTCTCCTGCCGTTCTGGTCCACATGGATGATCGGGGAATGATGTCGAATGATCCAGAGCTATACCCACAAAGAACATAGAAATTCCCCAGCCTAACGATCCGAACATACGTTGATGGCCATATTTATCAGCATCTTCCCCAAGTAATGTTATAACAGCAGAATCGGCCAAAGTTATTGCTGGGGCACTGAAGAATTCTCCAATGAGAATGAGAAGAAGCAACAGGAAGAATGCTTTTTGGATATCCTAGAAATAACAAATTCTTTTATATCGCATCAAGGCAATCAGTTTGCGTAAGACCTACAGGAGTTCTATAAACCATCGACGAAAATATTGGACTGACATAATCCTTGTGATGCTTATCATCGTAGTTTGAAGCGAAATTAACATGAATCGGAGAAATTCCAGCATCAATTCTAAAGGGAAAAGCTGATCGACGTTTCCTGGTTAACACAAAAAACATATTAACAATAGTACAATCATGAACAAGAAATTATACCTTTTTACAACTTCCGTTGGCCTATGAGCATGTTTATGGAATAACTCAGAGCTCGTCTCAAAGCCTTCGAATGGCGATACATCCCTTCTAACTCTCGTTGTCGTAAGAACGAAATCTGTTTGATTTCTTTGCTCGATACATTTTACTGCTTCCGGTTGAATAAAACCCAAAGGCAAGGTGAAAAGAACCCAGCAGGCAAGTGAACCAATAAGTAACTTTTTGCCCTGTTTGCATCTGTTAAATAACGTTTTGAATTTTTCATATTTTTTTTTCACAATTTACATTCATACCTATCTGCATATGATCCCCAAAACGGTGCCGATAAAAATTCAACAAAAGGTCTCATACCAATCAAAATTCCACACTGGCCAGGATTCATTCCCATTTGTTTAAAATATACTCCCATCAATGGAAATAGAGATCCAAAAGCTGAATAGAAGAAAAAGTAAAAGCCTTTAACGAAGAGAAGTTCTTGATCCACGGGACCAAAGATCATCTCAATGACATCGGATTTGCCACGAATTTTGTGCGTTGCCTCTTTCGGTTCGGGATATCTTTTGATTTAAATGAATTCCATGTTAAAAAGAAATTAATAAATTCTTCGGGTTTGACTTACAACGACGGATCCACCTCTCCTTCAGCTTCGACATCAACCCTTGGTCTGGCCTTAACACCATAAGGCTGTGGTATTGCTCCCCCACCACCACCGCCCTGGCCGTAATCAACATAACCACCACCGACGCCGTCTTGTGCATATCCTCCACCATATTGGTTGGCCTGTTCGTATCCGACTTGCTGTCCATAAACACCCGGCTGTTGGCCATAGCCTCCAACCTGTTGGCCATAAGCATCAGATTGTGGAGCATATCCACCCCCAGCAGCATATTGGTCCATGACGTATTCTTTTGTTTTCCTTGTGCCTTTTCACTAACTGCTTTTGTTTCGTTTATATTGATCGGACTTGGTGAATTTTATTCTTCTTATTTAATAGGCCGTCCAGTTGAGAATAGATTTGGAATTTATTGTTTGTAAAGCAAACTTTGGCTATTCTACCTTTATTGAGCTATGTTCTCGAAAATATCATCCTGAAAGTAAAATAAACCAACGTTAAACATTTGAAGAAAAATTTCACTTTTAAATTGCAACCAAATGCCTACAAGGAAGGTATGGTCAACAGATCGAAGTGCCAGTGGCAACACTGTCAGGAAGCAGTTTTTAGATGCAACCTCTAATTACTAGGTTTCACACAGCCACCAAATCAAGGCAAGCACATGCAGACCAGCAGGAGTTATACAAACACAAAGTGGCGCTGAATAGAAGGACCAAAGCTGCTTGTGAACGAGCCAAAGAGGAGAGAGGAACACCGGCTTCTCAGGAAGAAGAAGAGGGAGCATAAGAAGCGTCAGATCGAGAATTTTGAGAGAGCAGGAATGAACTTCGAAAGTTTTACCGGAATGTAAAACAGCTAGCTCAAGGTTACTGAGCAAGAACCGATGCATGCAGAGATGAGCCAGGGAACTTCGTATTCGTAGTTAAATAACGCCGACGACGAACAAAATCCTGCTGCCAGCAGGAGCCATTCAATGGAGAAAATGGTAGCCAACATTTCGGTGAAACCGACTAAGAAGAAGTAAAAACGGCAGTATCACGGCTGAAATCCAACAAAGCCACTGGTGGTTTAGCTGCCCAGCTATTCAAAACAGAAGTCGATGATGTTGACGAAGCATGAACTAAATGATCTGTAAGGTTTGGTCGGAAGATTGCATGCCCGATGAATGGAATCTCAGCATTATTCGACCGATCCTGAAGAAGGGCGATCCTCTAAACTGCACCAACTACAGAGCAATCAGTCTACTTAACATCGCTTACAAGATCGTCTCTGCCGTAATATGAGAACGTCTGAAGCCTTTCGTCAACAATCTGATTGGTCCTTATCAATGTGGCTTCAGACCAGGAAAGTCAACCATCGACCAAGTTTTCACGTTGCGGCGGATCGTGGAAAAGACCTATAAACTCCAAATTGATACCCACTACCTTTTCATCGATTTTTATGCCGCGTTGACAGCATCTACAGAGACGAACTGTATAAAGCTATGTCTAGTTTTGGCATCCTCGCCAGCCAAGCTCGTTCGCTTATGCAAAATCACTATGAAGAACTGCGCCATCAAGGTTTGCAATGCGCTTAAGAAATCTTTCGATGTCGAAAAAGGATTCGCGTTGCATGCGATTTCTTTCACATCGTGCTTGAAAAGGTAAAAGGTTTTCCAATAAGAGGTGCTATTTTGCATAGCCCGCTATTTCGGTAGCTGTCACTTTTGAAGTTGTCATTATTTTGACACTTGACAAGTAGAAACTACGCTTTAAATAAAAATAGAACGATACACGCTTCATCAATACATTGAAATTATTAAAATTTCATTATAAAAATGGTGAAAATTTGGCAGAGACGGTTCGTAAAACAAAAACATTTTTAGGTCGTCGTGAAGCACCTTGTCGGACCGCAATACAGAGATTGGTGGACAAATTCGAGCTGTTGGGACAAGTTAGTGATGCGAAGAATAAAACCCGTGCACGTCGCTCAAGAACAACTGAGAATATTGCTGTTGTAGCCCAAAGTGTTGAAGAAAACTCAGGTTTGTCCATTCCTCGCCATTCTATGGAAATAGGCATTCCACAAACGTCATTACACCGTATTTTGCATAAACACTTGGGTCTTAAGGCTTATAAAGTTCAGTTAACACAAGAACACAAGCTGGCTGATCATCAACAACGTCGTGTCTTTGCTGATTGGGTTCTTGAAATGCATGAAAATGATCCAGAATTTCATAGAAAAATCATCTTGACTGATGAGGCCCATTTCCACCTCGGAGGCTACGTCAACAAGCAAAACTGTCGCACCTGGGGCTTGGAAAACCCAAAAGTTATTGTTTAAAAGCCTCTCCATCCACTGTTCGGTGCGGTTTATGGTCCGGCGGGGTCATTGGACCATACTTTTCGAAAATGAGGCTGGAGCAATAGTTACGGTCAATGGATTGCGCTATCGTGAGATGATTAATGATTTTTATGGCCGGAATTGGATGGTATTGTAGTGTCCGTAGCTAAGTGGTTAGGTGCGTTGGCTGCTAATCAGAATGTCATGGTTTCGAATCCTACTCGGGCCCAAGTTTTGATTTCATCTTTCACGGACACTGCCTCTTGCGAAGAACTGATAAAACTTCCAAGAGTATCATCTGTCATGAAAAAAGTGCTTCTCAACTTTGCCGTTCGGAATCGGCGTAAAATTGTAGGTCCCCTCAATTCTTCACACGCACCTAGAGAATTGTTGATGAGAGTAAGCCACTTAGGCCTTGGCTCTTCAAGAGCTGTCGCGCCACTCTATTTATTTATTTTTAATTGGATGGTATTGATCTGCACAACGTTTACTTTCAACAAGACGGCGCTACGTGCCACACAAGCAATGAAACCATCGACCTTTACGGGAAAAGTTTCCGGACCGTGTTATCTCTCGAAGAGGTGATCACAATTGGCCACCGAGATCTTGTGATTTAACACCTTGTGACTTCTTCCTTTTAGGCCACGTGAAAGATAAGTTCTACGCCAACAGCCTAGCGTCGATTCAAGACCTCAAAGATAGAATTCGTGAGGCTATCGAGGACATAGGGCAGCCAATTTGCGATTTGGTTATGGAACATTTCATGAAAAGTATATGGTCCTGGCCATTTGGCTGATGTTGTGTTCCATTATCAACGGCATACCTTCTTCTTTATAATGAAATAAACATCCGATCATTTATCTCAAAAAATTCTATTTTTCTTTGGATACCAAAGTAAAGAGGTGTTATTTTGAAATTGTAAAACCTCTTATACAAAACTCCACCGTCAACACCAAAGGCACCATCTTCCAAAAGTCTGTTCAACTTGTCACTTAAAACACAGCGTGATGTCAATGGCGCCTTCGCCTTTGTAATAATTGAGACAGAAGCGGCAAACATAGGTTAAGCTCTAAATGAAGGCAAAACGAAGTATATACTCTCTTCGAGGAAGAACACCCAACACCGACTGACGGATCGGAAAGAAGGTCACAATAGACGCATATAACTTCGAGGTAGTAGAGGAGTTTCTCTATCTAGGCTCCGATATTAACAGGGTTAAAAGGTCAATTAAACCACCGCCGATATCACACGATGAATAACTCTTATTAACCGCGGTTTCTTTAGGCTAAGAAACCAATTGAGTGGTCAAGCCCTCTCTCAATCATCTAAGGTAAAACTCTATAACACCTTCATTATCCTAGTCCAACTGTTTATGGTGCAGAAGCATGGACACTGACAAAATAGGACCAATGTGTCTTAGGCTGTTTAGAAATTAAAGTTCTTAGGGTTATATATGGTTCGTGTGCATTGATGGGGAACGGAGAAGAAGATTCAACAGCGAACTTTACGGGTTGTACCACGACACGGACCTAGCCAGAAGGGTCAAGCATTTCAGAGGGCTCGATCATATAGACCGGAAAGACACCAATGTTCCGGGCCGGAAAACCTTCAACGCCATTACCGATAGACGAAGAAATAGAGGACGACCGCTTTTATTTCCAATATTCATAGAGGATCTAATCGACTGGTTGCCCAGAGGTATTGTTTATGCGGGGACGCTGATTAAAGCTCTGCTATTTGCAGACGACATTGTGCTGCTCGCTTATACTCCAGAATCACTTCAACTAATGATTAATTGGATACACGAATATTCCAAACGTTGGGGATTAATTGTCAATTTAGATAAGTCGAAAGTGATGATCTTTAAAAAACATGCAAACGCAAAGTGGAAATTCAATGGAGAGGAGTTACCTTCACGAAAAACTTAAGTATGGAGAAACACTTTAGAGAAAAGCTTAATAAAGCAAAAATATCGATAAACCTCACATGAAAAAGATGTTTCACGAACAAATCTGTGGCTCATAGTAGCAAATAAAAAATTTTGAAACCCAAGCAGAATCTATTATGCTTTACGCTGCACAAACTTGGGGAAGTAAATATTATGAAATGGTTGAAAAGCTATTGCGCTTCTACATTAAACGATCATTCTATTTGCCGGCCAACACACCGAACTATGTCATAATGCTAGAATGGAATTTCTCCACTTTTTGTGAAAACATTTAAACTGCAAGTGGACTACATAATTAGAAGCTTAAATTTGGCAGACTATCGTTTACCCAAAATAACAGCTCTTAAGGCTATCAATTCTACCATCCATATGTATCGCGAATGGCTTGAATTGGCAGAAAATTGTGAAATTAATTTGGTTTGTAATGTTGAGGACTTGTCTAAATTAAAAAGGACATGTACCAAATAATTTCCAAGGTGGATGAAGCAGCTAGAACCAAGTACATGGATGAAGCTTCAAACTCATTACATCGTACGATCTACTGCCAGCTTAACCACAATTTGCAGCAGTTAAAATACTTCCGTGATGAGCTTAGTGTTAGGGAAATATCAATGATGGTCAGACTGCTAGCTGAAATTCTAAACCTGAACTATATACCTCACAGAGCAGATCTTCCAGTCATCTGCAATATATGCAACAGGATGGAGAAGGAAGACGCTGTGCATTTCTTGGGAAAGTGTCCTACTTTCAGAGAAACGAGAAGATGTATCTTTGGAAAAGATTTTCTAACCATTGAGGAAGTCATATTCGAATTAAATCAAATGAATGTTTCTAAACTGTATCAGTTCTGTACAATTGCTTTAAGATATCGAAATAGAATCTTACAAGGACTTCTTTGATAAAACACGTTTTTTTATTCTTATTTTTGTGTGATAATTGTTAATTAAAATAAATTAAAAATCGCTTATTATAAAAATTAAGGTCAAATTCAAAAAATAAATAATATTGTAAAAGTATATAAATAGTCAATTCCGCAGACGGCAGAAAGCCATGTCTAATGATTTTGTTTTATATTAAAATGTTATATTAATTTTATTAATTATGAATAAAATCAATGTTAATCTAAAAAAATCTAATCTAGAGGAAGACGGCGACTCAGGTGGCGCACCCAAGTGGAAGAAGACCTCAATCAACTTGGAGTGCAAAACTGGAGACCGAGCTGGCTAGTGAAGACTGTTGGTTGAGGTTCATAGAGGACTGTTGCACCACCTTAAGTGAGCAAGTATTAATACAAGTACATTGTTCTCTATTGAGCAGTGCACACATGCTTCATTTTACCGGAAGTTCCATCCTTATTGAAAATGAAAAATATGGAAGAATTTGCTTAATGATTAGATTTCAAGTCATCAAAATATTTTGCATTGATTTGAAAATATGTATACCTGCAGTTACGAAACTTTTTAGGATTTACTCTTGTATTTTACGATCATGAATAAAACAAATCTTTTGCTGACCGATTGTCATTTAAAGGATGCACAGGTATTACGTTATTTCTTTTAAAGAACATAATTCTCATATGCACTTGGTACGCTAAAATAACTCTTTCCGTCTTTTAACCCTCCATTTTTGAAAAACAAACTCAGACTTCGAATTGCAATCTGCGGGAAAATACCGCATGTTTGCACTGAAACTGAATAGTTGCGTCAACGCAGCGATATCGCAACGGGCCTGCGAAAGTTAAAAAAAATGTTTTTTTAGTTTCGGTTTAAAAATAAAACTTTGAGCAAACTCTATTTTCCAAACATTGCAATATTCAAGACCAGCGTTAACCCACAACATTCCTTTTGCTTTTTAATACTGCTTGCACTGTAATAGGCATAAGAAGGGTATCGAAAATCCCTTGAGTGCAAGCTCATTATTACAAAAAAAATACGGCCTCTTCGCTAAGAGTGTAGATGCGGAGACAGACAAACATCCCCCGATTTTTTTTTAATTCTCTGTCATCTCTGTCATGTTTGATCAAAATCTCGAGATCGATTATTGTTCAACAAACTTCGAAAATGAAATTGAAAACGGAATATTGACAATTTGTTTGCAAATATAGTTTTGTTAATGTGAACCTGTTTAAGTTTAAATAAGAATAATTGAAAATAGGGTAATCACTTTCCTAAGCTCACAAATCCTTTCTATGTGCCGTAATAAGATAAAAACTTAACTCCTACTCATCATGAGATTTCTTATTCAAGTTAAAAAAAATACATTAAGACATTTGTGTATGTTCGAATGTGTCCCTTCTTACAAAAGTATTCAAATACATACCAATCTCTCTAAAGATGATGTTATAAATGTCTCGTGAAAACCGAAAATCGATTGTTCTTCGTCAATAAAAAAAACAACAACAACAAATTTAATGTGCCAAAACCTATTGACTTTCTTAGCAATGACACTTGAAAGGCCGTTTCACGCATTCTCCATCATCGCGAGGTTTGCATTCTTAAGTGTTTCATTATCTTGCCAGGAATAAAAATGATTATTTTCTCACTCGACAATGTCGTTGTCACATTGAGTGGCTCTAATGTATGGTGGGTGTCCTTTTGGTATAATTCAAGCTTAGAATATACGAATTTCCTTCTTCCCCCACCGAAAAAAAAAACACACACATACACAGAAAAAAGAGACCAGAATTGATTCTGATTTCACCTCTAAGCGCAATTATATAAAAGTGAAAAGAACTTGAGTTAAATATTTTGTAGCAATTATCACCCGAAATATGTTTGTCCTAGGACTTTTTTTTCCTGATTCTGAATAAGGATGTATCTACAACTTGGCAGTGTGTTAAGACAACGATATAGATACATTCTACATTGACCCTGGCGAAAAATTGCAGGAAGTATTTAACAATTTTATGTGAATGGTTGCCTTTGATTATTAAAAAGAATTACTTACAGAACCACTGCGTTTATATCCTTGTGTCTTTAGTTAAATATTTATCATTTTTTGAACATTTGACACTTTCATTACCATTGCAAGTATTTAATTTTTTCACTCCTCTCCATAATCTCACAAGCACTTCAAATAAAATTCAGAAGTTTTTTCCTGTTGGAAACCATTGATTTTCACGAATTTTTATCCAGGATTATTTTTTATTTTAATTGAAAAGTTTAAACTTATTTGATGAAATAAATACAAGTTGCAAGCAAATATAGTTTAAATTTTCTAGACGACTAATTCTCTATCGACAAAGTGGTGTATTCGTATTGAAGCAGGAGCGCCATCATGCGATCGATTTTGTAATGAAATGAAAATTTCTTTTTACCTTCTCGACTGGGTAAACTTGAACAAATTTATTTCTATTTTTGTGTGTGAATGTAAATGTGACGGGCTTATGTTGTGCTTGTGATTTAATTTCCCAGAGCGTGACAGAAAAGCTTTGAGTTTCGTTATTTGTGAAGCTTGGAAAAGTTTACGCGTAAGTGCGTGATAGTAACGAATCTGAGTTCCTGTCTGAGTCTCCTTTTTAAATTTAAAAGCTTAAACATTTTAAGAGAAACCCTTTCGTTGATAGTTTTAAGGAAGAAACAGCAAAACTCGTAGCATGTGCTTTGGAAGTGACTACATGAACCAGCGCTGCTGAAACTACTACCAAGGGAGTATTTGTACACTCTTTGCGTGCAGTGTACTCCCGTGCTATGCTATACTCGAAAGCACTCCTTGGAAACTCAAAGCAACATTATAAAATTAAAATAAATTAACAATCGGGCAAATATATTTATTTTTATCATTATTTGAGCGAACACAACTAGTCTAGTCGTGTTAAATTGCACGAACGAAGCGGGCAATATACTTGCCCATTTCTTGAGGTAACTCGTTCATCACAACCGACCCTTCAATAAAGTGATTGTGAAGTTTGCCTTGTGGCTTGTATCACCATCCTAATCGGTAATCATAGTGCGATAACACTGGCCATTCAGAACGCCATAGAATTGAAATTGAATGATTTGGATCATTTGCAACGGACGCCGGAACGGCAGCAATTTTATCGACACTTCGACCTAACCACTGTCTCACCGACACGGGAACATCACTCAAATTTTTGAACTCGACTTGTTATTGCCGGGGTGGAACCGTGTTAGTTGTTAGTTGATAGTTGACTCTCAATTTTCTTTTCCTTTTTTCCTGAATTTGACTGTCAACTATCAAAAATCAGCTTACACGATTCCTCCCACGGTCTTCTAGGGCGAGAATTACGACCGAAAATTTTAGTTATTAACGCTCTTAAATTTGTGTTCATCGACTCCGTATTTCGGCAGAAAGTAGACTTTGGTCGTTGGTGAACTTTACCATATTGAAAATGTTTAGTGATGCATTAGTGAAGGCAGGTAGGTTAAAATGGTGCTTCAATTGCGCCGTTTTTTTTTACACTATCAGAATTGGTCGAAGAGAGCTTATGCACAGTCTTATGACCAATTGTCTGCCAACATAGTAGCCTATGTTATACCACCGGCTCATCACATAGTGCAGTGTTAGTTGTTAGTAAGCAAACATTACATAACAAACACTCACATGGATGAAACAAAAACAAGACAGTTAACAAAACAAGATTAATACATAACTAATAATTACAAACATTAAGTAAACAGAGAAACATTTAAAAGTGTATAACCAAAGACCATATAACAAGCTTGTTATATGGTCTTTGGTATAACACTGGTCTTGAGCAAAGACTTTAATTTATTCTTATTTATATTTAAATCAAATAAGTCTGAGTTGCAGTTTGAAAGCCTACTCATACGTGTCAAGGGCTCATAGAAACCATAGTTGGTACGATGTTTTGGTTCATGTACCAAGTGCTTCCTACGAAAATTATAACCGCCACCCCGATGGTTGAAAGATATAGCTCCAAGTAATTCCGGTGCATCTGTTACACCAGTAATAACTTGATGGAAGAATACCATGTCATTGTTATTTTGTCTACTTGACAATGTTTCCATTTGGAGAGTTAGTAAACGGTTTTCATAAGAGGGGACATTCAAAGGATCACTCCATAGAATACCTCCCAGGGCAAAACGAGTAAAATTTCGTTGAACAGATTCTAGCCTCTCAATATGAATACTGTAATGAGGTGACCAAACTTGGGAAGCGTATTCTAAGTGAGGACCATTACTTCGAAGTTACCTAAAAAAATAAACTATACAAAGATACGCACAGTACAGTGCATAATAGAGATTTGGAGTGTTTAAATCCAATTGGTTTTGTTAATATAGAGAATCAAGTTTCTAATCTTAATATTTGCGAGTTCGCTAAGCTCGCGTAGGAATGGAGCACTCAAAGCCATTGTTCTGGCATTTAGAAAGGCAGGCACTCACGCAAAAAGTGCTGGAGTGTTGTTACCCTCTGGCCGGAATTCTACAGCAACGACAAAATTCAAAATAATGGAATACCAAGCTTCAAGGCATGTTATCCAACCGGCCAGTATCCTGTGCAAATGGCAACTATTCTGCCAATGTTTTACCGATGTATTTTCAGAAGTTCCTTGGTACGTTTGTGGTCGTAAGTGGGCCATATCTGTCTCGAGATATTGCAGTTGTTGAGATTTTTCCATCTTACGTTAGATTTTTTAAGAAAATGGTTTTGAATATCCGTTTTTATGACTCCTTATGGAATCCTAACTTCAGGGATATTTGAATGCTTTATCCCGTCCTGACCATTCCATCAGCGATTTCATTACCTTGAATGTCGCTGTGTCCTGGTACCCAGGCTAGATTGATTTTTATATTGTTGTTAAAACTTGCGAGCTCTTGCTTGCAATCTCTATCCTCGACAAAGTTAGGTCGCTGTTTAAAGCCTTGATAGCTACTTGGCTATCAATAAAGATTGCAAACTTTTTTATAATTACGTCAGATTTGACTGCTTGTTTTAGAATCCTACATGCTTGTCTAATCGCTAGAACTTCAGCTTGAAATACACTACATCTGTCGGGCAGTCTAATGGATATTTTAATACCCAGTTCTTCGGAGAAGACACCCTGCAGAACACCGAGTTCCATCTTGGAACCATCAGTGTAAACTGTGATGTCGAAATCCTTTGTAGGGCTACCAAAGCTTAACATTGATAGCGTGTAGTCAGATGGTTCTAGTAAAAGATATAGAATTTTAGTTTGACCGAAAGACTTTGCAGTCCACACTACCGATTCTCTTAGTCTTAAAGCACTACAGGAGACTGTTTCGTTAATGTGAAAGTCGATGGGAAAGAGATTCAGAATGACTGTGAGTGCATCAGAAGGGCAAGATCTAATTGCTCCCGTAGTACCAATGTAGGCAGTTCTTTGAACTCTTTTTAGCTTATCGATGTTATATTTTTTGTCTGGGGCAGACAACCAAACAATTGATCCGTATGTCAGAATGGGGCGAACTAGTGAAAGTTAAATTCAAAGCTGTTAAAACTCGATTGTTTTTCTTCTACCCAATTAAAAAGTGTTCCTTAAAAAATATGTTTTGTATGTGTACTCCCTTTAATAGCAAAATACTGCCCTCTAGAACTTAAAATTAATCCTCTGTGAAAATTTGAAACGGCAGCCCTGACATGAACATGCTGACTTTATTGAAATAAAAGTGTAGTTTTCTTAAACATGTTGGTTTTTACACACTTACATAACCTTTTTCAAGGAAGAAAGAAATATAGCTTTAAATGCGATATCATGGATTAAATTAAAACTAACCGGAATACTTCATAATCAAATGAAAATGAAGTTCGGTTTCGTTTTTACTATTTCGGTTAATATTTTGCACACTATCAATAAAGGTTTTCTTCTTTTGTATGTTAATCCATTGAGGATAAGGACAAGTACGACTGATCCAGTAGTTCTTACAGTTCACTGTTTCACTCAGTTGTTCTTGTACTAGAAATTTAATTTCCTCTGTAAATAGGAAAATCCGAGACATAAAAATGGCGAAATAGTAAACAAAAACCAACACCGACAAACATAAATAGTAGGCACTTCACAAAAAAATAGAAGTCATGCGCTAAATGAAATTCTAAAAGCTCTTCAATGAAACGTGAATGACGTGAATACGATTTTCAGGTCTGCTTCTTGCTTGTGTTTCCTTAAACTTTTTTAGCTAACTATGTATGTGGATTACAACAATTGCAATTGCTTTTTGGTTAACTTAACCCTAAAATTAAAAAATATACATGGTTAGACTGATATCAAAAACCTGTCTGGTGAAAACGATTGCGGTTTAGTCAAACGAATGAAATTTTTGTTGTTCATGTTGTGCAACTGTGCATCCTGCAATCATAAGAATTAAAATCTAAAATCAAACAAATGTAACTGTTGTGTACCGTAACGTACCTCCTTAATTTATAATACAGACAGCCTTTCAGTTTCAACTCAAGTGTATTGAAACGTGATTTCTCACTTCCTTGCACACCAACAATTAAGCATAAGCAACAAGTTGATATGAATACAAAAAATGTATGCAGCAGTCACTATTGAGGGAAACAGCTATCCTATTTCATTCAAATAATAGGTTCATTTTCTGATGGATTTTTGTATAATAAATCTTGTGGTAAAAAAAAAAAAAAATAAGTGCACGACTGGGCGTACGAACTTGCTCCTGCATTCCAAATTATAACTCACAAAAAACATTTAAAAATAAAGCTTATTTAATTCTAAATTGAAAAAAAACAAATCTCTATATATATAAAAATGGATGTGTGTTTGTTTGTATGTCTCTTATAGACTCCGAAATGGCCCAACAGATATTTGTGAAATGGAAAAACCTCATGGGAGAGTGGGAGAAATGGAAAAACCAAACAATTTTTTGATTCGAAATGGATTTTCGAATGGAAAAATAGAAGGTTCTTGATGTAAAACTCGGAAAACTCATTGGTTTTCAAATTGATAATTGCATGAAATTGCAGATGCAGTGGTTTTCAAATGGAAAACTGCAAAATTTAAAAATGGGATTTAGAAATAAACTCGGAAAACTCACTGGTTTTCAAAAGTAAACTAGAAAATTTGTGATGGGGAACTGGTAAGCAAGAAGAAGTAAAAAAAAAAAAATCGAAAATTGGAAAAATTGAAATGCAAAAAAAAATTGGTTGCGGGTTGCGGGTAATAAGTACTGGGTTTTTGGCTAATGGTGTAACGGTAGGCGTGTAGAAATAATTGGTAGCGGGTAACAGAGTAGTGTCGTAACGGGGTAGCGGATATGGGTAGCTCAAAGGAGTAATGTGGTAGAGGGTTTTCCTTATCGATTATCGATTGAGGCAGTACGAAGTCTGCAGGGTCAGCTAGTAATAAATAAAAATACATTTTATCTAAAAAAAATTGATGTCATACGATTTCTTAAGAAATTGTTGATTTTTTCAAATTAAAAAAATCCTCGGATTTTTTTTTGTTTCAATTGAAACTTTTCGGTTTTAGATAAGAAAATTGTACGGCGGCTACCCTAAATTTTGATCTTTAATAAAAAAAATCAATAAAGCAACTAACACGAATTCGCTCAAACCTCTATTTTTCAAGTTTGAACTTAATCGGACCAGTGGTTGAGGCTATAGGTGCGTTTAAGACAGTCAGATGGACGGAATTGCCGGACCCACTTTTTTCGACTTCTCTATCTTCGTAATGTCATTGATCAAAAGCTCAACTTTTTGTACGAACTCAATACTTGCCACATGGTCATATCTGGACCCTGGCACTTTTATTACAATATACATAGGTCTATGCCTCAAGTAAAAATTAAAACTGCTTCCCATATTGTTTGATAATAATATTAATATTTAATTGAATAAATTGAAGGATACTTACTACTATGTTTTCACCTACATGTGAACCTTGAATCCGAGAAAAGTATCGATGAATTCCTTTTTCGTTGGATTAGAAACTTTCTTTCGAACCGTTCAATACAAGTTGTAGAACTCTATTCATCGAAATGGGTTTCAAGTTTTTTGAAGGTCTATTTCACCAAATTACGACACCAAAGACAAGTTCTACGAGCTCCTCGACAAGACATACGAGCAATGCCCTAACTTCGATGTTAAAATCGTCTTGGGAGATTTTAACGCGAAACTAAGGAAGAGAGGACATCTTTGGTACAACAGTCGGAAAGCACAGCCTGCACGACACCACTTCCGACAACGGATTCAGGCTTATCGATTTTGCGGCGGGGAGAAACATAGTAGTAGCAAGTACTCGTTTCCCACATCTCAACATCCACAGGGGGACCTGGAAGTATCCAGATCAATCAATTGTCAACCAGATTGATCATATTGCGATCGACGCAAGACACTCTTCAAGCATTTTTGATGTCCGAACCTTCCGAGGAGCCAACATCGACTCGGACAACTACCTCCCTAGCCAGGGAAGCGCAGCGTATATCTCGACCAAAGCCAGAAACAGTGCTCGAAGAAAGTATGACGTCGGACGGCTACAATCGCTAGAGATATTCAGATCCTTTTCCGATCGAGTATCAAGTAACCTCATAAGAAGTCCGCTACAGCCAGCATCGAGTATTGAGAACCAGTGGCAGAATTGCCAGGAAGTTATTAGGGATGCTGCCTCTGATGTGCTGGGTTTCACACAGCCACCAAAACGAAACCCTTGGTTTGACGAAGAATGTAGGCAGACCCATGCAGTAAAGCGGGAGGCATACAAAGCGGCGCTATATAGAAGGACAAGAGCTGCTCGTGAGCTCTACGCGCAAAAGAGGAGAGAGGAACGCGTGCCAGTTGCATTAAACCTGATGATGATTTTATGTCAGCATGTGAAAGATGCAATAAAGGGTGGCATTATTCTTGTGCTAATTTTAACCCCAATGAATACGACACTCAAACTCCTTGGTTTTGCAGTGAGAGTGCCTTCCGCAAAAATGATGATGTTCAAAAATCAAATCATCTCAAATTGAATGAAGGGATTTCAATTGATGTCCTCATTGAAGCCGCTGTTGTTGCACAAGCAGCAGTTTTTGAAGGAGATAATGAACTTGTATCTCTACGCAAGGAATTGAAACAGATGAGGGTTAACCTTTAAAAACCTTCAAAAGCTCATCAACTGGAGCCGACGGTCCCTTAAGCTATGCCTTGTTCTTCCACCTTATCCCATGAAAAATGCAAGTTCTTAAGAAGATTCAAGAAAATCACAAGATTCTTATGAACGACACGTTGAAGTTCGCCAGTCAACCCCGATTCCTGAATTTCCCCAAAAGAGTGAACATTCTGAATAATCATCGATCCAGAATGCAGATATGGCGAGCTTGCTTACAATCCTCAATAGAAATAATATTCAAGAGTTACCAATTCTTTTCTGGTGATGATTTCCGTGAATGGCCCTACTTCGAAGAAGTTTTCAAGTCAACTAGTCTCTACTTCGTAAGGCTCTTAAGGGTGAGGCCTATCAGTTGGTAAGTGACCGCTTAAAATATCCTTCTGATGCTAACCCATGGTTATGGACTCACTTCGAGTAATATTTGTAAGATATGATGTCCTAGTACATGACTTAACAGCTGACTTACTCAATCTTCCTACTCTCACATCGAAATGTGATGGTAAGCTTCGTTTATGGGCCGTTAAACCAAACTGTTTCGTGTGTGATATAAAATCAATGAAAAGAGAAGAAGATTTGAATGACGATTTCGTTTTAACCACGCTGACATGCAAATTATGTTCAAGTTTATTTCAAGAGTGGGCGTTAAAGAAACCTCATAATCCATAAGCAAACATGAAAAGTCATTGATCTTCCGCCTATCCTCTGTAATCTGTAATGCAAACTGAAGATTCAAAAACGTCATCAAAAACGTCTAAGGTTACAGGTAATAGCTGCTAATTGTCTGAAATGTGGTCGAAAACAACATCCATTAGATCAATGTGCCCAGTTTAAAATTTTGCCGATTGATGACAGACTCGCATAAGGTTTGTTTCTCTTGTCTTGAACATAGTAAACACATTTGGAGATCATGTAGGAAAGATTTGTTTTATGGAACTAATGGTTGTTCTCGGCGACATCATCCACTTTTACATGGTATACCCGGAAGATACCTGTTCTCAAATCCTGACGATTCAAAAGTGACTTTACTTATTTTTGTAAATGCGTCTGAAAAAGCTTTCACAGCAATTTCTTACAATTGGCATCTTATTCCCGTTTATTCGCCTTGGATGGGTGGAGCGTGGGAGCGACCAATATACCATCCATCAAAAAATCTGAAGATTTTGTTCTTAAGGGTATAACTCCACACGAAAATGTTCTACGCAACGCATTATTGGAAGCTTAAGCTCAGATAAATCGCTGTCCACTCATATATATTCTTAATAATCCAAAGCCTCTCACGCCGAATTTGATGTTTTTTGGAGACGATGACCGAGATATAACAGACCGAAGAGTTTTTTCGGACAGATATGCTTGCAATAAATTATACAGCCGTCAATCTCAGCATTTGATGAGTGAAATCACAAAAGGATGGTATACGAGTATCTGCCGGTCATAACAAGGCGAATAAAATGGCATTAAGTAACAAAACCAATAGAAGTTATTAATATTATTCTTTTGATATACCATGATGAAATGCGTTACAAAAGTTTACCCAGGGCCAGATAGAGTGATTCAAACTGCAAACCGGAAAAACAGCTCAAGGGGCAGCTTGAGGGGCAATGCCCTACCTTAAATCTGAAATGCCCTACCTTAAAAAAATCAACCTTCAAAAATGCCCCACCTTTAAAAATTCCCTTCTTATAAAAATGCTGATCTTAAAAAATGTTCCAGCTTTAAATATTTCCTGTTTCAAAAATGCCATACCTTAAAAAATGCTTTAAAAACTCCCTTTATTAAAAATGCTCTATCTTCAAAAATGTCCTACGCATGATAACGTCCTACCCCTAAGAATGCCCTACCCTCAAAAATGTCCTACGTATAATAACGTCCGACTTTTAAAAATTTCCCACTTTAAAAAATGATCCAGCTTTGAAAACACCCTGCATTAAAAATGCCCTACCTTTAAAATATCCTACCTATGAAAATGTCCGACTTTCAAAAATTCCAAGTTTTAAAAATGCCCTACCTTCAGAAATGCCCTTCGTATGATAACGTTTGACTTTTAAAAATGCCCTAATTTAACGATGCTCCAACTTAATTTACTCCCTGCATTAAAAATGCCCTACCTTCAAAAATATCCTACTTTGCCACATAAAAACAAGAGATATAACAAAACGTTTTCAATATTTTTTTTTTATTTTACCTTGGGTGTCTCTGTATAAAAATAAGCACAAGCAGAAAAAATGTTGAACGCGCATCGTCTGGAGGCCTTGAACCTTTTGATAGATACACACATAATCGTTGAAATGAGTTAGAATGTGTGAAAAAATATATATTTTTTTTCAGTGGGTGGACGGTGGAAACTAAAACTAAAAAAAGAAAAAAATATGGGTGCGACCCATAGAATCCATACGACTAACTTCCCAGAGTAGAAAATACGTAAAAACATTAGTTGTTTTGCAAAATATTCAGCCGATTCATCCCGTTGTAGTTGTACACGCAAGTTGGTTCAAAGTCAAATTCCATAAAACTGATGATTTTATGAAAAATATTAAGTTCATTGAATAACAGCGGCACCATCTGCCAAAAGTTGATATTACCATTTCGTGGACTCATTAACAACAGCACAGTAAAATACAGCCTAAATTTGTCTACTATTAAAGCAATTTTTTTAATCGGATTAGTGTTTCCTAAAATTAATATTGATACGACAAAGCAGCGTTTGGTGGGTCAGCTAGTAGTCAAATAAAGTATATGATACTCCTGAATATTGTTTTTTCCCCACTTACTAAAAGATTTCTTGCACTAGTATCGAAATTGTGAAAATTTATTTTTGTTTTGCAAAATTGTTTTGGAGATTTGAGAATTCAAAGAATTTTTTTAATTATCCAAGATAGAAGAAGGGAGAATGAAAAGTTGGATTTTTTGTAATTTCCAAAGTTTTCTCGAAAACGGCTCTAATAATTTTGATAAAATTTAGTGCAAGTAATACTGTCAGTAATTCTAACAAAACTGCGTTTTAATTTCTCACAAAATACGAATAGTAAAAATATGTTTTTTTTTTCTCAAAAAAACTTCACTGAATGTTCAAGCTGCAGTTTATTCTACATATTGGAATTACGAAGAATAAACCCTATGTAAAGCTAAACAAAAACTATGATTAGATATGTAAGTTTGTTGCCATCTATTACACAAACTTATTCACCATTAACTACATTTGCCACATCTCGGAATTTGCTAAAAACACTTGCTTTTTTAATATCTAGTATAAATGACCTTACTTTTCCATTAATAATATTTTGTTTTGATATATAATTTTTCATTCGTTTTCAATCATTCAAGACGTTGGGTTACAGAATCCTAAGCCGACATAATTGTTGATTTAGGTAAATGAATATTATTTCTTTATTTTAATTGCTAAATTATTTTATTAAATTATAATTAAATAATTAGATCCTTACTACATCAACGTGTGTCGTTATTTGGATTGGACTAATCGTATTGTAACATTCGGCTTGGTCCGATAATTAAAACTTATTCACTTTCAAATAAAACACAAATTCACTTTATTCAAATC
>CAKKXW010000004.1:47038284-47085830 GCA_920937365.1 Sphaerophoria rueppellii
TTTAATATATAACTCCTCCCTCCTAAGAATAATAATGTGACTTAAGAGAAAGGTTTACATAATGTTATATAAAATAAAATATTTAGTAAAATTAAACTTCGTTACAATCATAATTAAATAATAAAATACAAATTGAGTTTGTTTAAACCCATATCTTTCTCCTTTCTGGTTTTAAACATAGTGAATAGTGGAAATTTATTTATCTAGAATGAATCTTTTGTTTTTGTACTTTCCTTTTATTTGTCTCTATAGTTAAATCGTTATTTTTTGTGACAATATGTTTGTTAAATCTAGGAGCAAGTTTATTTCTCCGATCATCTTTTTCGTATATAATTTCATTTGTATTATATTGTGAGGATCTTTCCTATTCTCATTTAATTTTTTTATTAAATGCTGTTTATTTAGTAAACTTCGTTCATATATAATTTTAGTGAGGTTATCATAATCTCTAATATGGTTTATTAGATAATCTTGTTCTGTTTTATATTATCATTATTAGCAAAGGGTTTATTTTTGGTAATGTGTCCAGAAATTAGCTCAATAGGCGTTATTTTGTTCACTGAATGAATTGAATTGTTGTATGTTAACGTTGCTTCATCAATTATTTCTGAAATAGGTTTTTGTTTGTTTTGTGTTTGTATTATTCGAATAATTTCTGTAAGTGTTGAGTGAAAACGTTCTATTGTAGAGTTACCATTTGAACTTTTAGCACAAATTTTGTGATGATTTATATTGTATACGTCCAAAAAAGTCTTTAAATATAGTTGATATAAATTCACTTCCATTATCTGTTATGATTTTCTGTGGAATGCCATGATGTGAAAAAAAGTGTCTTAAAGATTTAATTATATTTAAACTGTTCCGACTAACTAGCAAGTAAACACAAGCAAATTTAGAAAATTTATCTATAATGTTAAAAGTATTCTTTCGCTACAAAATAAATGTCAATATGAATGATTTGAAGTGGTTTGTATGGGGTTTCAGTTTCTGAAAATTTTAATTTTATACCTTTTCTATCATATTTCAGTTTGTGGCAAATTTCACAATTATTAATTAGTTGTGATATGATATTTTTCATATTTGGAAAATATGAAGTTCTTTTTAAGTGTTCAAAAGTCTCATCTATCCCCTATGATGAGAGTTAGCATGATAATCTCGAATTAATTTTTCTTGTTCATCAATTTCAATAATATCCTTGAGTATGGTCTTACATCTTATTTAATTTCATTCCAGAATTGCAAAAAGTATTGTGTAAAAATAGTTTGTATTAATTTAAATGTCTCATCATCAGTCATTATTGCTGTTAGTTTTTTGGGTTTAATGAAATGTTCAAATATGTAAATTATAGTGTTCTTTATTTTTTGTGTTTTGTTTTTCAATTACATATCTTTTTTTATTTTTAAAAACATGTTCGAGTTTCGCAAATAATTTTTTACGTTTACTATTATGTTGGATAATAATCTGATTTTTGAATTCATTTATAGATCGTTCGGAATAGGAATTCCATCGTTTATATTTTCAAAAGCTGAATGTATAGTTGAAATTTCTTCTGTTTCGTCAACGTTATTTTGTATAGACAAAGTTTCTAAATTTTCATCGATTTCATTTATATTTATTTGAATTCTCGACAAGGCGTCAACATTGGTGTTTTGTATACCTTTTTTATAAACAATCGAATAGTCGAATTCTTCTAATTTAAGTCTCCATCGAACAAGTTTTGAATTTGGTTCTTTTAAAGAAAAAAGCCAAGTTAATGGTTTATGGTCTGTTATTATTTGAAATTTTCTACCATATAAGTAAGGTCTAAAATATTTTGTAGCCCATACAATTGCTAGAAGTTCTTTTTCAATTGTGCTATAGCTTTGTTCAGATTTTGATAGGGTACGACTTGCGTAGCATATAGGTTTATCTGAACCTATCGATCCTTGTGAAAGTACAGCGCCAATTGCAACATTACTTGCATCAGTTGTAAGATTAAAAGGTTTTGAAAAATCAGGGTATTGAAGAAGTGGATCATTACATAATAAAGCCTTACAGGTTTCAAAACAATTTATGTATTGACTATTTAAAACAATTTTTTCTCCATTTCTTAAACATTGCGTCATAGGTTTGGTTAAATTCGCGAAATCTTTGATAAATTTTCGATAGTAACCTAAAAGTCCTAAAAAAGATTTAATCTCTTTTTCTGTCTTTGGTAAAGGGAATTTTTGTATTGCTTCAATCTTTTCAGGGTTTGGTTTAATCCCATTTGGAGTTACAATATGTCCAAGAAAAGAAATTTCTTTACATAAAAAGTCAGATTTTGTTAGTTGAATCTTAAAATTTGCAGATTTAAGCCTTTCAAATACTGTTTTGAGATTTTCAATATGTTCTTGAAGAGATGTAGAATAAATGATAATGTCATCCATATATACCAAACATATTTTTCCTATCAATCCTTTTAAAACGTTATCCATAACACGTTGAAGTGTTCTAGGAGCATTTTTTAAGCCAAAAGGCATTCTGACAAATTCGTAATGTCCATTATCAACAGAAAAAGCTGTTTTTGGAATGTCTTCATATTTAATTTCTATTTGATGAAATCCAGAAGCAAGATCAATCGAAGAAAAATAAAGGCATTTTCCAAGTTTATCTAAAATTTCATTAACATTTGGAAATGGATATTTATCATCAACTGTTTTTTCATTGATCTTTCGGTAGTCATTGACTATTCTCCATTTTTTGTTTTCCAAATTTGTCTTTTTTCTTTGGAACCATCCAAATTGGGGAACAATAAGGAGAAAAATAGGTCGAATAATTTTGTTCAAGCATATCACTAACTTGGTTTTTGCACTTCGTCTCTTAGTGCATATGGGTATCGATAAGATTTACTTGAACAGGTATATCATCCTTGGTTTTTTATTTCGTGTTTTAATTTCATTTGAAAATGTTAATTGTTGACCTTCTTGGGAAAAATATGTCCTCATATTTATTGATGAGATCTAATAAGAGCTTTTTCTTCTTCTTTGTTTAAATGTTTTGTAGTAAAATGATCAGTTAAAGGCTTTTGTTAATTTATTATTTGGATTTATAATAGAAAAGTTATTTGATTCTATGAAGGTTTGTGCGTTTAAATAATCCACTTTAATTGGTTCTTCAATTATTAACGTTTGTTCTATATTAGAACTATTAATAACTTCAACACATGAAAACCAATTTTTTGAATTATAAACACCTTCTGATATCGTCAAATAATCTTTGATGATTGTGGGTCTGATATAAATATTACCAGATTCTTTATCAATTGGCAAACAGCAAATTTTTTTGCTAAGAGCCGGAATGACGTAGGTTTTGGAAATCAAATTTGGTTTAAAATAAATTGGAATTTTCGTGTTTTCTGTTTCTAAAAATGAATTTTGAAGATCAATTTTAATGCCAATTTTTTTTATAATGTCAGTTCCAAAAAGACCGTCGAAATATTCGTGAAATTCAAAAACAAGAAAAGAAACGCTTTTATTTGATTTAAATTCAGTTAAATTACTGAGTGTTATTTGTTGATTAACAAAGTGTGTTTTGAAAACTGTTTTAATTTGTACTGCTTTGATGTAATTTGTTTTCATGTTTTTAGCAATTTTTGGACTAATGAAAGATCGATTACTGCCGGTATCAATTAAAAATTTCAATTCTTTTCCATTTATGCTAGAAATAATAATATATGGTAAAAGGTTATCATTGAAATTATTAAGATTTACGTATCCAATTGGTTTTTTGAGGCAATCATACAAAAATTTTGATCATCAATATTATCATCAAAATTATCATAGTTATTAGAAAAAGAATTTGACTCATTGTAATGATGTAAACACTGGTTTGGTAAAATAAAATTATTCTCAGAATTTGTTTTATTTGTTTCAACATTAAAAAATTTGATTATTATTTGCGGAAACTTATTAGATCTAAAGGATCTATTAGAATAATTATGAGAGTTTCCACTGGATGGTATCCATTGGAATGGAACTGAATTTTGTTGTGGTCTTAAGTGTGTGTAATTAGAATTTCGGCTATCCACTGGAATCGTAGTTTGTTGTGGTCTTAAGTTTGTATAATTGTATGTGTTTCTGAGATTGGGGTTGTTAGTTTGTAATCGGTAATTTTGTGAAAAACTATGTGGAGAGTTTCTATTTAGATTATGTGTTGATTGTTGATGTGTGGAGTTAAAGTTTGTTTTAGATTGATTGTTAAAATTTTGAGTGTTTTTCTGAAAGTTAAAATTTCTGAAATACACACAATTTTGTTCTTCCAAACAATATTTAAATGCTTCCGAAAGTACTTTTGGACGCATTGCTCGAATAGTCGAACCAAGAGGTTCTCTCAAACCTGTCAAGAAACTATTTAAACACATTTCGTGATATAGAGATTTTTTGGATTCAATGACTATTTGATGTTTTTCATGTACTTTGATATGATTGTTTAATGTTGAAAGAATTTCCATTATTTTTGAGTAAAATTCTTCAACCGAAAATTTGCTTGTCTGAGATTATGCAGGTCTCTGATCAAGCTTGTTTCATTCCTTTTATCGGAATAATGAATTATTAAATTATTTTTTATTTCCTTCCAATCTAAGGAAGTTCCATACATATTTAAAACTTCATTAGCTTCACCGATTATTTTATTTCTAATGGAACGTAAAATAATCGTTGCGTATGTTGGATTGACAGTAAGCATTAAGCTCAATATCTCTTCAACATTACTAATAAAATCATATAAAAGTCTATGATTTCCATCAAATGTTGGAATATCTTTTACCGCGTCCGGAATTCGGAGTTCATTAAAGATATTACTCAACACAGACTCGTTATTCGTCATGATTTATTTGAATATAATTTGATGAAAAATAATAAAATTCAAAAATTTGAAAATGAACAACTTGAATGAATAGTTGGTATGTAGATGTGAGTAAGAAAAATAATTTTAATTCCTTTATTGAATTTTTATTTAGTTTGTAAGATTATTTTTAAAGGATGTTTAACCAGATGGAACAAAAAGAAATGAATTTAAACTCACCCCAATAATGTTTGAAATTGTATTAAAAGTAATAAAATGCTTCTCAAGTTGCTTGAGATTTGCTTCTCAATAATTTGCTTCTCTTCTCTTTGAATTTTGGAATATGCAATGTGATAAATCCTTCTTCTGCCAAGAGGATAGGATAGTCTTGATATTAATTAAAAACAATCTTCAAATCAATGTTCTATTTTTCTGTTTTTTTTTTTCTTTGTATTAACGAAATGTTAAGAATAACCAATTCACTATCTGAAAAAAATTAAAATTTGTTTTAAATTACAGAAACCGTCCAAAGAAATATTATTAAATGAATTAAATGTAAGAATTATCTTTTTTTTTTTCTTCGTTGTAGGTTCGTGTCTCGACTGCGCCAATTATATTTCCAAATTAAAATTATGTATTTAATTCGTTTTGAAGTCCTTATTATTTCAAGTCTTGATTTATAATGATTATAATAATTTAAAAACATATAATATTTGTGGCCGTGTTCTGAAAAAGAGAAATAAAAGGCTCAAATAAATCTATTAACTAAAATTCGTTTGACTTCATAGATAATAAAAAAAGGATGAATACTTAACGTTACATTCAATTTCGGTTCGTAACTCAAAGTGTAATTTACGTTGGACTCAAAAGCCATACTAAACTTTATGTTGGGCTCTCGGCCATGATCTATGGTGGGCTGTTTAGCCATTTGTCTAAACCAGTTGTTGGGCTCAACGGCCTTGGTGCTCGGTAGCGCTCCTTGCTCTTTTAAGCATCTTGTCGTGTGAGTCTCCAGCTCATCCGCTGGCTCAGCACGATCTCCAAACGGGGTGTACCTAAAGTTGTCATCCTCTAAGAGCTACTCTAATGACCCTCGAGGACAACGGGCTTAAAATGAAATTATAAAATATGGGAGAGGTTGGGATGGAGATGGAGAGGAAAATACACAACGAGAGTAAACCATGACGCAAATACATGGTCCCAAATGATTTGATGAACATGTAAGGGATGATCTTTGTTGCGGTAAATCTTACCGTAACAATGTTAATAGATTTATGACAGTTGTGTATATTTTGCAGACTGAAATCTTTCCCTTTATGTGTTTGAACAACGATAACAACTAAGAGGTGCTTCCACCAATGGCTTTTTTCGTTAATTAAAAAATTGGAGCAGCTAATCAAGTTTCTAAAATGACATAACACAACCGAGTTTTTGGGACATAAGTCCCAATTTTTTTTCTTTGGGACTTATGTCCCACCTAAGTGAGACATAACAACCAAATTGAGTTTGGGATTTAAGTCCCACCCAAGTGGGTCATAACGACCAATTATTTTTCCTGAAAGTGGGACATAAGACCCAAATTAAAAAAAAATATGTAGTTTGAATAAAAAAAAAAAATAGTAAATGAGAAAATTTATATTTTTATATAATTACTCCTCTTTTATGTATTTAAAAATTTGAAAAAAAAAAAACAACTGGAAAGATAATTCAACAAGGTTTTCTCATTATAAATGGTTGAAGTAATTTGAATTATCTGTCTACAAAACGGACATAATCATTCATATTTTAGAGCTATTGCCTCTTCTTTTAACGTTGAAAAACAAATATTATATATCTACTAGCTGATCCCGCGAACTTCGTCTCGCCGCCTTCAGAGCAACTCCAATAACAGTTTTCAATTTGAAAACCAATGAGTTTTCCGAGTTTTTTATCAAGAACTTTTTGTTATCCATTCGATAACCCATTTTGAAACAACAAATTGTCCAAGCAAAAAAAAATCCTATTTCCGACCCTTGTTTGCTTTTTCCAGTTTTCCCACTCTTCCATGAGGTTTTTCCAATTTTTTTTTCACAAAAATCATCACTGAATACAACAGTTTTAACCATGAAAATTTTGCAAATTATCCATTTACAAATGTCTGTAGGTACAGCGAAGCGTACCTTATTCGCTAGTACTATTTAAAAAAAATTGCCTTAGTTTCATCTACAGACTAACACGAACAAAATAAAATAAAAATTATCCAAATCCGTCGAGCCCTTTGTGAGTTATTAGGTTACACACGAACAGGATTTCATTTTTTTTATATGTATATAGATTTAAAAATAGTTGCAAGGTAATACCACTATATTCTTTGTATTTTCGAAACAAATGGTGGAGAAAAGAAAATTATAAGATTTTAGACAAGTATACAAATTTTGATATATATAAAAATGTTATGTTGGTTTGTGTACGCTCGAAAAACTCAACAACCGTTTGACCGATTTTCTTAATTTTTGTTTTAAACTAAAGAGGAATAAGGGTAGAAGGTTGTTAACAAACAAAATGTAAACTTTTCAATCACAAACGGTGCAGATGTTAAAAAATAATGCTTTTCTCACTTCAGCAAAATATATCAATATAGCTACGAATATTCGATTTCGTCAAATATTTTTATTTTCAGATTTCAGTCAAAAAAAAAAAAAAAAAAATGTCAGTGAAAAAGAATATTATTTGTCAAATATTGTTTTTCATCGACAACAAAAAAAAACTATACACTTGACAATATCGACAACGATATTTATTTTTTTACTTGCGACATATAGAATATATGGCAAGTATTGAATTCGTAAAAAAAAAATTGAGATGAGGATGAGATATGATATTACGATGATAGAGAAGTCGAAAAAAGTGGGTCCGGCGATTCCGTCTGTCTGTCTGTCGGAAAGTTTACAGGCATCTACAGGCTTAACTACTGGTCCGATTGACTTCAAATTTGAAAATTAGAGGTTTGAGCAAAAAGTCATATCCCAATTTTTTTATTTTTGTTTTAAGATCAAAATTTAGGGTAGCCACCATACGATTTTTTTGGCCCAAAAACCAAAACTTTTTTTTTCACAAAACGGCCCGAACGATTTTTCTTAAACTTCCTCGAGTTTAATTTTTTTAAACATTCATGTGTTTTATGTAAAAAAAAAATTTGTATTGCTCCAAAACTACCTCCCATAGAACCTATTTTTTGTTATTAGATTTTCTCGAAAACTGAAAGAGTCCGATCAGCGTAAGTTTTTTTTTCGAAAGTACGTATATATTGTTCAAATAATATTTTTTTTTGGATTTTTAAAAAATATTTTTAACTTTTTTTTTCAAAATTCTGTATCTCAAAAACGGATCAATTTTAAAAATCCAAATTGGAGTATAATATGTATATTTACATGGTCTTGAAAACTGCATACCCAAATTAATTTTAAGACATTTTTGAAAAATTTTATATATAAAAAATTAATTTAAAAAAAAACGGCTCCGACGATTTTCAAAAAAAAATTCAATAAATCAAGAATAAGGTTTGAATTTGTTCGGCATTTAAATTTTTGGAATGAAATGTTTATACGAGGTACATTTCCAAATTTTATTTATTTTTAATAAATTCTAATTATTTTTATATACATATTTTTTTTTTGAGTTAAGTGTAAGCTGTAAGTAAGAGTGTAATCAGAATTGCTTAAAGTATATCTCTTATTTTAACACTACCTTTTGCAATTTAAGTAATCATAAATATTTAGTTTTAGCATGCAGGAGCAGTCGTGCACATTTTTAGATTTGTTGCTGAGTTCGACTCACTACTTTTGTACCAGTGGAGCGTTTGTCATCGTATTTTGAGGGAACGTTTGAGTAGTGGCGTAAATGAGTTTTAAGTATTTTGTATAAAATAGACCAAGCCGTTTATGAGATATATAAAGGAAAGCTGGTAGTGGAGTAGTGAGGTAGTGGGTAGCAGGTAGTGGGTAGCAGGTAGTAGGGTGACGGGTAGTGGGTACCAGGTAGTGGGGTGACGGGTAGCGTGTAGAAGTAGCGGGTAGCGGGTAACGGGGTACCCAGTGGCAGGAAGCAGGTAGCGGATAATAGGTAGATGTAGTAGGGCCGTGGATAGAGTTTAGCGGGTAGTTTGGTAGCGGGGTGCAAAAGTTAAGGTCTTATTTTTATCAAACGAGGAAGTACAAAGTCTGCTAGGTCTGATTTTTTTAGATTTGTTGCTTTCGATTAGTTGAACTGCTTGCAGCAAGGAGTAGACTGGTTAATTTGTGAAATTCTCTGAAAATGTTAGATTATTTTTGTTTGGAAAATGACTGAAAATGTGAAATTTCATTGTACAATGTTTATGTGGTTTGATTCATGTCATTTCATATCGTGTGTCATGAAAATTTCAATTGTTCGTACTGTAGAGTTTATTTCAAATTTTTACCGGATTGTGTGATGCATATGTATTTTTGATTGTTTCTGTGGTATTAAGTTCGACTCACTTATTTTGTACCAGTGAAGTGTTCTGCACCGAATTTTGACAGAATGTTTCGGTAGTGGCGTGAATGTGTTTTTAAGTATTTTGTGAAAAATCGACCAAGTCCTTAATGACATATGAGCAGGGTAGTGGAGTAGCGGGGTAGCGGAGTGACAGGAGTGTGTTGAGGGCCAAAGTTAGCGTGTAGGGTAGAATAGCGAGTAACGAGGTACCGGGGTTGCGGTAAACGGATAGCAGTTTAGGTCTTTAATTTATAGCATTTGCAATCACAATCAATAAAGCTCAACGTCAATGTTTAGAATTGTGTGGCTTAGATTTAGATGAGACGGATAGTCTTTATATATACGCAGACAGAAAAACAAAAAAAATATTGCAAGATTAAATTTATATGAAATGTAATCTTTGTTTTGTTTCTCATTTCTCAACCATCCAATCACATGTGCCACTGCGAAGCGTGGCAGGGTACAGCTAGTAACATATATATGTGTATGTATCAAACTTATTTTTTGAAAACATGAGAACAGAGACTTGCATATAAAATTTAAGTTTTAGAGACTTAACAAAATTAAAGCCCTAAAATCACGCGATTTGAAGTAACAAGGTGCAGATTTTACTAAGTATTTAAGTTAAAGCCATTGTAAAATAACATCTTTCCTAGTATTGAAATACTTCTAATTTTATCACTAAACAATACTTACATGTACATTATATGTGGGACATAAAGCCCAACTTTTTTTTTGGGTCTTATGACCCACTTGGGTGGGACTTAAATCCCAAACTCAATTTGGGTGTTATGTCCCACTTGAGTTGGACATAAGGCCCAAAAAAAAGTTGGGCGCCTGAAATTTCAGAATGAAGCACGATTTATTTGGGCCTAAATATCTTGTGTTTGTTTATTTTAAATCGTCAAAATGTTCATTCAATTAAAAAACAAAAATTATAAATAAGAAAGAATGCATAAACGCCATTTAGAAGTACAAACATATTTTATTTATTTTTTTAGGAGTAAATGTTCGAACAATTTGCCATCTGCATTAATATACGATGTTGATGAATCGTTTTCAATTTCTGAGATTACTTCTTCAATAACATCTGCTTTTGGTCTTCAAACACTTCTTTCTAAGGGTGAACGCACTTCCGAAATCGCTTGATGCACATTTATAAAAGCCCGATAATCAGGGTATCTTCCAGCATTTGGGTACCTTTCTCGGTACATTCGACTAGCAGTATTAGCATTGCACTGGCAATCTCCGTACACTATGTACATGTTTGTGTATTCCAAAGGGGCATATGGCAATGGCATGGTAAAAATAATGATATTTCAAGGATTTTTTTTTAATTAGTGCATGAATTCAAAAACACACTTGAAATTAACACATTGATGGAATAAAAATCAATGCAAACAGAGCGTACAAAGTTTTGAAGAAAGCGCATCAGAAAACAAAAGTGATAGAAATCACTAAAAATAAGTAAATAAATAAATTTTTATTATGAAAATCGGTTGTTGCTATGAAAAAGTATGCATTACTCTTTTTTCTGGAAAGTTTTGCCAAATTATAACCGCGATGACTGAAAGTGGACTGAATCTAAGAAAAAATTAAAATATTATGGAAAAAACTTTTTTGATTAATTGTCGTGGAAAAACCGCTGAAAGTTTGGAATTTTTGGATATTGGGAAAGGATTCTTTACGTTTTAGGATTCTGATGGAAAAATTCATGAAAAATTTGTGTCACGGTAGTAAAAAAATGTCAAGAGATTATTTTCTTTTGGAGAATCAACATTTTTTGCTGTAATTTGAAACAAATGGCGTTTGATTTTTTTTTTATATTTGTTTTTCATGCTGTCATTATTCATGATATATAATATAGGGGCACCAACCCCTGGTTCCGGCTTATCATTGAAATATAAACCCTAGCACCCTGTATATAAACACTAGCAGTTACCCGCGACTTCGTCCGCCTCTACCTCATCCACCGGCCAGAGATGCGTGTTGCGTCTCTCTCTTAATCGAAATTGTTCTTAACTCGAAGCCTTCATAAATGTATAATTTTCCCCGTTTTAGCTACACTTTTCACTGATGCTTAGCTCTTATTATTCGAAAATTATTATCGTAACGTTGGTTGTATAGATTAAACCCTTCCTCGATAAATGGACTATTCAATACAAACAAAATTGTTCGATTTGATTTATTAGCTCCTGAGATCAGCACGTTCAAGCAAACAACAGAAGCCTTCAAAAATTAATATTTTCGCTCCTATTGGTCCTTTTATATAGCGCCAAGCTTTCTACGATAAATGGACCATTCAACCTTAAAAAAAACATTTTTATTAAGCAGATCCTGAGATAAGCGCGTTAAAACGCAGAAAAAATTAACATTTTTTGCCGTTTTTTTCCACATTTTCCACCGATTCTTCGCTCCTATTGGTCACCTATTGGTAGCGTTAAACGTTCCTCGATTAATGGACTATCCAACACAAAAAGAATTATACCATTCGAACCAGTAGTTCCAGGGATTACCGGCTTCAAACAGGGTAATTCACGAGCGTTGTGCCAAAAAGCTAGAGCGTGTAGGTTGAGTTATGACAAGAAAAAAATCGTATGGGAGGGGGGGGTCTATTCCCCCCCGTTTAGCCGGGAGGGGCAATTTTCTGAAAAATTGACTTATTTTATAAAAAAAAATATTAAAAACCAACAGCTTCGTTTACAACACCGTGTTGTACCTTTTTGGAAAGCCAGAAACATCTTCTTTCATTTTGTTTTTAGATTAAATTGTTTTAACGAATAGTTTAAAAAATATTAATTTTAAAACTAACTTTCAAAAAAAAAAAACAAAAAAAAATCATTTTTGAACTATGTTTTTTCAAAATTTTATGTAATTAAGAACTGATTTTGTTTTAAAAATTCAATGCCATTGTTAATTTTTAGTCGAAAATAAAAAACCGGATGCAAATTTTCTTTCTTTTTTGAGAAATAAAAAAAAAACCAGAACTACTTTTTTCTAAGAAAATCTTTGTTTTTATTTTTACCTATCTCGACTTTTAGTTTTATTAATTTATGAAACATTAACCTTTCTTTTAATATTTGTTCTGTAATTGGAATTTTATGAGGCCTCAATAAAGTAGAAAAGTATTGCGATTTTAACTGGACGTTATAGCTAAGACGGTGTTGCGATTTGTTCTGCTTTTTGTTGTGTGGATTGGATTCATTCCAGTGATGAAATTGTGAAAGTTAGTGACTCTATCCTGGTAAACTGTGCCTCATCCGTCCAGAAAATCCTTTCAAAGTAGTTGCGTTCAGTTTCATCTCTAAGCAGCAATGATCGACAAAATTCTGCTCTCAATAACCTGTCGTTTGCTGTGAGTTCCTGAACTGGCGTGAAGTGGTAAGGGTGTAAGTGTTCCGTTGCAAGCACTCTCCATGCTCTAGATTGGGACACTCCGAGCATTGTAGCTATCCTCCTTGTACTAATGGAGGGATTACGTCGGACCGTATCTAAAATTCTTTCCTCTATGATTGCGGGTCCTGCAATTGACCTTTCACTTCTTCTAAGCTCTAGCTGTCCGTGCTCTCTTAGACGTCGGTGGATTCTTGAAAACATGCTACGACTCGGGCACCTTCTATTGGGATATCTTTCAGCGTAAAGTCTTTCAGCTCATGTAGCTATACCGTAGCAGAAGTCATGTCCGCTAACTCTTCTCGAGAGTATGAGTTTGACATTGTTATGTGTTGATGAGTCAATATTTCAATTGGAAATGGTTGTTTACTAAATATGCGATGCCTTTTATTCACCTTTAGGTCTTTTCGTTCAAGAAAAATTGCGGTTTAATCATCTTAAGCTCCTAGCAGGTAGAACCCTTCACCGACAGGTGGCCGCGGCCCCAGGCATAATAAGAAAAATTTCAGGTCAGTTTTCAGTGGTTATCAATGAACAAAATGATTAATCCAGGGAAAATCCAATACTTTTCTACTTTATTGAGGCCTCATAAAATTCCAATTACAGAACAAATATTAAAAGAAAGGTTAATGTTTCATATAAATTAATAAAACTAAAAGTCGAGATAGGTAAAAATAAAAACAAAGATTTTCTTAGAAAAAAGTGGTTCTGGTTTTTTTTTTATTTCTCAAAAACGGAAAGACATTTTTGCATCCGGTTTTCTGTTTTCGACTAAAAATTAACAATGGCATTGAATTTTTAAAACAAAATAAGTACTTAATTACATAAAATTTTGAAAAAAACTTAGTTCAAAAATGATTTTTTTTGTTTTTTTTTTTTTTGAAAATTTTGAGTTTGAAAATTAATATTTTTTAAAGTATTCGTTAAAACAATTTAATTTAAGAACACAATAAAAGAAGATGTTTCTGGCTTTCCAAAAAGGTACAACACGGTGTTGTAACTTTTTTCTTGTCTCAACTCAACCTATACGCTCTTGCTTTTTGGCACAACGCTCGTGAATCACCCTGTATATTAGTATAGATATATATATATTTTATGTTTTCAAATGATTTAAATCAAATTAGCTATGTTAATTTTGTTTACAATTATAATTTTATTTATACATTGTTTAACATTTTCTCCCTTTGGACGGACGTATTCAAATATTCCGGACTTTATTCTCTCGAGTCTTTTACGGTGGTGGTGATGGAAGACACCCCTTCCTGCCCTATTCACGTTCACCCTGACCTGATAATTGTAAGGAAAATTAACCATGAACTGTTTCTTTTTACTATGTTGTATTTGTTCGAAATCAATTTTGTAAGGTGTTTTTAGAAATGAATAGGTTCTCTCATCATGGACATCATTGTCAATTCTCATTATTATTTCATCCACCGTTGTATAATATCGATAAGCTAGAAATAGTTCAAAGAACTGCCTGCATTTGTACTACGGGAGCAATTAGATCTTGCCCTGCTGATGCAATCGCAGTCATTCTGAATCTTTTTTAGATCGCACCTTCACATTCACGAAACAGTCTCCTGTGGTGCTTTAAAACTGAGAGAATTGGGTATGTGGACTGCAAAGTCTTTTGGTCATAGTAAAATTCTAAATCTAGTTCCTAAAGGAATAGAACTAGAACCCACTGACTACACGTAACCAACCCTAACCTTTGAAAGGTTAAAATTCCAACTAGGCAAAATTGGAAAATTAATCAAAGAATTTGGACATCACAGTTTACACTGATGGTCTGGTGTCTTCTCCGAAGAACTGGGTATTAAAAAATTCTTTAGACTGCCCGACAGATATAGCGTATTTCAAGCTGAAGTTCAAATATGACAAATTTATAAAAAAGTTTGCAATCTTAATTGATAGCCAAGCAGATATCAAGGCTTTAAAAAACAACCTGAAAAAGTCCAGAATCTTTAGAGATTGCAAGCAATAGCTCGCAAGTTTTAACGACTATATAAAAAGTCAATCTAGTCTGGATCCGATTTTGTGAATCTCCAATTTTTGCATATCTTCATGTTTTTATGATGATGTCTGTTTGTATATGTGTGTTTGTATATGCGTTACGTTTCAATTATCTCGCGAACCACTCATCGTATTGTCATAAAATTGGTCTCATTCGACGCGGTACTGTGTTGTTAAGAACTGATTAGGTTTTGAGCGAAATCGACTTAGCGGTTTTTTTTAATGGCAATCAAAAATCTAAGAAAACCCTAAAAAAATGAAAATTATGATAATTTCTGCAATAATTTCAACAATAATGCAAAAAATCTTATAGATAGTGTGAAAAAAACAATATTCAGTATCATAGACTATATTTGATAACTAGATGACCCACCAAACGCTGTTTTGCTATACATAAATGTTCATCTTCGGAAATTCTTATCCAACATGAAAAATGTTTACACTTAAAGAAAACTACAATATTCAGGAGTAATAGGCTGTATTTTACTATGCAAAGTATTTGTACATGAGTCCACCAGATGGTACGACCAACTTTTGACAGATATTGGCACTGTTATTCAAATGAACTCAATGTATGTCCTCAAATTATCAGTTTTTATGGAATTTGACTTTGAATACCAACGTGCGTGTACGTTGACAACTATGCAACGAAAACAAATAATGTTTTTGCTTATTATTCTACTCTGGGAAGTTAGTCGTGTGGACTACATGGGTCGCACTCATAATTTTATTTTTATCTTTTTCAAAAGAAACATTTTCTACTAAAGGGGATTGCTCATTTTAGAGGCCAGTTATAGCGATCATTAAGAACTATCATTAAAAATTTTCATTTGAAGAATTTGGTGTGTTGTACTTTGACTTTATATACCAATCATATACCAATCGATGGCAAATCCATTAAAATAATTTTTTCTGGCGAAAAATAATCCAAAGAAAGAATATTTTTGATGAAAAATGCAATTCTTCAATTTAATGATGAAAATTCGTTTTAATGACAAGCTAATAATTAAATTTCAAAAAATGAAACACTTTGTTCCAGTGTTTGTGTTCCCTTTTTTTAATGTTCCATCTTTCATTAAAAAATTTAATGAAGCATTTCCCATCATTAAAAAAAATATTTGGTGTCAAAAATAAAAATAAATGCTTGAATGACATTAAAGTAATAACATTTTTTTAATGATCGCTATAATCACACGTAAGTAAGAAAATCAAATTTTCATGTGTTCCAACTTTTAATGATTGTTTTTAATGATCGCTATAACTGGCCCCTTATAAGGGACATCCGGCCTGGAGTGTACACTAATGAGTTTGGTATCAAATTAAAGGTTGTTCTAAGCCGGATACATCTGCAAAAATATTTTGTCTATAACTCATGGGAGATCTGAGATATTTGAGATTGAAGTTCGAAAATTGCAAACATTAAACTTTTTCGACATAAATGCTTCTATCTTTGGATTTAAGAAAGCTAGAAATTGGTATTAAATTAAAGGTGTCAAATATATCTTTCAAGTGAAACAACAATTACATTTGTATGATTTATATGTATTGAGATATTTTTAATTGAAGCCTTGAAAAACAGCAGTTTTTAGGCAAACTTTTGTGCGATAATATCTTTTGAAATTCAATGACGACATTTAATTTCTTTTAACACCGTTTAGTAGCCTAGTTCACATCCTTTATTTTCATATACAATTTATCGGGATTCCCCTAACAATTTTGATTTATAACCAACAAATCTTTCAAAATATGCCTCAAACGAAAACATTATCAAGTTTCTCTTTTTTAGTTATTCTTATATACTTAGTTATGCAAGCATGCCTTTCTGAAAAGGTACTAACAACATTCTGAGCAGTACCATTAAATAGTTCTGAAAGCTTAGATGAAGCTGAGTTGATTTTTATAACCTTCATCTCTAAAATGTTAAAATAGAATCTCTAAAATGTTATAGAAAACAGTTTAAATAGGAAACGAATTTATTTTACGATAATAAATGTTTGTTTACCGCGCTTTAATTATAATAACCATATTTTGTTTAGTTGTGCGATTGAAGCAAGTACTTTCTTATTAAGAGGAGTATATCCGAAATTATGGCTCTTATAATAAACAAGGACCCAATCAACAATCTCCCAGCAGGTTTACCCTTATCAATATATTCTATATTATTAGATGGTAGGATTCAAGCATACGTTTAAGTCGGAAAGTATAATTTGTATCTTAATTTTAATCTTAATTCTCTTGTATTTCTTTTAGGTCATCTGAATATTTAAACAGTTTTATTTAATTTCTCGGGGTTCTGACTAAAAAAGAGGTATAAAAACGTGTGAATTTATTGAAACAAAACTTTTTCCTAAAAACAAAAAACTATGACGTCGCTTCAATTTTCCTTTCGTAACCCAAGACTGTAATATAAGACTTTTGAAAATATTTAGGCAGGCGGGCAGCATCGTCATTATTGTAGGGGCCTTAAAGACTTTACATATCCTTATAAGTTATAACACATACTTAATATGGGCTTTCAAAATTAGATTTTTAACTTGCAAGCGCTCTGGATGTGGATACATATTTTAAATAATCAAAACTATAAAAGATTTTGTTCATATTTCGATAGTCTTGGAAGCTTGTTTTAATTTTTTAATGTCAGATTAATTTTATTAAGGATTAATGATTGCTGAGAGAAATAATTTATTTTGCCTTCATCCTTCTAAAAGTATGCAAAAATGAATTTTACTCATAACACGTGTGTTATGATTATGATGATGATCAACAGGACATAAAAGCGGTTGTTCAATGTTACTGCAATTGCCTAGTAGGTCTAAGAACGGTTGGACGCTGCGCTCTTGTTTTGACATTAATATGGTCACTAAGTTGGGCAAGATATGAAAATAATTTTATAATTTTAGACTCCCTTCCCAATTCTTGAATAACCTTTTAATAACTAATGATTCATTAGAATTAGAATTATTTATTTTTCTTTCAATTTTCCTTCCATTCTTAAAAAAATTATTTACTTATTGTTTTAATTTTTCCACCATTACTATGGGTAGATACTAATTATTTTTATATATATTATTTTAGTGATTATTATGATTTATTATGCATTTTGATAGCATATTTCTTATCTATTATTGTCCAAATGAAGAAATTGTTAAGAAAATCCCTATAAAATGTATATGAAAATAAAGGTTGTGAACTAGGCTACTTAACGGTGTTAAAAGAAATAAATGTCGTCATTGAATTTCAAAAGATATTATCGCACAAAAGTTTGCCTAAAAACTGCTGTTTTTCAAGGCTTCAATTAAAAATATCTCAATACATATAAATCATACAAATGTAATTGTTGTTTCACTTGAAAGATATGTTTGACACCTTTAATTTAATACCACTGTGATTTTTCTAGCTTTCTTAAATCCAAAGATATAAGCATTTATGTCGAAAAAGTGCTGATTTTTAATGTTTGCACTTTTCGAACTTCAATCTCAAATATCTCAGATCTCCCATGAGTTATCGACAAAATATTTTTGCAGATGTATCCGGCTTAGAGCAACCTTTAATTTGATACCAAACTCATTGGTGTACACTCCGGGCCGAAAATGAGCATACCCCTTTGGTGAAGTTCCCTTATCATATCCCAGATACGCTGTTATTTATTTGATTTAAATTATTTATTTCATTCGACTTATTTTGACATAATATCACAAAAGCATCCTAATTTTCAAGCGAAAATTCTCATGTGAAAATATTGACTTTTTGTTCGCTTAAATCTCTACTTTCAGATGGTGTTAAAAAAAATTCATTGACATTACTATAGTAAATGTTCCAACTCAACTCAGCCGTTGGGGATCGGGCAGCGTTAAATGGAAGTAAATTAGGGAGAGAAGCGAAGTGTATTAAGAAAAAGGGAAGTAGATTTTAAGTTAGTGTATTTTATATTGACCCTCGATACATTGACGCATAGAGGGACATACATAAATAAATACATTAGCTCCCCCAATGAAGATAATTTTCATCTCACGTTATTGGGATCACAACTTGGTGACCAGACCTTACAGATAGTTTTTGAGAGTTTTTCTGAAGGCAGAAATCGAAAGAAGCCAACCACTGTAAGCCAAATTCAATTCCAAGCCATGATGGTTGCAGAGATATTTGCATTAGAAGATGTTCTTTATATAGGACTAGCTGACCCAGGGAACCTCGTCTCGCCAGCTTTCAGATCAGCTCGAGAATAATAATTATACACATGTTTTTGACAAAATACAATGTTATTTATTTGAATCCAATTGTAATAGAGGACGATATGATTTTTTTTAAGCTTCCAACTAACTTTATACTTTTCCATAGTCTCTATGCTCATCCAGAGTTTTCCATCAAAAGTTAGTTTGCCGTTCGGAACTAACCGTAAATTGTAGGTCCCCTCAATTCGTCACACGCACTCACACTCACAGAGAATTGTTGATGAGTGAAAGCCACTTAGGCTTTGGCTCTTCAAGACTACCACTCTATTTATTTGTTTATACTTTTGTTGAGAAGTTTAGTGGATAATCGATGGTTTGCTAAGACTAACGAGAATTTGCATATTTTTATTAATAGTATTATGTTTTTTTATTTTAACAATCGACTTATCCTGGAATCTCGTCCTTTTTTGTTAACTGGCAAGAGCTATTGATACTTAGTTTAACTGGTTACATTTTTTTATTTCTCAGAAATCTTTTTTTTTTAATTTTCGCACCTAAGCATTTAATTTCTTAGCACAATCAAAACGTTTTTGAAACGACTTCAAACTTAATGTCAAACTGGCTCTAAAAAAAAGATTTGTTTGGTTGTAAAAAAAAGGGGGAAACTAGTCTAATTTTTTCTGTCAAATTTGATTTTTCATTCATTCGAAAGTGAATTGCATTCATGGCAAATTTCTAACCGTTTAAATCTTCCCTGAACTTCCACAAATATTTCAAGACCAAAATTAGCCAAATCGTTCTAGTCGTTCTCGAGTTCAACCGAGACTAACGAATAAAAGATGTAATCTCGTTGTTTATTTTGCTTGTTTATGTTTTCACTGGAATTCGTATAGCCATGTACATACGGCATACCAACAAAAACTTTCACTTTTTAATTATGTTTGAATTTTATATAACTCCTTATGCAACATTGTCCCAAATTGAAACAATCAACAGAAATCGCAATAATGATTGATTAAACAGCAATTTAACTTTGATTTATGCACAAGTGTAAAGCTTTTGTTTTTTCCTCGAACTCAAATAAAAATATATCTGCCCAAAATGATAATAATATTTCAAATATATGCTATGCCTTGATTTATTGGGTTTTTTATCTGAAAAATAGCACTATCGATGGTCAGTCTGGTTTAATTTATTTTATTTCAATCAATTGCATCAGCAATCACAATTGACCAATCAAAACCACACGTTTAATATTCTATCTGTAGGTCCACGCACCACGAGTCATTTACCCCACAATCGAATAAATGAATGTTAATCGGACTGGTTGGACACAAAGTTGGCAACCGCGTGGATTTAACACTTTAACGGTCCATTTAATGTAAGTTGGTTTTGTGTGCAAGGGCTTCAGGCAAAAAAAAAAAAAAAAACAACAACGCCATGTGGGAACGAAACTGAAGCACGTAAAATAATTTTTGTTTTCAAAAAATGTATGTATTGTACCTCTGTATATTAATTTTCTTCAATAATGTTTGTCGGACGACAAAATTTAAGACGTAATTAATTCTAGGAGCTGCTAGGCTGGGCACTTTAGGCAAAATACGGAAGAATTTACTTTTTTTCTTAAATAAACTTAGAAGGATGAAATTGACATCTTAATTAAACTGTTGCATGATTTTGAACTGTTCCAAACGATTCTGAATTCGTTCAGTTGGCACAAGATGACAGTTTTTGTCCTCGATAGAACAGACAAACGATTCCAAATTTGAAGTCAGAATCAAAAACAGAATCACACATGCACACATTTTAAACGTCAAAATCGTGAAATGTCATTTTTTTGTTATTTGGTTTGTTAAAAGAAAACTGCTTTGTGAAACTGTGTTTTTTGGAAATAAGAAATTATTACGATGAAAAAATAAATAAATTCAAATAAAAGAATAAAAACGAATACCTCAAATATTTTAAATTGCATCAATGACATGATATCATCATCATCATCCTCATCTTCCTAAGATGATGATGTAGAAGTTGAACTCGTGGTCGAGTTGCTACTAAAAGAGTTTGCTGAAAGCATAAAGGTCCAGGGTGGAAAACTTTTCTTGCTTCAATTGAGAACTATTCTGAGCAACAGGTACATACTTTGAACATTTGCAATAAACTATACGTCAACGAATTTCGGCATTGCACGTGGAATGTTAGGTCCCTTAACAGACCAAGTGCAGGCGAAGAACTAGCGGAAGCGGAAGCAAATATAACTGCCATCCAAGAAATGTGATGGAATGGTCCGGGCCTACGTAAAATGAACAACTGCGATACACTTTGTTGTAGCGAAGGTACGAATGCAGATATCCCGATCAAAGATAACACGCGAAAATGCTAGGAGGAACTTGACGTCAAACGGCTACAATCGCAAGAGATTATTAGATCCTTTTCCGATCGGGTTTCCGAAAATCTCCTCAGAAGTCCTTTGCTGCCTGCACAAAATATAGAGAACCAGTGGCAGTACTGCAAGAGGCATACAGAGTGGCGCTGCAAAGAAGGACACGAGCAGCTCGTGAGCTCTACGAGATAAAAAATACACTGAAAAAAATAACCGTTGTCATATTGACAATTACTGGTTGTTAACCGAAAATTGTCATATTAATGAAAAAAATTATCAATATGATGTAAATTTTCAAAGGTCGGCTCAAAATTTTACAACTTGATAGTACATGGGACAATTTGAAATCTTCAATTATTTGTATCTAGTTTGAAAATCAGAGTTCTCGTTTTAACAACTGGAATAATCAAATAGAATATTTTGGTTGTCAAAACAAGTATTGTTAATTTAAAGTTATCACATTGAAAACTATGGTTATTAAATACAACAATAGTGTTGTCAATTGGAAAACTTATTTTATTTTCAAATGAATATGACGTCATGAGTTATCAGTCGGTAGTTGCGTCCGCGTGGTAATTCAATCGGACGCTAAAAGTTCTGTGTGAGATTAGCTCAAAAATAAGTGCATACTAAATTTTGAAAACCTCTCTTATTTTTTAAAGTGGTGTGTTTTATACTAACTTAATGAAATAAACGACCTTGCAAGGAGTTGGAGTCCAAAACAATTCTCTCCGATATTTGAAGGTATGTATGTAAAAGCATATTATAATACAAACAGAAATAGTTAAGCGTTAGTTAAATATTGTATTTTTGTTTCTGTATCCTCAAGTTTACATATTTTCGTTAATTTTCATTAACAGGACGAAGAATTGGCATTGAGAGCTCTTGAAAGCTGTGCAAATCGGCGGCGATCGATCGAAATATTAAAAAATGGAAAAGGCCCTCGAGCAGTCAACTATTTTTCTTTTTGTTCATATATTGAACTTTATTATAATTTACTTAAGTATTTAATTTTTTTGTTGTAAATTTAAATTGCACATTTATTTAAGTAAAATTTTTCCAAAATATTAAATCTGATTTATTCTTAAACAGTTGTTAAAGGTTATGTGAAAGGAATAACTCTGATTTGGAAGAAGTAAGTATACGAGTGCATTTATGGTTTCCTGGACACGAGTGCATCCTTTGAATTGAAAACATAAGGGAAAATGAGACTTGTTTTATTGTTGTAGAATCGTTTAAAAGTCTATAATAGTGGTTGTAATATTGAAAACCACAGAAAATTATGGTTTTCATATTGGCAACCTTTGTTTTCAAGTTGACAACAAAGATTTTCATTTTCCAACCACTATTTTCAATTTTATGACCGTAGTATTCATTATGATTACAGTGTTTTTCAATTTGAAAACTTGTTTTTCAAGATGACTACTACAATATTAAATGATACTACCATAGTATTCAATATGGCGACTATAGTTTTCCTTTTGAAAACGCAAATGATCAATGTGACAACTCCGGTTTTCGAATCATCAATTTTTTGATGACGTCATTAAATTGAAAATCTTAAATTATCATATTGACTACGTCGGTCATTGGTTGTAAATTGACAACAAAATATTCAATGTAACGCATAAAATTATCAATATGGCTACCGTTTTTTGGAAAAAAAGGGAGGATGAGAAGCGCGCGATCGAAGTGATAGAGGGATGTCACAACAGGAACGAGGTTCGAAAGTTCTACAAAAAGGTGAAACAAACCTCCAGGGCTTATACACCCCGAACTGAAGCCTGTAGAGACCATCATGTGAACATCATGGGAAGACCACTTTTCGAAGCTGTATAATGGCGATGACGACCAGAACTCCGTCAGCAATACAGAACCATTCAATTTGGGTACAGAAGGCCAACAATTCCACCCACCCGACATGGACGAAGTGAAGATAGCGATAGCTAAACTTAAGTCGAATAAAGCCGCAGGAGCAGACGGGCTAGCCGCCGAACTGTACAAAGCAGCTGGAGATGATTTGGTTAGGCGCATGCACCAGCTCATCTGCAAAATTTGGTCGAAGGAAAACATGCCCGATGAATGGAACCTCAGCAACGTACGCCCGATCCTCAAAAATGGAGATCCCCTGAACTGCCCCAACTACGCTACCAAAAACGCTTTTGGCTGCTTTCAAGTGATTTTTGGTCCTGTCTGCATTAGTTGAGAATGGAGACGAAGATTCAACCAAGAACTGTACGAGCTGTACAGCGACACTGACCTAACCAGTCAAATAAATGTCCAACGACTTAAATGTTTGGGTCATGTTGAGCGAATGGAAAATAATGCTCCGGCTCGCAGAGTCTTCGAATCCAAGCCGGAAGGACGTCGCAGAAGAGGAAGACCGCGACTCCGGTGGAGCACACAGGTGGTAGAGGACCTGAACCAACTTGGCGTGCGAAACTGGAGACAGCTAGCCAGGGACCGAGCGGGCTGGAGAAGTTTGTTGGGTGAGGCCCTGTTCCGACCTGGACTGTAGCGCCATCAAAAGTATGTAATAAACTATATGTGCAATTGTTTTAATACTTTTTATATCATTACAGTTTCGAGAAAATTTTCCTATTAACAGAGGTACCTCTCAGACTTTAATTCAAAAGTACTAAGCCTCTTCACATTTTAAACGTAAAATGGATTGCGTACTGCAGAGGTACAAGTTTTTGCTTTTCTGTGGTAAGTTTAAACTGCTTCTATCCAAAACTGGGATTATCTATAAATTTTGCTTACAGGTTTACTGGAAATAAAGATTCCTACCACGAAGTCGCAAACTTATTTAACCTTAGACCCGTGTACTGGGCACTCAGTGCCCAATTCATTTTTCAAGTCCAATTTGAACGTATTTCTTACACTTTTCTATTCCAATTAGATTTGATTTACGCATATAGTTAGTTTAGTATGTTTAGGTCATTGAATAAGAATTACAGGAAGGGGTCTTATGAACAAGAGTTGAAGCATTTTTCTAAGTAGTGTGAGTTTCACAAACACAAACGCATTACATCAGGGCTGGTCTGCAGTTGAATGGTTAATCTCAGCGACGTCAAGCGAAATTTGATTGAACCAAGATTTCATCGATTTTGCTTCAACTTTTTTTTCAACCTCAATTCTTTTTTAAGGACGCATGGTGTCTTAACACAAAGGTGCACTACACGGTTTTTAATGTTAAATTTTTTTATTTTCCAGTACATTTACTTCATTTTTCATCCGTAATTCATCACGTTTATTACGCCTATTGTAATACAACCAACAAATAAAAACGTTACGAAACACGATGGAAGAACTATTCAAAACAACTGTGCACACTACGGGAACTCAACGAATTGCAGCGCCCAGCGCCTTACCATCACGAACAGAAATAATACACCCCTGAACTCGACTGACAACACAGTCAAAGTTTGACAGCACATACCCTAAAAATTGACAGCACATACCCTAAAAATGGGCATCGTCAGACATTTTTGTTGCTTCACTCACGTACACTGTACATGTAGCTAACACCGCTTCCTGGTTTAGGTCTACAAAAATATACTTTTTAATAGTTTCAGTGAGTATTGGTGACACAATAAGAATTAAAGAAAAATATGTCAAAACTGCGTACTTGGGCACTCAGTGCCCAGAGTTTTTTTGTATGGAAATCATGGTCTTGTATTGATTTATTTGCTGATCTTCAACGGTATTTTGATATGAATTTGATTTACAGTCGAATAGGATAGGTTTGGGATTCATTGTTAGAAAGAAAAACTGGAAGCTATTTGAAAAATTTCGAATAAGGGACAATTTATTTCTTTTACTTTTTACGGGACATCGACTGTTTTTACATTTTTCACCGTAGCAATCATTGCAAAAATTGCGTAAACAAGTGATTTTAGTGCGTTTTCTTTGTGATCAAGTGCTTTTTTTCTGAAAAATATTTTTTTTATCTACTAAAGTAAGTACCTAAATTTTTTAAATTTACGCCTATTATTTATGAGATCCTATAATAATAGAGAATCATGGATGCTACAATGGATCGTGTTCTGTATCTCCTGAATGCATCTTCCAACCGGGATTTGACTGCGGCGGAGCAAGAGTTCTTTGATGAGAATTACTCCAGGTTCCTAGATGCAGAAGAGGAGGAAGTTCGACGCATTGACACTGAGGAGTATAGTGATACTGATAACGATGGAGATTTATCGGATGCCGATGATCCAAACTATGAACCAGATACTGCTTTGTTGGATGCACGGGTTTCGCAGGCTGGTATAGATATGGAAGAAGAAGAGGAGGCAGAGAGACAACAGCAGCCGGAATGGACACGAAGATGAAGACCCTATTGTACCAAACAGAGGAAAACGGTATGTTGCAAGAAATGCCAAATTCGATGACATTTGGTGGTCAATGCCGGACGAAAGCGAAAGACAAAGAACAATAAGAAATCGAAATGAACGAATGAGACATGTTCCAAAATGCACCAACTCGTTTTCGAGAAAGGCTGAGGTTTTCAAGTCCTTAATTACTCCAAATATTGTTGGAAATATTGCGCTGGAGACAAACAGAAAGGCAAAGAGAACTTACGAGGAGAATCGTTTGTCTCTCAACTCAAAGCAAATGCGTAGATGGTATGACACATTTGAAGTGGAAATATATGCATATATTGCAATTTTGTTGTATGCTGGAGCTGAAAAAGCCTATGGGGTGGAAGCGAAGGATCTTTTTCATCCAACAAGTGTACCATTCTACCGCACCGTTATGTCTCTGGAACGATTTGAACAAATACGACGCTTTATCCGTTTCGATGACAGAAGAACTAGAGCGTTTCGTCCTCAAACTGACAAATTAGCTGCATTTAGGTATAAAAGATAAGATGTTTGATTGATAGGCTTACACATTTTTTTTTTTACCAATTTTCTAGGTACGTTTGGGATTTGTTTCAACAAAATCTTGTTGAGTGTTACCAACCGTCAAAGGCGCTGACAGTAGATGAACAGTTGGTCGGGTCAAGGGGAAGATGCCCGTTCAAAATGTTTTTGCCAAACAAGCCAGGAAAATATGGCATCAAATTTTTTTGGATAGTTGACGCCGTAAACAGTTATCCACTTCGAGGTGAAATTTATGTTGGCCAGCAACCATGCGATAATCGGTCCGATGGCATATCGCACCAGCTGGTAATGCAGTTAGCTGAGAGATATTTAGGCATGAATTACAACATAACGACAGAATCCAGGGCCTCATAAAATTCCAATTACAGAACAAATATTAAAAGAAAGGTTAATGTTTCATAATAAATTAATAAAACTAAAAGTCGAGATAGGTAAAAATAAAAACAAAGATTTTCTTAGAAAAAAGTAGTTCTGTTTTTTTTTTTTTTATTTCTCAAAAACGAAAAGACATTTTTGCATCCGGTTTTCTGTTTTCGACTAAAAATTAACAATGGCATTGAATTTTTAAAACAAAATTAGTACTTAATTACATAAAATTTTGAAAAAAACTTGGTTCAAAAATGATTTTTTTTTGTTTTTTGAAAATTTTGAGTTTGAGAATTAATATTTCTTAAACTATTCGCTAAAACAATTTAATTTAAAAACAAAATGAAAGAAGATATTTTTGGCTTTTCAAACAACACAGTGTTGTAAACGAAGCCGTTGATTTTTAATATTTTTTTTTTATAAAATAAGTCAATTTTTCAGAAAATTGACCCTCCCGGATAAACGGGGTACGATTTTTTTCTTGTCTCAGCTCAACCTACACGCTCTAGCTTTTTTGCACAACGCTCGTGAATCACCCTGTATAGATAATAAAATAGAGTGGCACGACAGCTCTTGAAGAGCCAAGGCCTAAGTGGCATACTCTCATCAACAATTCTCTAGGTGCGTGTGAAGAATTGAGGGGACCTACAATTTAACGCCGATTCCGAACGGAAAAGTTGAGAAGCACTTTTTCATGACAGATGATACTCTTGGAAGTTTTGTCAGTTCTTCGCAAGAGGCAGGGTCCGTGAAAGATAAAATAAAAATTTTGGGCCCGAGTAGGATTCGAACCCACGACGTTCTGCTAACCCACTAAGCTACGGACACTACCTTGTTTCATTTTATTTCTATTAATACAGTTTTCTTAAATTAAAATTGTAATGTATAATCACAATCATATTCTTTGATTTTTTGATAAATGAATAAAATAATGATAAAAATTAAAAAAAATCTAAAGAAATTTAAGAAATACTTTAACTCTTTGCTGACAAGAACATTGTAAGAACTAAAAACCATTAAATTAATAAAAATAAATGAATGGAAGATTTTATGATAACAAAATAAATATGGTACTTTAGAAGCAACTGCATCAACTGCAATATTAAAAATGAAAAAAAAAAATCGTAATTCAAAACTAAAAGTAAATAAAATTCAAAGGCACTACAAATAACTTTATTTCGACTGCGCGGCGGCGGTTTTTTTTGAAGGTTGGAAAGCGCACTTGTTAGGTCGGAAAGGGATCGATTTTTTTCCAAATGCTTTCTTTCTTTGTTCCTTTCTTTGATATCGAATCGAGCTTTCCTTTGCTCAACCAACCGGTCGATTATTTTGTCGGTGGAAGATTTTTGTTTTTTTTCGAGGTTGATGTTAGTTCTGTCTTTCGAGCTCTATACAATTTGATGGAACCGACTCGACGATGGCTGGGCTGTGCTATTATTTTTAATGACTGCATTGGTTCTTCTTATTATTGTTTTGAACCGGCCTTCAACTTGTTTACCTGTCAAGCAAATTCCATGCTGTGAACCACATTCCTGGGCCAAGTGACACCACATTTCCTTCTAAACTTTTTGAGTGCACCCACTTTGGTGTGGTTTTCACTGTACAATTGCAGCGTGGTATGCGTTTCATCATCGGACCATTTATAAATATGTATCTGAAATTATAAGTTTGAGGTAATTTTTTGGCGTAAACATACCACTCATTATCCTTTCAGGTGGTTCAGTTGAATTCCTGCTAGGGAGTCCATAAAACTCAGCGACCTCGTCATAGTTTGCCTCCACAATATTGTTAGCTGTGAGGAGTATATTCGCTATGGAATTGAATCCGAAATATTTTTTAACTTGCTTGTTTCAGTTACTAACTGTATCTATTTATTTTGTAAAATTATTTTATTTTCGACACATGTAATTTGTCCATTTTCGTCACAAACAGGATCAAAATGTTGCACAAGTGCACTCGCCTGCATTTTCACAAAAAATGAGTAATTGAATAGTAAAAACAAATGTGTTTGCATGTTCGTTTGGTGTCCGGAATCGGACAGTTCTTTGTACTGATTCCGGACTACCAAACAATAACGCTATTAGTGTTGTGATTCACATTATTTTTTGTTTAAGAACTAAAGTACTAGTAAATTTAGTTAATAAAGTTACCGGAAATATTATACAAACAAAATTTAATCCCATAGTTAGGCATATATTCTGGAAGCAGTCTGATTTATAAATTTGCCCATACGAATTTGTTTCAATTTCAGCTCTTGCCCGAGAAGTGCCCTTATATGTGTTTATTCTTATTCTGCAAAAAAGTTAAAAAAAACCAATTGCCAATGCGTTCATTCGTCATCGTTTCTATGGCAGGATGTCAATGTAGCGGAGCAAAAATACATACCTCTTCTTTTACCTGAGTTGCATGAGCCCACATGCAATTAATCATCTTGCCTCACTCGACGCGGTTGAATTGGAATTTTGTATTACTTACGTACTTGTTTTTTTTTCGATGGTTATAAACTGAGAGATGGGGAATAAGGAGAAAGGGAAATTGCAACGAATAAATGTAATTTAGTTTTTAATTAAATGCCGGGCATATCTGATTAAATGTCCAGCGGAACTCAGACAGATCATTGCATTGGTGGTGGGTTAAATCCAAGCAAACATACCATCCAGAATGAAAGGATATCTGTTTGACTTGTTTAATTACATTTTTTTCACGTCCAATTGCATTTCATGGCTGTTGAACGTCGAAATTTTACTTTTTTCTTTTGTTTTCTTAGCACAGGTGTAGGTATGTATATCGTATATCGTATATCGACTTTGTGCGTACTTAGTTTTGTTAAACATTTCTTAAATTTTTTTTTGCAGTAAGAAAAAAGCTTTATAATTGCTTTCGCAATTTTAAAGAATATGTGCACAATGCAAACATAAGTAGGTATGTGCATATATTGAGTTCAACAATTAGATAGAAATTAACGTAATTTTAACTTGATTAGGTTTACATTTATTTAAAAATATTGTTTTATAAAGAATTCTTAATGTGTGCAAAAAACAATTTTAACTTCTTCTTCGAATGCTCATTTGCATGGTTGCTTCTGGACAGTGGTGTCCTGGAGACCAAGCTATCTCCAAAGCTATATAATAACCTCACAAACCTGGGACGCAGCGAGGCTAAATCGAAGCAGCTTTCTTCAAAGCTGTTAACCAGACAGGGCCGCAAAGAAGCCATGCTCCGCTTGTGGGTTTAATAGCTTTAAGGATAGCTGCTTGGAGTTTTACTGGCATTATCTCCGCAGTCTGAAACCGCTATTGCTTTGTCGGGCTTATTTCAGTCTTACTTTAAATTGGTGCGGAGAAATAAATCCACGGGAACTAACTCCACTTTATTAAAGTGGATTTAGTTCCCATGCTAAATGGGAAAGAACTCCACTTTCTTATGGGAATTAAGTACACATTCAAAAATATGAAGAGGGGACTAATTTCTAAAAACAATTGTTGAACAACGAGCTTCAAATTACAGTTACATAAAATTGCAAGGGGAGCTAAGTTATTGAAGAGCAAAGTGATAAAATACTAATAAAACCGAATGAGGCTCATCATCCACATGAAAATCAAAAAAAAAAAAAAAACATGAAAAAAATGAAAATTATAAATTATGAAAAAAAGATTGCGTCAGCGCACCTTTAAAATGGAGGATAACTGCTCGTGAGATTTTTGACGAAAATCGGGCAATGTGTAGTGATAAAACAATTAATATTAATTTTAAAAGTGTTTTAAGAGGACTTAATAAGATAAAAATCGAAGCTTACCAAAATGCCCAGCGAGTTCAGTTGATGTTTCAATGTGCTGACGAAAAGAAACTTTTATTGAGAGCTACGGACTTTGGAAAGTCTAAAACCAATTTTTACCAGCAAACGATTTTGGAAAAAGAATTTGCCTACACAATTTTCATGGCCTTCATGGCATGAAAAATAATATTAAAAGAAAAAGAACATTGTTGTACCAACATCATGTGGCTACAAACAATAATTAATTTCGCTAATACAGAATACCTAAGTATATGCCCTAATCCGATAGTTCCCATAATTAATTGGAACTCGATAGTGCAATTTTTATTTTCTAATAAAGCAACAGTTGATTTCGAAATGTCTTTTTCAAAATTCTGAAAATGATCAAATACAAATCACCGGTATTTTGAAAATAATTAAAAAAAAAAAAATCGGAAAATTTTGCTTAGGACTAAATTTGGTATCATCTTTTACATTATGTAACTTATAAAGTTTTTGACTAGTAAAATTGTTAACAGTTTAATATATTCTACTTGCTTCTTCTTTTTAAGAGTTGGAATTAAGGTAGGTGCGGGTAATAAGGCCTAGCTAAGGGAGAATTGAAATAAAACAAAAACTATTTACAAATATGGACACATTTTATTGTTAGTTAATGTTAAAAATATAATATAACTAAAAAAAATTAAATTTGGCAACTTCTGCCTGAAACAAAAACAAAATTGAACATTTTCAAAAAACCTGTCCATAGGCCTTATTAAACACCCGTCGGGTAATAAGGCCTATGTTCTTGAAATACAAAAAATAAAAATATACGTTATATAAACAGTAATTCAGGTAAAGAAAATAATAATAATAATAATAATAAATAAATTAATTAATGTTGACAGCCATCAAGACACTCAAAATTGTCTTTATCGTCCGCTGACAAGCCGACGCACTCTTCGTGATACCACTTGGAGCATTTACGACATTGTCTCATATTCATATCTGCCATTCTGTCTACCTCACAGCCATGGCAGAACCAATTCACTTGGTTTTCCTTACCACCAGTTTTTTCTTTCTTGTCTTCAATACAATGTTATTTTGGATTTTATTAAGTTCACAATATTTATACACTTAGCGTCTAAGAAATCTGGGAGTGACAGGGAGTCCTATTTCAGCAAACCTCAAAATCCTGCTTATCAATTTATTTTCTTGGTCGTCACTCAGAATCGATTTCCGACCTTGAGCTTTGGAACTTTGTAAGTACTTATCGTGCCTCTTTGTACCGATCGCACAGCAGAAATCAAATCTGTTTCCGTCCAGGTTGCTCGTTTTGAAGGCATCGTAGTTTTTGTCGCTAAAAAAATCAATAGATCAATTACAAAACATATCTAATTACTTACAAATACGTTAAAAATTGCTTAAAACACTTCCGTTAAACTCTAAAACCGACAAATGTTCATAAAAAGAACAGGAGGATAATAAGGCCTACCATCAAATTTGGTAGGCCTTATTAGGCCCATATGCACTTGAAGAAAAAGTTAAATAAATCATTACTGAAAATAAAATACATTTTTGAATGATTACAAATAAACAAAACAATAAATAACGGAAGATGTAATCATAAATTTTATAAACATGAGTGTAGTTTTAGAAATATTACTTACGATTCAAAAAGATTATTTTTTATTATTTCGATCACACAATTAACTCTCACAATGTAATACACAACACTGATGTAAATTTTTGACGAAACACGAAGCGACAAGTTTGACAAATCATTAATAGCAGTTTGCATCATAGTGGTTGAGCGTTAATGCCTACAACGATCATAACTAGCTTTTTTGAAAACTAGGCCTTATTACCCGCACCTACATTAATTTCAAACTCAAGGAGAACTTAAATCACACATTATTTTTTTCGGAATTAGATTCACACTTAGCATGGGAACTAAATCCACTTTATTAAAGTGAAACCAGGGCCCAGGATTCCACACGGGAGTTCTTCGATACCTCGGAAGAGGGCAGCGGCACGCTTGTGGTCGCACGGACTAGCTCGTCGGAAGGGGAAGAAATAAAAAAAGGAAGTGGAAAAGGAATGGGAAAAGGATTCGGAAATCTACGTTAAAAGGAACCGAAACGCTCATCAGATGTTGGCGATGATGATCTGACCGACGCACCCTAGTATCCGTCCGATACAACTAAATGCTACCGTCGTGGAAATAAATCCTCGGGAACTAAATCTACTTCAGGAAAGTGGAATAAATCCACGGGAACTAAATCCACTACAGGAAAGTTGATTAAGTTCCATTTAGTTCCCGAGGACTTATTTACCCGCACCCTTCAAATAAGTAATTATTCAAAATTCAATTTGTGCTAGATTTGAAGCCAGGCAATTTCCATTTAAAACGTTTTTTCCGTGTATAGATGTAGGAAAACTAAAGGAAAGTTGGATGTGTTATTTGTTCAGTGATAAGGTCCATTTCTTTCTCAGTGGTGTAACTGCTTTTTTTCTCAGGCCCAGGTAATACTCGTCGGATGTCCAGGTTGTTAATCAAGGGACCAAACTCTATGAGGATTAGATAAACACTGGATAAGACCGAACTCTGTGAAGACTGAAGAGTAGATATACACTGTACGACCAAACTCTAGTGAGAGCATGTAGCCTCTACGTCTTTTTAAGCTAGAGAACCGGTATAATAAGAGTGACACTTAAGTCGCTCGAGAGAGGTCTCTTACAACTCAACTTCTAGGTCCAAATAAATAGATTGGCGTGACAGCTCTTGGAAGAGCCAAGGCCTAAGTGGCTTACTCTCATCAACAATTCTCTAGGTGCGTTTGAAGAATTGAGGGGACCTACAATTTAACGCCGATTCCGAACGGCAAAGTTGAGAAGCACTTTTTTCATGACAGATGATACTCCTGGAAGTTTTGTCAGTTCTTCGCAAGAGGCAGTTCCCGTGAAAGATAAAATAAAAACTATAGAGGCACGAGTAGGACTCCAACCCACGACGTTGTGCTTAGCAGCCTAACCACTAAGCTACGGACAGGACACTACACTCAAGTACATACAAAAATCTCCATAAGTGTTTTTTTCATTTCTGCATGTTAATCTTTATTGATGATTTTTTTCTGCCGATAATTGTATTGTATGAAAACCATACTCATGCAAAACAAACCGGAAAACTAATAACAAATTTGACAAATATAAATCTTCAAAAAGCAGTCGGTATTTACTGTCAAAGTAATAAAATTAATCTAAAGATTTTTTCTTCTTCATAGTTCTAGTGCTTTAAGTGTTATTAGTACAAAGTTTTTGTGGGACTGATTAATTTTCAATATGACTAATTTTATCAGCGGCTGATGGGACTCATTAACAATTTAACCAGCGTTAACACTGGCTCGCACCACCCCCTCTGGTAATAAACGAAACTTAACTCTTTCTTATTCTATCTTGACTAACAGTTATGTATCTTCCTCCGTTCGCTTCGCCCGATCACACTTTGCGTAACGCTCTTATCCACATTCTCCACTAACTACCCATCAGTAAAGCCATGGAATCTAGCTATAATCGAACTGAAAAGAACAGAGATTTGTTTATTAGCCTTACTATGCGAATGTGAAATTCTCTGTCTTTCACTCTCATTGCACTTGATGTGGAATTATTTCCCATGTGAAGTTATATATGCCCTGTGAAGTATGCACCCTGTGGTCAGAAACCTGTTAAGACCACTAAAACGAAGGCTACTGTATATTTATAAAGAAAGGTCATGACCTGTTGTCTCCTGTTTCAAAAGTTCTAAAAAATAATAAACTCTTTGAGAAGTGCAAATGCTTCTACCAAATTAATTCCAATATTAGTTCTGAGTCCATAAAATTCAACCAAAAAGTCGATTTTCTTGTATCAGCATTTTTCATTTACAAACCACATCTTTTTATTCTCAACATCATCTTTTCCGACAAAGAATACCTGTCCCTTTACATTCCCACCACTCCACCATTTTCGACTAATTACTCTATTCAACTTTTAATTACCTTATTGTTGTCTTCTTTCATTCATCCAAGTCAGAATGGAGCAGCAAAACAAAAGCGTACCTACTTCGTCTATCTTTGGATCCTCCTACATTCCACCTTCTTTATGTGAAATAATTCTCAACCCTATGTGCTCCATTCAGGAAAGATAATTACCATGATGAAGATGTTGGCTGTAAACACGTAACGTACAAATGAAAGACTCAACCAACAGGTGGCACTGTTGGTGTTGATGGGTGGAAATAAAATAACTCATTCTCTTAGTTTCAGCTTTCAGGCCAAAAGTGGCCCGAAGTGTGCTTAGTCAAAAACTTTTGTTAAACTTTATCCGAATGAAAGTTAAGTAGTTTCTTTTTCGTCTTTGTTTTTGTTTTTTGTTAAAAGAGTTTCAAGCGTGTATTGGACACGTGAAAGGAATAGTATCAACGGAGTTAATACTGACTTACAAGTTTTGCTAAGCAGGTTTTTACTTTTTACTTAACTCGGAAAGAAGAAAAGCGGAAGATTTCCATGTAATTAAGATGCATTGACATTCAGTGAAAGTTTTGTTTATTTTTTGATTTGTCAAAGAAGAACTACATTTATTTTTTTACGGTCTTCATCGTGCATAAATAGACGTCACTCAATACAAACACGTTTGTAAGATAATTCCTTCATTCATGACCTTTTAATTTAGAGCACCCACCATAAATACCACATCTTGACTTTTTGAAGCTTGGAACAGTTTTTATTGAAAAGGCAACATTAAAATAAATGTAAGCAAATTTAACAACGTGTGTGCAAAAACTGATTTTGAAATTTGGAAACAAATAATTTCAAAAATTATAGCAAACTGTTCCATTTTAGTGTTTAAGTTACTTACTTACTTTCCCTATGGTGGCGTTACAGTCCAGGTCGGACTTCTCCAGTTTCGCACGCCAAGTCGGGTCTGATCCTCTACCACCTGTGTAATCCGCCTGAGTCGCGGTCTTCCTCTTCTGCGACGTCCTTCCGGGTTTGATTTGAAAACTCTACGGGCCGGAGCATTATTTTCCATTTGCTCAACATGACCCAACCCCCTAAGTCGTTGGACCTTAACTTTTCTGGCTAGGTGAGTGTCGCTGTACAGCTCGTACAGTTCTTGGTTGAATCTTCGTCTCCATTCTCCATAAATGCATACAGAACCAAAAATCACTCGAAGAATTTTTGTCTCAAAGCAGCCCATAGCGTTTTCATCAGATGTTGTCATGGTCCATGTCTCTGCACCATACATGAGTACTACTCAATTGCCTTCTAAGTCCAAAGAAGCAGCGATTGGCAAGAATGATTCTTCGTTTGATGTCATCGCTGGTGTTGTTGTCTGAGTTGATAGCGGATCCCAGGTCGACAAAGTCCATAACTACTTCGAAGTTAAATCTGTCTATGTTGACGTTTGCTCCAAGACGTCGATGTTGGTAGTCCTTTCTTGTCGACAGCGTTAACTTGGTCTTGCCTTCGTTAACCGCTAGACCCATCTTCCTGGCCTCTGTCTCAAGACTCACAAACGCTCCACTGATATCACGCTGTGTTCTTCCAATTATGTCCTTGTCGTCTGCGTATCGTAGTAGCTGGACGGACTTTTGAAAGATTGTGCCTCTGGTGTTGACGTTGGAGCTTCGAACAATCTTTTCAAGAATGATGTTGAAGAAATTGCATGACAACGCATCGCCCTGTCTAAAACCTTTTTTGACATCAAAAGCGTCTGTTAGGTTTTTTCTTCGACTATGATGGAACAACGTGAATTTCCCATTTTCATCTTACACCGAGGGACGAGTTTATCTGGGATGCAAAAAATAAGCATTGCTCTATATAATTCGTTTCTATAGGCGCTGTCATACCCGAACTTGAAATCGATGAAAATGTGGTAGGTATCGATTTGAAGTTCCTGGTGTTCTCCAACTTTCCGTGTCTGAAGCCACACTGATAAGGACCTATCAGGTTGTTGACGAAGGGCTTCAAACGTTCACACAGCACGGAAGAAAAGATCTAGTAGGCGATGTTAAGGAGACTTATTTTACCTCTGTAGTTGGTGCAGTTCAGGGATCTCCTTTTTTGAGGATCGGGCATACAATGATGAGGTTCCATTCATAGGGCATGCTTTACAAAGCGGCGCTGCAAAGAAGGATATGAGCAGAGAGGAGCATAAACATCTCAGACAGAAAAAAAGGGAGCATTAGAAGCGCGCGATCGAGGAGATAGAGGGATGTCACAACAGGAACGAGGTTCGACAGTTCTTTAAAAAGGTGAAACAAACCTCCAGTGGTTATAAACTATGAACTGAAGACTGTAGAGACCATCATGAGAACATCGTAGTGGAACTGCAGTCAGTGCTGAGGATATGGAAAGAAAAATTTTCCAAACTCTATAATGTCGGTGACGAGCAAAACTCCGTCAGCAATACAGAGCCATTCAATGTGGGTGCAGAAGGCCAACAATTCCAACCATCTGACATGGACGAAGTGAAGATAGCGATATCTAAACTTAAGTGTTTAAGCGCTTTGAAAAAATAGAATCCAAAAAAGAATCGTTCCATACAACATTTCCGTTTAGTCTATAAAACATGGACAAAAATGTTATAAATAACTTTTTTGCCTTACACTAAGGAGTCTTGGAGCGCATCGAGCTGTCCGTTTGTTTCTCTTTTGTGAAGGGATTTTTTCTTCGGACGCGCATATGAATGAAATGAAGTTTTACGAAAACGTGATTCAAATGGAAACTTCTGCTTGAGACATTTGTCCTTTCTGTTATTTTTCGTTTCCTTTCTACTTTGTATTCACAAATACATTCAAACATACATTTGCACTAGTTGTTATACTATCAGTATGAGCAGTGCTGGCAGTGCATTACAAAAAAAAATCACAAAACACCGAAATGTCCGCTTTGTCATTTGAGATTTGAGAATGTTGGGAGGGTTAAAAAGTTTTAAGTTTTTTGTTTTGTAATTTCTAACTTTTGGGTTTATCGAAACAATAATATTGTGCACTGGGTTTGATTTATGATTTTTTATGTTTTTTGTCGCCAATTCTTTATGTAGTGAGTGGAAAAGAAACATAATAGTAACAAGGCTAGACCTTTTACAAGAACCCAGATGTGATCATAACTAAAAAGTTCATTGATCGTTTTGGTGTTAACGTTTCTTAGAGAACGCAGTTTATTTTCTTTGATGGCAATGTATTATAACCCTTTTATCTTTGTCATGATGGGAATGTAAATGCATGCCAGTATGTTCAGAACGGGATTATCAGCTGGCGTATAATTCAATATACAAGTTTGATAAAACCATTTGATGATATTAGTTTTGCAAAGAGATATTTGAATCTGTTGAATCTCTGCTGTAAAATCCGTCAGCCAACGCGCCTCGCCGCGGTATGTTGCTCCGTAGGCCTTCTTCTTCTCTAGAAAAGCCATTTGTGAGGCAATATAAAATAATAATCCAGCGAACTAGCAAAGCAACAATCTTTTTGACCACACCCTAGCATGCTTAGCAATTCCCGTCGGACAGTAATTCAATGCATTGGCTATAATTTCGGTTCAAATCTGACAAGGAAATGCTGCAAGAAAATTCGACGTCGGACGGCTACAATCGCAAGAGATCGCCAGATCATTCTCTGATCGAGTGTCAAGTAACCTCTTAAGGAGTCCTATGCCGCCAACATCAAGTATCGAAGATCAGTGCCAACATTGCCAAAGAGCAGTTAGAGATGCCGCCTCTAATGTGCTGGGTTTCACACAGCCACCAAAACGAAACCCCTGGTTTGATGAAGAATGCAGGCAGGCCCATGCAGCCAAGCAGGAGGCATACAAAGCGGCGCTGCATAGAAGGACAAGAGCTGCTCGTGAGCTCTACGAGCAAGAGAGGAGAGAGGAACGCCGGCTTCTCAGGAGGAAAAAGAGAGAGCATAAGAAGCGTCAGATCGAGGATGTTGAGAGAGCCAACAGCAGGAATGAAGTTCGGAGGTTTTACCGAAAGGTTAAACAGCTGGCTCAAGGTCATCGAGCAAGAACTGATGCCTGCAGAGATAAACAAGGGAACATCATAGTAGAATCGCAGTCAATGCTGGGGATTTGGAAAGACCACTTCTGTAGATTGTATAACGGCGACGACGAACAAAATACCGCCGTCAGACAGGAGCCTTTCATCGGACACGATGGTAGCCAACAATTCCGTGAACACGACCTAGAAGAAGTGAAAACCGCAATATCACGGCTGAAATCCAACAAAGCCGCTGGAGCAGATGGACTAGCTGCTGAGTTGTTCAAAGCAGCAGGCGACGAGCTAGATAGGAGCATGCACCAAATCATCTGTAAGATATGGTCAGACGAATGCATGCCCGATGAATGGAACCTCAGCATTGTTTGCCCGATCCTGAAAAAGGGAGATCCTCTTAACTGCGCCAACTATAGAGGAATAAGTCTACTAAACATCGCCTACAAGATCCTCTCTGCCGTAATATGTGAACGTCTGAAGCTTTTCGTCAACAATCTGATTGGTCCTTATCAATGTGGCTTCAGGCCAGGAAAGTCAACCATCGACCAAATTTTCACTTTGCGGCAGATCCTGGAAAAGACCTATGAACTCCAAATCGATACCCACCACCTTTTCATCGATTTTAAGGCCGCGTATGACAGCATCTACAGAGACGAACTGTACAAAGCTATGTCTAGTTTTGGCGTCCCTGCCAAGCTCGTTCGCTTGTGCAAAATGACGATGGAGAACTCACGCTGCTCCATCAAGGTTGACAACGAGCTCAAGGAATCTTTCGACGTCAAAAAAGGATTCAGACAAGGCGATGCACTGTCATGCGATTTCTTTAACATCGTTCTTGAGTAGTGCAGAACTCCAACGTCAACACCAGAGGCACTATCTTCCAAAAATCTGTTCAACTTCTCGCGTACGCTGATGATATTGATATAATGGGAAGAACACAGCGTGATGTCAATGGCGCCTTTGTGAGAATTGAGACAAAAGCGGCAAAAATGGGTTTAGCGGTAAATGGTTTTTCCCTCATTTAGTAGTATATGCTGTCTTCGAGGAAGGACACCCAACACCGACGGCTCGGGCAGAACGTCACAATAGACGCGTATAACTTCGAGGTAGTAGAGGAGTTTGTCTACCTAGGCTCCGCTATAAACACGGGCAATAACACCAGCGCCGAGATCAGACGAAGAATAACTCTTGCTAATCGCTGTTTCTTTGGGCTTAGAAAGCAATTGAGTGGAAAAGCCCTCTCTCGAGCAACTAAGGTAAAACTGTACAACACACTCATCATCACAGTCCTGCTGTATGGTGCAGAAGCATGGACCCTGACAAAATCGGATGAAAGTTCCTTAGGCTGTTTCTAGAGGAAAGTTTTTCGGGTTATCTTTGGCCCCGTGTGCATTGAAGGGGAAGGCGAAGAAGATACAACAGCGAACTTTACGGGTTGTACAACGACATGGACCTAGCCAGAAGGGTCAAGGTCCAGAGACTCAGATGGCTCGGTCATATAGAGCAAATGGACACCAATGCTCCGGCCCGGAAAGCCTTCGACACTATTCCCGAGGGACGTAGGAGGAGAGGAAGACCGCGACTCAGGTGGCGCACTCAAGTGGAAGAGGACCTCAATCAACTCGGAGTGCAAAACTGGAGACGACTAGCTAAGGATCGAGCTAGCTGGCGGAGCCTGTTGATTGAGGCCCAAGTCCACAACGGACTGTAGTGCCACCTTAAGTAAGTAAGTAAGTAAGTAAGTAAGTAATCTGACTCGTACATTTCCTTTTATTTGATCTTTCATGGGCCGCGGAACTGATTTTTATTTAAATTATTTCCTCTATTTATACTAAAAATATTTGATGAAAATAAACATGAAATAACGATAACAAAAATGAAAACAGAGTTAATTTAAGCAAGTCAATAATAATAATAATAATAATAACTATGAGATGGTCGCTGCAAAATTGTAGTTTTATCGATGAGTCTTGGCCTTGACTCTCAAAGAGTTTTCGAGTCGCATTTAAGAAATAGAAGACCTGTCCAATGTTTGATTTCAATCTTATCAAACTTTTGGGGGCTCAAGTGTTTGTATCTTTGAAATAAAACTCTTAAATTAACCCCATCGTCAAATGGTAGATAACAGTGCACTCATGAGAACCCAAGAGTCCTCAAAAACCTCTGTCTAACTGGAGATAGGGTGAAAACCCGTATGGAAGGCTTTGGCAACAGTTAACGAGAGAGGGCGGGGAGAGTGTTCCCACTGAGGCACTATACTCCTTTTTCTAGGCGGCAGCGGAGAAATTCCCAAGATGGAGTCAACGATGGCGTCTACAGTTCCAGTTAGGTTGAACTACTCAGTGAACACCTTATACGGGCTACTTCGACATATTTGGAGCTCGACCGATAAAAAGCGGTTTATCCGGCTCTTTGCCCTTGGAGTTAAAATAAAGACCTGGCCCTCCAGATTGGGGGTCGTGCTTTGGGGTGACTTACCAATCACATTAAGAAAAATTAGTTGCGAAGCAACAACAAGCCTCGGGTATGGATGGACTTACTGATGACGAACCATACAAAAGAAATAAAGAAAAAGTCTCATTACGGCAGATCCTGGAAAATAATCAAGAACTCCAAATCAACACCTTAAATAAATAAAAAAAATAAATAGTGTGGCGCGACAGCTCTTGAAGAGCCAAGGCATAAGTGGCTTACTCTCATCAACAATTCTCTAGGTGCGTGTGAAGAATTGAGGGGACCTCCAATTTTAACGCCGATTCCGAACGACAAAATTCACTTTCTTCATGACAGATGATACTCTTGGAAAGATGAAATAAAAACTATGGGCACGAGTAGGACTCGAACCCACGACGTTCTGCTTGGCAGGAAATGCATTTAACCTCTAAGCTATACGGACACTAAAAAAAAAACGACAACTAGCTTCTTTTATCGATTTTAAGGCCGCGTATGACAGCATCTAGAGAGATGAACTGTATAAGGCCATGTCCAGTTTTGGCATCCCTACAAAACTTATTCGTCTAAGCAGGATGACACACGCTGCTCCATTAAAGTCGGTAACGACCTCACCGACGCATTCGTTGTCCAAAAAAGCTTTAGACAAGGTGATGCACTGTAATGCGACTTCTTTAGCATCATATTGGAACGAATAGTGCAGAACTCCCACGTCAACACTAGAGGCACTATCTTCCAGAAGTCTGTGCAACTACTCGCGTATGCTGATATGATGCAATAAAGTATATGCTGTCATCGAAAAAGGACACCCAACATCGACGTCTTGGAAAAAACGTCAAGATAGACGCATATAATTTCGAGGTAGTTAGGGACTTTTTATACATTGGCTCCACTATCAACACGGACAACCACATCAGTGCCGAAATCAGATAGAATAGACATCTAGCTAGGGACCAAGCTGGCTCGAGAGGTTTGTTGGTTGAGGCCCAAGTCTACCCCAAACTGTATCTGAATTGAATAAAAAAAAAAAAAAACAATAAAAATTATGTTTTACTCTTAAAATTCACAGTACCTTCTTACCCGTAATAGTTCTGTGTTAACCATTAATACTAAGGTTGACGGCATATCTCGAATGAGTTATCATCTTATTCTAATCTCATATATTCGAAGTAAAAATCATCATAATTTCGAGAAAGATAATGTAAACCCCGGACTTTAAAAACGACGCACAAAGGGCGACGACGAACGACCAAGGATTGGTCGTGTGTCAAAAAATCTGTTTTTGGAATGATATTTCTTTAGTCACTTATCTTAAGTTTATATTAAATTCATTAAACGCAATTTCTTCTGTACCAAAAAGTTTACTTCAGTCTCAAATTGCTTTAATTTTTTAAACATTTTTTCCCTTCTTTTTGTTCCAAAAAATTATCGAAGTGTGGCCGTCAATATACTGAGGAAAATCCTTGGATGAGGGAAAAATCTCTCAACATCAGTGCCATGTGTTGCCTCATCAATAAAATCATCGAGGTCATTAAGTGTATTAACTGCTAGCCATCACTTTCACATGGTGCTATAGCTCGCGTTCTATCCAAGAGGGTTTATTATCCTTTCCTCCTCAATTTCATTTTGGGAAGGAAAACCGGCTGGCGCATCCCTTAATTTAGTGCCTTCATTTATTTCCTTTCGATCCGACATGTGCTTGAAGAAGGATGAGAGTTATTATATTCCAAGATATTGTAGCTACTTGGAATAAAATTTAGCCTTAAGTTGGACCAATTTCGTCCTTTGTTAGGTTCGGCCTCTATTTCCTTTTGCGGGAATTTGGAAATTTTATCACTCCCATGTGAGCAACGAAATAGATTGTCCTAGGATAATACTTGAGATGATGTTATTGTCCAAAAGGAGCAAGAGCTTTCTGAATATTTCAACTGATATGCGATCGAAAGGACATTTAAATGGAAATTCTATCTGAACAGAAGGCTGAGAAAACATTTGGAACCGAAATTTATTCGTCCTTATTCTAAAAGAAAATCTAAGAGTACGCCACAAAGAAGGACACTGATTCTGGTGTTATGAGGCATTAAATCCTTTTTTATTTTTCATCTTCAATCGTAGGAATGTAGATGGTTACTTGAGCTTTGTATATCTATTTGAAGAGCAGACGATAATAAGGTAATATGGAGTCAATAGAATTTGCTGGAATTGTTAGTAAAATATGTTTATAAGATGATTCGTCCTTGTTATTTTTGTTTGTATGGTGGACTATTGGTTTTTTTTTTTTGGTATGTGCGTATAAACGTGGAAATAGTTGTGCAGGATTCTCTGTTCAAGCGAAAAAAATGTTACACAACTTAAGCCCCGTTTAGTTTTGAATGAGATGATGAAATAAATATGCAAAAATATAAAATGTTTAGAATGGAATACAAAATAAAATTGAATATTTCAAGTCGAACTTAAATCAAGATTCTACCAAGTATAACATACTTTTTAATATCGGCAACACTTTCAATTTTGTAATTGTTTCTCTTTCTGTGATAATGCCTTATGTCATATTTTTCTGTCTTTTCTTTTACAACATCTGGCTGCTCAAAGTTTCGTGAACTTCAAATTTATAAAATAAAAACTTACTAACAGCTTACACTGCACGTGATGAGCCGGTGATTTAACATAGTCTACTATATTGGCAAGCCATTGGTCGTAAGACTGTGCTTGCTATTAGCACTCTTCGACTAATTCTGATAGTGCGAAGCTAAAAAAACTTTCATTCCTGCTCTAAATGACCTTTTGTCGTCTTTAACTAACTAACTTACTTACTTACTTACTTAATGTGGCGCTACAGTCCGGTGTGGACTTGGGCCTCAATCAACTGTCTCCGCCAGCTCCAGTTAGCTGTCTCCTGTTTTGCACTCCAAGTTGATTGAGGTCCTCTTACACTTCTGTGCGCCATTTGAGTCGCGGTCTTCAGGGCCGGAGCATTGGTGTCCATCCGCTCTAAATGACAGTCCCATCTGAGTCTCTGGCCCTTGACCCTTCTGGCTAGGTCCATGCCGTTGTACAACCCGTAAAGTCCGCTGTTGTATCTTCTTTGGCATTCCCCGTCAATGCACACGTGCCCAAAGATGACCCGAAGAACTTTCCTCTAGAAATAGCCTTAGATTTCATCCGATTTTGTCAAGGTCCATGCTTCTGCACCATACAGGACTGGGATGATGAGGGTGTTGTACAGTTTTACTTTAGTTACTCGAGAGGGGGCATTTCCACTCAATTGCTTTCTTAGCCCAAAGAAACTGTGAATAGCAAGAGTTATTCTTCGTTTGATCTCGGCACTGGTGTTATTGCCCGTGTAAGAATGTTTGGTAATTTGTTAAAAATATGAAGATTTCTTCTTCTTCCTCGGTCCCCACGCTTATTGACAATGAAACTCCAGTTGTTAGTTCTTTTGCGAAAGCTAACCTTTTTGCTAGGCAGTTCGCCTAGGCGTATCTCAGCTATTGTAAGCTTTTCCATCTATTCTATTCTTTTGGGCTCGTTCCGAGCAGTTTGAAAACAGTGTTTGTCCAGCCAATCCCAAAAAAAAGGCGAATCTTCTTCTCCTACCAATTATTTACCGATAAATAAATATCTCGAATGCCGAAAGCTTCTTAATGACCGGCAGTACTGCTTCCGCAGCAATAGGTCCACATGGTGATTTGATGGTTTATCTCACCGAACAAGGGAAACAGTGGATGTAAAAAACATCGTTTCAGAGAAAGTAAGATTGTTGCACTTGATACTTTGATAAGGCATTTGATAAAGTCTGGCATCTTGCTCTTTTATCAAAAAATGCTTAAGCCTCTTGGATGGAATTCAAAAAAGAGCTGTAAAAATGATTGGTGATAGAGAGATCACTGAAGCATTCACCACTTTAGACCACCGTCGTAACGTAGCGTGTCTCTACTTGTTTTATCGCTACTTTTACGGAAATTGCTCTAGTGATATAGCCAGTTGCATTCCTCACCTCAAACAATTCTCCCGATATACCCGCGCTTCAAGCAATGCCCATCAGTTTACCCTCAAGCCCAACTTCGGACGTACTCTCAAGTATAGAGAATCATTTTTCAGCCCTACTACGCGAATGTGGAACTCTCTACCACACTCAGTCTTTCCCAGTCACTACAATGTTCAAGAATTTAAGACCAATGTACACCGACACCTCCTTTCGTACCCCTTTCCGTTCTTCCTAATACACTTACTGTGTCTCTGGCATAAAAAAGGTATACAAAATTCCTTGAGTGGGTGCAAATTATAAAAAAAAATATCTATTTTTGAGATAGCTTCAGTACTCAATGAAACCTCTTTGTTTCAAGAAGGCATTGCTGAAAAAACTAGATCTCACATTCTATCATCACAGTTTTTAATGGCATTGACATTGACATGCATTATTTTGAAGGTTTCTTTTGTAACTTTCGAAGGTTTCTATTTACCGAAAATAAATACTGGGCTACGATACAAAAACATTGGAAAATGAAACTATCCAAGTTGAACCATAATGTTCGTGACGTAATCTCGGCCAAATCGAGCCGATGAAAAACAATGCTCCACGAAGCTTAAGTAGCAATAAAACCAAGAATATCAGGGATTGGCCTTGGTGACTGTATTACTGCCTTTTTTATAGACACTAAGAAAATATAAATTACTAGCAAAACACCTGCCCGCTTCGCAGGGCTTCGGCCCACAACCAACGGTTCGGAAATTAGAGATTGGCAGGATGAAGAATACGGTAATCGATGGATAGGCAGAAATGAACAATACTCTTAGAAAAATCATGCCTGTATTTGCTTTCTTTTACATAATTTTTTTTATTTAATTAACCAATTAAACATATCTTCCCCAAATTTAGCTCCCTGAGAAGCGGTAAGGTAATTAGGATTTTGACAGCAAGCCAGGTATAGGCATAAGTATGCTTGTAACCCTCTTCAGGATTGCACAATGTTACCTATAAATTTTCTTAAAACTAACAATTATTGGGATATTATAAAGTGCTGCAATTAAAATATTGACAAAAAAAACCTTAATTCGATGTTCTAAGCTGTTTTAGATTTTCCCAAGTATTAAAAAATGTATGGGTTTTTTATTATCAATGAGATTTTATTTGCTAAGTTTTTTGTTCATAAGGTAAAAATAGGAAACTTTATGTTCTTTACGCATTATTTGAAAAAAAAGAAAAAAAAAATATCTTAAAGTCAACACCTTGCTTGGGCAAGAAAAATAGACCCGAAACATAGTAATGCTCATACCATCAGAGTTAAAAAATGTAGAGGCAGCCCTGGTACATAAATGCATAAATGCAAATAGTTCAAAAATCCGTCTCGTTGTAAAATTTACTACATCGTTTTCATTTGTAATTGTGTCAAACCACTCAAACGACTTGTGGGCAAAAAATTATGCATCGATTTTAGAAAGACTTTAATCTGTACCAGCCATTAGTGCACCTCAACTCAATGCTTCAATGCTTGGAAAGACATCTTGAATCAACTCATTCCGTGGATTTGCATTACAATAAAAATTGTTTGGAAGTGAAATTTGGCCTTCAGATTTCAGAATCAAGTGAAATTATTCCATTTCCAATGACCAATAGTGTCCGTGGCTTAGTGGTTAGGTGCGTTGGCTGCTAAGCAGAACGTCGTGGGTTCGAGACCTACTCGTGCCCAAAGTTTTTTATTTCATCTTTCTCGGGCATCGCCTTTTGCGAAGAACTGACAAAACTTCCAAGAGTATCAAGAGTATGAAAAAGTGCTTCTAAACTTTGACGTTCGGAATCAGCGTTAAATTGTAGGTGCCCTAAATTCTTCACACGCACCCAGAGAATTATTGATGAGAGTAAGCCACTTAGGCCTTGGCTCTTCAAGATCTGTCGCGCCACTCTAAGTTGCTGTCACTGTTGTCACTGTTGGCCAATGTAAGTTTCCTGAAATATAAGTTTTTAAACGACTCCATACGTCTGCAGCAATTGACCGTGGTATAATCGGCAAAGTTTGTCCTCAGAAACAAAAAGATTCAGAGCTCCAAATTCTTTAAGTTGCGGTTAAAGGCTTCATATAAATTTTTATGCGCCATTGTGCTCTCATCCCACACAAATATTCGGCCATTACCAACTCTTTTGAAATATTATAATGTCAGTTCTATGTCTAATAATGTGCTCACAACTCCAGAAGAAGAAAGAGCCAACTCTTTTTTTAATTTCAGATCATATTGATGCTAAAATTAATGATAACAGAAATGAGTTCCCCATTCCACCGTGTGCACCACAAAAATATATACTACCACTCAGACTGATCACACTTTGCATATCTAATTTGCTTCGGCTCAATAGTTATATTCTGAATCCAATGCAATTTTATTGTTGTCGAGCAACCAATTCAATTGTGGCAATGCTTTATTCGCAAAACGGTTTTTTCGTAAGCAACTGGCACATTTCAATTTGAAAGCATTCAATTCATCATCAGATTGGCATTTGCAATGACTATTGACTCAAAGCTAAATAATGTCTGTTTGTGGGTTAAATTTGAGCACACCATGTTTTTCAATCAGACAATAATTTTACGTTGAATACCTCCAGTTCGTTAGTGTTGATTAAATTTTATTAATGACACATTCCATCAACATTCAAAACTTCATAAATAACAAATAACAATATAATTAACAAATACGTACCCACTAAAAATAAATAAGATATACATACATATTTTCATACTCTATAAATTTCATACATCAAAACAACGTTTGCCGGCTCAGCTAGTTCAAATATA
>CAKKXW010000004.1:47086330-47115282 GCA_920937365.1 Sphaerophoria rueppellii
ATTGTCAATTAAGTCTGTTACAATTTTTTGGGTATATCTTATCTTGAGGTTTTTTCCGAAATCTTGTCTGTATACTTCTTGGATTAGTTGCATAATGTTTTCGGGAGCTTTTAATCCATTTATTACGTCAGGGCGCATTTCGTTTTTTAGAATATCTTTAATTATTTGGGCATTAAAATAATTTCTTATTATTGTTTTCCTGTGATAGCCAGGATGTGGAAGTTCATAAATTCTATCTTCTTCTTCTCCCTCAATTAATATTACCTGATTTTTGAATACATTAATTGGAACTTCTGTACTTGGTATTAAATCAGTACTGTCTTCATCTGCACTATGCTGTGTCATAAATGTTGTTGGATTACACTGACTAATACTTAGTCTTGAAAGTGCATCAGCCACATAATTAGTTTTCCCAGGTTTATAAATTATTTCGTGGTTGTATTCTTCAAGTTTAGCTTTCCATCGTTTCAGTTTTGAATTGTGGTTTTTGTTGCTAAGAGAGTATGTAAGGGGTTGGTGATCTGTAACTATTCTTATTTTTTTAGCACCGTAAAGGTAATTCCGGAGTTTATCTAGTGCCCATATTATTGCAAACATTTCTTTTTCATTAGTTGCATAATTTTCTTCTGTTTCATTGAGAGGCTTAGAGATGAAAGTTATAGGTTTATCTTTGCCTAGGTCACCTTGTGATAAAACAGCACCTAATGCATGATTAGAAGCATCTATCGTTAAGATAAATGGTTTGCTAAAGTCCGGGAACATGAGGACTTCGGATGAAGTGAGGAGTTTCTTTAAATTATTAAATGCTTGTAGTTCATCTTCTCCGAATTGAATTTTTACTTTACGAGATTGGTTTGCTTTGATTTGAGCGTTCTCTCCTCTCGTGAGGTTAGTTAGAGGTTTTGCAATTTTTGCGAAGTCCTTTATAAATCTCCTGTAATAGGATGCAAGTCCAATGAATCCTTTAAGATCCTTAAGGTTGTCAGGAGGATTTAGCATTTCTATTGCTTTAATTTTGTTAGGATCGGGTTTAATTCCGTCCTCTGTAATAATATATCCTAGAAACTCGGTCTCTTCTTTTAAGAAGCTGGTTTTTTCTATATTGACTTTAAGGAAAGATTCTTTCAATCTTTTAAATATTTTCTGTATGTTTTGAAGATGCTCTTCTAAAGTTTCACCTAGCACAATAATGTCATCGATATAAACATAGCATATACTGCCAATATATTCTCTCAAGACATCGTCAAGAATTCTTTGAAAAATTGCCGGGGCGTTCTTCAACCCAAATGGCAATCTAAGGAATTCGTATTTACCATTCATAGTGGAAAATGCTGTCTTAGGTATGTCACTTTCTTTCATCTTTATTTGATGAAATCCTGAAGTCAGGTCTATTGTGGTGAAAAACTTTGACTTTCCTAAGCTTGCTAGTGTATAGGATATATCTGGAATAGGATATGAATCGGGAATGGTGACAGCGTTAAGCTTCCTATAATCAATTACCATTCTGTATTTTCTATTTCCTGAAGAATCAGATTTCTTCGGGACAACCCACATGGGTGAATTGTAAGGGCTTCTAGATGGGCGAATAATTCCATCGCTTAAGAGTTTCTTTATTTGTTTTTCAACCTCTACTCTCATATTTACTGGATAAGGATAAGTTTTGGTGTAGACTGGCTCATTGCTATATGTTTTAATTTCGGCTCTTACCTTTGTTTCAATTGCGTTTTTATTGTTAACTGGTTCAAATATCTCTTTATACTCTTCGATTATTGTTTTCAATTTTCCTTTGATATCATTTGGTAAATGATCGTCTTTTATTTCTAGGCTATTTACTTGTACTGATAGTTTTTCTTTGAGTGGGATTTTAATATTCGGTTTAATTTTTAAGATGTTTAGTTTCCTATCTATAACTGCTTCTAGTTCTTTCAGAGTATCATCTCCGATAATACCATCAAACGACTTTAATCCTGGTAATATAAAAAAGTTCAGGGGTGTATTATTTCCAATGCATGCAAAAAATTTAACTGTAATTTTCTTATCTATTTGAATATCTCCTCCGGCAGATTGAATTTTAAAGGGTTTGGTTACTGGAATAGCATTAGGAGCCAGTTCGTTTTTTATAAAATTTTTATTAGCACCTGTGTCTATTAAAAATTTTAAAATATTGCCAGATTTTGTTGTATATTCTAGGTATGGAATGCTAGATAGGCTTCTGTCGTAAAATTTACTTCAGTTTCATTCTCAGCATCCATATTGTTTTGATTATTTTGGTCGATGTATGGTTCGTATTCATCATATTCGTTGGCATATTGCTCTAAATATTTTTCTTCTTCATCCTGAGTTTCCACGTTAAAAACTCTTTGGCGTTTTACTGGGATGTTACTTGATTCGTCTGGATGAGGAATTTTTTCATCATTTTGAGAAGGTCTGTTCATGTAATTCAAATTACGTGTTTGAACCGATATGTCCATTGGAACTGGAGGTTTTGGTTGAGTCGGTCTTGGAGGTGGGATATTATCTTGTTGATATTTTGGGGAATATCCGGATTGGTTGTTTTGGTTATTAACGCGTGGATTTTGGTGTAACAGATTGTATGCTAGATTTCGTTGGGGAAGTTGCAAAGGCTTGAAGTTATCTCTTCTATATTGTTGTTTCGACTGAGGGAATATTTGATTTACAGGTGTCGATACTGCATTTGCAATATCTCTCCTATGAATTGAAATACTTCTATAATTCAAATTTTGTACTTCTAAGCAAGTCGCGTAGGCTTCGGGTAGTGTTTGGGGTTTCTGTATGATTAGGATTTTGGGGAGCTCACCGTTTAGGCCACGGATGAAAACGTCCAAAGCTCTATTCCTATAGTTTTCGATTAATGCTGTTATTGTTTCAGGAGAATAATCTTCAGATTTTAATTTGTTTATAATTAAAGAGAATTGGTGATTAACCCTAGCATAGAATTCATCTAATGATGAATTCTTTTGGGTCATTGATGCCAGCTGGTGCTCGAGAGTACGAATGTCTCTTTTGTCAGCATAATGAAGGGAAAGGCATTTCTTAATAATTGACCAATCTTCACTAAAAATGTTATACGAGATCAGAGCTGTGTCTGCGTGACCTCTAATTTTCTGCCTGATACTTTGCAGAATTGCTCTGTATAAGGGTTTATGCCTTATACACTCGTAATCACTTAAGATGGTTTCGACCGTGTGTATCCACGAAACATATTGAACGGGGTTTCCATCAAATACCTGTAATTCACGAACACAATCAGGAAGTTTGGAAATTTCTTTTAAATCCTGTTCTGTTAGAGCAGTTTCTATATTTGGAGTAATGTTCGGAGAAGCGTGAAGCTTCGTTTCCAGGTTTGTAATCCTGGTCTCTAATTTTTTCATCAGGTCTGTATGTGCGTTAACGGCACCGGTCAACTGTGTTATATCATAAGATATTTGGGAAAGTTGTTGTTCCATTTTGGAAAAAAGGAGTGGCTTAGGGATGTTATAAAGGGTACAAAGTTATGAGTGCAAAAAAAAAATTTGTTTACTTCTATTTTTATTTATTTTCGTATATGGTTTGTGTTAAAAATATTCAATATTCTTAAAATAGTTAAAAAAAATTTCTTGAATATCACCAATTTCTATCTCGTTCTTTCACTGTTGTGAGTCGGAAAATTCGTTTCGATGTTCCACTATGTGGTCGGAGAATTCGTTTTCGTTAATTCGTTTTGTTTTCGATGTTTCTTGTTTTTTTTTGTTTGTATTTTATATTCAATTCACACTTACACTAATGTTAGATTCCTCGTCATTATGTTTTATGACTTAGCGGGACAACGCAAGGAGAGTCGATTTTATTTTTTACGCCAGAATTTTTAATTCGGCGACGCACGAGAAAGTTAATTCACTGCACGATTTTTCACACCAGAAAATTAATTCTGTGACGTGCGAGAAAGTTAATCCACTGCACGATTTTATTTTTTACGCCAGAATTTTTAATTCGGCGACGCACGAGAAAGTTAATTCACTGCACGATTTTTCACACCAGAAAATTAATTCTGTGACGTGCGAGAAAGTTAATCCACTGCACGATTTTATTTTTTACGCCAGAATTTTTAATTCGGCGACGCACGAGAAAGTTAATTCACTGCACGATTTTTCACACCAGAAAATTAATTCTGTGACGTGCGAGAAAGTTAATCCACTGCACGATTTTATTTTTTACGCCAGAATTTTTAATTCGGCGACGCACGAGAAAGTTAATTCACTGCACGATTTTTCACACCAGAAAAGTTAATTCTGTGCGATGGACACAGATTCCCGTGATCAATGCAAGGTTATCCCGTTTGTTTGCGGTACGTTACCTCCGCGCACTACTAATGGCTTGGAATTGATACTATTGTTCACTAGTGTTTTTGACGGGAAGGACTTAGTGTCCTTAAACGTTGGGCGCCAGTTAAAATAAAAGCATCGCGTTTTATTTTTTAAAAAAATTTATTAAAAATTAATTTTCAGAACTTCAGTCTGAGAGAGATGATTTAAAACTAAAAACTTTTATATCTTGCCCATTGCCAAGTAGCTCATTAGTTCATAATGCAAAGATGTAAACATCCAGGCATGGGAATCAGATCAGAGGAAATGATCTCACCGCGGATGTTTATATTTTGCATCGAACCAACTTGTATTGTTTACATACATTTCATTCTTTATTAAAAGTGGATTAAGAATCGTGGGACAGGGAGTGTAATACGATATGTGCTTATCTATATATATATGTAGATATGAAAATAAAAACAAAAGAATAAAAATAAAATTCAAGGCTCAATATCCAATTTGACAGCTTGAGGCCTGTGTTTGAAGTTTTATTTTCGCTTAATTCAAAATGGCTTCAGTATTTATGTGTGAAAAGCCCAAAACAAAATAATCTCAAGAAATCCTATAAAAACTTGTAAAAGTAATTTCAAACTTAGTTCATTTAATTTTTTCCAGCGCCTTGAGTGCTTTTTATAAAATCATTTATTATAAATCCCTTATATTATAACACCCTTTTTGAAATTTCGAAATATTTTATGTTTGTCTATAGACGCAACAACGGATCATTCAACGAAATTAAACATTATTTTGCAATAAACCTCAACCACCATGTTTGTCGCTATAGCAGGACTATCAGCCTTCATAGAAATTGTGGACCGTCTCAAACGAAAAAAGTCCAAGTCATGTTCAGATTTCAATTTAATTCTCCCCCTTTGATATTCAGACTTCAAAAAAAAAAAAAAAAAAAAATATGCCTGTGGGCTCTTTCTATCTCAACATGCGAAAATTGAATAAATCCCTACCACCAACCCGGTCAATTACTTTTGATGTCCTTTAAATTTGATTGCACCACTTGCTACTATAAGTCGCAAATCTCATTTGAAAACATTTTGAATGTAATTGAATTTAGCTAACGGAATAGAAAGATCATTGGCAGCTGCCTAAGAGGATGCATAAGATACAATTTAGCATATTTTATATTTCGCATGTATTATTCATTTGATAGCCAGAGCCAAGAAACTTGTCCCCATTCCATATACTTGAGTGTGCAAGCACCATACATTTTGCCATTCAAAATATTTGTCTAATTTTGTTTGAGATTCCTGATGCTCATAAACCACCCATAAGCACATTCATAGGTTTCGCTGGTTTAGAGGACGGAAGTTGAAGTATCAGGCGTGCAATAAAATTAAATGGAATAAGAAATTAGCATCCACTCAACGTCTACGAAGTGGCACCTACTGAAGTAATCGCACGTTCATTCAATGTGTTTGTCACTAAGCCACAGCTCCATAAGTGCACCTACATGTTGGCAGTCCTGAATGCACTTTAAATCCGCAGGAGTTCCGTTTCGTAAAATAAATGTAGGGTTTGCTAGTGCCAAGTGAGGTCGTTGAAAGTAAGGCAGCTATCTACTCAGTATGTATGTGGAACTTGTAGTGAGCTCTTGAATGATAATAGAGGCAGCTACTGCAATAATGAGAAGATAACTCACTGACTGACTGACTGAATGGCACGAATACATGTCACAGGGTATAATCTTGAAAAAGTTGTGGGTGTTTCGTGATGAATGTATATCAATGATGCTGAATGAGGATGAGGTTTTAGGCCTTTGCTGTGGTTACTTGGGAGAACTTTGATGGCAATAGACATCAATATGAAGTTTTCTTGATATTGTCTTTGTGGATGCGACATACGAAGAAAAGTTGCTTTTGGTTTCAGGAAAACTTATGGGTTGGTTAGTTTCAATACCACATAGTTCTCGTAATGAGTTTCATTTATATTTCCATGTCATGATATGTATTTGGGATAACGATTATTAACGGCTTTGAAAAAAGGGTGGTTTGAGTAAGTAAGATCTAACGCAAAAAAAATTGATGTTGACGATAATCGGTGAAAAACTTTTCGTCCTTGCATGAGGATTTTTTAGTAGATTTTTTGTCACAGATTAATTTTAATATGATATAGAACACCGAAACTCAAAAAGCTACGATTCTTAATAAATTTATCAATTACAAGGAAACTGGCATACTCGCTTAAGGAATTTTTATTGAATCAACGGAAAACAAGAGCAGCAAGAGAGGAGTACACACTGAACAGAAAGGAGAAATCAGAAAAAGACCCTGCGAAAGAAGAAAAGAGCATCCGCAGTTTCTCAGCTCAAAGATCTTGAAGAGTCTCGGGACAAGAACAACACCCGGCGTTTCTTTAAAAGGTCGAAGCAATTAGCTTCTGGTTTCAGAACCGCGGCACACAGGCTCTTCGAAACAGTAAAGGAAATTTAGTCACCGAAGCACAGGGAATTTCAGATGTTTTTCAAGCGCACTTCCAATAGCTGAATGCTCAAAATGTCTAGCGAGTTAATGACCAAAGAGAAGCAAGACCAGTCAATGAAGATCCAGTCCCAGCCCCCAGCACAGATGAGGTAGAAAGAGCCATGCAAAAGCTAAAAATAACAAGTCCGACGGGTCGGATGGCATACCTGCGGAACTCTTTAAATATGGAGGTGTTGTTTTGATGAACCGCATGCACCAGGTCATTACCAAAGTGTGGGAGGAAGAATGCATGCCCACTGACTGGTCGATAATCTCCATATGCCCCATCTACAAAAAAGGCGATACGATGTCATGCAAAAACTACGTGGCATATCCCTGCTTAATGTTGCATACAAAATCCTATCCAACGTACGTTGTGAGCGTCTTAAGCCTTTCTGCAACACAATAATCGGCACGTACCAGTGTGGCTTTAGGCCAAGCAGAACAACGATAGACCAAATATTCACACTGAGGCAGATTCTGGAAAAGACCAAAGAATTTCAAGTCGAAAGCCACCATCTTTTCATGGACTTTAAAGCTGCGTATTATAGCATCCACCGCCAAGAGCTAATGATAGCGATATCTGAATTTGGGATCCCTAAAAAAACTGATCCAGCTGTGCCGCATGACGCTTAACAATCGCAGTGCAGTGTGCAAATGGGTAACAGCTCATCCGAGTTATTCCAAACATGCGCAGGGTTTAGACAAGGAGATGCGTTGTCATGTGACTTCTTCAACATACTCCTCTAGCAGATAGTGCGCAAGGCAGGTGTGAGCACGGAAAACATATCTTCAACAATCCACGCTCAGGACGACATTGACATCATCGGTCGCTCCAAGAGAGCTGTGCTTGAGACCTTCACACGATTGAAGAACAGGTGAATCTCGTTGATCTTGAAGTGACTGAGGACAAAACAAAGTACATGCTATCAACAAACAAAGCAACATCTGTCCACCGCCTAGCACAAAACCCAAACAACTGGGTTCAAAACTCCTCACATCAAAAGACAAAAATGTCTGCTATACAAAACTTGATTTTACCACACCTACTCTACCACGCCGAGTGCTGGACGATAAGTAAAAACGGAGAATTGATACTGGGCACTTTCGAAAGAAAAATTCTTATGGAGAAGAAGGTTAAACCGAGAACTGTACGAGCTGTACCAAGATATGGATGTTGTCCAGAAGGCCAAAAAAAGACGACTACATTGGCTCGGCCACATCAAGCGAATGGACTACACATTCTAGCCAAGAAAGTCTTTTTTTCCCAGCCACCAGGTTTGAGACGGCAAGTTTGACCGAACCTACGGTACAAGGACCAAGAGACTGCGGATGCCCAAGCGCTTGTTTTTGGCGACTGGAGAGTGCATGCGAAGGACCGTTCACGATGCAGGGCTGCAGCACCTCAGGCTGATATCCTTCTTCCGACATCAGGATATAATTGCATGCATGTTACTACCTTCGTATAACAAACATTTTAAAAGGTATTTCATAATTAAAATATGACTGACTTTAATCAGAAATGTATGGAAAAAAGTTTATGTTCATTAATTTATTACTAATTAATGCATCACTTCGTTCAACTAATCTTCATAAGCCTTTTTTCATCGTTACGGTTTATTGCTATTGGAAGCGCACTTTAATGAAGTTCTCAAATTTCAGCTTTCGAATAAATGAGCTCCACCATTTCATATGACAACATCATGGCTGCAACCATTAAGCATTGATGAAGTCAAAAAAATTATCAACCATCTAAAGGACAACCAACAAAGCCGCAGGTACTCGAGTTGATCAAACATGGAGGATCATCATCAACTAGTACACGAAATGAAAGTGCACGTATGGGAACAGGAATAGAAACAATTTACGTCAACACCTGGCGTGGAGCCCTTATTTCACGGTGGATTGAATCCACACTGACTTTGGAAACAGTTGTTGCCTTTTGTTAGTTTTTAAGTTTTAAAAATTTCAATTATTGCGACCCGCCACTGTCGCTTATGATTTTCCTTCAATCCTCAATCATTTACGCAAGTACCAGTTTGGTCTCCATAAAATTCCATACTGGTAGATGTTTTTCTATCTATATAACTGAGCCCAGAAGCGATTAACTCAGTTACCGAGAACGAATCTCTCGACAACTACAGCCACTCTGAAAATCCCACAAGGAGGCATACCGCGAATTTTCCAGCTTTCGTTGATTTATGGCTCAACAGGAACACTGGTGTCCATTGTCATGCAGTCTATTCCAGTTACAGCCGCGATGAGCAAAGCTCAAAGACTGCATGACTCATTGCCCTGCACCACCATCATAATTGAAAGGACCAATATTCATTCTTATTATATATAATCCATTCGCTTTATTATCATGATACCTGTACAATGAAGCGTATTCGCCCAGATCGAAGTCTGGTTTCCACCCTGCACCATTCGTGGAGGTTGAACGTTTCCGTACCTGAGCAGAAGCATGAATTGATTAACGTCAGCACCTAGCAATTAAGCCTTATCTGACGTGTGACCACTCACACAGGTGTCGTTTATAAGTGTTGACATTCACCCTGATGATCCACCAGCTACAAAAGCACACCTCAACTTTCAAAAGAAAGAAGCGGGTACCCTGCAACCGGATTCACACCAGTACCAATTGAATTAGTGCCAGCCCTTATTCATCTTGGTTTGATTCTAGACTACTATTCAGGCAAAACACGGAACTGCACTCAACCCTCGTTTACCGAAAGAAGAGCCGTTATCCGGTCACGGAAACTGCACTCAACTTTCAGTCACCGAAAGAAGAGCCGTAACCGCGATTTGCGAACAGCAGCTGAGGCCAAACTCAGACAACCACAACCCCCGCGAAGGTCCATCCCACTAGTGAGTTGGCAAGTCCTCACTACCCGCGGTACCCAATTGCCCCTGGGTGAGGGGTTGGTGTCACATTTTGGTTCTGTATAACCATTCGTTATACAGACATTGTTTCATTTTTGTGATCTTTTGAGTTTTGCAGCTTTTATCAACTGGCAGATGAGGGACACCGCTCACCCTCTGTCAAGTATATCCACTTTGATTGAAGGGATGAACCAGCCAATCAAGAGATATACCCAACAGGGCGTCTAATTTCATTAACGTCTATCCACATTCGGTATTCGTTGATCGTATTTCCTCATTTAATATATCCTTAGATATATTATCTGTTAAGGATCGCATCAATCTTCATTATACGTCCTGTTTCAATCCGTCAATTCCATTAGACTAAAGCTGCCTACGTCCGCAGGTTCATGCCAATAAATTGACAAGAACCTCTCAGAGGCACCACTTGAAGGTGTAGGTCAGCACGTTCACTTACTGGGGAATATGTACTCGGAAACATGTTTCCTTTCTAAATTTCCAGGTCCATGATTTCACCTCCCCGTACTTGAGCAGCAAGAATATGTATTAAGGTTAAGAAACCTTTTCTAAATTCCTCACCCACTCTTCGCAGGGCATGTATGAAAACAGGAAGAAATGCCGGAAGACTGGCTAAAGGCATGATATGTCTTAAACACAAGAAAGGAGATGTCACAGAGTGCAGCAATATTTAGGGCTACAACATTGTTGAGTACAATTTCTATCCACAAGATCATAGCCCCATACGCGGAAACCATAATCGGAAAATATCAGTGGTAAATCGACAATTGATCAGATTTAACCCTAAGGCGGGCAATAGAAAAATGTCTAGAACTTAACATCAAAACATATATATGTACCATCTGTTTATAGGCTTTATAGCCTCCTACGACAGCATAGTCAGGGTAGAACAGTACAAAGCCTTGAGATAATTCGGCATTAAAAATAAATAAGTAAGACTTTGTAGGATGACCATGAACAAAGTTTCAATTTAAAGTATCCGGATTGCTATCCAGATAGTTACAATTGACTCCAACAACGAGATGGACTGGCTTGCCTACTCTTCAACCTGGCATTGGCAAAAGTAATCCGTGACTCTGGCACATCTATCAGGGGCACTATCGTCATCGATTCGACCCAACTATTGGTATACGCAGACGACATTGACATCCTTGGAAGGAACTTACAAGCTTTATAGTCCTCATTTATCCAGATCGGGGCGGCAAAAAAATGGGGCGGCATATAGATGGGGGAAAAACTAAGTACATGGTAGCTCCTTCTGCAGAAAACCTTGGCAGTAGTAGACGAACAATTATTGAGGTGAAAAGAACGAATTTGAAGTAGTGCGATCCTTCAATTACTTTGGGTCACTAGCATGGAAATATGCGGGCGGCTGCTCAAAGCCAACATTTGGCAATCAAAATTCAAAAATCTTACCATTACTTTGAAACTGCTGCTGCATAAGACGATAGCCTTACCAGTCAAAGGAACTCTGAATTCTTAGCCGCTTTCGAGAGAAAATTCTTGATGGTATTAAGCCAGTACGCCCGTTGCCTTGGGGTGCGGAACTGGATGGTGTCCGTGCGTCGGTCGGCCAATAATAGGTACACATGGTGAATTTGCTGAAGAAGGCCAAGACCGGATTTCGATTGTGGCACAGGTGAAGGGAGAAGCTTCATTGGCCAGGCCGACGATGATGATGATCATGGGAAGTTTTTTCAAGTTCAGTCATGTTCTCCGTACTATCATGTTTTCCTTTCCCTATATCTCTGCAGAATTCGCGTATATCCTATTTGGCTAGACTTCCAGGAATTTGTTTCGTGAAGTCGTAGCGTAGGGCACTGTTTGCGATAGTTTTTTTTTGAAAGAATAGTTCCAGAGGCAAGAAATTAGTGTTGTTTTAATACTGACGTCCAAGTCTCATGTCTCACCGCTGTCGTTATGCTATGTGTACTTTTTTTTGAACATTTATAAACCCAATATACCAAGTCACCATGGTAAAAATACTAGGCTGATGATAGTTTCAGTAAACATATCCTTAATATGATTTTCAGAATGCGTTTCCCAGTTTCTATCAAAGTCCTTCAATGAGAAGAGAGAGAGGGGGAGGAGGTATGCGTCCACTAAGGCATGCCTCCTTTTCAACAGCGGCAGCGGAAGAACTCCCCAAGATGTAATCAACGGTGGCGTCTACAGTTCCAGTCAGGATGGACTACTTAGTGAACACCTTATAGGGCTACTATGACATATTTGCAGCCCAGGCCTATAAGGAGCGGTTTGGCCGCTCTTCGTCTGGCCCTCCAGGTTGGCAGTTGTGCGTGGGGCTGATGCCCGGCCACATAAAGAAACTGTAGAATTATTAATGACGACCCACGCAAACGATTTAAGGGCAACTGAATTTCGATTTTGCGCTTGGAATGTTAGGTCCCTTATCAGACCACGTGCAGCCAAACAACTAGCGTAAGCCCTTGACTACTATCAACAGATATAACCGCCATCCAAGAAATGCGATGGGATGGTCCGGGCCTACGTAAGATGAACAACTGCGACTTTTACTACGGCGACTGCTACCGGGAACAAAATCAGCGTCTATTTGGAAGGTTCCTTGGAGTTGTCAACTCAGTGAATGAGCGCATCACTACAATCCGTATCAAGGCTAAATTCACCAACATCAGCCTCATCTGCGCTCACGCCCCCACTGAGAAAAAGGATGAAGACACCAAAGACAGGTTCTACGAGCTCTTCGACAAGACCTAGGAGCAATGCCCTAGCTATGACATTAAAATTGTCCTTGGTAATTTTAATGCTAAGCTGGGTAGAGAAGAAATCTTTGGTGGAATAATCGGACGACATAGCCTACACGACACCACCTCCGATAACGGATTTAGGCTAATCGACTTCGCTGCGGGGCGAGACGTAATGGTAGCAAGTACGCGATTCCCACATCTCGATATCCACAAGGGAACATGCAAATCTCCTAACCAATCAACCGTCAACCAGATTTGTCACATTGCGTATCGACGCACGACACTTCTCTAGCATGCAAGATGTCGCACATTCCGAGGTGCCAACATCGACTGGGACCACTATCTTGTTGTAGCCAAGGTACGAATGCGGATATGCGATCAAGGCCAACACGCGAAAATGCTAGGAGGAAATTCGACGTAAGCGGCTACAATCGCAAGAGATTGCTAATCCTTTTCCGATCGTGTCTCCAAAAATCTCCTCAGAAGTCCTTTGCTGCCAGCACAAAATATAGAGAACCAGTGGCAACACTGCCAAGCAGCCATCAGAGATGCCGCCTCTGAAGTGCTAGGGTTTACTTACACGGCCACCAGAACGAAACCCCTGGTTTGACGATGAATGCCGGCGAGCACATGCAGCTAAACAAGAGGCATACAAAGCGGCGCTGCAAGAAAGACACGAGCAGCTCGTGAGCTCTACGAGCAGAAAAGGAGAGAGGAGCATAAACTTCTCAGAAAGAAAAAAAGGGAGCATGAGAAGCGCGCGATCGAGGAGATAGAGGGATGTCACAACAGGAACGAGGTTCGAAAGTTCTACAAAAAGGTGAAACAAACCTCCAGGGCCTATACACCCCGAACTGAAGCCTGTAGAGACCATCATGGGAACATCGTAGTAGAACCGCAATCAGTGCTGAGGATATGGAAAGACCACTTTTCCAAGCTGTATAATGGCGATGACGAACAAAACTCCGTCAGCAATACAGAACCTATTCAATTTGGGTGCAGAAGGCCAACAATTCCACCCACCCGACATGGACGAAGTGAGGATAGCGATTTCTAAACCTAAGTCAAACAAAGCCGCTGTAGCAGACGGGCTAACCGCCGAACTGTACAAAGCAGATGCAGAATCACTCTTGCCAATCGCTGCTTCTTTGGACTTAGAAGGCAACTGAGTAGTAAAGTCCTCTCCCGATCAACTAAAGTGACACTCTACAAAACCCTCATCATCCCGGTCCTCATGTATGGGCAGAACATGGACTATGACAACATCTGATGAAAACGCTTTGGGCTGCTTTGAAAGAAAAATTCTTCGAGTGATTTTTGGTCCTGTCTGCATTAATGGAGAATGGAGACGAAGATTCAACCAAGAACTGTACGAGCTGTACAGCGACACTGACCTAGCCAGAAAAGTTAAGGTCCAACGACTTACATGGTTGGGTCATGTTGAGCGAATGGAAAATAATGCTCCGGCTCGTAGAGTCTTCGAATCCAACCCGGAAGGACTCGCAGAAGAGGAAGACCGCGACTCAGGTGGAGCACACAGGTGTAGAGGACCTGAACCAACTTGGCGTGCGAAACTGGAGACAGCTAAGCCAGGGACCGAGCTGGCTGGAGAATTTGTTGGGTGAGGCCCTGGTCCGACCTGGACTGTTACGCCACCATAAGTAAGTAAGTAAGTAAGTAGAAAAACCTGAAATATTTTTGGACCAAGGTTAGGCTGTCATAGATGTTAAAAGACACACTTAGGCCAATTGAAGGCTTATCGTGACACCACATGAATCCAAAAGGCTTTAATTGAAAGCTCAATGAAAACAATTAGAGTTCCTTACGAAACATAGCAGATTAATTATATTAATGTGTTTGAGATCGTTTAGATCATTATAAAAGAATTCTCCTAAGTGAATCCTTCGTTTATGAGCCAGTGCAGGACAGGTGCGCAGCAGGTGAAGAATCGTGTTAAAATACGCCCAGTCGCGCGGCGTGTCTTCCTATTATAGAGAGTGTCCAGTAATGACACCAATTAACGAGCTTATATGCAATCTGCTTAGAGATATCAGGCACCTAGATCTTTAAAAAAAAAAAGAAACAGCATAATTTTCCTAGGTATTAAGATCCTAGTTTGACAGTTAAAAAAACAAATAGCACAAAAACTTTCGTGCCAAAGCCAAATTCTCTTTATTATAGCACAACTAATTTTTTCTTCTATTTTAGCAGATTGTTTTCCCTATAGGTTTCTTTTCGGCACAAAATAAAAAACACCCTCTTCATTCAGCTTTCATCGGCAGAATATTTATCATTATCGTTCTCATCAAAAACATCATTGTCACTGTCATCACTATTTTGCCACAAGGATTCCTTAAGAGACAATGAGCGTTACCAACCACCTTGTCTTTGCATACAAAAACTAATATAACAGTACGCTAATGATAGCATAAACGAAAAGAAATGCTGTTCTTGTGACAAAAGTACGTCATTAGATGCTTCGAATTTATAACAACATTTTCTGTTGTGGCATTGACGCGGATAATATCCTCACGAATAAATTCTATAACATTGCGAAAACTGTAGCGGTACGGTGATGGCGTGTTAGTTCTGATTAATTGGATTTCCCAAAGGCTTTGTGAAGGAAAAAAGAGCCAAGAATAACGAAGAAAAAGGAAAACTTAAGCGAGGATACAAAAGAAAAACAAAATCCATCATAATAACACAGGAAGGGAACTAGTTCTTTTTTGTCTTTGAAGAACAATAGCTATGGATGGATGTCGAAGGCATTCCCTTGAGCAGAAAATAGTTGGATTATTTATCACCAGGAACTGATGACTTGTGGAATTCTTCAACATCGATGTATGCAAGTACCACGATTTCGCGAAATTCACTTTTTCGTTTTTGGAAACGTTAAACCACGTTAAACTATAAGAAACGGTACCATTTTTATAAATCAAAAGTAAGCTTCAACTTTTTGGTGCTTTGAGACACAGATATCTTTTTAGGTAAGTTGAGAGCATCAGTAATGTTTGTGCGTGGTTTCTTAGCAAAAAAAAACTAATTTTCAAATGATTTATTGAGGACTTCAGTGTTCAGTCGTTTGGGGGTTTATTAGAAACAAAGTTTCAAAGAAGTTATTTTTGGATTTCTTTATATTCAAACTTTTATGCGGTTGCGGATTTCTGAAACTTCAACCAGTAATCCTTAATACCTATTGAAAAAGTTTATGTTTAAAGAATTCCTGGTGCATTAGGAAGTAGGTACCTTAAGAATTATATGTATAAGGATAATGTGGTCTATCAGGCACATAATGAGAAATAAATTTATTTTCAATATAATTTCGATATGATAGACAATTGATAAGAAAATACATTTTGAGAATTTTTGAGAATTGTAACTATTCATCTCTCATGAGTCATCTTTATTGAACCTCATTAAGGACTTAATCTTCCCTTGACTTGATTTAATTGAACTTGACATCCTTATTTTTTCCCAAAACATATTTCATCCCTTCAAAGTGCGGATTATCTGAAATCAAATTGAAACTTTGTTTAATTGACTTTTGTCCTTGTGCGATATGAGAATTTATTGAACATGCGCTGCCCTTGCAAAATAAATCAATAATCCTCCTTACTTTCTCTTGCCTTTTTTTTGCAAAGACGAAAATACCTTAATTCGAAAAAAAACTTTTTACTTGAATTCGCATTTACCTGAAGTTTTAACTCTCAATGTTATACACTGAATAGAAAATCGAGAACTTCACCAATACCATACAAAAAAAATTAAAAAAAGGAAACGTCTGAAGTGGAATTACTTTGTGGTCGAAACGAATAAATTAAAAAAGTCAGGTAAGAAAGAGAACGTCTCTTTTTGTGTTCCGAAATGAGGACACATTCAGAGAGGGTAGAGTGAAAATTTCAATTTCAAATCAATCGAAGGAAATTGAATTAAAATTGAGTAATTGCATTTTGGAACTGATGAGAGAACTTGATGGCCTTAATTCAAATAAAGGAAACAGGAAGACGTCAAAATGGATCATTCATTTGTGCAATTTCAAAGCTTTTCTTTTTTGTTCTTTTAGATAATGAGGATATTGATTTATATTGGAGGAGTAAATAAATAAGTAGAAAGTAGGTCTTGATTGATATTACAGGAAATTATTTTTGTACGGAAAATAGATATTTTCAATCTTAACAGGAAGGAAGAAGCGTAGCGCGTAGGTGTATTCTCTGAAGTCTGGTGATAAGACTTTAAATCAACTGTCCACAGATGATTTTTTGTTGCAACTACACCTACACAGTATTTTAACTTAGCTTACACGTTTGCTATATATCCCTTCATAATTTTAAATACAACCTATTTACTGGTATTGTGTCCCATTTTTTCAGATCAAAAATACTCTACAACAAGAGCGAGAAATATAGTTGTGTCACTTACAATAACAATAAACAATTTCTGTTTCAGTTTAATATGCAGACAACGCACAAAATAAAGCTAATTTAAGCAGTCGCAGGACAGACAGAAAACATTCATTTCAAAGAAGGGAATTCGCGCCCAACGCCAACGTAATAAATATTAGAATCGCTATTCGAATTTGCATTATCCTCCCTAATTTACATACTAAAGGATATCATGGCTAATGGTTATGGAACTAAGGATTATTTTAAGTATGCTACAACAGTCAGCAAAATGACGCGACGCTTTCAAAATTCAATTGGACGCGCACGCACAAAATTCAGAAACATGGAACTTGAATGTTATACTGAAACAAAACGAGCTTTTTCTCTGTGTACGTGAGGATTGTAGTTAATGAGTTTGCAATTATAATAAAATATGTATGGGGTTATGTTTACAGAGACAAGAAGTAACATCAATGTATATGTATTTATAGCCTTTAATGTGTTTTTTTTTTCTGGATGGCTAATAACTGTTATAGTAAATTTTATTCTGAAGATAAGTTAACTTAAGTGCACTTTTAATGATTTATTTTACTTTACTTTACTTTAAGGATGGACATGTTTGTAAAAAATATGAAGAATTCTTCTTCTTCCTCGGTCCCTACGCTCGTTGACAATGACACTCGCCTTATTAGCTCTCTCGCGAAAGCTAATCTTTTTGCTGGGCAGCTCGCCGCCAACTCTTCGCTACCAGAGAGTGTTATGACTCCTCCAATTCTCGAGCGCGTCAATGATTCCATGGGACAAACCATCTTTTGCACTCGTGCTGTGGCGAGAGTCCTTTAAGATCTTAACATACATAAATCCACTGGTCCGGATAGTATCCCCGCTATTATTCTGAAGAGGTATTCTTCCACGCTGGTAAAACCCTTGCGTAAGCGTTTCCCACTATCCTATTCTTCTGGGCTCGTTCCGAGCAGCTGGAAAACAGCATTTGTCCAGCCAATTCCGAAAAAAGGCGAATCTTCTCTTAATTTAGTTTAGTTTAGTTTATTCATCAAACAAAGTTACAATACGTACTTTAGTGATTACTTGATAATTACATATAAATATATATACATCTTTTAATTTTAAACATTACCACCAGCATAGTTATTTAAAATTAACAATAAATTTGATTTAAACAAATATCTACTAACATTGAAATCGATCAAGTCGCAAACAGTATTTGTTTCTCTTAAACACCTGGATAATGGTTCATTGGCAGCATACACAGTTCTGTGAAATGGAACTTAAAAACGGTTGGTTTCTAAGCAATCTCGCAGGAACATTAATCCCAATTAGAGCTAAGATTTGTGAACAATCAATATGGTCAGTTAATATGTCACGAATGAACATAACCTCGTTGAATTTCCTACGAATGTTAAGGGGCAAGATACCAAGTAATTTACATCTCGTTTCATAGGAAGGAAGATTTATATCCCATTGAAGTCTTTTTACTACAACTCTCGTAAATCGTTTTTGGATTTTCTCGATTCTGAATGAATGAATGAAATATGAAGGATTCCAGATTACACTGCAGTATTCCAGGTTTGACCTCACAAACGCAAAATATAAACACTTTAAGGTGTGAGGATCAGAAAACTCTTTTGAGTTACGTAATATGAAACCTAACATCGAACTGCCTTTAGCAACTAAAAAATCTATATGCTTTACAAAGTCAAGTTTTTTGTCAAAAACCACCCCAAGATCTTTTTTAAAGGTTATAACGGACAATGGCATATGATTTATTTTATAGATATAATTAATTGGAGAACGGTTTCGACAGAACGTTAAGCTTTGGCATTTGGAAATGTTTAAGTGTAAACAGTTTGTTAAACACCAGTTCGATAAAAGATCAAGATCTTGTTGCAGAAGAAAACAATCATGTTCAGATTTTATACAACGAAATACTTTTAGATCATCCGCGTACATCAAGCAGTTTGAATTTAAAAAAATATCAGGTATATCGTTTATAAATAACAAAAAAAGAAGAGGGCCCAGATGGCTTCCCTGCGGGACACCTGACTTAACGTATACCGGGCCAGAAAGAACATTATTTATACGAACGAACTGAATACGATCCCTTAAGTATGAATTTAGCCATTTTAAAAAGTTTGAATGAAAGCCTACTTTATTTATCTTCATAAGTAAAGCATCATGGTTAACTCTGTCAAATGCTTTAGAGAAGTCAGTATAGACAACATCATACTGATAACCTTTCTCAAGTGCATTCAGAACTAAATTACTGAAAATAGTAAGGTTAGTTGCAGTGGACCTACCAGCTACAAAACCATGTTGGTATGGGGAAATCGTTGACTTGAGAAAAGGAGTTAATTTGTCATAGACTAACTTTTCAAAAAATTTGGGAATCGTAGCAATTTTACAAATTGCTTCCTGATTTGTAAATGGGTATGATTGTTGAACGTTTCCAAGTATTTAGAATCTCGCCATTTGTAAGTGAACGATTAAACATAATTTGTAAGGGAACAGCCAATGCATTCGCACACATTCGTAAAATGATTGGTGAGATTCCATCCACGTCACGTCGCTTATCAGCCTTAAGCTAAGACAAGGCTAACTCAATCTCAGAGGTGGAAAAACTTAAGCTACCAATGTTTATGAGAGTGTTTGAGGAGTTAATATTATTAGTCTCAGGTAGCTAAATTAGGATAGCTATGGCTGTTTGAGTAAACTGACTGAAAATGTTTAGCAAACAAGTTACAAACAACAGAGATGTCAGAAGATGTAATGCCATCATGGTGCATACTATTTGGAATGCCATTGTATTGTTTTTTATTATTTATAAATTTCCAAAAACTTTTGCTATTTGAATTTAAATCACATTCAAAACAAAACAGATATTGATTGTACAGAAATTTATTCAAAGTATCGAATTCTTTTTGTAAATTTCGATATTGTTTATACAAATCACGATCATTATTGGACTTGCGAAACTGCTTGTAAACCTTATTTTTTATACTATTTAGATTTATGATTCTTTTGTTGAACCATACTGGCTTACGGCTATTATTTTTTTTAATTTTTTCCCTCAAACTATCATCCGATTGCACTTACGTCCCATCTTTCTAAGGTCATGGAAACGCTGATAAACTATTAGCTTAAGAAATATCTCGAAGACCGAAATCTTCTTAATGACCGCCAGTACGGCTTTCGCAGCAACATGTCCACTGGTGATATGATGGTTTATCTCCCCGAACATTGGAACAAATCCTTACATCGTTTTGGAGAAAGTAAGATTGTTGCACTTGATATTTCAAAGGCATTTGATTAAGTCTTTCTCTTTTATTGAAAATGCGTGCTTTCGGTATCGATGAATCCCTGCTTCGTTGGATTAGAAACTTCCTTTCGAACCGTTCAATACAAGTTGTATTGGACGGTTTCAAGTCTGATACCTATACAATATAAATGCTGGTGTGCCCCAGGGCTTCGTTTTGTCTCCGACCCTCTTCATCATTTTCATCAATGATCTCTTGTCTGTTACTTCTAATCCAATAAATTGTTTCGCTGACGATAGTACCCTTAGCTTTCCTAATTCGTTTCCTGACTCACATCCCTCCACTTCGGACGTGGACTTGCAACGGCAAAATATGATGAGCTCATTAAACTCTAACTTAAACAGCATTGTACAATGTGGAATACAAAATCGTGTAGTGTTCAATGCTTCGAAAACTCAATGCTGTCTTGTATCGTTAAAGCGACACATACCTTGACTGTCCATGAATAGCGTTTGCATCAATGAGACCGAACATCTTGAGATTCTTGGTTTGTGCATTACTGACCACCTTTTATGCGATGTCGCCAAAAATGCTTCAAGATGTTTAGGTTTCTTAAGACGATGCAAGAAAATTGTTTCGCTTTCTGATATGGCTATCATCTACAAAAAGTACATATGTCCTAAGCTTGAGTATAACCCTCATGCCTGGTGGTCCAGTGACATACTTAAGTCTTCTGGACAGTATCCAAAAAAGAGCATTTAAGATGATTGGTGATCATACCATCGTTGAGTCAATTACATCGCTCGAACATCGGCGTAATGTCACATGCCTCACCCTATTTTACTGTTACTTCAACGGTATATGCTTAATGTAAATAGCCAGTTGCATTTCCCCCTTGAGACATTCAACCGTAATACCCGCGACTCCAAGAATGCCCATCAGTTCACCCTTGAGCCTAACTTCAGACGTACTGTCATGCACAGAGAATCGTTCTTAAGCCGTACTACGCAAATGTGGAACTCAATTCCACACTCTGTCTTGCCCAGCCATTGCAATATTCAAGAATTCAAAACCTCTGCTCACCGACATCTCCTTTTACATCCTCTATCCTTTCCCTAATAACTCGCACTGTGCCTTGGTATATAAAAGGTAATGAAAAAAGCCCTTGACTCCCGGTCAGCTTTTGTTTTTAACTCAACTTTTTCGTTCTTTGTTGGCTATCGGGTTTTACCTTCAATTGCAAATTTACTGTAAGACATTTGTCTTTTATTTAGATTTAAAACAAAAAATCACTAGACTACAAAATGAAGTGTTCAAAAATAAAATTCTTTCAGCTACCCCCACCACCATTCAAAAAGGATTTTGCTGATAGAATACTTAGAGCAAATGTTTCTTTTTTCATGGCGGAAAAATCAACTTGTGCACATTATAATACAAGTATTTGGTTTCATTATAAATTTGAAAGGCTTTACACTTCATACACAGAATTTATGTCAATTCAACACATGCACGTCGAAAATGTTTTTTTTTATGTTCTTTATCTGCTCTGTTATAAGGAAATGAAGCTGAACACCCAGATAAGTAATTCCTTTTCTTGTGCAAAAATGTATAAGGTATTTGTTCAGCTTCTTGTGAAAGGATTATTCTTCTTTGCTTCAAATAATTCGCGTTATTCGGTTTGGAGAGCTTACATGCATAACTCTGTCATATGCCTAAGAATTTCTTTATACATTTTTATATTGAGATGATATCCAAACAGACTTGATATCAAAACAGACTTCTTGTCTCCGCTTTCGGATTTGATCATACAACTGAGACTCTTGATGAAGAGTGAATGTAATCTTAGGTACCTACTTAATGGTAATTCAATTGTATGATGTGTGCTCCCTCCATCAGAGCATATGATTTGTTTATATTAAAACTTCATAGCAAACGACCGACGTTCATACAAAAAGTTGAGTTTATGAGCAAATATTTTTTTCAGACTTTCTACGATCTTAGTTTTTGAAAATGTATTTTTATATTTGTGGAATGGACCCTGCCATTTAAGGCCATTGGCTATTTTATGTTTCAAATGTGTGACTTGATTCTTAGTTTCAAAAATAGATCAACCGTGAAATAACCCTTATTGACTGTGAAAACCTATTATTTAAAGAAATAAAGAAATATGTATTGAAGAAAAATTCAATGAACACAAAATATGAAGTTCAGTCGACCCAGAAAAAAGGCTATAGATCCACAAATGTTCCCAGGAACAAGAATTGTCAAAAGAGAACTTTGCACGTAAGAGTGACGATTGACGAAAGATGTTTTGAAACAAGGAAGAAAACCTGCATTATTTGTATAAAAACAATAAAAATCAAAATACATACACCGATTATTACTTATAACTCTTCCACTTTTATAAAAAGATCACGATTAGAAGCACACAGATATCAGGCATTACATTATTACATTAACAAAAAAAGCTAAGATGCGTAAATGCTTATAGCGAAATCTCTGAAAGTCCTTTCCCGCAGCACTTTTTCCCGTGCAACGCTTGTCCAGAAAAAATCGTAGATATGAGAATTGAGGAGGTCGAAATCTGCTAGGTTATTCGATTTTTCTAGCAGCCCTGAATTAGGCCACACTCTTTTTCAAAAACAAAAAAATTCATGAGACATCAAACGCTGAGAATTATGGAGAACGAAGCATTAAAATTCTTCGTCCAAATAATTCTTTATAATCGATCGGTTTTTTAGGAAATCCAATTCCAGGAGACGCTTCGATTACGGTTTTTTTTAGAAAGAAAAATAATTCGAAAAGAGAAATGGTCTTAAATTGTTATGATAATGTTTGTTCCATATTGAGACAATGGGTCGTATGTAAAAAGATGAGATTAAACTCTTTGCTAACTTTTTTGAGAACTATCTTAGGGTGGCATGCAAAAAAAAATATTACTAACCGAATTAGATGTCAATTTGTAAGTTCAGTCTCAGAGGGATGAGATCGATCTCACAATGAAATGTCGCCATGAGGTTGAGCTGGTTTTCATATGCAAAAAAATGAGAACATACTTGGTTACATGAGATCGATCTCACAAATTGTTAAGCATGGCATTTTTCGGATTCAGTTCACATAACACCGTAAGAATGGCCCAGTTTATTGTTAATTAATGTGGAGAAAGAATTTATAAAGAATGAAGGTGTCCAATTGGTGAAGATTTTAGTTGGTTGTATCGGTTTAGTGAAGAAATTATGCGATTGTTAACGGAAGAAATTCGTGGTGGTGTTCTCACAAACCAACAAAAAGTAGACTCAGGGTTCCAAATTGGAGTAGGTGAAGACGTCGGTGTTCATCAATCAACAGTCTCTAGAGTGATGCAGCAAGTTTCTGCAGAAATAGCAAGCCAAACACTAAATTGAATTATATTCCCACATACTGTAAAAGAAATATAAGAACAAGAATCGCAATGGTTATGGAGCACGAAGTACGAGTTTCCTAATGCAATTGGTGCTCCAGATTGTACTCAAATCCGCATAAGGAAACCTTTGACCTATCATGAGGAGTACATTAATCGTAAATGATACTACTCCTTTAATGTTCAAGCTTCATGCAATGTGGAAGAACAGTTGACAAGTGTTGAAGTTTGAAGGAATGATATTACGCAATGGCGATCAGAGAACCCTGGTTTTACTCGGATTGATGACGACTTCTTAGCAAACGCTATAATCGACGATCGAACGGGCTCAAGTCCCTTGCTCATCACGAAGGTAGAGCTCCAGCTCATCTTCGATTCAATAAAGAATAAGAAGTCAGCATGTGTCAATGGTATATCCAACATTGTACTAAGGCACTTACCGATTGAGGCAATAGACATCTACACCACTCTGTTCAACAACGCGCTGGATAATGCATATTATCCAGAGCGTTGGAAGACAGCTGTGGTTCATCCTCTCCCGAAAAAGGGAAAGGACAACTCCAATCCGTCAAATCTTCGGTCGATAAGTCTTCTACCAAGCATCAGCAAGGTATTCGAAAAGGTAATCAATAGGGCTCTGAGTGAGTGGGCTGCGGACAGCAAAATAATTCCGGATAACCAGTTCGGGTTTAAGGCGGGACATGACACCATTAATGCCGCGTCTAAGCTCGTTGCTGATATCCAATGGAATAAGTCCAAGAAACAATGCACGGGTGCTGTTCTGGTGGATTTAGAGAAGGCCTTTGACACCGTATGGTTAGAAGGCTTGTACGTTAAACTCACCAGCCTAGGCATCAGTAAACCATTGTTGTATATACTTTATGATATGCTCAACGGTAGAAATTTTTTTGTCAAAAGTGGCAATGTAACTTTTACCACCACCTTTGAAATTAAAAACGGTCAACGGTGATCGGTTAATTCGCCGATCCTCTTCAGCATTTACACCAGCGATCTGATAGGTAGCCTTTTCCAGGTAATTGCGTATGCCGACGACCTGATTGCGTACAGAACTGCCCCAAAGGTCAAAGTTATTAGAATTCTCTTGCAGCGTGACTTCGAGAAGATTCAGCGATATTGTGATGACTGGATACTGAAAACAAATGTCCTGAAATGTGAAACAATTCTTTTCCGGACCTCGTTGGCTGGAGCCGCGAGGGATACGCGCAAGAATTGGCGAAAGATGGTCATCGTTGGGCCTCATGGACAAGAATTAACGAGCAAAAGTGAAGTGAAGTACCTCGGTATCTGGCTGGATTAGTACTTATATTTCGACAGACATCTGGTCTGACCAGGGCCAGAGGAGATTTCGCTCTGACAAAACGACTGTTTTACAGCAGTCGGCTTGACCCCAGACTGAAGGTAATTTGCTACATGGCCCTCATACGGCCGATAATCGTTTATGGGTGTACAGTGTGGTTCAACGTTGAACCATCTCAAATGGAGAAGATTCGGGTGTTCGAGAGGCAGTGTCTTTGGCGCTGTCTCGGTTTGTATCGGACACCGGAATCTTCTTATGTACATTACTATTCTAACGAGGTTCTATATAGTAGAATAGGTTGTTTTAGTTAATTTTAAGTTTTATTTTTAAGGACCTAATTTTAAGTAGCCTGTAAGAAAAAAATAAAATTGATACTCTGTTAGTTTTTTTAATTTTTCTAACAAAAAACAACATTCAAAAATAAATAAAATAGTTCATAGGCCGAAAGGCATTAATCTTAAGACGAATTGCTTAGAGCGCCCGCTCCAAGCCAGTAAGGTTAATAAAGTGAATAAAAAATGAATTTGGAAAAAAAAGTGTTGAAGTTTGCTGGCTAGTTATTTGTTTGTTGGTGATGTTAATTCCAAATTGGCTTTGATAGGATGTTATTATTTTGAGCATAGTAGTCAACTGCAACAAAATTTTGATGTTTTTAAGTTCCTTTACTAAGAACCAAATAAAATTTTCCGCTTCACTATATATATATGCATCACAAGTGAGTTCAAGCAAGTCAGCTCAGACTCTGAGCTCTTGGGCTCTTGCTCATCTCTTAGAATATGACCCAATTCCTCTACAATACTCATTCAATTGTCAAGTATTGTTTTTATTATTTGTGCGTAAGACGCCTTTTCTCCGGTTCAAGTTTATGGATTCCAAAAATTTGAACATGTCCTTGTTTGTTAAGTTTGTACGTAGACGGTCTTCTGTTGAAGTGCGGTAAATTAATTAAAAAAATCAAAGAAGAAAAAGTAAGTAAACAAAAAATATTCTCAATTTTCGCATGTTGCAACAGAATAGTAGTGAAAGTGCTACAGAGTGTGTGCGTAATACAGTACTGCCTAAATAATAACAAGTCAAAAAGGGCAAAATGGCATACCATGACGACGAGCAAAACGGCACACTATGCCATCCTAGCGATCCCTAGGATGGCATGAGAATGATGCTACATGCCTATATTTCAATGAGCTTTGGTCTGTTTCTAAGCAATATGGATCCATTGCCAAAAATGTGCAAATTTTCAATTATTTTTTTTTGTTCAAGCTTTAAGCCGCATTAAGAGGATAATTTTAGTTTCAGTTTCAGTTAAATTATCAGTTTAGCTCTCAGTCAAAATGATGTGTAAATGCTGATTCAACTGAAATAAATATTGAGCTTAAAGTAACGTATGTTGTCGTGCCCAAACTTAGTATGCCATTTTATTCACCCCGGAATAAAGTTTTAAAATAGTGCTTAATACCGTTAAAGATAGTACTATTTCTTTCTCTAAAAAGTAGTTAATCCCATAAAAATAACTTTGCGGGATGTCATTATGCAGGATTTTACTTTTCGGGCTTTCGTTACGAACAGTATCATACAGAAAACAGGAAAAACAAAAAAAGTAAGTGACTTAATCCAACATAAAAACTGCTCCATGGCATATTGTCGTCCTCACCTCAACTTATATCTGCAACAAAAGAAGGAAGTCGATGGTATTGTGATACACACAAATATAATTCATGTATTAAGTTTGAACCAATCTAATGATTTTTTCACTCTGTATAGCCTTAATTAATTATTTAGTATCATGTGCGCACACTTTCTAAAGTGAACACCCTTTTCCAGCTATTATTCTCAACACAAACAAAATATCAGAAGTTATTCAATCTAAGGTATATTTCTTCTTGGAAGAAAATTCAATTCAATTGCTTAAGATGAAGATTGCGCCTTGATGTAAAATTTACGAATTGATTTCGCGAAAGCGAGCTGATGGTAACGGCTACGCGTTGACGAGGCCACGCGACGACGACGGAAGCACAAATTCAAGGACAAGAATAATACCAAGAAGAATTGCTGTGAGTTCGAAAACAAGGAAGACAACAAAGCATTCAACAAAAGTGAAGAGAACTCATTCGTTCCTTCTGGTTTTCAAACGATAAGAACATTGATGTAATTCTGAGGAACTGCACTCCCTATACCTTCCTGCCCAGTACACTCTCACATCATGACGAGGTTTGTTATTTTATTTAGCTATTATTTTTTTGTAGGTATTGTTTTTTTTTACATTTTTTTTTTGCACAAGTAGAACAGTATTTGGAGCATAAAATCAAATATTTTTTGTGTGTATTTGTTTTTGTTAGAATAGGATGTGGAAAAGACTGGGTGCAATTCCTATTAAAAATTTACTTAGCTCTTGAGCTTTTTGCTCAAGAAGGATACGACAAGCGAGGAGCAAACTGCTATCCACCATCAGAGCACAGGAAAGCAGAGGGAAGCAGTTTTTCGGTATATGGTGTATGGAGGACAATTGAATTGAATTTTTGGTTTTAATACAGGAAGTTAGTAGCTGTCAGAGTTCACGTAAGGAGTTCTCCTCTGTTTTCCTGGTGAATATTTTATGGAGACTCTATGTGGGATTTTAAGGTAGAGTGCGGCTTGAATTAGATTAAATTTTCCTGGGATTCTGTAAGGTTGTGGTTTTCAATTTCGACACATGGCGAAAGTTTCAAAATTCAGAGTTGAGAAATCGACACATGAAGAGGCGCTTGATGCTATTTCTTGGAAATGGAAGAGTGATGCATAATTAATGAAATGCTAAATGCAATCCGGAAGGAGAAATGTAATTCAAGCCATTGTAGGAGCTCTTGGATTAGGTTTGTTCAAATAAAAGAAATAATTTACTTTAATCTTGAAAAGTTGATGCTTTGAAAATTTGAGTAAACTACTTATTATACCATTCTGGGAGATAACAAATTTTAAACTTTTATCATGGTCAAGTTTCAATGCCGCTACATTTATTTTTTTCTTTCGCTTTTATCTTTTTAATTTGCTTTTTTGCAGAGTTGCATGAATGTGATCCAGTTCTTAAAAAAAAGGACTGGATGGAAACTGGAGAAGTTGGTCAGTCGAATTTATGAATTACTTTTTCCGGCGGGCGCCTGTGGTAGAAGAGGAGAGAAGACGATTCTTCTGTCGTAATCTTTCATTTATGTAAAGTAAAATTTCTGCATTATGTTTCGTACTTTTTTTATATCCTTTCTCTGATTGATTATGTTTAAAGACAAAATTAATTGAAGGATTTAAGAAGTCATTTTGCCAAATACATATGTAAATATACATATTTTAAGATTGCTTTCGTCTTCCTTGTGAAAAGTATCTTAAATGAGAAAGCAGTACCTCTCTTCAAATATATTGCTCAACAATATGACTACTTTATTCGAAACTTCCGCGATTTAATGAAGTCGATATGGGATTTATTTCAAGCAACTGATGTCTGGTGTACCGTTCCGTTTTTATAAAATCCGTGTTCAAAACTTCAAAGAGCTACATACCGTACCTATGAACTGATGGAAGGCTCATTTCCTTGCAGCTTTTAATCTCATTAAATTAACATCACTCGAGCGAGTCCATCGACCACATCTTCGTTTTTCTTTATTCATTATCCTGTTTCAAGTTTTGTAAAAAAAAATATATTAAGATTTGCAGTTTTCCTTTTGCATTGAAAAAACTTTCCTAATTTAATAATTCTAAGCGTATCACACATCAGAACCTTCTGCAACTTTTCGCACAACTGTCAAGTTGTTTTGATATCTTTTGAATTTTCAGAAACCTGAACAGATGGCAGCAGCAATAAAGACTACGACGACAACGACTGACGACGATCCAAGCATTTCCTTCTCACCATCATCACCACATTAAAAAAGAATCTCAAGATCCAGTCAAGTGGGGCTAATTTAATGGACTTGGTTTTGTGTTCTGTGAGCATTATGAACTTTTGGTGCAAACTGTTTGTGTTGGTGAGTGTAATGCTTTTTTGAATCACATTACCAATTTTTTCTTTAACAGACGAAGTTTTTGAATTTGTTTATTTGTATCTTTTTTAATAAGCGCTTTGAAATACATGCATGAATGAAAAC
>CAKKXW010000004.1:47115782-47140670 GCA_920937365.1 Sphaerophoria rueppellii
TTCTAAGGAACCTACTGCTTGATTTATTGTGTTCAATAAACCATCAAGATCTTCTGAACTTTCTTGAGTGACTGATTTGGAGGAAAAGAGTAAATCTAAAGCTGAGTCAACCAAGAGTCGCTTGTTGTCGTAGTGTTCTAGAAGGTCATTCCATGCAACCTTAAAGTTAGCTGCTGTGAGAGGGATCGTATGCAAACGGGAAGCTGCTTTGCCACCGGCGAGACATGTTTTTAAATATTGTAATTTCTCAACACATGTCAAAGATTTATGGGCACCTATCTGAGATGTGAAGGCGTCTTTGAATGGAGCCCAATCCAAGAACTCTCCACTAAACATAGGAAGATTCATTATTGGCAAGCGAACATGTGATGTGGACGCCGAACATGGTGATCGAACTATGGAGACATCTGATAATGCTGCGCCATCAATGGAAGGTTTCGGCATGATTTCTTCTAATAAGATCATCATTTGCTCCATTGAATCTAGATATTTTTCTTCACATTCCATGTATGCCTTTTCTTTGAAGTATGATTCCTCGTCATATTCTGCCTTCTGGTCAGCTTTTAATGATGATTTTATAGTTCCCAACGAATTGTGGTTATCTTTGTATTCATCCCAGTTCTTAGAAAGAGCTTTGATGCGGGATTCAATACGTTGAATGGTGATTTTTTCGCTGTCGTTCAATTTAGTAAGAGAATTTCCGATCAACTCGGACAGCTCGCCTTGCTTCTCCAACAAATGTTGAATTTGATTAACTTTGCTGTACGACATAATAACTTGATTAATATTCCAATAAAAGATTATAATCCGGCTCGAAGGACCAGTAATGTAAAGATTATTATCTGAAAATCAAAGTCTTTTATAAGGAATACAACTGATGAGATAACCTCACCCGATCACGTTTTGTTAAAGAAGAACTTTATTAAGTTGAATTTGACATTTATAAGAAATTATATGTGTTATACATAATTTATTTTATCATCTCTTAGTTGGTAATATATGGGCTGCGTTCAGCATAATTATGATGAAAACGATATTATTATTAATGATTAAACTTAGTTGATTTTTAAACACAGATATATATGTACATAGCTAGGGTGTTGGTGAATTTGCTTCTAATTTTAGTTAGAGTGATTTGATTTAATAAAAAATGTCCTTGTCTACATGACAGAAGAAGATTTCAAATTTCAAGTAAGGCAAGTTAGACTGGCAATATATGTGGATTTTGGAGTTAATTGGACAAACCATTAGATTTGCAATAAATGTTACTGCAGATATTTTTGAAAACAACAACTATAGAAATTAAACAAGGTAAAGATAGAAGAAATCTCAAATTAATGTTTAAAATATATTTTTTTCAAAGAATTTTAATTAAAGCGCACGATTAGCAGGCCTGTGGCTAACTATGTTAAGAGTTGACTAGGGCAATTTTACCTGATGCGGATAAGGAATTATTCAAGTAAAATATTGCATCTTCATCATTATTGTCCGTCTATTAAGTTTCAGCCTTCATCTACGCCAGAACCAGGTTCAAGTCCAGGGCTCCTTCAACAAGTTCATCAATTACCTATCAATCATTGACGAATGCCATTTAAAATCACAGCTCATTGTTCCGGTCCTACAAACGCAAATTTTGTCAACTGCTCTGTTTCCTTCCATAAATTTTACCCCAAAAACAGTCGCAAACGTGTAACCAGACTATTAAAAAGCGAGCAGCCGTACGTCTGGACTATAAATCATCTCAACTCATATATGTAGATGACGTCAACCAAGGCTTAATCATAGATTACGCATATTTTAAGAATTTAAATTTTTCTAACTTTTTATAATTTGTACCTAGTTTTTACTTAAAAGTTGCCAAGTAGAATTGGAATTTAGTAGGAAAAGCAAGGAACTCATTCATAAAATATGCGTAGAAGTTCTTACGCTGCTACAAGTTGATTAACAACGAGTTATGGTGCTTAGGGCAAATTATGTAGATTGTTCTTAATCTTGATCAGACATTATTTTCCTTTTGCTTCATCACATGAATACCCGTAACTTCGGGGTTGTGGCTCATTTACCTGCTTGTGAGGATCCCCCTCACTTTGAGACAGCGGCTATTCTACCTCCTATAATGCCAACACCGTCTCGGACCACTTCCTTGTTGTAGCCAGGGTACGAATGCGGATATTCCAATCAAGGCTAACACGCGAAAATGCAAGGAGGATATTCGACGTCAAACGGCTTCAATCGCAAGAGATTGCTAGATACTTTTCCGATCGCATCTCTGAAAATCTCCTCACAAGTCCTTTGCTGCCAGAACAAAATATAGAGAACCAGTGGCAGCACTGCCAAGCAGCCATTAGAGATACCGCCTCTGAAGTGCTACGGTTTACACGGCCACCACAACGAGCTCTACGAGCAGAAAAGGAGAGAGGAGCATAAACTTCTCAGAAAGAAAAAAAGGGAGCATGAGAAGCGCGCGATCGAGGAGATAGAGGGATGTCACAACAGGAACGAGGTTCGAAAGTTCTACAAAAAGGTGAAACAAACACCCCAAACTGAAGCCTGTAGGGACCATCATGGGAACATCGTATTAGAACCGCAAGACCACTTTTCCAAACTCTATAATGGCGATGACGACCGAAACTCCGTCAGCAATACAGAACCATTCAATTTTGGTGCCGAAGGCCAACAATTCCACCCACCCGACATGGACGAAGTGAAGATAGCGATTTCTGAACTTAAGTCGAACAAAGCCGCTGAAGCAGGCGGGCTAGCCACCGAACTGTACAAAGCAGCTGAAGATGATGTCGTTTCCTAACTGCACCAGCTCATCTGCATAAATTGAATGCCCCCTCATGTTAATCAAAAAAGGAGATCCCCTGAACTGCACCTAATACAGATGTATAAGTCTCCTTAACATCGCCTATAAGATCTTCTTTGCTGTGCTGTGTGAACGTTTGAGGCCCTTCGTCAACAACCTGATAGGTCCTTATCAGTCCACCAACGATCAAATATTCACCTTTCGGCAGATTTTTGAGAAGACCCAGGAACTTCAAACCGATACCGACTACCTTTTCATCGATTGAAAAGCCGCGTACGACAGCGTCTAATAGAGACCAATTATATAGAGCAATGTCTTGTTTTGGCATCCCAGAAAAACTCGTCCGTCTGTGTAAGATGACAATGGAAAACTCTCGCTGTTCCATCATGGTCGGAAAAACCTTAACGGATGCCTTTGATGTCAAAAAGGCTTTAGACAAGGCGAACCGTTGTCATGCGATTTCTTCAACATCATTCTTAAAAAGATTGTGCAAAGCTCCAACGTCAACACCAGAGGCACAATCTTTCAAAAGTACATCCAGCCACCAGGATATGCAGACGACATTGACATTATTGGAAGAACACAGCGTGATGTCAGTGGAGCATTTGTGAGCCTTGAGACGGAGGCCAGGAAGATGGGTCTAGCGGTTAACGAGGGCAAGACCAAGTTAATGCTGTCGACAAGAAAGGACTACAAACATCGACGTCTTGGAGCAAACGTCAACATAGACATATTTTACTTCGAGGTATTTAAGGACTTGGTCTGCCTGGGATCCGCTATCAACTCAGACAACAACACCAGCGCTGAAATCAAACGAAGAGTCCCTCTTGACAATCGCTGCTTCTTTGGACTTAGAAGGCAATTGAGTAGCAACTTAAGTGACACTACAAAACCCTCATCATACCGGTCCTCATGTATGGTGCAGAGACATGGATCATGACAATAACTGATTAAAACGCTTTGGGTTGCTTTGAGAGAAAAATTCTTCGAGTGGTTTTTGGTCCTGTCTACATAAATGGAGAATGTAGACGAAGATTGAACCAAAAACTGTACGAGCTGTATAGCGACACTGACCTAGCCAGAAAAGTTATAAGGTCCAACGACTTGACCGTTGTGTCATTTTGAACGAATGGAAAATAATGCTCCGGCTCGTAGAGTCTTTGAATCTAACTCGGAAGAACGTCGCAGAAGAGGAAGACCGCGACTCAGTTGAAGCATACTGGTGGTAGAGGACCTGTACTAAACTTGGCATGCGAAACTGGAGACAGCTAGCTAGGGACCGAATTGGCTTTAGAAGTTTGTTGGGTGAGGCCCTGGTCCGACCTGGACTGTAGCGCGACCATACGTAAGTAAATAAGTATAAGTTAGAGCTGATATGTATATTTTATTTTAAGATGAAATATTGTTAATGAAAATAGCTAAATTAAAAAGTAGTTTAAAATTAATTGGAAACAGTACGATGTTTTCTACAAAGACTTAGTTTAACTGGTGCTTTCCGCAGACACACCTTAACATCCGACGAATATACTCAAGCACTTGTAAATTAAGGCCATTAACATAATTTTTTTTAAAGTCCACATATTTACTAGACCCATATCACATAGGACCCCACAAGGTTACACTATACAACAGGCAAAATCGTTGACCAATTTTTAAACACATGTGTGTGCTATGCTTCGCCTTCAAAAATGCTGCATATTCGGATTGGCATAAGGAGCAATAAGTCAAAAAAGTTATGTGTATTTCTGGAAACCCTGACCTGGTCACATTGGCTTTTAAAAGTATAAATTATCTAACACAAAACCCATACTGCATACGTACTTATTTAATTAATAATACCTACACATTCCCAATGCTCCTTCCCTTTTCTTAACTTGACACAATAAAATGGTCATAATCGTAGAATGAATAATAATTATTCACTTAACATTTCCAAAACCGGGCATTTTATTTTAATTATTCCTCTGTCTACGTACAATTCCTTCGAGCCTCACTAGTCTTTTACTGAACTTGAGATTAAAGGCCAAATAAAAAAAGTATAAAAGACTTTTTTCTAACTTATGCCACTTCAAGCATAAAAAGTGGATCGAAATTAGGGACACTCGCGTATGAAAAGGAAGCACGATTTTTTTTTTTAGAAAGAAACTTAGTTTTTCTTGAGGAAAAATTACTGCCAGCCGAATGATTCCGCAGACGCAAAGAATTCTCTTTCGCATTAAAACCTCAAGTAGGAAAGTTTTATGAAAGGTACTTGTGTATTTTTTGTTTTTTATTTTACATTTTCCGGGGGAGACATTTCCAAATTGCCACCGCCACCGGTCTGGAGTATATTTCAGCTGTGTGTTGTTCAAGAAAGTTGTATAAAAGCAGGATGGAGTGCGTTCCAAGGCGCACATGGGACTGGGCATTGGGACTAAGGATGATGCTATAGGACAGGGGCAAATGATATGAAAATAGGGAACATGTAAAAAGTTTTTCATTGCTAGGAGCGAACAATAAGTTTTGATGGAAACAAATTGTATATTTTTTTGTTGCTGGATTGAAGCAATGGTTGTTCTGATTGCCCATGGGAGAAGACATAGAACATTGGTGGCTCAAGAGGCGACAAAAATTTGGAATTGAGTTGGATTTTATGTAGTCATTCAGATCCAATTAAATTTGAAACCATTTTTAAGAGAAATTTAAACATCAACAACATTCGAGCAACAATATACATAAATAGGCGTTTTAGAGAAGAAATGGAATTTAAGGTTTATGTCGAACAAATTTGAATGCCGAATTCGCTCGAATATATTTTGCCTTTTCGTACCCTCTAGTCTACGGATAAGAAAACATCGATTTGATCTCTCTTAATCTCACTTTGGAGTAAGATTAGCCAATGTTTACCAGGATAGCGTAGGCGGCAAAATAATTATCGTATGGGAGCTATTTAAACTTGTTGTCAAATTCCCAAAGATGATTATCTACTTGAATGTCTCAAGTTAAATGTCTAAGGGTTGTCAATGTTTACCTATTTAAAGTCAACGTTTTCCGAAACGTAATTATTCTATGAATTTTAATTAATTTATGCAATGTAAATTCATACAGACGAAATGAATTTCATCATATAATAAGGAATACAAAATGCAACATTCTCGTTAACATTATAATTCTTAAATAAATGAGTGTCAATTTAGGCATTTTAAATGCGACAATGACATGAGGGTTCCCAAATTTGTTATTTAAATTAACGGTTTTTACCACAACATGTTTCCAACGAGTACAGGAAGAAATTGTTCCGCATACCATATTGTGTACAGGTAGGAGTACCTCAACATAATAATAAAATCAGCACGGTTAACCTGTCGAACGCATCACACTGCAAAGCTATCTCCTCAAATAATAATTTGACCATGAATATTAAAACATATCACTTCCATTAAATCCTAGCGCGGCAATGGACATCACACCCTTTTCGTTCTTGTTTGTTTGAAATTGCAACCTTTTTCTTACATGCCTATAGTGTAGTGCCCCAGTGGGTTATGAATGATGGTTCGAGGTATTTTCTATCCTGAGGATCAAGTAAGGTGTTTTTTTTTTGTTGTTTACTTTATTCAATTATCTTTTTTAAGGTACAATGATTTGTAATTGAGTTCGGCTTTCAGGAATAAGCCCAGGATAATGAGAACTATCAAATCATGTTGAATTTAACAAAATCGATTTCCACATGATTGACGAAAAATATCATGGACTAACCTTTTGCCAAAATCTTGGACAGAAAAATTCTTTCAAAATCCATCGAATGATCGATACATCAAAAGAAGCGCCGGATCGAACTTACTTACTTACTTGAATTGGTGCTACAGTCCGTTGTGGACTTGGGCCTTAATCAATAGTCTCCGCCAGCCAGCTCAGTCCCTAGCTAGCTTTCTACAGTTTTGCACTCTTAGTTGATTGAGGTCCTCTCCCACTTGAGTGCACCAGCTGAGTCGCGGTCTTCCTCTCCTCCTAAGTCTCTGGGGAATAGTGTTGAAGGCTTTCCGGGCCAGAGCATTGGTGTCCATCCGTTCTTAATGACCGAGCCATCTGAGTCAAGGGTCAAGGTCCAGAGACCTTGTCCCTTCTGGCTAGGTCCATGCCGTTGTACAACCCGTAAAGTTCGCTGCTATTTCTTCTTCACCATTTCCCTTCAATGCACACGGGGCCAAAGATGACCCGAAGAACTTTTCTCTCGAAACAGCCTAATGTACTTTCATCCGATTTTGTCAGGGTCTATGCTTCCGCACCATACAGAAGGACTGGGATGATGAGTGTGATGTACAGTTTAACCTTAGTTGCTCGAGAGAGGACTTTTCCATTCAATTGCTGTCTTAACCCAAAGAAACAGCATTTTAGCAAGAGTTATTCTTCGTCTGATCACGGCGCTGGTGTTATTGCCCGTGTTAATAGCGGAGCTTAGGTAGAAAAACTCCTCTACTCTCTCGAAGTTGCATGCGTCTATTGTGACGTTCTATCCGAGCCGTCGGTGTTGGGTGTCCATATAATTCGTTTTTCCCTCATTTACTGCTAAAACCATTTTTGCCACTTCTGTCTCAATTCTCACAAAGGCGCCATTGACATCACGCTGTGTTCTTCCCATTATATCAATATCATCGGCGTACGCGAGAAGTTGAACAGATTTTTGGTAGATAGTGCCTCTGGTGTTGACGGTGGAGTTCTGCACTATCTTCTCAAAAACGATGTTAATGAAATCGCACGACAGTGCATCGCCTTGTCTGAATTCTTTTTTGACGTCAAAACTCAAAAGATTCCGTAAGCTCGTTGACAACCTTGATGGAGCAGCGTGAGTTCTCCATTATCATTTTGCACAAGCGATCGAGCTTGGCAGGGATGCCAAAACTAGACATAGCTTTATACAGGTCGTCTCTGTAGATGCTGTCATACGCGGCCTTAAAATCGATGAAAAGGTGATGGGTATCGATTTGGAGTTAATAGGCCGATTCGATCTCTAATGATAAAAATGGATTTCAAGTTTCTTGGGGGCCTGGTAGCCGATATTGGCAAAAACGCTCATTATTTGTAAACATTTGCAATTTCAAATCGATATTTATCACAATTTTCCTCGACAACAGCTTAACAAATGTACATCAAAATAAGGGTCACTATGCATCAATGTATCGAGGGTCAGTATAACTTATATAATGTGACACTTCGACCATAGTAGATTGTGTTTACACGGACTTCTCGAAGGATTTTGATAAACTTTCTCATGAGATTATCAAGTTTACAATTTACATTAAACTGTCACGGCTTCCAACTTTTTTTGATTACATGGATTGTCTCTTACCTTGAGAATAGATCTTATCAAGTTAAATTCAGAAATAGTTACTCCAAATCATACTTGGCCAAAACAGGCGTTCCTCAAGGGAGCCATCTGATTGAGGCCCCTACTCTTTATATTAGCTATCAATGATACACCGTTATGTGTAAAAAATAGTGAAATTTTTATCTTTTCAAATGATATGAAGATATATAAAAATATAACTGTTGGAAATGATCGCCTTTGACTTCAAAATGATATTAACCGTTTTACGTGATAGTGTGAAACGAACAGTTTAAATCTTAACCCGATAAAGTGTCAAACCTTCTCTAAAAAACGTTCACCTTCATCGTATGACTGTCATTTCAAACCACACTTTAACTCGCGTTTTTACTGTTAAGGTTGTTCTTTTTTTAGTTGTTCTTTTTACACATAATGTAGATTTTTCTGAGCATGTTAACGGCATAGTAAATAAAGCTAATTCTATGTTGGGTTTTATTAAGCGGTGAGCAAAAGAATTCCGGGATCCTAATATCACCTGTGCTTTATACAACAGTTTGGTTCGTCCGCATCTAGACTATGTGTCGCAGGAATCTGTACAACGGTATTGTACCAGTTTTTTTTAAAGGGTTTCAGTTTCAGTAAATTGATCCCTTAAATGTCTCTCCATACGAAAATCGTTTGTCAATCCTTAATATGCAAACACTACTCTACAACAGAGAAGAAATAATAATGATATTGTATTTTTCCATCAAATTATAACTGGAGCCATTGATGCTCTGATCTTCTCTGTAAAATTTTGTTTATTGTTTTGCTATCGAGGGTAGGTTATAATCTCCGTAGTCAGGATCTGATTAAGATCCATATTCACCGTACTAATTATGGAATGCATGAGCCTTTGACACGTATGAGTAAACTTATAAACTGGAACACAAAAATTTTTGATTTTAATTTAAGTAAAATTCAACTTAAAATAATTTTGAAAACCAGTGTTCCACTTTCTTTATTTTTTGTAGATTTTTTGTTAATCATTTATATGAGTTGTGTAATTTGTTTTAGTTACGTTATGTACCTACTAACAGCTAACACCACACTAAGTGATGAGCGGTGGTATAAACACAGTTCCGGTGTTGGCAAACCATTGGTCGTAATATGGTGCTTGATATAAGCCTATACGACCAATTCTTATAATGTGTAAAAAATTACCTTTTCAGGCATCACTAACAAAGTCCCCACACTTCTAAAGCGCGAAAAACTCGTTTCCGTTTTCAACTTAGTTGCAAAGCCGACCCTTTATAAATACTTTTGCTCTTTAGAAATTAAGTTCCCCATCATCACTGACATCCTGCCACACTGCTGCGTGAATCTGCTATGCTTAAAAAGGAGTAGATACTTTTACATGATATAAAAATAAAATAAAACTTTTCTAGCAAATTTAATTAACTTGACTTTTGGCAAAGTCCAAAAAAGCCCCATCTGCCCCGCATTGTTAAGGGATATTAATTAAGTCCTTATTCAATTTTGCATGTTCAGCAAGAGTTTCGCACCCGACATTGGTATTCAATGGTATCTCGCTCCTCACATTTTGCCAGCGATATTCCATTGCTGACGTTGTCATCCGCTAAAAGGAATCTCCCATTCTAACAACATCACAATTCACAACTCATCACGACCAGAATCAGAGATTCAGTATTCCGAAGACCCTTTTTGAATTGAATTCAATCCTCTATGTCCTGTCCTGTCGTCACCAAATGGGTGGGAATCATAAATTCGTTTTACAGAAAGCAAAAGTTAGTAGCCAACAATCCGACTCTCCGTCATTATCTTGGCCCTCAACTCAGATATATAAAATACGGGAAAGACAAACATAGACACCATTGGGAATGAGTCCCTTTTAAGATTAATTACATTTTGTAGATTTTTACTCATCGCAGAAGCAAACACGTTGCTTTTTGATAATGAGGGGTTACTGTGTTTCCAGAACAGTCAGCGTCTAGAAGTTGGAAGGATACTGTCAGCTTCTTTTGCATAGGTACATAGTTCTACATCCAACCTTTACCGACATCGTATATGAAATTTCACCTGTTATTTGAAACTTTTTTACAAAAATGTGTGGAGGGTTTCAGACTTTGATTTGATTAATTGTGATTTTATGCGAATTAACTTTTCATCGTGTCGTTCTGTTGCACGAATAAAGGTTTAGGTCTCAGGTTCAGAAAATATAAAAGAAAATAACTGAGTCCTTTGTCGTTATGTGAAGATGGTGAAAATCTACACCACACCGTAACCGTTTTCAAGATGCGGGAAGTGATAATTAAGTTAAACTTGCTGTAAGGATGATGAATGTTTTTAAGGTGAGTCTAGCACTCGCGATCTGACAGAGGGATACCACTTATTTAATTTATTCATATATGTTGAATGCAAGCATCTAAGCTGTGATTGGATTTGTGGCATACCTTTTAGTTTTGAAGGATTCCATGTAAATTTGCCATTAAAATGAGTTACAAATAGAACTTTACACAATTTTTGTCGCGAGTAATTAGTTTAGTACAGTGACATGTGGCAGTTGCTAATTATCAAGATTAATCTTGCGTAACTTGAACAAGTTTATAAATGTACATAAATATGTTTGAGGCTTAACAATTTGATGAAGAAGTTGTAAAAGCGCGGTTTATATTAATTAGAGCAAAAGACGAAACAATTAATTCTATCACCTTAATCAGTATTTGGTTGTTAGGGAGGATCTATGTTTTTTCGAACAAGTGCCATACATATTACATCTATTTAGTTAATATATTGATAGATCAAGGATCTCTTAAAAGAATGTTTTGCTAATATTGCCCCCAATAAAAGAGAGACGGAAAATGCACATTTTCAGATTCTGCAACGGAAAAGAAACAAGAGAAGAGTGCTGAACAAAAAGTAGAAGAAAAGAAAGAAAAAGACTGCGAAGGAAGAAAAGAGTATCTGCAATGAAGGAAACCTAGTCACCAGCAGCAGCACTACCATCAACTGTCGAAAGAGCGGGCAAATAAAGAAAGAGAAGCAAGACCAGCCAATGAAGACCGCAGCTTAGAAGATGTAGAAAGGGCCGTTTATAAGCTGATAAAATAAAAAGTCTGCCGGTTCGGATGGAATACCTGCGGAACTCTTTGAATAGGGAGGAGGTGCTTTGATGAAGAATGCATGCCCATTGACTGGTCTATAAGCTTTGGCCCATCTACAAAAAAGGCGATCCTATGTCATGCAAAAACTAACGCGGCATATCCCTGCTACATGTTGGATGCAAAATCCTATCCAACTTACTGTGTGAGCGACTTAAAACATTCTGCAGCACGTACCAGTGTGGCTTAAGGCCAGGCTGAACAATGATGTACCACAGTGAAGCAAATTCTGGAAAAGACCCACGAATTTCATGTCGAAACCCACCATCATTTCATTGGCTTCAAAGCTGCTTATGATTGCATCCACCGCCAAGAGCTTATATGATGGCGATGTCTGAATTCGGGATTCGGAACAAAATGTAGTGCAGTGAGAAAATGGGTAACAGCTAAAATTCGCTTCCATGTCATGTGATTGCTTCAACATAGTCCTGGAGCAGATAGTGCGCAAGGCAGGTGTGAGCACGAAAAACACTATCTTCAAGCTTCAACAAATCCACCAAATTCCTCGGCTATGTGGACGACATAGAGATCCGTGCTTGATTCTTTCACAGCGATTGAAGAACAGGCGAAGCTAGTTGGTCTTGAAGTGAGTGAGGTGAGGACCAAACACAGTACATGCTTTCAACAAACAAAAGATTGTCTCTACAACGCCTAGGACAAATCGTCACTATTGGTAGGAGCAATTTCGAAGTAAGTTAAGCATTTCACCTTCCTTGGAATTCCACAAATGACACCTTAGTGAAGATCCAATGAAAAATTGCCCAGCGAACCGCTGATATTTCGTGTCTGCTATACAAAACTTTGATGTTACCAATCCTTCTCTACGGTGTTGGGTATTGGACGATAATTAAAAAAGGGGAATTGATACTGGGCACTTATCTTTAACTGTAAGAGAAGAGGACTACATAGTCTTCAGCCAAGAAATTCCTCTCATATTAGCCCCAGCTTTTCCATCAATCTTCCATCAGCAGAAAACAGCATTTGTCCAGCCTTTACCCAAAAAAACAAATCCTGCTCTCCAATTATCCAATTATCGTCCGATTGCACGTCACTTCTTGTTAAAGTAATGGAAACGCTGATAAATTATCAACTTTAGAATTATCTTGAAGACCAAAAGCTTCTTAATGGCAGTACGGTTTTCGCAGCAACAGGTCCACTTATGATCTGATGGTTTATCTCACCGAACAGTGGAGCAAATCTTTTAATCGATTTGAATAGGGTTTGGCACCAGGCTCTCTTATAGAAAATGCGTGCTTTCGCTATTGATGAGTCCCTCCTTCGTTGGATAAGAAACTTGCTTTCGAACCAAAACGGAGTAGAGTTTAATGCTTCGATAATTCAATGCCGTCTTGTATCGTTGAAGCGTGATATACCCCCCTTGCCTCTGTCCATGAGTGGCGCTTGCATCAGTGAAACCGAACATCTCAAGATTCTCGGTATGTGGTCCAAAAATGCCGCAAGATGTTTAGGTTTTTTAAGACGATGCAAGAATTTTGTTACCCCCTTCTGATCTAACTACTATTTAAAAGCCATATATACGTCCAAAGCTTGAATACGTTTGGGCTGGTGCTCCAGTAACGTACTTGTCTTTTGGACAATATCCTAACTTACTTACTTAAGGTGGCGCTACAGACCGTTGTGGACTTGGGCCTCAATCAACAGTCTTCGACAGCCAGCTCGGTCCCTGGCTAGCAGTCTCCAGTTTTGCACTCCAAGTTGATTGAGGTCCTCTTCCACTTGAGAGCGCCACCTGAGTCGCGGTCTTCCTCTCCTCCTACATCCCTCGGGAATAGTGTCAAAGGCTATCCGGGCCGGAGCAGCGGTGTCCATCCGCTCTAAATGACCGAGCCATATGAGTCTCTGGACCTTGCCCCTTCTGGCTAGGCTAGGTCCATGTCGTTGTACAACCCGTAAAGTTCGCTGTTATATTATATTTTTCGCATTCCCTTTCAATGCACACGGGGCCAAAGATGACCCATGGAACTTTCCTCTCGAAACAGGCTTGAAATTCATCCGATTTTGTCAAGGTCCATGCTTCTGCTCCATACAGCAAGACTGGGATAATGAGTGTCTTGAAACATTTTACCTAAGTTGCTCGAGAGAGGGTTTTTCCACTCAATTGCTTTCTTAGCCAAAAAAAAAACAGCGATTAGCAAGAGTTATTCTTTCTGATCTCGGCGCTGGTGTTATTGCCCGTGTTTATTGTGGCGCCTAGGTAGACAAACTCCTCGAAGTTGTATGCGTCTATTGTGACGTTCTGTCCGAGCCGTCGGTGTTGGGTGTCCATCCTCCAAGACAGCATATTCTTCGTTTTTCCCTCATTTACCGCTTAACCCAATTTTGCCGCTTCTATCTCAATTCTCACAAAGACGCCATTGATATAGGGTTTCCATCCGTCCGGGTTTTCCCGGACATGAACTCTTTTTTCACTCTGCGGGGGACGTCCGGGATAGTTTTTGTTAATTTTCCGGGTTTGTACTCTTTTTATCCATTGAGTAACCATATACTTTTATACTATTAAAACTTAAAGTTATTCAAAAAACGAACCTTACTAAATAAAGTGAACGAACAGGTCTAATACTTAAGATACGAAATTAGTAATCGAACACAACGTTTGTGCTGTCATTTATGTCAAAAAAAAAAAAACAAATTTGTTTGTATGTTAGAATCAGAGATAAAAGGAGATCCGAAACTGACGTACGTTTTATTCTCCGGATACCGCAAATTATATTTTTATGTTACTTCGTGTATGAATAAATGGGAATAAGCTTGTTTGTTATGTTCAAAGATTAAATAAGTAACAAGATGGGAAACTGACTTACGTTTCACTCCCTAGATCCCGCAATTTTCATTTTCTTTCATTTTATTTTCTTTCCTTGTACATGAATAATATAAAAACAAAAACAATATGGTAGGACCATATTTACTGTGTAAAAACACGCATACTTTCACAAAAACTATGGGCCAAACTGTGATAGTATTGGTAAAACCACGCATACTTTCACAGTAACTATGGTCCGAAGCTTGTAGTCAACTGTCACTTTGACAGCCTTGTTTCCCATCTTGTTACTTATTAAATCTTTGGTTATGTTTTTAATTTGTGATTCCCCCATTACAGCAATTGATAAACAGAAGTTAAATGTAGTTTTAATAAAAGTTCGAAACTTAAAGATTCATCATTAGGTCCGTTCTTTCACTTTTTCGGGAGTTTTGTAATAACTGTTAAATTTCGAGGAATGCGGATGAAATTTTGCAATTCTCCTAAAATATAGTCTCATATTGTAATTCTAATGGTTTTACAGAACTCATAAAATCTCCCGCAAGAAAGATTTGCGTGTAAGATCGGAAGAAATATTGTTCTCCTTCAAAAATGACAGAACTTACAAAACACTTTAGTAAAAGTACATAAAGTGTGAGAATTTGGGAAATTTATTGAATTTTTGGGAGTTTTAGGAAGTAAAAGAACAGACCTTAAAATGTTTGCATTCCGTATGCATTGCGCAGCTGTAAAATCGAGGGTCAATTCAAATCCACGGCTCAACGAAAGAACTCTTAAGTTAAAACTTTAAAGGAATTTCCTTAGGTATCTACTTCTATAGGAATACACCTAATTGTAAGGCGAACTTATCTTACGTCTTACCTCAATCACATATTTCATTACGAAGGGATAAAATCTACGTTTCTTGCAGAGTAAATTTGTTTTTTTGTTAGTCCGAGGCTCAAAGTTTACCCTCGCTTTGATAATAGGTCCTTACAAATTAAAAAAAAAACGGTTCAGGAACTCAAATATTTATGTGCAATTTTTGTGTGTTTATTCTGTCCTCATTGTGTACTCTTTTTTTAGTTCTCATTTGTCCGGGAAAGTCCGGGATTTTGAATCTCAGGTACTAATTTCATCAAAATATATCTGGCAACCCTACATTGATATCACGCTGTATTCTTCCCATTATATCAATATCATCGGCGTAGCGCCTCTGGTGTTGACGGTGGAGTTCGGCCTTGAATTCGATGAAAAGGTGGTAGGTATCAATTTGTAGTTGATGCGTCTTCGCCAAGATCTGCCGTAGGGTGAAATTTTGATCGATGGTGGACTATCCGGGTCTAAAGCCACACTGATAATTACCTATCAGGTTGTTGGCGAAGGGCTTCGAATGTTCACACAGCACAGCAGACAAGGTTTTTTAGGCGATGTTTAGGAGACTCCCTTGTTTTCTTTCTGAGAAGTTTGTGCTCTTCTCTCGTAGAGCTCACGAGCTGTTCGTGTCCTTCTTTGCAGCTGCATGTGCTCGCCGGCACTCATCGTCAAACCAGGGGTTTCGTTGGGGTGGCCGTGTTTAACCCTGGCACTTCAGAGGCGGCATCTCTGATGGCTGCTTGGCAGTGTTGCCACTGATTCTCTGCTGGCAGCAAATGACTTCTGAGGAGATTTCGGGAGACACGATCGGAAAAAGATCAAGCAATCTCTTGCAATTGTAGGGGCTTGACGTCGAAATCTCTCCTAACATTTTCACGTGTTGGACTTGATCGGGATATCCGCATTTGTACCTTGGCGACAACAAGGTAATGGTCCGAGTCGATGTTACTACCTTGGAATGTGCGGATGTCTTGCATGCTAGAGAGAAGAGTCGTGCGTCGATCGCAATATTATCAATTTGGTTGAAGGTTTATTGGTTAGAAGAATTCCATGTCTCCTTGTGAATATCGAGATGAGGAAATCGCGTACTTGCTACCATCACGTCTCACCCCGCAGCGAAGTCGATTAGCCTAAATCCGTTATCGGAGGTGGTGTCGTCTAGGTTTTGCCGTCCAATTATTAAACCCAAGATTTCTTCTCTGCCCAGCTCAGCTCAAGATTTTCGCCCTAAGTCGAGTCCCAACTACAAATCAACACCCACAGAGACGCTGATTTTGTTCCCGGTAGCAGCCGCAAATAGAAGATATACCAGTTGTTCATTTTACGTAAGCCCGGACCATCCCATCGCATTTCTTGGATGGCAGTTATATCTGGTTGATAGCAGTCAAGGGCTTACGCTAGTTGTTTGGCTGCACGTGGTCTGATAAGGGACCTATCATTCCAAGCGCAAAATCGAAATTCGTTGTCCTTAAATCGTTTGCGGGGGTCGTCATTAATAATTCCATCCATATCCAAGGCTTGTTGGTGTATCGGAACTATAGTTTCCTTATGTGGCCTGGCAGTCACCCAGACGCACGACCCACTACTTGGAAGGCCAGGCCAGACGAAGAGCCGGCCAAACCGCTCCTCATAGGCCTGGGCTGCGAATATATTGCGAAAACTTGCTGCCAGCAACAACTTCCCACTGAGGTTGGAACCCAATCTTCGGTTGAGGTACTGGGCACCGGATGTTCACCGCGGGGAGGTGGAGAGTAGAAGTTGATAGACAGAGGTTGCTGTGTACGCTTGAATGCACGTGTCTACCCTGAGAAAATTGAAAGCAAAATGTCGTTGAAAAAACTTTGAAAAATTCTTTCGACTTCTTTTTCATCAAAATCTCATATTTGATCAAAATCTCGAGTTTGAATGAGCGAATATACCTAATTATTACGTATTATGTATGTGTGTTGTTATTGCAAAATGCATACGTAATAAAATTTCTATCAATAAACCTTCGTGTTCAAGGAAAATGTATTTTTTGTCCACATATAACAACGATGTTCTTCATTATGTTGTGTTCATAAAATGCAAACAAAAAATACATTTTATAAAAGGATGCACTATCGTTATTAAAGGCGATAAAACAATACAATTATTTATACAATTGCATGAACATTGAGATAAATTGAAGTATATTTACCTGCTTTTGTGTTTGAAATCAATCCAGCTCAGTTTTCATTCTACTAGTTTTATGAAACTCCGGAACAATAATAAACACCCATGCAAGTTATAGTGCAACTACCATAACGGTTGAGGGGTTAGTTCTTTTCATCCTGTTGTCGTCGCTGTGCTATTTTTAAACCAAAAACTTAAATTGCCAGAAGTTAAACCACATCGTCATTCTGCTTTGGTCGGGAATATAAGCGACAAAAAAGATATATAAAACAGGAATAATACAAAACTGCCACCAGGCAGTGACTGCCACACAGGGAACAATTCTCTCCCAACACAGCTATTCCCTCATCCACTATATTTTTATTCGTTGTGCCCTGCTTACCATGTCGGGCATAACAAAACCATCGGATACATCCTCAACTACGTATACGAAACACCATACACAGCATGGTTGGTTTGTGGGAGTTCCTGTTTCTTTTGAAATGCATGACTATTTAGCAAGTCCACAGAGTGCATTACACACCATGCACCAAGAAGCAGGAGCAGGAGTAGGAATAATACAAAAAATAAAGGATACACCTATAGCAAAGTCATAAATTGTAGAAAAATACGTTCGTACATACAAACTTAGAAAAAAGAAATGAAAGAGTTTTTTCTATCGACTATTCATGTTCGCATTGTGTCATACTGACTTACATTGCTAAAAAGGATTAAATAATGGCAATGAAGAGAGAAGACAGAAAGAAAGAAATCTAAAGTTGTAGAAGGAGTCAGTGTAGTGGAATGAAATTTAAACGAAATAAGTTATTATCCTTTTGTGTAGTAGCTAGAAAGCGTATATCTCTCGCGAGATAGAGCTCTTTTTAATAAATATTCTTTCGTTTGCAGCTTCCCTGATTGTACAATAGGTGGTATCATCTTAGGCTCACCAGCAGTCAGCGTTTGAAAAAAGGACAAAGTCTAACTCTGTTCGCTACCGGAAGTGCATCCATTCTTCAACGCAAGGAATGTTTCTGACACATAAGGTTTCTCTTCTGACAGGTCACAAGAGGGTTGGATTGAAAAAGCCAAGATCATCGTCCCCAATGGGGTATTGTCTCGAGCCTGAAATATCCTTTGTCCTTTCTCATCTTTCGTGGCTGGGGAGACGAACGTTTAAATTTAATTTCTTATGTTGGCAATAGTATCTTCAAATGGAAACAATAGAGTCATAAATTAAAGCAGGTATAACAGTTTTTTTGCTATTATTTGGCGCTAGTGCGATTTATGATAAGAAAGGTGAAAAATGCAATTCCCATTGCTTGTTCGCGATTAAGAGCTTAATTTCTATAAACTAGCATTTAAAGGAAATTAAGGTGTATGTTACAAGTTAAACCATGGCTACGGTATGCTATAGTTTTAAGGATAGTTTTTTCTCTGTTTTTAAAGACCAAACAAGTACCTACTTGTAATGGTATGAAGAGAATAACCCTAACCTATGTGAAAGGTGATGATTTGATTCTTATCTTAAGACTAGAAATGCATTTGTCATAGGGGAGATTGTATTGATAAAGGAGTGCGCTAGGCATGTTTATAAACGGATGACGCTACTTCGTCGGTGTCGAGGACATTTGAACTATTATCGTACACCGTATTCATTAATAATTAAAAATATCAATAAAATAATTATGAAATATTATTATTTGGCTGAACACACTTTTGTTTTACTCTTGGATATGGGAACGAAATTCCTACCGATTATTCTGAATTTAAGGTGACAAACATTGTTTACTAATTAATAAAATAATTTCTTTTGCATAGCCATGCCTCAGTCGATATAAGGTTCGACCACCATTTATCAAATTAAAAGGAGAGAACGTCGTGGGTTCGTGTCCTACTCGTGCCTATAGTTTTTATTTCATCTTTCACGGGCACTGCCTCTTGTGAAAAATTGACAAAACTTCCAAGAGTATCCTCTATCATGAAGAAAGTGCTGCTCAACTTTGCCGTTCGGAATCATTGTTAAATTGTAGGTCCCCTCAATTTTTCACTCGCACCCAGAGAATTATTGATGAAAGTAAGCCACTCAGGCCTTGGCTCTTCAAGAGCGATCACGCCACTCTATCAAATCTCAAAGTGGCTGCCCTATATCCACGATAGCCTCACGAATTCCAACTTTGAGGTCTAGAATCGACGCTGGGCTGTTGGCGTAGACATTATCTTTCACATGGCCCCAAAGGTAGAAGTCGCAAGGTGTTAAATCACAAGATCTCGGTGGCCAATTGTGATCACCTCTTCGAGAGATAACACGGTCCGGAAACTTTTCTCGTAAAAGATCGATGGTTTGATTGCTTGTGTGGCACGTATTGCCGTCTTGTTGAATGTAAACGTTGTCCAGATCGATACATTCAATTCTGGCTATAAAAAATCATTAATCATCTTTTGATAGCGCAATCCATTGACTGTAACTCATGCATTTCAAGGACCCAATCACCAAAAACACGACGTTGTTGATGATCAGCCGGCTTGAGTTATCGTGTTAACTTAACTTTATAAGCCTTAAGACCCGAGTCTTTATGCAAAATACGGTGTAATGACGTTTGTTGAATGCCTTATTCCAAAGAACGACGAGGAATGGACAAACCTGGGTATTCTTCAACACTTTGGGCTACAACAGCAGTATTCTCAGTTGTTATTGAGCGACGTGCACGGGTTTTATTCTTCACATCACTAACTTGTCCCAACAGTTCGAATTTGTCCACCAATTTCTGTATTGCGGTCCGACAAGGTGCTTCACGACGACCAAAAATGTCAGGATGAACTACTTAGTGAACACCATATAGGGTTACTACGACATATTCGCAGCCCAGGCCTATAAAGAGCGGTTTGGCCGGCTCTTCGTCTTAGAGCTTAACTAAAGATCTATCGGATAAGGATAGAATTAATGATGACGACCCACACAAACGATTTAAGGACAACGAATTTCGGTTTTGCACGTGGAATGTTAGGTCCCTTAATAGACCACATGCAACCGAACAACTAGCGGTAGCCCTTGACTGCAATAAAGCAGATATAACTGCCATCCCAGAAATGCGATGGGATGGTCTGGGCCTACGTAAAATGAACAACTGAGATATTTACTACGGCGACTGCTATACCGGGAACAAAATCAGCGTCTATTTGGATGTGGATTTGTAGTTGGGACTCGATTCAGGAGGAAGGTTTTGAGTTTCAAATAAGGGAATGAGCGTATCACTTCAATCCGTTTTAAGGCTAAATTCACCAACATCAGCCTCATCTGCGCTCAAACCCCCACTGAGGAAAAGGATAAAGACACCAAAGACCGGTTCTACGAGCTCCTAGACAAGACCTATGAGCAATGCCCTACCTATGACATTAAAATCGTCCTTTTAGATTTTAATGCTAAACTAGGTAGAGAAGAAATCTTTGGTGGCATAATCGGACGAAACAGCCTACACGACACCACCTCCGATAACGGATAACGAAACTATGTATCAGAATACTCTAACCCGGGAAAGAGACTCTGTTACAAGAACAGCTTACTTTAAACTCAATCAACGCTTGGGGTATGACAACTATTTTCGAAACGATCTATCATTGTCGATGGGATAGGCGCGTTGAAATGCTTGAGCTTAACTATAGACCTCATAGACATGTTTTGAATACGAACCTGAGTCAGGTTGAAAACATTTCTCATTTTTTAGTTTCTGCCCACAATCATACAGGAATTCCGAAGATTACATTTTAACAAAAGAACTACTGAATATTTTCTCAAATTTCTTTTTTTTATTTAAAAGTACAATCCTTCCGGTTAATAAAGGAAAATAATATCATTCAAATGGCTGCCTCGGCTGGCCATGCATAGCCTACACGATCTGTCTGTGAGAAGCTGTATTTTACCAATGGCTTCCCGTTTTGAGGGGTCAGTTGTCTCTGGCTTGTCGGCAGCTCCGAGGTTTCGAAACGACATCAGCTCTGCGCCTGATAATGCGGTCTTCAAAAACAGGTCTGTGTGGCATGTAGCGCGCCGTCCTGTTTAAACCAAATGTTCCTCTTCAATTTTTGTGAACAAAAATTCATTCGACATGGTCCAATAACTATCGCCATTGACTGTAACGGCCACTCCTTGTGCCAAATGCATGTGATGTCAAATTAGACATGACCTAAGTGTTTCGTTTCACGAAATGAACACTAGTTTAAAAAAAACGTTTGATGGCGGAGCCTTTAATACTGTAATATTCGGCTTATTCATTTTTCAAATAAAACACAAATTCACTTTATTTGAACCACTCACAAACGTATTTATTCAACACTTTCAATTTTTACTTTCAAACACAGTATCTTTACAGTATAGCAGTTCACATTCAATTAATTTTGCTTCGACACCAAGCGGGTATTTATATAACTCAAATAGGTTCTAGAAACTACTAGGTTCTTGTAGGCGCTGAAACTTCTCGATGCTTAACGAAGTTCTCCTCTTAACCACTAGAGTGTAGGGGAAACTCTAAAGAGTGTAAACACAATTACTTACAACTACAAATACAACTTTTTGTTACATAATTTAGCAATTAGACAATATTAGAGTGATAGAGATAAATAGTGTATACACATTGCAGTATGTACATATAGATATATATAGATAGACATCTAGAGATATGGAGAGGCGGAGTTACAAAGTGTGTACACATTACAATCGATTGACGTACAGAGATATAGATAGGTAGGAATATAAAGTGTATACATATTACAATAATGTAAATATAGATACAGACAGAATCTAATAAATAAGGCTGTTTATGTATTGGATAAATTTTTAAAATTGTATTTAAGTTGTACGTGAATGTGCTCAAGTGGCCAAAACTTAGTACTTTTTTCTTTTCTATTATGTAATTTGACTTTAATTGCATTGTATCGATACGAGTGCAAGGACTTGAAACTTTTTGAAAGAGCATCTCAAACACACTCTGCCACGTAAGAATGCGATAGATGTTACATTTCAATTTAAAACTATCTTTACTTTTTTTAAATTAAGCAACGAATACATATGTATATGTGTAATTTAAAAAAAGAATTAAGGCGAAAAAAGTAAGTATACGCCCTAGTGCACTCTGAACACATCAGATTGATTATAGTAACAGTCAATGCAAAAAAAACATGCAAGGGTCGATTTGAAGTATGACGCTCAAGCATCTTTTTATTTCATTTTTGCTTGTTAGGGTTAGCAAAATTCACAAACACGCAGAGTACACTTTCCTAAACTAATCAAAAATAAGCAGTCCGCACAGTGAACGGCTTTATTGTAATTTCTTAAGAACGTAATTTTAACAAATGTTTTCTGGCCTTACTGGAGCGCAATTGCATATGTGCGTCTATAAATTAAGCTTTGATATTGACTCATAATTATGATTTACATGAAATAAAATTTATGTATATATCTTCATCCTATATCTTAACCTTACCTTAATTTTCCTGTTTTATGAACATGACCTAGAGATTAATTCACTTAAAATGAGGAAATGTTTGGAGAATGGTCTTACATAATCACATTCTATAAAAACTCAACAGTTCCTCTACGAGATGACCCAATTTTCATATAGTGATAAGTATTGTAACCCACCTTTTGTTGAAGACTTATCGGTATCGTCTTTCATCTGTCTATTAAAATTGTCTTGTGAAAGTGTAAAGGTATCAACTTCTATAAGGAAGACCATTGTTATCATCTTCCTTTAGAGAGTGAGTTCAATGTCCCTCTGGGCCTACTATGCTTAACATTCATACATTAGAGAGGAAATGGGTGGGGTAAAAATACCCTACCTATAGTGTGTTCGTTTGTTCATCGCCCACTCATCCGAGCGGCAAATCATCAACATATTTCTACAGCTCATATAACGCTACATTAAACACGTTTCCGGTAAACAAGGATTTCTGTGGCAGGAGGACCATAGTCATAGGACGTGAGGTGGAAGAATCTACAGTCAGATGTCTTCCTGGGGATTTCCTGGAATTCGCACACTGAGTCATCGCACTATAGTGAGGAGAGTAAGGCAAAGTAAGCTTAGGTTCGTGCGCATAATGTATATTATAAAGGAGCTTTTAATGTAAATTAGATGTCAAGTACGATTGAAGTGAATACCTAAACAGGGATAAGATCTTAGATACACATGTTTACAGGGCAGAAGATTACACACATATCTGACTTCGTCTGCCTTAACATGAGCAGCGCATTGACATGCATGGTATGGCATGTAAACTAGGACACTCAGTGCCAAATTACATAGTGTATTGTTTCTCTTTATACTCTGAAGTTGCCTGCATACTTTGGCAGATACAATAACGGAAACGTTGTTGTTTCGAGAGGATTTGCTCTTCTCTTTCAAAATCACAATAATATAAAACCTTTAAGAAGTTGCTATAAAAAAAAGAAAAAGTCCTTTGAAAAATGCACCATCTATCTTATTTTGAATTTTCTTAAAAACACGTCCGATTACATTAGATTATGTTGATTTTAATCAGTTTTTGTTTTCAATTTAGTAACTTTTTTGTGTATCTATTCTTAAATATGAAGTAAGACTTTTGTTTGCATAGAAGGACAAGAGCTGTACGTGAGCTCTACGATCGAAAGAGGAGAGAGGAACGTAGGCTTCTTAGGAGAAAAAAGAGAGAGCATGAGAAGCGTCAGATCGAGGATGTTGAAAGAGCAAACAGCAGGAATGAAGCTCGGAGGTTCTACCGGAAGGTAAAACAGCTGGCGCAAGCTCATCGAGCAAGAACCGATGCCTGCAGAGAAAAACAAGGGAACATCATAGTAGAATAGCAGTCAATGCTGAGCATTTGGAAAGACAACTTCTGTAGACTGTATAACAGTGATGACAAACAAAACACCGCCGTCAGACAGGAGCCTCTCATCGGAAATGATGATAGCCAACAATTCTGTGAACCTAACCTAGAAGAAGTGAAAACCGCAATATCACGGCTGAAATCCAACAAAGTCGCCTGAGCAGATGGTCTTGCTGCTGAGCTATTCAAAGCAACAGGCGACGATCTAGATAGGAGCATGCACCAAATCATCTGTAAGATATGGTCAGAGGAATGCGTGCCCGATGAATGGAACCTCAGCATTGTTTGCCCGATCCTGAAAAAGGGAGATCCTCTAAACTGCGCCAACTACAGAGGAATCAGTCTACTTAACATCGCCTGCAAGATCCTCTCTGCCGTAATATGTGAACGTCTGAAGCCTTTCGTCAACAATCTGATTGGTCCTTATCAATGCGGCTTCAGGCCAGGAAAGTCAACCATCGACCAAATTTTCACGTTGCGGCAGAACTCCAAATCGATACCCACCACTTTTCATCGATTTTAAGGCCGCGTATGACAGAATCTACAGAGACGAACTGTACAAAGCTATGTCTAGTTTTGGCGTCCCTGCCAAGCTCGTTCGCTTGTGCAAAATGACGATGGAGAACTCACGCTGCTCCATCAAGGTTGGCAACGAGCATACGGAATCTTTCTACGTCAAAAAAGGATTCAGATAAGGCGATGCACTGTCATGCGATTTCTTTAACATCGTTCTGGAGAAGATAGTGTAGAACTCCAACGTCAACACCAGAGGCACTGTCTTCAATTCTCGCGTACGCCGATGATATTGATATAATGGGAAGAACTCAGCGTGATGTCAATGGCAACTTTGTTAGAATTGAGACAGAAGCGGCAAAAATGGGTTCAGCGGTAAATGAGGGAAAAACGAAGTATATGCTGTCTTCGAGGAAGGACACCCAACACCGACGGCTCGGGCAGAATGTCACAATAGACGCATATAACTTCGAGGTAG
>CAKKXW010000004.1:47141170-47195920 GCA_920937365.1 Sphaerophoria rueppellii
AATGATATTAACCGCTTTACATTATGGTGTGAAAAGAACAGTTTAAATCTTAACCCGATAAAGTGTCAAACAATGACCTTTTCTAAAAAACGTTCACCTTCATCTTATGACTATGTCATTTCAAACCACACTTTAGCTCGTGTTTTTACTGTTAAGGACCTAGGAGTTCTTTTTACACATAATGTAGATTTTTCTGATCATATTAACGGCATAGTCAATAAAGCTAATTCTATGTTAGGTTTTATTAAGCGATGGGCAAAGGAATTCCGGGATCCTAATGTCACCTGTGTTTTGTACAACAGTTTGGTTCGTCCCCATCTAGAGTATGCATCGCAGGTGTGGTCTCCTTTATATGATGTTCATATTGAAAGACTGGAATCCGTGCAACGGAATTTTACCCGTTTTTTGTTAAAAGGTGTTCAGTGGATTGATCCCCTAAATACCCTTCCATACGAAAATCGTTTGTCAATCCTTAATATGCAAACACTACAACAGAGAAGAAATAATAATGATATTGTATTTTTCCATCAAATTATAACTGGAGTCACTGATGCTCCTGACCTTCTCTGTAAAATTTTGTTTTGCTCTCGAGGGGGAGGTTATAATCTCCGTAGTAAGGATCTGATTAAGATCCATATTCACCGTACAAATTATGGAATGCATGAGCCTTTGACACGTATGGGTAAACTTATAAACTGGAACTCAAAACTTTTTGATTTTAATTTAAGTAAAAATCAACTTAAAATAATTTTGAAAACCAGTGTTCCACTTTCTTAATGTTTTATGTTGATTTTGTAATGTTTTTTTGTCTATATTTTATGTTAATTATTTATGTGTGTTGTGTTATTTGTTTTAGTTTCGTTATGTGCTTACTAACAACTAACACCACACTAAGTGATGAGCCAGTGGTATAACACAGTCCTGTGTTGGCAAACCATTGGTCGTAAGATGGTGCTTGCTATAAGCCTATACGACCAATTCTGATAGTGTGTGAAAAAAAAAACACTTGGGCCCGCTTTATGAATATTGCGTACATTTCGGTCTCGGTCAAAATAAGACCTGTGTTATCCGGGATAAGCGATTTGCAATTGTAGACGTATTGTTTTCAAATGGAACAAATGGAAAACTTCAAAACGGATTTCGAATGGAAAATAGAAAGTCATAAAATGGGAATGTTGAGAATTTTTTGATTTGGAACTCGGAAAACTCTGCGAGAGCTCGAGCAACTTCAAGATCTAAAATCAAGTTTCTGCATATCATCAAAGGTGCATTGTTTTATTTGTATGTCCGGTTGGGACTCTTAATCCGCTCAATCATCAATACATATTTATAAAATGTTCACTGTTGTCTGAGTTTTTTGGATAAAATTCTGATCTTGTGAAATAGTCAAGACACAACAGAATGAGAATTTATTGAATTTTTCAATGAAATTTACATTACATTAGCACATACATGCTTTAATGGAATTAGAAAGTTAGTTGTAAGGCTTAGATATGTAGTTCTCTTTTTGGATTCAAGCAAATCACATTGCATTTTCACAATTTCTGTGTTTTATTCTGGAGTTGATCTGAACGGTGGCGTGACGAGGTTCGCAGAGTCGCTCAAGCTAGTATTAGAATATTCCGGTTTTTTTTTTTTTTTTACACTATCAGAATTGGTGTGAAGAGAGCTTATAGCAAGCACAGTCTTACGACCAATGGTTTGCCAACATAGTAGACTATGTTATACCACCGGCTCATCACTTAGTGCAGTGTTAGTTGTTAGTAAGCAAACATTACATAACAAACACTCGCATGGATGAAAATCAAGACAGTTAACAAAACAAGATTAATACATAACTAAAAATTACAAACATCAAGTAAACAGAGAAACATTTAAAAGTGTATAACACTGGTCTTGAGTAAAGACTTTAATTTATTCTTACTTATATTTAAATCAAATAAGTCTGCGTTGCAGTTTGAAAGCCTACTCATACGTGTCAAGGGCTCATAGAAACCATAGTTGGTACGATGTTTTGGTTCATGTACCAAGTGCTTCCTACGAAAATTATAACCGCCACCCCGATGGTTGAAAGATATAGCTCCAAGTAATTCCGGTGCATCTGTTACACCAGTAATAACTTGATGGAAGAATACCATGTCATTGTTATTTCGTCTAATTGACAATGTTTCCATTTGGAGAGTTAGCAAACGGTTTTCATAAGAAGGGACATTCAAAGGATCACTCCATAGAATACCTTTCAAGGCGAAACGAGTAAAATTTCGTTGAACAGATTCAAGCCTCTCATATGAATATTGTAATGAGGTGACCAAACTTGGGAAGCGTATTCTAAGTGAGGACGAACATAGCAATAATATAAAGCGCGGGTAATATTTGGATCGCGGAACTCCTTTGACCAACGCTTTATAAATCCAAGCATTGGTTGTATAGAAGGAGGTGTGATTTTATTTTTCTATCTCAACTTGTTATAAAAATACAACATACATACGACATAGGTATATACAAATAAATATGAGATGTCAATTTTCTTTTTGTCATCGAAAACAAAAGAAAAAATGATGAACATTGTGCGTAACTATGTGAGACCAAGCTGTATATTTTCTTGTGAAGAAAAATTGACACCTTGAAAACTATCAACAACAATGATTCTCCCTTTGGAACGGTCTAAATATCAAAAACAATAAATCTCCCTCATCTCATTAGCAACACACCCCACCAACTCAAAATCAAATATTCGACACAAATAACAGGATTCAGCCACCATTTCTTGTCATAATTTAACAAATTGGTCTGAGCTCATATTTCTCATAATCAATGTTCTTCCTCTAACAATATTCGGCAGATTCGTCTTCTTCAAACAGCAGTCAACCATGAAGAAACTCTGGTACTGCTCCAACCCTAAATCGTTGGCGAAGTGGGGCGAAACAAGAAATAGAACAAAAAAAACAACTTGAATAAAGACATAACTTATCCGGTCTCAAAAATATTTTCCTTTATTTCCTTGTTTGTAGAGATAGAAACTGATGGTCTTCTTATATTTTTTTTTATTATTTTATTTATTATTGCTTATTTTTTTTGATATTGTAAGAAATAGAGCTCAGTCGCAGGCAGTTGGTTGCCCCACATTTTAGGTGGGGTGTCATGTTTTCTTGGAAACAACATTCCATTGAAATCTGAAATATTGTGTTTTAGGTACGATGTATATATGGAAAAAGATGGCAGTAAATTGAGATTTTGTATAAAAACAGAAACAAAGATGTTAGAAGTCGGCTATTCAACTGCGAGTAATTTACAACCTAAAGAAGAAGGTGGTGTTTATAAGAACTGATCCTTCTTTCAAACACAGACACGTACGTGTACTTATGTATTATATGTAGTCTTATAATAGCCAATGAACCGATTTGTGAAGTTGCGTGTGAACTGTCAGATTTATATTCCTTTGGCAAAAAAATATGCGTTATGGTGTTTGACTGTTTCAAGAATAATTGCTTTAGTGGGCTAAGGGTTGGCTGTCTTAGGAGCTTCTGGCGATGGAGTTTTGGTACTTAGTTTTACAAAGTTGAGTTCCATCGAGTCTAACGAATAAAGAAAAAATTTAGTTCATTTTAGAGCATTGAACTTCAGCATTAGCTGTAGTCAAGGTTAGGATGTACCAACTACATCAAAACAGCGTTGCCACTTGAAATAAAGGAACTGAATTAGGTTTTGGAGAAAAACGAAGTTGATTGGAAAAGACAAATTTTAATAAGAAAAAAAAGTAATATAAAATATAAGGATACTTGAAGACTTAATAAAAGTTTTTTTCTTCTAACGTTATTGGGATAATAACTCGGAAACCAGAGCTTAAAGATAGTTTTTATAGTTTTTCTGAAGGCAGAAACGAAAGAAGTAATTTCTAGATTAAAACTCTATAGCCGAGTGCTACAAGAAATATTCGCTTTCAATGGCGGGAGAATGGAATTGAAATTGCAGGAAAATGCTGGCGAAGAATTTATATCTTTGCCATTATTTTGACCTTTAAAGAAACTTGTTACTTCCCATTTGGGTCTTGGAAGAACTTTTTTTTCGGTTAAAAATTTTGTCATGATATTTTTCGCAAATCATGGAAAAATTGATTTCGCTAAATTCAACATAATGAATAGTTCTAATTATCTTGAGCCTACTGCTGAAAGGAAAACTGAATTCCGAGCTCTGGTTGCGGAGAAATTTGCATTTGCAGATAATCCTTATACGCATGTAACTAGCCGCCACGCGGAGCTTGTGTCTTTTGCACTCCAAGTTGATTGAGGTCCTCTACTACTTGTGTGCACCACGTGAGTCGTGGTCTTCCTCTCCTTCTAAGTCCTTCGGGAATTGTGTCGAAGGTTTTCCGGGCCGGAGCCTAAATGACCGAGCTATCTTAGTCTCTGGACCTTGACCCTTCTGGCTAAGTCCTTGTCGTTGTACAACCGGTAAAGTTTGCTGCTGTATCCTCTTTGCCGTTCTCCCTCAATGCACACGGGGCCAAAGATAACCCGAAGAACTTTCCTCTCGAAACAGCCTAAGGCACATTCATCCGATTTTGTCAAGGTCCATGCTTCTGCACCATGTTGTTCACCAGGGTGCTCTGTCTTACCTTAGTTGCTCGAGAGAGGGCTTTTCCACTCAATAGCTTTCTAATTCTAAAGAAATAGCGATTAGCAAACGTTATTCTTCGTGTGATCTTGGTGCTGGTGTTATTTTCCTTGTTTATAGCGGAGCCTAGGAAGACAAACTCCACTACTACCTCGAAGTTGTATGCGTCTATTGTCGTAGCCGTCGGTGTTGGATGTCCTTCCTCGAAGACAGCATATACTTCGTTTTTCCCTCATTTTTCGCTTAACCCATTTTTGCCGCTTCTGTCTCAATTCTCACAAAGTTGCCATTGACATCACGCTGAGTTCTTCCCATTATATCAATATCATCGGCGTACGCGAGAAGTTGAATCGATTTTTGGAAGATAGTGCCTCTGGTGTTGACGGTGTAAAGGGTTTTCCAATAAGAGGTGTTATTTTGATATTCAGTGAAAAATGGCACGTTTTGAGATAAATGATCGGATGTTTATTTCATTATAAATAAGAAGGCATGCCGTTAATAATGGAACACAACATCAGCCAAATGGCCGCCACGACCACGCTTACAGGACCCTATCCTTTTCATGAAATTTTCCATAAAATATCATTTTTCTTTGAATATCAAAATATCACCTCTTATTGAAAAACCCTTTAGTTCTGCACTGTCTTCTCAAGAACGATGTTAAGGAAATCACAGGACTGTACCTTGTCTAAATCCTTTTTTGACGTCGAAAGATTCCGTGAGCTCGTTGCCATCCTTAATGGAGCACCGTGAGTTCTCCATAGTCATTTTACACAAGCGAACGAGCTTGGCAGGGATGCCAAAACTAGACATAGCTTTGTACAGTTGTCTCTGTAGATGCTGTCATACGCTGCCTTAAAATCGATGAAAATTTGGTGGGTATCGATTTGGAGTTCATAGATCTTTTCCAGAATCTGCCACAACGTGAAAATTTGGTCGATGGTTGACTTTCATTACCTGAAGCCACATTGATAAGGACGAATCAGAGTGTTGATGAAAGGCTTCAGACGTGCACATATTACTGCAGAGATGATCTTGTAGGCGTTGTTAAGCATACTGATTCCTCTGTAGTTGGTGCAGTTTAGAGGATCTCCCTTTTTCAGGATCGGGCAAACAATGCTGAGGTTCTATTCATCGGGCATGCATTCTTCTGACCATATCTTACAGATGATTTGGTGCATGCTCCTATATAGCTCGTCGCCTGCTGTTTTGAACAGCTCGGTAGCTAGACCATCTGCTCCAGCGGCTTTGTTGGATTTCAGCCGTGATATTGCCGTTTTTACTCCTTCTAGGTCGGGTTCACGGAATTGTTGACTATCACCGTGTCCGATGAAAAGCTCGTCTGACGGCGGTGTTTTTTCGTCGTCGCCGTTATACAGTCTACAGAAGTGATCTTCCCAAATCCTCAATATTGACTGCGATTCTACTATGATGTTCCCTTGTTTATCTCAGCAGGCATTGGTTTTTACTCGACGACCTTGAGCCGTTAAACAGCTTTTTACGTTTCGATAAAACCTCCGAACTTCATTCCTGCTGTTGGCTCTCTCACTCTTTTCGACCTGAAAAGCCGGCGTTCCTCTCTCCTTTTTCGCTCGTAGCGGTCACGAGCAGCTCTTGTCCTTCTATGCAGCGCCGCTTTGTATGCCTCATGCTCGCCAAACCAGGGGTTTCGTTTTGGTGGCTGTGTGAAACCTAGCACATTAGAGGCGGCATCTTTAACTGCTCTCTGGCAATGTTGCCACTGGTCTTCGATACTTGATGTTGGCGGCAAAGGACTCCTTAAGAGGTTAGTGGACACTCGATCAGAGAAGCATCTGGCAATCTCTTGCGATTGTAGCCGTCCGACGTCGAATTTTCTTGCAGCATTTCCTTGTTTTGGCCGTTGTCGGGATATTCGTAGCACTACCTTGGCTATGACGAGATAGTGGTCCGAGTCGATGTTAGCTCCTCGGAAAGTTCGAACATCTAAAATGCTGGACAAGTGCCTTCCGTCGATCGCAATGTGATCAATGTATGAATGTGTGTAATGAATGAATGTAACACATTTTTTTGAGGAATAAAAAATATTTTATAAACACAAAAAACATAAAGTATGTTCATACAAAAAACTAACTTTAAAGTAAAAAAGTCAAGTAGTGAATTACATATTTACAACACATTGCTCATACGTTTTGTCAAGGAGCTCGTAGAACTCGTCTTTGGTGTCGTCCTTTTTCTCTTTAGCCTTGATTCGGATTGTCGTGATGCGTTCCCTTACACATTTGAAACTCAAGACTTTTTGCCTGAGTCTGCTTCCCACGACGAATCCGCATCCAAAGAGTCGCTGTTGTTGCTCTCGGTAAAAATCACCATAGTAGATGTCACAGTTTCTCTACTCCTTTTGCCCGCACAAATTTTAATTTAAATATTTTTATTTATTAATTAAGAACGCACTACAATTAATAAATAAAAAAAAATAATGTCACTAAGAAAATGCTTGGACAGATTTTGAAATTTTCCATTCACATTTTTAATTGTTGGGACAAGAATAGCTTTCACTCTTCTCATAACAATCATAAAATATATGAGAATAAATGCATCGCTTTGATGTATTATTTTTATCTCCCTTTTAACACTTGGGTCTGAGTATATTGTGGAAATTTAATGACACTTCAGTCAATGTCACGACAGCTTCCATTCTTTTTAATTCTTCCGGGGAAATAAGAACTTGTATAATGGATGCATGTGTATTTTTATATTTAATAAATAACCTAAAGCTCACACACATTCTACAGTCGTATGACTAATTAATTTGTGTATCACCCACACCAAACAGTTATATGACGCGTGACCACCAATGCACAGTGTGGTATATGGGTCAAAAACCTGGCTAAAATAGTATTTTTTTGTTTTCAATTGCCATCCCTGGTTTGTTATTTTCTGAAAAGCTTAATAGTAAGCTCATCAAAATTCGAAACTTTCAAAGCTCTATCATGTCAAAGAGTAAAACGCGGTCAGCTTAAAGTAAACAATTGAGTGAAGTGTCAGATTTCGATAAAGTGCAATTTTAGTGCAACATTCAAATTTTGTTTAAATTTAACTTTTGGTTTTTTTTAATTAAACAACTATGGATAACGGCAGACCAGGTACTTATCTAAATATTTTATTAATGTTTTTGATTCGTATTCTTGTATTTTTTGTGTATTCAGGCTTTAACTTTAGCCTTACGTGAATTGTTAGAATATTATGTGTTTTTTTTTTGTTTAAAATTAATTTTAATATGTTTCTAAGTGTTTCTAAGCAGTGAAATTTGTTTTGTTTTGTGGTGTTGTAAATATTATAGTATGTTTTAAAAGATTTAGCCGCCCCAAAGCGCCCTTTTGTAAAATATTGTGTTTTGTTTGTTTGTACATACCACTTTATATGGAAACCACATTTCTACGCTTATGTGCTAACTGGGATTAAATATGTAAACAAATAAGTCAACATTTGATGGAAAACTCGATTTCATACAACAAGAAATCTTGAGTCAGTATACAGAAGATGATAAGGTTGACAATGCAAAGCAAAAGCTATCGGTCATTAAACACCAATTCAAGGTAAAATGGACCTCGGCTCGAAAAACAAGGTCTAGGTTTGAGCAAGTCAATTCTGAGTGGCTGGATGGGATGATATCGTTACCTATTGCAGGTTTGCCAAAAAAAAATATTATGTACATTTTCGAGAATTTAATATAAAATGTTGTTCTGGTATAGGAGTTAGCCGAGGTCGTCCTCACAAATCTTTTATGGAATCGAGTGACAGAAGCAAAAGGCGAAGAACTGAAGAACTTCGATCAAAGGATGTAGAGCAGCTGACTTATGCTGCACAAATGAAGTTGCGTGAGACAGGGAGTGTCGATGCATCAAAGATATTAAAAAACATTATTGAAGGTTCTCAAAACGCAAACAAAATATGTCAAGGCTCTAAATACAAGTATAGAAGCAGTCAGTCAGTTATCATCTTTACGCGCTCTGTCAATGTTTACGGAAGCAGGACTTACGAAAGCCCAGTATGAGATTGTTAGAGAAACAAACAAAAACTTCTTTCCTTGTTATTTTCTGCTGCAAAAGGTAAAAAAAGGATGCTATCCTGAGATTCATTCTATTAATGAAACATGTGCTGAAGTAAAAGTACAACAGCTGATGGATCATATGGTGAGTCGTCTTTTAATACATCTGCGTGAAGCTGTAGGTCTTTCAAGTGATGAAAACAAAAAAAACACTGACTTTAATAATTAAGTAGGGTTGTGATGGATCCCATCAGAGCCAATTTAAATGAAATTCGAAAATGAAGCTGATTCGGATGCTAGTATTTTCCAAAGCTCTGTAGTTCCACTTCAGCTAGTTAATGGGCCTGAAAAGACAGTTCTTTGGAAAAACCCAACCCCCTCATCTCCTCGCTATTGCCGACCAATACGGATTCGATTTATCAAAGAAACAAATGATATAATAAACGAAGAAATTAACTACATAAAAACACAAATTGAGGCACTATCTTCTACAGAAGTTGAAGATATGAATATAAAACATAAAATGTTATTCACCATGATAGACGGTAAAGTATGCAATGCCGCAACACACACTAAATCAACAGCAAGGTGTTACATATATGAAGCTCCTTCTTCGGAGTTCAATGACTTAACAAAAACAAGATCATGCAAGCAAGAAAATTTAAGTTTCGGCCTGTCTTTGCGGGCATGAACCGCATACGGTTTTTCGAGGGTATGTTGCATGTAGCTTACAGGTGGCCTGTGAAAAAATGGAACGTTAGATTATCGAGTGAACTAAAACAAGCTGTGGAAAATAGGAAAAAAGATATTCAAAATCAGTTTAAGCAGCAACTTGGACTTTTAGTGGATATACCAAAATCAAATTTTGGAAACACAAATGATGGCAACACCAGCATCAGCAGGTATAACAGGACTCGATGAAAATTTGTTATATCGCCTTAAAATAATTTTAGATACTTTGTGTTCCGGGTTCCACATAAATATTGAAAAATTTGAAGTGTATATGTTTCCCTATACAAGTTCTATTCTATGTCTCCAACAATGCATAAGGTGCTTATTCATGGATCTGAGGTGATAAAGAAAGCAATCCTTCCAATAGGACAACTATCCGAGGAAGCTGCAGAAGCACGAAACAAACACATTCGGCTATATCGATTAAGCTATTCACGAAAGTTTTCTCGTGTTTCCTGTAATACCGATGTTTTGAACAGACTTCTTTTAACTTCTGATCCATTAATTACAAGCATGCGATCTTACAAAAGCAAAAAAAAAACAATTATCAGTTGATGTCCTAAGTTTGCTATCAGACAATGGCTCTTTTATACATGGTAGCGATGAAGAAAATTCAGATGATTAATAAAATGTTTGTTTCTATGTGAAAAAATACTTTATTTTATTGTTTTTTTGTATTAAGACTGCAATATCTAATGAATAGTGACATAAAATATTTTTGGCCAGGTTTTTGACCCATATACCACACTGTGCAACGAGACGAGATGGGGCAACGCATACTTTACTTTGAATGTTTTCTTCTGTTTTCACAATGATTCAGACCCGAATGTACACCTAAAATTCTGCTAATGCGTCGATTTTCGTCACCAAAACTGCCTACGGATGAACGTAACATAAAGGGTTTTCAATAGGGACGCTACAAAAGTTTTCTTAAATAAAACAAAAACGGTTTTGGATATCAATGAAATTCTTTATTCCTGTGGAAGTGATGCCATTATGTATGGAACTCGATTTCTTTTACATGGCCACCACGGGCACGCTTGCAGAAGTCCAGACGCTGAACCCAATTTTCGACGGTTTTCAAGCATAAATCGGCCGATACTGCTACAATTTCACGTTCGATATTCGTACGAAGTTCATCAATCGTCGCTGGCTTATTAGCATAAACCATAGATTTGACATAGCCCCACAGGAAATAGTCTAACGGCGTTAAATCGCATGAACGGTCATTACAGGTCCATTTCTGGAGATAATGCGCTCATAGAACTTCGTTCTCAATAATTCGATTGTTTGGCCCGCTGTGTGACATGTGGCACCGTCCTGTTGAAACCACATATCGTCCAAGTCCATATCATCCAATTCATTCCAAAAATAATCGGTTAGCATTGAGCGGTAGCGATTCCCATTCACAGTAACGTGCCGGTCTTGATCATCACGGAAGAAGTACGGCCCAATGACACCACCAGCATGTAAACCGCACCAAACAGTGATTTTTTCGGGATGTAATGGTGCCTCGTGAAGCACATGTGGATTGCTGCCTGACCAATAACGCATATTTTGCTTATTGACGAAGCCATCCAGCCAGAAATGAGCCTCATCGCTGAAGATGATTTTTCGATGAAAATCCGGATCATTTTCAAGTTGTTGCTCAGCCCAATTCACGAACATACGACGCTTCTGGTGATCAAGCGGCTTCAGTTCTTGCGTCAATTTGATCTTGTAAGGATGTAGGCCAAGATCTTTTCGCGAAATTCACCACAACGACGTCACAGAGATGCCCAACGCTTGAGAACGACGTGTGAGAGACTGATTTGGGTGTTCCGCAATTGATGTGCTAGCAGCAGCAATATTCTCGACACTACGGGCACTTCTTTGTCTCAATGGCACGGGAACATTTTGTCCATAAATTGTACGTAGCGCTCTTAAAGTGTTGACCACTGACTCCAAATTTCGGTAGTAAATTTTAATAATTTCGACTTGTTGTTGGATCGTATACCTTTCCATGATGAAATGGCAAACATTATTGAAGAGAAATGTCAAGAGAACGGGAAAAATATGGCGTCGTTTGCTGTCCCTTTCGGTCTACTTTTGTAGCGTCTCTATTGAAAAACCCTTTATTTTAAACAATCAGTGTAGTGTTCTTATTATTGAGAACACAAATACAGAATACGAGGAAAAATAATTCGTTTTCTCAATGTCACAGCCTTTCACCATCCATTCACGAAATTCTCGCGAAGATGTGCCAAAATCATTTCTATGACGAACGCCTCCTTCGTTGTCTTACTTGCTTACTAAAACACAAAAAGGCAAGATTAAAGAAATCTTTTAATTATCAACCAATTAGTGTTTGACATTTCTATTCACTATAAAGGGGGATAATTTCGAAAACTACAACTATTTGGGAGTTTTTGCTGAAGGAGTATTTCAATGCTTAGGCTTGTGGCTTGCATTGAAGTATGATGTATAATATTTCCTTACACGAACAGAAAAGCTCAACATTTTTGAATTATATGATAAGTACCTATACTAATGTACATGTGTGTACGTGAACGGTAACGCCAATGTTGGGGTATGTTTTATACTTGCTTGAATAGACCCCAACTCCACTCACGTTTCACTTTGATAAATGAGCCTCTAATTAATTTCATCATCTATTGATTTCAGATCAAGATATACAAACCTAGTGTAGGTGTAGAAAAGTCGTCCAGATCGTAGCCAGTTAGAATGAAAAATTGGATTGGTATGAATCACGTGTCCCAAATGAAAACCACTCGGCAACAATGGATGTTTATGCGAAGTTTAAGCTCTTTTTCGGAAGAAAAATCTTGGTTTCTGTTTTCTTTAATGAAAGACCGAAAAAGCGATTTGTCAGCCATTTTCTTGTCTACCACTGACATTAGTAGGATATGGACTTAGTAAGAATCATAATTCTGCCACTTCCAAGAGTACCTATCAATCTGTCATGAAAAAGTGCTTCTCAACTTTGCCGTTCGGAATCGGCGTTAATATGTAGTTCCCTCAATTCTTCACACGCACATAGAGAATTGTTGATGAGAGTAAGCCACTCAGGCCTTGGCTTTTCAAGAGCTGTCGTGCCACTCTATTTCTTTTTTTTAAATATAATTTTATATTTTGCTATGACTTAAAATTTATGAACGCCAAAAATGTACTAATCAACAGCTACCAAGACTCCTAAATCCATCATCTTGCATAATTAATTTGCCAAGAAGTGGACGGTTACACACATTCCTATTAGTTATTACTCTTGCATATATGAGTGAAATGTTGCGCAGATATAAATCGAATATGCCAAGCTACTCGAAAAGTGTTTTGCCTAAACGAATGCATCATTTCACGCTGAACCGCTGCGTCCTTCCTCACTCGAGAAATGCACTTGAGGGTTATGCCAATCTCGTTTCAATCAAACCGTTTGATTAATGCGCCCACACTTCACATTTCTCTCACCGAACAGATCCTCCTATGGTGCAGTTTGCAAAATAGTGTATAAAATTAATATCCCATCAACTATACGAAACACATCAAGTGTCTGACATTGTACATAAACTTTGTGCTGCTCCTTCGGCAAACACTTTGTAGTACAGGCAGATAGTGAACACCACTTCAATTCGGAAGAGGCTACGCCAACGAGCAAAACCGCATGCTGTTCTACTTGAGGCAGGCTTCCCGGAGAAAGAGACGGACTTTCGGATAAATCTCTCCAGTGAATGCAACAATGCCACTGGGATCGTTAGTTTTGATGGAAATTTCAATCTCATTATAAAAGCGACCACTGGCTGGAGTATGGAACTATCAAAATATTCATCCTTAACATACATTCAAAAATCAAGAGACAGAAATATCAAAACTTTGCTTCGTTTCGGGACAATGGGAGATGGATATAGCATTCCGAAGTAATGTACCCATTAATTTTAAGAAGTGATACAACTGAATCAATTCTTTGGATTGAAGTTTGTTTGTTTTCTTTTTTTTTTAAGTGTTCCTTTTTATAGTTTCTTGTTAAATTTGGATTTTTTTATAAGATGTAATACTTTCGGCAGGTGTAATTTGATAATTCTGTACTGGACCGGAATGAAGTCCGTCGCCGTCGTGCTTACTATGGAAATTTTGCGGTAGGGTAAAAAAGGTAAGGGTTAAAAAGAAAAAAAAACGTCCGCATACTAACCCTTTTAAGGATACTAAATCCACAAAGTTCTTAGAATTTTAATTTTGTATCTAGGAACAATTGATAAGACATCATATGCTGCACAGTCAAGTAAACTTTACTTACTTACTTAAGGTGGCGCTACAGTCCGTTGTGGACTTGAGCCTCAATCAAAATACTCCGCCAGCCAGCTCGGTCCCTAGCTAGCTGTCTCAAGTTTTGCACTTCAAGTTGAGGTCCTTTTCCACTTGAGTGCGCCACATGAGTCGCGGTATTCCTTTTTACTGCGTCCCTCGGGAATAGTTTCGAAGGTTTTTCGGGCCGAAGCATTGGTGTCCATCCGCTCTAAATGACCGTCGCATCTGAGTCTCTTTACCTTGACCCTTCTGGCTAGGTCCACATCGTTGTACAACCCGTAACGTTCGCCATTCCCCTTCAATGCATACGGGGCCAAATATGACCCGAAGAACTTTTCTCACGAAACAATCTGAGGCACTTTCATCCGATTTTTTCATGGTCCATGCTACTGCACCATACAGCAGGATTGGGATGATGAGTGTGTTGTACAATTTTAAATTAGTTGCTCGAGAGAGGGCTTTTATACTCGATTGCTTTCTAAGCCCAGAGAAACAGCGATTAGCAAGATTTATTCTTCGTCTGATCTCGGAGCTGGTGTTATTGCCCGTGTTTATAGCGAGGCCTAGGTAGACAAACTCCTCTACTACTTCGAAGTTGAATGCGTCTATTGTGACGCTGGATGTGGGTGTCCTTCCTCGAAGACAGCATGTACTTCGTTTTTCCCTCATTTACCGCTAAACTCATTTTCGCCGCTTCTGTCTCAATTCTCACAAAGGCGCCATTGACATCACGCGTGTTTTTCCCATTATATCAATATCATCGTTATACGCAAGAAGTTGAACAGATTTTCGAAAGATAGTGCTTCTGGTGTTGACGGCGGAGTTCTGAACTATCTTCTCAAGAACGTTGTTTAAGAAGTCGCCTTGTCTGAATCCTTTTTTACGTCGAAAGATTCTGTAAGCTCGTTGCCGACCTTGATGCAGCAGCGTCAGTTCTCCATCGTCATTTTGCACTCTGAAGATGCTTTCATACGCGGCCTTAAAATCGATGAAAAGCTGGTGGGTATCGATTTTGAGTTCATAGGTCTTTTCCAGGATCTGCCGCAACGTGGAAATTTGGTCGATGGTTGACTTTCCTGGCCTGAAGCAACATTGATAAGGACCAATCAAATTATTGACGAAAGGCTTCAGACTTTCACATATTACGGCAGAGAGGATCTTGTTGATCTCTTAAAGGAATAAACTCCTCTTAGGTTATTTCATTTTTTTTTCTTTTTTTCCTACACATATCTATCCAGGTACGAGACGTCTCTAGACGTCTTCAACCTATCTAATGGTGATATCGACTCGTTGGTATTTATGGAACATGAATTCAAGTCTTTAAACTTGATAAAGTATGGCTTGAAACAGAGTTAAATGCTTTGGTAGCTGGTGTGACCCTTAAATGGTTTAGTATCACTTTACTCGGATATGATCGATGAATTAACTACAAAGTTGATGGTAGTATTTAGTGATGAAGTGCTCTTCTTTCCTGAACTATGCCTAGGACTGTATCAGCCAAAAAGGATTCATTAACAATCTACTGGAAAAGTATGAACTTACGGACTGTAAACCAGATCGGTTGTCAATGATGACAAGTTTCAAGCACGAACTTGAACTGAAAATCGAAAGTAAGCGCAAACAAATATGCAATACAATGTATAGGAATTGACTGATTGATCGCATATGCTGTTAATACGTTATCACAATTCAACAGTGATCTTCGACAGCAGCATTGGGACGTAGCATTGCCCAAATATCTGTTATCTGCAAGACTCCAGTTCTGTTGCTATATCAAGAAGCACCATTTCTTAAAAACGTTTTTGAAGAACAAGGATTTCACCATTGACCAGTGATAGTTTTAATCCGATAACCGCAGTGAACAAATGATTGCAAGCAATTTGGAGATCCAGGGAGAAAAATTATTGATTTTTGTTTTGATATCATTTTTGGAAAATCGAACTTTATTCATAATTACCAATTTTAATACCAAAACAATACACTCGTAGCTTATGTGTATGAAAACACCGTCCAGAATACAGCTTATATAATTAGGTGAAATGTTGTACTTCTCCACAGTGTTCACTATAAACAGTTAGATCGTTATAACATCATGGACAAGTTGTACAAAGAAATCTTTCTTTAAAACAAAATTCCGACAGTCCATCCAAAGCAAGAGAAACCAGAAATTCTGTCTGCACTTTAGTAATTACCCTAATTAAAAGTTTTGGAACTCTTCTTCAAATGACAAAACCAAGAATACAGAAAAAAGCATTTGAACTAAGACAGTTTTTTTTCTCTTTTTTTTTTGTAAATACCTCAAATCTCATCGGGGGTGTAGAAAAGAAACACGATTGCCATGGGTGTGTCTGTGCAGCATCCGTAAATTATTAAAAAAAGGACTTGTCCATGTTGTGCTACTGCTGCTGATAATAATAATTCACAAACAATGCAATCATTATCATCATCATTAACACTCGACCAAAGGACCTTGTACCCCACGTTCGCGTCCGCTGCTTCTCCACATCAAAAGTTCCCAGCAGCAGCAGTAAGCATACTTGAATGTATCTGCAACACCAAAGACAGCTATAACAAAACCATTTCCAACCCTGCAGTGAGTCTCTCATCCAATGCCATACTAATGGCCATTCAAAAAGAAACCATAACCCTTTCTTCAGAACCACAAATACGCTGTGTAATTATGTGGAAAATATTTGTCATTAGCATTTTTTAAGAGGCGTATTTCTGTAGTGCAATATTTTCTTATCGCTAAAGTAACTGGATTTACCTCTCTATCTCTTCTGGAAATTGTGTCACAAAAATGTACATTTTGCATTCTTTTTTCCTGAGCTTCTATAAATGTCTACTTGTTGCAGACTCTGTGGAAATCAGGAGAAAGGATCATCTCAAGAGTTAAGAAGAAAACAATTCAAAATGAAAACAAAGAATATCCTTCAGGAATAGCTCTTTACCCAGTTTAGCCGTTTGTTTTTTCTTAAGCGCTCCTTCAACTGAGACTCTGAGAGACCAACTCGCCACACGACAGTGTAATTGCAATTTCATTTTTAATATCCCTTGGGAGTGCTATAGAGAGCGCTTGGATAAAAACACAATTCTAGACGAGCCTTTACTCCCACCAATGGATCTCACATCTTTTCCAAGAATTTTGTCTTCAGACTGAGAGTCAGCAAATTACACGTACTAACATAAATAATGCATTACCATAAAAAAAACGCACAGACGAAACATTGCATCATAGCATTTTAAATACAAGAAGAACCACAATGTGAGAATTGTTGTTGTTGTCGGCGAAAATCTAGGATAGTCGCCAAAAACAGGTGGAATACCTATTTACTCTGAGATTGCTCGCCCTTTTCGGAAATGAAAATCTTTCGAACTTCAAGTAGAAGGTTTTCGAAATTCAGTAATTTTTAATGCGCAAGTCGCACTTCCCACAAACATCAGAGAGAAAATGTAATTGAGAGAACAAAATTATTGTTTTGTCTCCACTCTGCTAGCTAAACACAGAATTACCCCATTTGTTGTTATGTTTAAATAGAAAGTGGGTGACTTGTGATGAAAAATTCAACAATGCATCGAAGTTGCCGGGAATGAGAACTTACCTATTTATATAATGATGAAAAAAAAGTAACTATATAAATAAATTTTCGATAGAGGATGACCCCGATGGTCACTTTTACTTGTAATTAAAGTGCACAGAGTCAGCGGTAAAATTGATGATTTATATTGACATTTTTAATTGACAATTAATTTAACTAAATAGAACGAGACGCTAGGGAACTAGAAGTGGGTACACATGATTTGTTGTTTAAAATGAGTATGTGTGTTTTGTTTTAAAGTTGATAAAAATATATTAAAATGGAACATAATTGAACATTCGGGATATTTTTAACCGTCTCTGACACTTGTGGCATGAGCACATACAGTGCGTTGCATAAGTATAACCGCACCCGGAAAAATGCATTTAAAAGAAAACTTACGATAGGAGTGACTCCTTAGTATTTTTTTTATTGAGTTGCATCGCTGATCAAGCAAATTGAGAAGAAAATAATGTACCGTTATTTCCTCTCCTGGTGTTTAAAAATTAAAAACAGATTTTAATGTATTGCAAAAATATAACCGCATTTATTGTTTTTTTGTTTTTTCTTTGTTTTATTTTAACAAAAAATGAATATGCAATTTTGTTGCCTCTATTTTACACCAATCTTAGAATTCTTTTTGGCATACTATTAACTAGAATTTTCAATATGGTGTCGTCTAAAGCGTTCTATTCTGTCACAACTGCCTCTCGCAGCTCAGCAACAGTGGCGTAGATAGGGGGGTGATCAGGGGGATATATCCCCCCCCCCCATTGGGATCGATAATTGTTCAACATAGCCAGTTCCAAACGAGTTAACGAAACGCACTCTGTCATTAATATCAACTCACAGAATTCCTATATTCTATACCTGCATTCGGAAACAGCAAAATTTATCTTTTAATATAGATTTTTAAAAACGAGCTTCCACCCAGCTTTCCATTACATACAAATAAATTAAAATTATTAAGATTTCTTCGCACCGTGTGACACATTCGCGACCTTAGGGCAACAAGGTTCTATCTCCATTTATAACACTTTCGAGAAAACGATGATTGAATATTTCGTTGTGTATAACGTTCACACCTTGATTTCACCGAAGTGTTTTGATTTATTTAAATTTAATTGTTTCATCGTTTTTACTAGTATTAAAACATACATATATCATTTAATGCATGGTTATTTAGATATTCATACTTTTTTACTATTTGTACAAGGTAAAAGTACTTTAAGTGATTGAAGATAAAGGGTTTTTTTAAAGAGCGGGTCGATTTAAACATTTAATAAAACTAGTTGTGTATGAGATATCAAAGAAATCTTATCTTAAGAGCCTCATCAATGACATATGTGTGAAAGATTCAATATTCATTCAAATAGTCGCTGCAGCTTCGCTGGGTGGCGCGCATCCGATAGGTTCAGTTTGCGATGAATTTTGTGCATAACTCAGGCTCAATTTGGTATCGATGATTTTGTCTTTGAGGGCCGCAGTTGTTAACGACCTGCGACATAAGAAAACCCCACACAAAAAAGTCTATAGGGATCAAATCACACGGCCTTGGAGCCCAATTTACGTCGCCTCGGTATGACATAAGAGCACCTCGTAAATCTTGCTCAGATTAGTGTCGTCCCAAATCCAGACATTTTGCTTATTCACGTACCCATTCATCCAAGAATGAGCCAAGCTGCTAGGAATGATTTTTCGACTTATGCTGCACAGTTTTATGAACAGTGGCGATCTTTTTGGTAGATCTTGCTTGACGTACAGGTGTTGGCTGATTGTCCACTGAGCCGTTGAACTCGATTTTGGCCACCATACGTTGAATAGTCTTCTGGGAAGGATGACCATGCACCAGTGACGTAATTAGGGGGGGGATCAGGGGGATATATCCCCCCCCATTGCGATCGATAATTGTTCAACATAACCAGTTCCAAACGAGTTAAAGGAACGCACTCTGTCATTAGTAACTACTCACATTCTTAGAGGCATGATTGTCAGATGTATATTCTATACCTACATTCTATGGAGAAACAGCAAGATTTCTCTTTTATATCGATTTTTAATAAGCTTTTATTTTACGTCTCTCACCAATTGATAATAAGTAAACGTGCAAGAAAACGAGCTTTCCACCCAGCTTTCCATTACAAAAACTTAAAATTATTAAGATTTCTTCGCATGGTGTGACACATTGTTAAGTTGGTATAAGAAACCGCCGCAAACATGCAGAGCATTCATCCACACAAACAAAAGTTCGCACAACTGCGGTGTAGTTAACCAGAATCTTAACGGTAGCGATAACTGACACTCATTCTTTTTGACCAGGAACAATATGCGCTATTACTTATTAGCATTACATAAAGCATGCCTTACAAAAGCGGCAGATTTATTTATATATGTATTTATACTAATTCATATTCAAATTAATGTGTATAATATACTAGCTGACCCTGCAGACTTCGTACTGCCTCAATCGATATCCATAAGGATAACCCTCTACCACACTACCCAACCCACTACCCCCTTGTGCTAACTAGTAAGTCTACCCATATCCGCTACCCCGTTACGAAACTACTCAGTTTCCCGCTACCAATTATTTCTACACGCTTACCGTTACACCATTAGCCAGAAACCCACTACTTATTACCCGTAACCAATTTTTGTTTGCATTTCAATATTTCCATTTTTCCAATTTTTTATTTTTTACTTTTTCTTGCTTACCTGTTCCCCATCAAAAATTTTCCAGTTTCCCTTTGAAACCCACTGCACCTAATATTGCATGGAATTTTCACTTTGAAAACCAATGAGTTTTTCGAGTTTCATTCGAAAACCCATTTTGAAATTTTCCAGTTTTCCATTTGAAGACCAATGCATCCACAATTTCATGCAATTTTCAATTTGAAAAACAATCAGCCGAGTTTTACACACATCCATTTTTATAAAAAGGGTTTACCAATAAGAGGTGTTATTTTGATATTCAAAGAAAAATTGCATTTTTTTGAGATAAATAATCGGATGTTTATTTCATTATAAAGAGGGAGGTATGCGGTTAGTAATGGAACACAACATCAGCCAAATGGCAGACACGAACACGGTTATAGGACCATATCCTTTTCATGAAATTTTCCATAACCAAATCGCAAAGTGGTTGTCCTCGATCGATAGCCCCACGAATTCCATCTTTGAGGTCTTGAATCGACTCTGGGCTGTTGGCATAGACCTTATCTTTCACGTGGCCCCAAAGGAAGAAGTCGCAAGGAGTTAAGTCCCAAGATCTCGGTGGCCAATTGTGATCACCTCTTCGAGAGATAACACGGCCCGGAAACTTTTTCCAGTAAAAAATCGATGGTTTCATTGCTTGTGTGGCACGTAGCGCCGTCTTGTTGAAATTAAACGTTGTCCACATCAATACCATCCAATTCCGGCCATTAATCATCTCTCGATAGCACAACCCATTGACCGTAACTGTTGCTCCAGCCTCATTTTCGTAAAAGTAAGGTCAAATAACCCCGTCGGACCATGAACCGCACCAAACAGTCACGCGTTGAGGATGAAGAGGCTTTTCAACAATAATTCTTGGGTTTTCCGAGCCCCAGATACGACAGTTTTGCTTGTAGACGTAGCGTCCGAGGTGGAAATGGGCCTCACCAGTCAAGATGATTTTTCGATGTAATTCCGGATCATTTTCATGCATTTCAAGGACGCAATCAGCAAAGACACGACGTTGATGATCAGCCGGCTTAAGTTCTTATGTTAACTGAACTTTATAAGCCTTAAGACCCAAGTTTTTATGCAAAATACGGTGAAATGACGTTTGTGGAATGCCTAATTCCAAAGAACGACGAGGAATGGACAAACCTGAGTTTTCTTCAACACCTTGCGCTACAACAGCAATATTCTCAGTTGTTCTTCAGCGACGACGTTCACGGGTTTTATTCTTCACATCACTAGCTTGTCCCAACAGCTCGAATTTGTCCACCAATTTCTGTATTGCGGTCCGACAAGGTGCTTCACGAAGACCCAAAAATGTTTTGGTTTTACGAACCGTCTCTGCCAAATTTCCACCATTTTTATAGTGAATTTTTATTTATAATTTCAATGCGTTGTTGAAGCGTGTATCGTTCCATTTTTATTAAAAGCGTAGTTTCTACTTGTCAAATGTCAAAAAATGACAGCTTCCGAAATAGCTTACTCTTCAAAATAACACCTCTTATTTGAGAACCCTTTTCATAGAGAAGAGATTATTACCTTATATATTCAAGATATATCCCCCCCCATAGCAAAAAGCTATCTACGCCACTGCCATGCACAGTGTACACCCATTGTGATAATAACGTTTTATCATTTACACGTGTTTTGTTATACTTTGTCTTAAGTGATTGATTAAAATACGATATTCTGACAAATAATCACGAGCTTTCGAAATCAACCGGGACTTATTGAAAAGCCCTTCAGAAATACATATTTCAGTAAAAAAAAAAAAAATCTCTTTTTTATTTTTAAGCCTAGTATACAGTTCTTTGTGAAAAAAAAAATAGGAGGTGAAACAGCAAATTTTTTTTCATGAAAAAATTTCTGAGAAATAAATTAACTGTCACTATCGAATATTTTAAATTTTTTTCTGCCAAAACAATGAGATTCACATTGTTTTGTACGAAAAAATTCAAGGTGAGTATAATTTTTTTTTTTTTATTTTGGTTTACAGCTCGGATCACAGTGGTGAAAATAAAAATATTTTTTTTTCGGCAAAAACCTCTCTCATAAGAAATACATTAGTTTTTTTTTTTTTTTGAAGAACTGTATACTATTAACTATGAAAATATAAATATTGCGTGTAAAAATTTATATTTATTAAGTAGGTATAAAAAAAGAAAAAAAACTTGATTCACAGCAATCTTAAAGCCCAATTGGTTCTAATGATGTCTTGTAGTAATAAGGTTCTATCTACACCGTAAATTTCAACGGGGTTGTATTTACCAAAATATTGTTTTTTCTTTAGGGTACAAAGTTCTATTTGCCTGTTAGATAGACCCTAGTTGCCTGAAATTTCTTGAACTAATTCATAAATTAAAAGAGATAGCCAAATTTGGACAGCGGCAAATGAAAGAGCGTAGCCGTTTTAGAAGTGATGCAATCTATTACTCAATTTTGGAAAAAAATGTCAGTTAGTTAGTTGTCCTAACGTCGCGCATTGTTAACATGCAGCACATTCATCCACACAAACAACTGTTCGCACAACTTCGGTGTATAGTTAACAAGAATCTTAACGGTAGCGATAACTCAAACTCATTCATTTTGACTAGGACGCGAACTGCGCTATTACTCATTACATAAAGCATGCCTTACAAAAGCGGCAGATTTATTTATATATGTATTTATACTAATTCATATTCAAATTAATGTGTTGATTTCAATGAAGTTTGTTATTTGTTTTTTTTTTTTTTGAGTTATTGAACTTCAAAAAAAAAAATGAGCGAACTAGATCTATCCCCTTCCATAGTGAAAAGCTATCTACGCCACTGCTCAGCAACACTAGCAAATTGCTTATTATGGGCATACATTTTGCGAGTTAAAATTCCCCAAAGATTTTCGATAGGGTTGCAATCTGGAGAATGTGATGGCCACTCCATCAAATTAATGTTTTTCGATTCGAACCCATCCAAACTTTGACGACTTACATGAATTGGGGCATTATATTGCTGGAAGACACGCTCAACTCAGCGAAATCGTCTTTTCCTCAAGGACCGAAGTGTATAGTCAGAACTGGTCACTCTGGTAGAGGTGAAGGCAAGTGCAACCTTACCACGCTCGTAGAAGGCCCCCAAACCATACAGCTGCCACCACCAAAGTTCCTCTTGGAAAAAAACTTTTTCTCTTTCCTCAAATCGTGCCAATATCCGCTAAAACCATCTGGTCCATCGAGATTAAACTTTTTTTTATTACTAACAATAACCTAATAAAAAAAATTCATTCCAGGATGCCATTTGGAATAACGAGATTTTAGTTTAGATTAATAGAAAGTCACTTACGGTTTTCCAGTCCCGATTTATGTTTTGGCGGGCAAATTCCAATATTTTTTTTGTTTGTGGGCTGCTGTTAAGTTCGGAGCTGGCACCATTTTTCCCCGAACAATCACTCAACTGCTTTTTAAAGTACGAGAAACGGTTGAAACCGAAACTCCTAAGCCCAATTCGTTACGAAATTCCGACAAAGAATGTCGCGACATGTCAGCTTCAGCGGACGCCCGGGTCTTATTTTTGTCCCATAAGATTGTGGATGTTTTAATAATTTCAAACGACACGATCCTATCGTGAAATTCGTCTTCCAATAGCCTTAAGACTTTGGCCGCTTGACCGAAAAACCAAGATTTTGCTTTTTTCAATTTCGCTTAGATGCGTACCGCGTGGCATTGTTTTTTTTTATTTGAAAGCACTTGACTGAATGCAGCATCAAAGAGATTTGCATTGTGCGGTATATTTTTGCAACACATCAAAATCTGTTTTTAAATTTCAAACACCAAGAGAGGAAATAACGGTACTCTATTTTCTTCTCAATTTGCTTCATCAGTGATGCAACTCAATAAAAAAAATAGAAAGGAGTCACTCTTATTGTAGGTTTTCTTAAAGTGAAAAATTCATTTTGAAAACCTGATTTTGTAATCGTAAATTGGGATTGCAAGTGTGTCGATATATGTATTCAGTTATCTAAAGAGGGAATGCAGGAATGCATGAAAATGAAAAACAATTTTATAGTTGGTCCAAGGTTTCAATCGAAATATATGAACCTTTGCTTTTCAGTTTAAAAATGAAAAAATATATAAAAGGAGTATGATGATCCCTTCACTTTCTTACTTATGGTGAAGCAACAGTCCAGGTTGGGCCAGGGCCTCATCCAACAAGTGTCTCCAGCCAGCTCGGTCCCTAGCTAGCTGTCTCCAGTTTCTCAAACCAAGTGTGCTTCACCAAAATTGCGGTCTTATTATTTTAACTTCGCTCTGCATGACCCAACCATCTAAGTCGTTTGATCTTATCTTTTCTAGCTAAGTCAGTGTCTGAACAGCTCGTAACAACTCCATTCATTTTTTATTTAAAACTAGCTCACCCTGCAGGATTCGTACTGCTTCAATTGGCGACCTAAGCTATCAATTACTCTACACTCTAACCGTGAGTGAGTCTATTTCAATATACAACAAACACAATCAAAGGTCTTATAAACTGGCATCCTCATCGATAAACCAAAGCGTGAAAAGCCAAAAACAGTGCGTACATCCGAGAATATTGCTGCTGTATGGCAGATGGTGTGCGTGAAGCGACATCAACATCATTTCACCATCGTTCTCAACATCTGAACCTTTCGAAGACATCATTGAGACAAATTTTGAATAAAAACCTTGGTTTGACGCCATACAAAGCACAATTGGTTCAGGAGTTGAAGCCAACTTACCATCCAATGCGCTTTCGCTTCGCTAAGTGGACTGCGATCGACTTAGAGAAGATGACGATTTTGCCAAAAAAAATCTCTTTTCAGATGAATCTTATTTTGATCTTGGCGGGTATGTAAACAAGCAAAATTGTTTCACTTGGGGCACAGAAAACCCACCCCGTACGCATACATTGAAAAGCCGATACACCCAAAACGAGTCACTGTTTGGTGAGGTTTTTGGTCCTGAGGCATAATTGGGCCACTTTTTTTCGAAAACGAGCAAGGAGTGGCCATTACAGTCAATGGCGATCGTTATCGGGCCATGTCGAACGAATTTTTACAAAAATTTGAAAAGATTTTTTTTTTCTCTGATCTCTGAGATGAAATTATTTGATTTTTGATTTCTCACTCAGCTATTTTGACGTGGCTGGCATATGCAGAACAACAATGTGTAAGGTAACCACTTTATCTCAATGAGAACTGAGAATTTTGTTCCACCAAATGATTTTGGCTCAGTCAAACTGACATTGACATCTCAGTGAAATAATTTTAGGTGGAACTGACCTACTGAATTAACGTAGGAACCATTGTCATTGTTTAACAGCTTTGTTTACTATCTCCAAAAATGCCCTAGAGATATTTATTAAAATAGAGTGGCGCGAAAGCTCCTGAAGAGCCAAGGCTTATGTGGCTTGCTCTCATCAATAATTGTGCGTCTGAGTGCGTGTGAAGAATTGAGGGGTCCTACAATTTAACGCCGATTCCGAACTGCGGCCGTTCGGATAATCTGGGAGTTTTGTCAGTTCTTAGCAAGAGGTAGAACCCGTGAAAGATGAAATAAAATCTGTATGGGCACGAGTAGGACTCGAACCCGCGATGCACGTTCTGCTTAGCAGACGACGCGTCGCGACGGTCGACGGATACTTCCAAAAGAGATATTAATAGCATCCGAATTTAAAACGTGGAAAATAAAATGGCATTTGGAAAAGTATGACTATGTTCTTTGGAACTTTGTATATATGTTCTTGGGTAGTTCCTCCAAGATGGAAATCGCGCGTGCTCTCCAAATTCAAACTCAAATTTGGCTGCGATCAAGCATGGCAGAAGATCGACTAGTTGGCTAAGCGCTATTAAGATTAAGATATTATTAAGATTTGAACAAAGCAAACATCGACTATAAAAATGTACTCGTTGTACCTTTCAAAACCCTGTACGATTAATTGTTCTTTTAAAGACCTCTTTTCCCTTGCCTATTAAATCAACATTTTCAGCGTCGCCCCCCCCTAACAAGAGTTTCTGGATCTGCTCCTGTGTCACTTACCCTCATTCCCCTTTAGTTAAAAGCAAACATTAAGAAAATCGGTCAACCGGTTGTCAACTTGTAAGAGCCTTAAGATTTTAACGAATTAGTCTCTTATATGTATAAGGAGAGAGTACTTTCTTGACTTTTAAGTCCAAGGAAGCAGCGTTTGGCATCAGTGATTCTTCGTTTGATTTCAGCGCTGGTGTGATTGTCTGAGTTTATAGCGGATCCTAGGTAGACAGAGTCCTTAGCTACCTCGAAGTGAAATCTGTCTATACTGACGTTGAATCCAAGACGTCGATGTTGGGTGTCCTTTCATGTTAACAGTATTAACTTGGCGATGCCCTCGTTAACCGATCTTCCTGGCCTCCGTCTCAAAGCTCACGAACGTTCCACATGACGTCATGCTGTGTTCTCCGATTATGTCAATGTTGTCTGCGTATTCTATTAGCTAGACGGACTTTTGGCAGATTATACCTTTGGTGTTGACGTTGGAGTTTTGCACAATCTTTTCAAGAATGGTGTTGAAGAAATCACATGACAGCGCATCGCCTTGTCGAAAACCTTTTTGACATCAAAAAATTTGAAGTTGGTTGGCCTTCTCCAAGATCTGCCGTAGAACGAATATTTGATCGCTGGCGAACTTTTTGGGTCGTCATACTGGTAAAAACCTATCAGATTTTTGACGAAAGAATTCAAACGTTCACACAGCACGGCAGACAAGATCTTGTAGTTGTAGGCGGTGTTTAGAAGACTTATACCTCTGTTTAGTTGATAGAGGACTGGGAATCCGCCCAAATCTTGTAGATGAGCTGATGCATACTCCCAACCAAATCATCTCTTGCTGCTTTGTGCAGTTTGGTGGTTAGGTCATCTGGTCCAGCGGCTTTGTTCGACTTAAGTTTAGATAAGGCTCAAGTGGTACTAGACACTGGAACTTCTTGTCTTATACCTTTTTTGTTTCTTCAAATATCAGTGGGTTCTTGACAATAAGTAATGTCTCTCTCTTTTTTTGAGGCTTTGTAATTCCATGAAGAGGTTCTTTTTATCACTTTATCAGGAATATTTTTTATCCCGAATGTAGATTTAATTAATCAGATGAGCTAGGTTAGTTCAGAAAACTTACCTAATCAATCCCTACTGGTTCCTTTGATTTGATGTTGATTGCACCAGGCTTCATAGATTGTTATTGGAGACACGAGCAGAAAAGACTTATCGATCTCAGTCGCAAATCAATGCACTCGAAATTGGTCGCAGTGTTTTGAGGTTGACTGATTTTTAAAATACCAAGATGAGCTGCGTTCGCTAAGGTGGTGTCGTTCTGTGTGTCATGCAAGAAAGTGAGGATGCTTTACACTTCACAGGTTGGTATCCGGTGTTAGCCGAAACGAGGAGATTCTACCTAAGTGGCAATATCTTATCGATGATGCAGATAATTAATTGTTCCCATCAATTAGAAAGGGGTCTCAAAATTATTTTGTATTTGTTAATAATATAATTTTGTCAAAAGCTTGAGATCAAATGAATGTCAATATTTGTATTTGAAAGCAATTCTAACGTAAAAGTATACTAACAAAAACACCTTTAAGAACATTTATTTTTACTAAACACAAAAAATACCTAGTAAAAGGGACACACTTACAATCCACAGTACTGATTAATTTTTGGACACAGAATCATTCCCAAAATAGCTCTTCGAAGGGTTGCGTACATATAACCTATAACCATAACAATTGATTTAAATCAACCCTGTCCTGGAGGTCCGGGCAGGTATATCAATAATAACAACAGGTAATAAACACATTTAGCCACATCGCCCACATTGCGTACAAGCTGGGGTAATTTTACAACACACACTAATTGAAATATTCTGAATCCAAAAAATCTGCTGCTTTCCCTTCAAAAATTGTTACCGCCGTAATACCGTAGACTTGAGATGAGATATATTTTGCCAACACCACAAAATCACATATTAGTGAAGGCTACAAAAGTACCACAAAATAACATTTTCATTCGGAGAGCACACCGTGCTAGTCATGCTCTATCATATCAGAGAGCATCGAAGAAGCATAAACGGAGACTTCCCCTTTTCGAAATGTTTATTTCTCCACTTTCTACGAATTGAATCTTTGTGTAGAGGAAATTCATGAAATGATGTTTGGAAAAAATTCAGTTGACTTCGACTCTGTAACGGAAACGGATGCTAGAGACCATTTCGACAAAAAAAGAAATATGTGAAAAAAGATCCCGAGGTGTTTTTGGTATATTTTTTTGATGATACATTGTTCAAGTTTTGTGAAGAAAAAAATAAAATTTCGGTGATTTTTTGAAAACTCCTCTTGACAGTGGTTTTCTTTGAAATTCATTTAAAGGTGTATTGGAAAATAATTATAAAAGATAAATGTGAAAAACCTGCAATACCCTTTGTAATATAGGTGAAAAAGTGAAAAGAAAATTCTGACGAAATGAAAGAGAACCCAGTTTTGCCTTTGGCGGCGCCTAGTGTCGTTTCATGCCGTCTATTTAGTGTTTTGATTTTCTCAGTTGCCATTGCAAATGCCGCCGCCGCCGTAGCAACAGTCCCATCTTCCCTATATGCATACACCGTTGCAAATCAAAATAACGAAATCGACAATGCAATTGCGAATTATACAACTAATCTAAGCTATAATTCAGTAGTCGTGAGTCAAAATCGAAAAAATATCTACTTCAAGGATAAAATTACCAGTAAGAACCGGAATATCAATGTTGGTGGAATTTCCGCAACTGCATCGCCTCTACCATTGACCAGTGCAACGGGGTGTACTTTGGACCGGTTAGTTGTGTATAAGGTTGTTCTGCAAACTTACTGGACAAGAGATTTATTTCCAAAGCATTATCCGGATTGGAGGCCATCAGCACAATGGACTAAAACTATAGGTATGAATTAAATTGTCACAGTCACATATACAATGTGCAGCAACAACACCCATCTAATAATGAGACAGGTTGATCGATATTCGTTTTCGTTTATTTTGGGGTTGTTGATTGGATTGTCTTTGGACAGAAAGGGAGTGGATCAAGTTCGATTTATTACTTTGTGGAGCTTAAGTTGGGGGAGTTTCGAAATTGTTTTGGGAGTGTAGAGCGGGTGTTACTTTTTTTTCTTTTTTACTTGGACAAAATTTTACTTTATCAGTAAAAAGATGTTAGATGTGCAACTGAATACGATTGTTGTGCACTGTGTGAACAATTCTATTCATGCTTTTCATCGAAATGAGTGCAACAGAAAAACTCGACTATTGTATCCCTCAACAGCATTTGTTGTTCTAAGTTCTAATAGAACACGGACACGACTATAGGAGTTTAAGGAAAATTTTTGAAAATAAAGTTCAAAAATTTGCGTCGTTTTCGACCTTACCTAAAATTCACCGATACTCTCGTAATGCCGCCCAAAGCTATAAAGAAAAAGAATAATATAGGAAGTCGAGCTACAAGGAAAAACAAATCAATTATAAAGAAAACACAAGCGAGAGGATAAGGGTTTTTTTTGTACCCTTTTTATAGTACTCAATGCGAGCATTAGAAAAGAATAAGAAGCTTTGATTCCTGTTTCCTGTTCCTGTTCCTGTGCACATTTGTCTTGCATTGAAATTGCAATAAATCGGCAACGCAGACTCTGATTAATAGTTGAACATGGTGCATACCTACCCAATTAATCTTCAACAAACTTAAGTAAGTAATTAAGTAAGTCACTGGAACACCTTTCCAGAGATTGCATTTATATTCAAGCCTTACACTAATACATGACTGTCATATAAGAGCCATTGTCTTGGAAAGCCCAAACATCTTGCGGAATAATTCGTTTTATTCCTTTGTTTGATGGTTCCACAAGAAATGGTGAGTATTGAACGAGTCGAGAATTTCCAGAATTTATTGAGCTAATCTTACGTTGCCGTTCATGTTGCGAAACTCAGAGTTATAATTTGTTTACGTTAAAAGAACAGCACAGCTGGAAACTGGATTTGTTACATTATACAGAAGATCATTTAGCTATAAAACTGAGAAAGAGTTTACGAGACCATACGAAGCCCTGCGGCACCCCAGCGTTTGTTTTGTTGTTCCGAGAAATACATAATTTTTCGAAGCTAAGTAATGCAGTAAACACGGGCAATAACACCAGCGCCGAGATCAGACGAAGAATAATTCTTGCTAATCGCTGTTTCTTTGGGCTTAGAAAGCAATTGAGTGGAAAAGCCCTCTCTCGAGCAACTAAGGTAAAACTGTACAACACACTCATCATCCCAGTCCTGCTGTATGGTGCAGAAGCATGGACCCTGACAAAATCGGATGAAAGTGCCTTAGGCTGTTTCGAGAGGAAAGTTCTTCGGGTTATCTTTGGCCCCGTGTGCATTGAAGGGGAATGGCGAAGAAGATACAACAGCGAACTTTACGGGTTGTACAACGACATGGACTTAGCCAGAAGGGTCAAGGTCCAGAGACTCAGATGGCTCGGTCATTTAGAGCGAATGGACACCAATGCTCCGGCCCGGAAAGCCTTCGACACTATTCCCGAGGGACGTAGGAGGAGAGGAAGACCGCGACTCAGGTGGCGCACTCAAGTGGAAGAGGACCTCAATCAACTCGGAGTGCAAAACTGGAGACGACTAGCCAAGGATCGAGCTAGCTGGCGGAGCCTGTTGATTGAGGCCCAAGTCCACAACGGACTGTAGCGCCACTTTAAGTAAGTAAGTAAGTAATGCAGTAATATTAATTTCTCCCTAATAATGTACAGATTTGTTCCTACGGATATGAAAACCATCACATCGCTAGTGGCCTTTTGCTGCGTAAATCACTTTCGCTCTGCGTTTCTATAATTTTGGAAGTAAGCAAAAGCGGAAGTAAAGTTTAATAACTTTTTGAATTGGAAAGAAGGCTTGGATAATTTGTATTTTGTGGGTAAAACCCGGACAGATACTGTTTTCCATCTACTCGGTACGGGAGAAGAAGAAATAGAAAATTGTATTTACATTTTGTAGGAAAATGGACAAACTTTAAAGTTATAATAACGTGACGTATTTTAATTTCGTATGCATAATATTTTTCAAAAATGTTCTAAAATTAATCTGGGTATGCAGTATTCAAGCACAATGGAATATACATTTTATATTTGAATTTCGATTTTTAATATAGATCCGTTTTCGAGACACTAAATTTTGAAAAAAAGTTAAAAAATATTTTTAAGAAATCAGAAAAATTTTTCGAACTCAAATTATTATTTGGACACTATCTCTATCTCTATATCTATAAAAATGGATGTGTGTTTGTTTGTATGTCTCTTATATTATAGACTGCGAAATTGCCCAACAGATATTTGTGAAATTTTCATGGTTGATACTGTTGTATTCAGTGATGATTTCTGGAAATTGGAAAAACCTCATGGGAGAAAGGGAAAACTGTAAAAACCAAACAAACGTCGGAAATTATATTTTTTTTGCTTGAAATTTTTTGGTTCAAAATGGGTTTTCGAATGGAAAATAGAAAGTTCTTGATGTAAAACTCAGAAAACTTATTAGTTTTGAAATTGAAAATTGCATGAAATTTTGGATGCACTGGTTTGCAAATGGAAAATTGGAAAACTGAAATGGAAAAGTGGAAAATTTCAAAATGGGTTTTCGAATGAAACTCGGAAAACTCATTGGTTTTCAAAGGGAAAATTCCATGTTAGATGAGGTGCAGTGGTTTTCAAATGGAAAACTTTAAAATTTAAAAACTCGGAAAACTCACTGGTTTTCAAAGAGAAACTGGAAAACTTTAGATGGGGAACTGGTAAGCAAGAAAAAGTAAAAAAAAAAAAAATGGAAAAATTGAAATGCAAACAAAAAATTGGTTTCGGGTTGCGGGTAATAAGTAGTGGGTTTCTGGCTAATGGTGTAACGGTAAGCGTGTATAAATAATTTGTAGCGGGTAACTGAGTAGTGTCGTAACGGGGTAGCGGATATTGGTAGAAGTACTGGGTAGCACAAGGGGGTAGTGGGTTGGGTAGTGCGGTAGAGGGTTATCCTTATCGATTATTATCGATTGAGGCAGCACAAAGTCTGCAGGGTCAGCTGGTCTACAATAAAACAAAACAATACAATAAAAAATAATTATTTTTTGAATATAACTAATTCTGTAACCGTCCCTGTGTACAACGTTTATTTAGTTCTTTTTTGGTTTTTAAAGAGGCCTCGTGTCGCAACAAAATTTATACAAGTATATGCTTAAGCTCTCGTTCTATGCTTTAAAAGAATTGATTGTGTTCATTTATACATTTCAAATTATTTAAACCTTATTTGCATTTAATGAATAATTTCTTACTCAGGTGTACGAAATCTTACCATCAATATCATATAATTTACATTTAAATAGATAAGCTTCATGAAATTTAAGGATCCCTAAAAATATTGAAAAACTATACGCATCTCATTCTCACATGCAAAATTGCTCTGTCGGGAATAATTTGCAAAATACCTTTTTTCCAGCTTAAAGTTTCATTGAAGCTTTCGAATCTTAGATACGTAAATTGGATATCGTAAAAAAGCACCCCTAAGAATTGTAGACATTTTAAAACTTTTTAAGATATGATATCAACATAGTACCAGGAATACCGACTCTATAAAGAATAATGGTGTGGTAGGGGGTAGCGGGTAATTGGGTAATGCGGTACCGAGCAGTGGGCAGCTGGGTACATAAAATTAGGTCTTTTACTTGAGGCAGAACGAAGTCTGCCGGGACAGCTAGTATAAAATAAATAAATAAATAAAGTGGCACTACAGCTCTTGAAGAGCCAATGCCTAAGTGACTTACTCTCATCAACTATTCTCTGAGTGCGTATGCAGAAATAAGGGTCCTACAAATCAACGCTGATTCCGAACGGCAAAGTTAAGAAGCACTTTTCCATGAAATATTAATGCTCTTGGAAGTTTTGTCAGTTCTTCGTAAGGACTCGAACTCACGACGTTTTGCTTAGCAGCCAACGCAACTTACTACTATGCCACGGACAATATATACCTACGTACATTTAAACACAATTTTCGAGTAAATCTAATAACAAAACAATTCTATGAGAGGTACCGATTTGGATCAATACAAAAATGTTTTCAATAAAAACATCAGCGATCCGAAAAAAAAATGTACGACGACGTTTAACAAAATTCGTAGAAGCAGCCGTTTGTGAGAAAATTAAACCTTTTGGTTTTTGGCTGAACAATTTGTAGGAGAGCTACTCTTAGTTTTGAATTAGAATGCCCTGTTATTTCTTAAAAGCTAGCAAATGTCATTGTTTAAGTTGGAATTTATTTTGTCAAAAGTAATAGAGTATAAAAGTTAATTTCACTGTTATATTTGACCTTATTTTACCAATTCGTTACATCGACATTTGAGTAGGTACATCTGTGTACCTTCGTGGTCGAATTATACTCTGCACTAATTGAAACACTATATAGCAGAGTCTTAACCTACGTATAGCATTAACAGTTCAACCTTTGATCAACTAGTCACTCAATTCTTTGCTTTGTGCACACTATACACAGTCACACCCATGCCCTATCAAATCAAGCTACCAACATTACAGAAAAATATCATATTGCATACCCAACCGTTGTTGCCTGTAAACTACATAAATAAAACAAGAGCAATAATGGTCAGTCAATATTTACTAAAAAACAGTTGTGTCGCACCCACATACGTATGTTATAAATATATATGCCACAAATTGTGTAGAATCGCAATGTACCAATACCAATACTAATAGGTTTATCATTATACGAAAAGAATATCAAACTAAAAGAAGACACTAGCCCTTCTATAGCCACTCTGACCTTCTTATCTCTGTTGTCCAATTCCCAAGTAGTTATTCATACAAATAGATGACCATGAAAAGCACAAATCTAGAGAAAACCTACTTCAAATTCTCGAAACTAGATTTTATTGCTCTACAATAAGAATTTTTCGTCTGACCGACCAACACGACGGGATAGGATTGGATAAGAAATGGAATGAGAAAAAGGATCAAATGAACATTAATACACTTCTCATATAAATGAGCATTAGAAAATCCTTCATTCTTATTTGCACAATTTCCAGCCAGCAGACAAAAAAAAAAAAACAAAAATACAAAAAGGATGAAGATGAAAGCTTCAAACTTAGCTAGCTGAAGTAAAAAAGGACAAGAAACAGTCCTGATTTCCTTTCCCGGTTACCCATTCTTAGCTTTGGTACAAGAAAATCTAAGATAAGCACGTACAAATCGCATTCGTTTTGCCAGCGAAGAAAACGATGATGCCACAAACATAAGAGAGAAAATCCTTTTTTTCCACTCAAAGTTTTCAGTTATTTTTCTTTCTATGAATGCTTTGTACTGAGGCAAAAGGACGAAAAGAATTGTGTACAGTTAGTTAGCGGATTGGAAATAGGGTTGGAGTGGAGAAATTCAACAACATAATAGAGATATCCTTAGTTTCAGTAGGTATCCTTATGTGGGTTCTTAAGAAGTATTGCTTCATGTTTCTTGGATCAACAACAAGAGGAAAGGGGTAACAAAAATGAAATACAGGGGTATAACGTACGAAATCAGAAATCAGTATGGTAGCAATAGCAAGATATTGAAGTTTTTTTTTTTTTCTTGTCAAAACACAAAATGAAAAAGATGTGAATAGGAAGAGGACAATTCTACTTCACCACACAATCATAAAAAAAAACCTAAAGAATGCAATGGACAATTGAGAAATAGGATTACAAACTGTCTCACAAGGATATCTTAGAAAGACATGTAGTTTTTGGTTTGAATAAATGTTTGTTTTTGTTGTTTTTTTTTTTGGGGTTCTTTGTTCGATTTGAAGAAATTGCATTTTATGTGTTCTTTTTTGCTGTCCTTGTGAAGGTAGTTTTGTATAGTAATACGTTGTCGTAGTATAATGTATCACCCAGGATGACATATTGCAATTATTTGAAGAAGATTTTCGGTTTTGTCATTGCAAATTGGAATGTATCATTTGACAAGGAGGTCAAGACGAAGAAAATTATACGAAAAACATTACAGAGGCAGTCGTGTTTGAGGACATAACATATGTACATGATAGAGGGTATTTTGTTTGCTTTTATTATTTTATTATATTAGGTACGTAGTATATATTTTTCATTGGTAAAATCTCTGGCGAAGACACTGCGTCTGGAAGCCCTTTATCTTCTCCATTTGAGATGGCCCAATAATGAAACACTGTAGACAACCATAAGCGATCAATATTTTATTGTTCATTGAGTATAACAATCATTATATTAATTTCAAACCACTGCCAATGTTTGTTTTTATCGAATCATCTCTCTCATTTGATTAAAAACAATCATACAACAATGACCCTCCTCCATAATCTTTATAAATAGTTAAAGCTGATAGATAATGCTTGTATTAGCATCGGAATCAATTTTAATTCTTGCAATAAATGACTATTTCCCTTACTTTGTATTTTTTCCGGATATTAGTTTATTCAACTATACTTACTCTTATATAGCAACAAAAATATATTCCTAATAAACAGGTGATCTATTCATACAAATAGATAAAAACTACAAACGTACATACAATAATAAGAATTGGTAATAATTTATTTAATTTGTCGAAATTATTTGTATATAAATGGTTGCTGACATGAATGATGAATGATATATTGATTCCCAACCCGACGGAATGGCTGCATTCGCAGTACCCAAACGACAATGAAATTTTCTGGTAAATATATTCGCTTTAGTTAATTTAAAATTTAATAGAGCATTTATGTCATGTTAAGTATGTATTTTAATTTCATTGAAGATATGTAACTACTCTCAAGTCTCAGTTAACAAAACTGCTTCTTTTTATAGTCGAAAAGATAAAGTAATTTAACTTTTTGAGTTTGAGCTTTTTTCTTATTCACAATTTTCTAGCATTCGATTTTTTTCATTTGTTACTACTACTAAAAAAAAAAAGAGTGCCGCGACAGATCTTAAAGAGACAAAGCCTAAGTGGCTTACGCTCATCAACTATTCTCTGCATGCGTTTGAAGAATTGAAGAATTGCCGAACGGCAAAGTTGAGAAGCACTTTTTTCATGTTAGGTTGATACTCCTGGAAATATTGTCAGTTCTTCGTTGAGGCAAAACCTGTGAAAGATGAAATATTTATAACCTTATGATTTTTCTAGCAGCTCTGAATTAGGCCACACCCTTTTTAAAAAAACAGAAATTGTATGAGACACCAAACGGTGAGAATCATGGAGAACGAAGCAATAAAATTCGTATTTTTTCCTTTCATAGAATTGTTCAAAAAGAGATATGGCCTCAAATTGCAATTAATATTGTCTGTTGGAAACGGGTCGTTACTCTGTATTCAAAAATTCTGTAAGACCGAAATTCTGTATCTGAATAAAAAATTCTTACGCCCGATTTCTTGACAAAGTTCTAGCCCTTAAAACTCGGTTTAGTTAAACCTTAGAACTCATTTGGATTGTAAGTCATTTCTTCACCAAGTTCTAACGCGGTAGAACTCCGATTAAGAACTTTGTTATAGTTAGAACTTCGATAAAATTGGACCCTCGAATTCGAGGGTTTAGTGCCTTAGAACTTGGTTTTATGAGAATTTTTTTTTTTTCAACGAGCGAAATAAAATTTATGATTTCACATCGGACAACAGCGTCGACCGTTCGTAGGGCCAGGTGTACCACCCATCCCCGTGAAGGGTTACGATTCCGACAAATGTAGCTGGCCTATTTCTCAGCAACAAAATAGCGACAAAATATGGAGTTGGATTCAAGTCGATAGGTGCTTTCTTTGTCTAGATATATAAGGGGAGATTGTAACGTAATAGAATACAGAATTTTAGAATACCTACTGAATTTTTAAATTCAGAATTTCGTATTTACAGAATTTTGTGTTTACAGAACTTTAAAGACACAGAATTTCAGAATGCAGAATTTTGGAATCCGAATTTGGCAGATACAGAATCTTGACTCCAACCCAAATTCCAAACATTTTCTACAGACATCTTGTATGTCTATTTTCAATTTGTTAATACTAATATTTAAATTCTAGCAAAAAACGAAACAGAAAAAATTACGAATTAAACTTTTTTTTCCTCTAAAAAACTGTATCTCAAAACATAAACAAATCTAAAAAAATGTATAAATCCGAACCTATGAAAAAAACCAAAACTATAAAACAATAATTTTGCATATCATACATTCCCAACCGCAATTATAATTTCGGAATAAAGTTCCTAAATAAGACTTCATTCCGTAAAAAAGTAGTAAGTACTGTAACGAAAAATTTGCCGGGATTTCATTATCCGTGCTTTTACTTTTCGGGATTTCATTATCAATGTCGCAATATTGTTAAAATCTTATCGAAAGCTTAAAAAATAAGTTTCAAGCTAGTGCATACACAATAATTCCTCTACAAACAAATTCCCTATTCGAATCCCTTACAGCCCTAATTCTATTTCCGAATATCTCCGTACCGAGTTTAGTCATGATTGAATTATTACCTTCGCATTTATAATCTTTATAATCCCAATAGGACAACAGAAGTTAAATTAAAAAAAAAAAAAAAACATTTAAAAAAAAAAAAATTAAATAGTTCAGACTTCAGAGAAAGCTGGTTAAAGTATATAAAACAAATACTTAAAAATTACAATAAATATTCTATAGAATGATGGAAAGGTTTTGAAGTTATGAACAATTTAGGTTGCAGATTTAGACAAAAACAAAGTGTGTGATAAGATAACCTATGAGAGATTTGTTTATGTTTTCTTCTTTCTAAAAAACAATTGATTTCAATAAAGAATTTCATAAAAAAGTGAGTCAAGTTCGAAGAGTGGATGTGATGGAAGGAGAATAAATATCAATATATATTTCCGCAGTTTCGGCTTGTGCCTTACTTTTAAAAAAATGTATTAATTTTTATGAGAGACAAATACTTAAGTCGGATTGCGAAAGTGCACTGGGAATACAATGTTTTGTGTGTACCAATGTGTATTTTTTTAAGGCTAGGGGATTCTTTCAATTTCATACAACACATACCATTATCATTATAAAAAGCTTTTTGATGTTATACTTTTGTGAATGCTCATACCAAATCATTTTTTTTTTTTTTTTGTAGAATGAAATGTTGTAGTGTTAAAAACAGGAAGGATTAAGCAACGAGAGCTTATAGCTTCGAAGTAAATATCGTCTGCAACCAAATAGTAGGGGTTTCTTACATCTAAAATTATATTCTTATCGTCAATTTGTCCGTACTTGCTTTTTCTAGGATAATTTTCCTGATGGGTGATATAGAGATTAGCCTCAATCTTATTTGAATACGGAAGGGACATTCGTTTTAAGAATGGAAATTTAGCATAAGTTATAAAAGTATAAGAAATGCGAATGATAAATAGTCCACGACTATGGTTTAACGTCCTAGTATTTACTGAAATGAAATATGGAATAATTATGTCTACGAGAAAAAAATAGAATAGGTTACTCGGAAATATTGCATTGATGTTTAGATTATTGTTATCTATCATTCTTTATTAATCAATTCATTTGATTATTTGACCAACAAATTATTATTTGTAGGTAAGGTGCGTAATGTAAATAAAAGGATAAAAAAGTCAATGGCTGTTAAATAAATTCATAATTTAAATTTTTATTTGGAAACGTTTGACCGTGCGCTAATAAGTGTTTGTTTAATTTAAACAAAACTCTGTAATCTCGATTAACTTTAAATTATTATACACTCCCAAATACTCCCACTAATTTTTGTCAAAAATACGCGAACAAATATTTATTTTTGTGAGCTCTGTTTGTAAAGTGAAAAAGTTTAACAACCCCATTCTCTTGTATAAAGTTCAAGTAATAGTGGAACGGGTATTTTAAATTGATTATCTACGGAAGTATATATATTTTTTAAATATACATATTCATTAGTTTTGCGATGTAAATTCAATTAATTGCTCATTTTAAATGAGGCAATCTTTATCGGCTAATTTACTTTTTTTTAAGGCTATGAACAGGCCATTGTGCGCTGTTTTTTGTGTGTATTCTATTTCGAGAAAGATATTTCAAAATATATTTATAGCACATTTCCACAAACGATTGAATTTTATTGGTGTCTTGTGTAGATACTCTTTAATTTTTAATGAATATCTACTTCATATGAAACCAAATAAGCTTTTTTTTTAGTTCACTGTGCTCTCGTTAGAAAAAAAGAGTCGCAAAGAGCTAAAGGTTCTTGGTTCTTGGTACAGAGCAAAACGTAAGACTCTGCTGGATTCCTGGTCACAGTGATGTGCCAGGCAGCGAAAAAGCGGATGAGCTTGCAACGAAGGCTCAACACTGGACCCCTCTCTCATAGACCATCATATAGGAATCCGGTTATGTGAACTGAAACATAGGTACTGTCAATTTTTACTGACATCCTTCAAAAATCCAACAACAGATGGTATCTCCTAAGAACCTGTGTTAATACCAGGAAACTATGACTTAGATACAACAAAAAAAGATCCGACAAGATTTTAGCTCTTAATACACCTTTCTAAGATCCCCTATCGGCTTAATTAGAGGACACAATTAACTTCGCTTCCATAAGAAGAAGATGGGGCTTAGTATTAGTACCGATGACCGAGGACGAGCATGAATATTACTATAACTATAGAAAAGAGCAAGAAAATGTATAGAATCTGCGGGAAATAGGCTCTACGAAAGCACAATAATTAGCGTATGTCTCATATCTTACACTCTTTTTTATCGATACTTCAACGGTACGGTATATGCTCTAGTGAAATAACCGATTGCATTCTTCCCCTTAAGATATTCAACCGAATGCGTCTCCAAGAATTCCCATCAGTTCACCCTTGAGCCCAACTTCACACGTACTGTCATGTACATATAATTGTTCCTTAGCCGTACTACTCGAATGTGGAACTCTCTTCAACACTCTTTCTTCCCCAGTCATTGTAATGTGCAAGAATTCTAAATGACACCTCGTTTAACATCCTCTATCCTTTCAATAATGCACGCACAGTGCTCTTGGCATATAAGGAGTAATGAGAAAAGGATAATGTAAAACAGAGATCTTGCAATTCTACTATTGTATTATATTATACTAGCAGTTGACCGCGTCTTCGTCCGCCTCTACCTCTCGTTTTGTGCATCGTGCCCGCATGGGAATTTTGTGTCAGTTATTTTAAAACTTTCTTAATCGAAATTGTTCTTAACTCGAAGCCTTCATATATGTATAATTTCCCCGTTTTAGCTACACTTTTCACTGATACCTTGCTCTTATTATTCATAACTTATTAGCGTAACGGTGTATATAGATTAAACCCTTTCTCAACTATTCAATACAAAAAGAATTGTTCAATTATATTTAGCAGTTGCTAGGATAATCGCGTTCAAACAATCAAATGGATAATTTGTTGCCGTTTTTTAAACATTTTCCACTAATTCCTATTGTTATATAGCCTAAGCCCTTCCATAATTAATGAAATATTCAACACAAAAAGAATTGGTCGATTTGATTTAGTAGTTTCTGAGATCAGCACGTTCAAGCAGACAACAGAAGCCTTCCAAAATCAATATTTTTTTTTTTACATTTTTCACTGACGCTTCGCTCCTATTAGTCGCAGCGTGTATTATTATATAGCTTCTAGCCTTCTACGATAAATGGACCATTCAACTTGATTAAGCAGTTTCTGAGATAAGCGCGTTGAAACGCAGAAAAATTAAATTTTTTTGCAGTTTCTTCCACATTTTCCACTGATTCTTTGCTCCTATTGGTCACAGCATAATGTTAAGTAGCCTAGTCCTTGATTAATGTACTATCCACCACAAAAAAAATTATATCATTCGAACCAGTAGTTCCAGAGATAACCGCGTTCAAACGAACAAACTCTTCAGCTTCATATATTAGTGTCTTATCTATAGATAAAGATATAGATACTTTTAGGATGATTAATAATTTAACATAAATTGAACAACTGTTTCAACAGTTAACTATGGGATCTGGATTACCTACTTCCACTGGAAGTCTTCCAGAAAACTAGCGGGGAAAAGAATATTTCCGACATATTTAAGTACAATTAGATTTTCGTAATAAAATGATTATTATGTAAGGTACTTTGGTAACGTTACAATTTTGTATTTGAATTAGTTAGCAGATTTTACTTTTGCGTATGGTATGGTGGTGTAATCCATATTTTGACAGGAAAAGGAAATGATAAGATAATTTTTCCTTTTTTTCGCATTACAATCTAATAACATAAAAATTAATTGAATGTATTTATTAACTCAATATAACATCAAAATATAGACCATTGCTCTGGATCTTAAATCAATAAAGTCTTAAGGACTGTTCACATGAGAATGACCGACGACCGACGATCGACGAAGAAATTACCTTACCGCCTTAAATCCTGCTGATATTCAGCAAAATGATTGATATATAGTTTATGAAGATTTTAAAATATAAAAGTTTGATCTTAAATTACCTAAAATGTATAAATATCGGAAAATAAAATATTCGTCGCAAATTCAGATCTGTTCGTTGCGATCTGTCAAGTTCAATTCGCGTTCCACATACAATCCACACTTCCAACGAACAAATGTTCGCGGTTCGCGCGTCTATAACCTCAAGAATCATTCTTGCCTTGTGTTGGTTGTTCATTCGCGACGAATTAAAAACTCTCATGTGAAAGAAATGTCAAAATCGACGAATTTTCTTTCATTCGTTGGTCGTTGTTCGTGCGGTGCGGGGAAATAACTCCACAGGAACTAACTCCACTGAGGGATTTAATTCCCATCAAGTGAGAACTTACTTTTGTAAAGTGGAGCTAGTTCCCGTGTACAAAGGGATTTAAACTCCAGAAAAAATTAGTGGATCTTATTCCCTTCGAATTTGAAATTTGCCGCTTTAATTGAGAAAAAAATTAAAATAAGAATCCAAGTATACTGACCAATTTTTTTTTGGTGAAATTAAAATAAATATCTTTTAGAAACGAAGGCATTCCGAAGTTCAGTTTTAATGACTGAAAATAATTTTAAAAAATCGCTTGTACAAAAATATTGAGAAATTTAGTCATTCGGAAACCAATTTTTAAGTATCTGACCCCTATGTGGGTCATTAGTCCAGATAGGTATCAAGTTCGGGGATTCTGACCTTCGCGTTAAATTTAAACATTTTGTAAGAAAATAAATCGAGTGGACAGTTTTAAAATATTTCAATGCATAGCGTTTGAAATATACCGCATGCTCTAAGTCTATGTGACGTAAAGAAAACTTTTTCTAATACTATTCTGAGTTGGTGTTGCTTGAGAGTAGGGCATTCTACAAGCACACTGTGCTTGAACCCAGTTTCATCTTGTTGCATTTTTTTGTCCCCTGAAATAACTGAGCTGTTTTAATTATATTAAGAAAATTTCATCATAAAGACATTTTTTTATTGACGGGATGCGATGTTCAGTGTTCTTACGAATTTTTTTACTTTCACACCCCAAATTGATTCTCTTTTGGGTAAAATTTTTTCAGCTCGCTTGGCTCCCAATCAAACCAAATTGATTTTGAATATTACAGATCGTCATTATTCTCAAGTGAAAGTGAAAAAAGATGCTCAAAATGAATTATTTCAACGCAGCACCTGCTTTCCAGACACCAGCATGCATTACAAGATATATGGTGGTTGCTTTTCCAAATTAAAGGAAACGGCAACAGCTTTGAGAAATGCATTGCTTTGTTCATTTTGTCGACAAATAGTAAATAAAAATGGTCTTATTTATTTATAAATTATTTTTGTGGTTGTAGTTATGTGTATACACGAATTTAAGTTTTTTTGTTTTATTTTTACGATGAACATTTTTTGTTTCCGAACATAATATTGACGAGTGTTAATACACTTATTGATTCTCTTAAAACAATTTTTTTTCCATTTGGGCCTTTTGTCCGATAGAAGATAAAATAAATTTGGGACTACTGACCCGCCATAGTGGATTAGTAGTCTAAACTTCAAATTTGGCATTTATGACCCACCATAAGTCATTAGTCACCAAACCCATTTTCGGGACGCCTTAATTTCTGGACTAGTATCAGTTATACCTTCATGTATAAATATGTGAACTTAGTTCCCATAAAAAAGTGAACTAGGTTCTCACCGTACATGGGAACTTTACTAAATGGATTTAGTTATCACTGGGTGGGAACTTATTCCATCAGGGGAGTTAGTTCCCGTGGATTTATTTCCCTGCACATGTTCGTGCTCATGTGAATAGTGCTTTATAATTGAGATTGTAATTTGTAAACGTTAAACGCTGTTCCTGTAATTCGTTGATTAATAACCAATGAACTAAGGAGGAAATTTCTCCATATTAGGACATTTCTTTTTTTTTTACTTACATAGGCATAGTCAAAGCTTTGTGCAAATGAAAATTAATGAGACGTTGTTTAAATCGCTTATGAAATCGCTATTCACTTGTATCGCTCCCAATTTTGTTATTAAAAAATAATATAAGTGTATGTATATATGTACTCACATCCACACAAATTTATTTTGATGCATAAATATCAAATATATTCTTCAACATTAAATAATCAAACACAAGAATTCAGAATCAGGATGTAAATTCTCTTAAAAAAACTCCCAATTAATTATTTATAGATAGGAGAAAAACAGAAACCCCAAAAAAATAAAAATACTAAAATAAAATGTTATAACAACCTATAGAGATATATCCTCTCATTTATGACAAAATAGGATATCTCTTATTTCTGTGTATACAAATAAACTGTTTTATATTTTTTTTTTAATTTTTTAAATAACAGTTCCTAAATTTTACTTTATGACATGTTCGATTTCTGCATTCAAAAATTACACTGTGTAAAAGCTGCTTTTTGTATTGTTCATGATTTATACCTGTGTCGAGGAAAACACGAAATATGAATCATTTTACGAGTTCTCATTTTATTTTTAGAGATAGAAACAAAAATGTTTCTATTTTGTTGAATGATTTATATATTTTCGTTGATGTCTTTTTGTTTCATTGTCACTTCAATATGAACATATTTTCAGATAGAGAAATATGTCACGCTTTCATTTAAGTTGCATGAGTGTAGGTATTTGTAGTTGTTGAACCTCCTATAAAAAGATTTGAAATGAAAACCTATTTTGAAATTAAAACAAAAATATGCTTTTTTCAATCCAGGTGGATTTAAAGTGAAAGAAAATATGTGCGTTGTATCTAGGAATTTGTTTTGCAACAGACAACTCTTTTAGGGTGAAACCAATAACAATAAACACCTCAATTATTGTATGCAGCTTCAGGTTGTCCGTAAAGTTGCGTTTAAAATGAAAGCCACTAATAGGTCAAGCTTAACAAATTAAGAATCTTGTTGCAATTTTTCTTATCGACTTTCGCAAGGGCAGGGGCTAAATGGAGCATTTAGAACATTTCTTGCTTTCTATAAACAGGTTTTGGGGCAGTATGAATTCAAGGCTTTTAAAATGGTAAGAACGATCCAATCTTCAGTTTTTGGAAAATATATTAATTGTTTCTGAAAATTATTGTTGTTATAAAAAAAAAAAAAAACATAAAGACTAATAGAAGGCAATCGCCTTTTCAATTTCAAAACCCTTCAAAATAAATTGATGACCAAGAAACAAGCAGGTACAAAATCTTTCCTCGCCTCAGCGTTTTTCGTAAGGTCTTGCTTCGCTTTCAATTTTTTTTTATAAGCTATGTTAAATAGTACAGGAATAGGATTTTAAGTCTCTTAGGTTATCCCAAAATTGATTCATGTATGTATGTATTTTCATATTTATGTTGTATTTTGTATGTGACATTGTTTACCTACTGTTTGCTTGACAAAAAAAATCCTCTCATTGGATTGAAGATCATAATATTGGAAAACCATATGCTTCTTTAAAGAAGAAAAGAGTTTTAAAGCTGAGGATGCTTTTGAAATGGCTTTATATACAAACGTGCGTACAAATAATATACTATCTATTGTTATACTTCAACGTAATCATTATTTGCTTCTTTGATAGAAGGGTGAACTTGGCGACGACGATGCTCGGTGGCTCCTCCATAAAAATATTTTGTCTAACACCACGACTACGACACACAGGTCGTAGCAAAAAATAAGTATTTCAATTTGATATTTCTTGGATAAAAAGTCAAAATGAGTTCATCAGAAATTTATCGACCCTAGCTGGATTGGTACTTTTTTCATCAGATTTTGTTTATGATTTTGGCAGAGGATGATTAAGTGGGTAATGGTGTGCAATGTTTTGGTGGAGTATCATGCTTAACGCTTTGTAACACTTATACAATATCCTGGCATTGGTACAGGCAATTTCCTTATTTTGTATATAAAAAATGATTGTGTGGTATGTACGTACGAAGGACGTACCTATAGAGGTGTAAGTACCCTAACTTTGAAAAGTTAACTGCCATGCCAACACACTTTTGACTTTTTGTTTATGGAGAGATTATTTCACAGAGGAGAGCTCTTGTATAGAATTATGAAATAAAAAAAAAAATAAAGCAAATTTGTAAAGGATATAAAAAAGAGGCTTTAATGAAGATCAAGAGTTTTTATATTATTTTATGAGTAAGAATTGGCATTCATTGGTTTTCAAAGGGAAAATTCCATGTATCTATCTTAAGAGCTTACTCTCAGAGTATACAAAGAGCCTTAGCAAAGATCATATAACTTGTTATATGCGGTCTTCGGTCTTTAGGTCGCTTTACAACAGACACAACTCTTTGTACAAGAAAAATGTAGCGTAACCAGTGTTACTGTACAAGCCGCATGACGACCGATTGAATTTCAATCATACAAGCAAATATTTCTTTGAAATCACTGACATTTTAAAATTTACGATTTCAAATTTGTTGAGCAAAATCGAAACGAATTAAAAACGAAATGAAATTTAGAACACCTCTGCTTAGAGGCCAGATCATTAAAAGCCATCATTAAAAGTTGGAACGCTTGAAAATTGGATTATTTTTACTTATGTACGTTTATAGCAATCATTAAAAAAATGTAACTACATATTTTAATGTCATTCAAACATTTATTTTATTTATTTTTGAAGTCTGTCATTGAATGGTTAGCCACTTTAATTTTTCGTGTTGTTAAAATTATAAGCAAAATATTGTAATATTCGGCTTGGTCCGACAATTAAAACTTATTCACTTTTTAAATAAAACACAAATTCACTTTATTTAAATCACTCACAATTTTATTTATTCAACACTTTCAATTATTACTTTCAAACACAGTGTCTTTACTTTATAGCAGTTCACATTCAATTAATTTTGCTTCGACACCGAGCGGGTATTTATACAACTCAAATAAGTTCGAGAAACTACTAGGTTCTAGTAGGCGCTGAAACTTCTCGATGCTTAACGAAGTTCTCCTCTTAACCACTAGAGTGTATACACAATTACTTACAACTACAAATAAAACTTTTGCTACATACTATTCAGCAATTAGACAATATTAGAGTGACAGAGATAGATAGTGTTTACACATTTAAGTATAGAGATATAAAGAGGCGGAGTTACAAAGTGTGTATAGATTGACATATAGAGATATAGAGAGGTAGGAATAGAAAGTGTATACATATTACAATATCATAAGTTATTGTTACGCTCCAAAAATAATAAGTTATTGTTACTTGCAACTGCGTTGTGTGTTCTAAGAAAATATAAAAAAAGGAAATACGAAGTACATCCTCTTTATCGGTCTCGAAGACAACATGGGGAATATTTCTCGCTCATGTGCCGCCTCGAGAGTTTTCCATTAAAGTTCTACGAATATTTCAGAACGGGTCAAGAACAGTTTAATATTAAGGGTATTCACGTAACGAGATAATTTTCTACTTTGCGGAAAAATAGAAAATTCCGCAAAAGATTTAAATGAACACCCCAGCAGAAAATAGTTGCGTTAACAAGAGAAACAAACAGCTGTTTGTTAAACGTCAAAGTGAATTTGTTCAATTCACATCATTCGATAATGTATGTTTAAGTGATTCTTTTTTTTATTCTAATTACATTTCAATTTTTGCTCTTCAAGATGCCAAAAAGTAGTTTTAAAACAAAATTCATTCATTCATTCATTTGTTTGTTGATTCTGATTGATTTTTTGATTTAATTTGACGAGAACTTCCCGCTTATGTCAGTTCAGTTGGAGAAAATATGAAATGAGCGCCAAATTAAACGTCAAAATAAACGTCATAAATTTTATCAGGTTTTTTTCTGCAGTTTCTGCTTCAAATTTGTGAGATAAAATTCTACGATTTGCAGAAAATTTTTCCCATACAAATTTTGACAGCTCATTTCTACCGATAGAAAATTCTACGGTTTCTATGGGTTTTCCGCGTTTACGTGAATTCCCCTATTATCCTATCAAAAATATACGACGATGTTTTTAATGATCGCTATAACTGGCCCCTTAAATGACGCAAGTTTTGCTTTCGTAAAAAAAAATCAGAACAGGAGGATAAAGAAAATATGAAAATGATGCCTATTTCCCAATAGATGGCCCTGTGATCGCTTGCGAAATGTCGTGATTTTGAAATTTTCTCAAAAAAAGCGTTTTTCCAAATAACGGGACGACCTACGAAAAATGAATCGAGGGGTCATATGAAAGCTTCTTAAAATAACTGCACATTTTGCATATCAATTCCGCTTTTTTCCTGTAGATGGCCGTTTTTGTATGACATTAGGTGTGTTTTTTGGCAAACCCATCCAAAGTAAAGTGAGTGACTCCTGTGAACAGGAGGATTGGAACAACTATAGGATGGAATGGGACACTTTTCGAATACATTAATTTTTTCGAGATCTTATAGATCGTATCTGAGCAAACTTTATTTCTAAAGATAAAATAACATTTTGGCAACCTATTTTCAGTTAAAAAGAAGGAGAAAGTCCGACAGAAGAAAAGCCAAAAATCATTTCATGAACTAACTCACTTTGTCCCATTTCTCCTCTGAACAGGAGGATTGGGACAAGTATGGAGTGCATGGCACTTTGAATAAATGATTTATAATATGACTTTTTGTGTGGCACTTATCAAACAAAACAACGATTAATTAACTTTAAAAATGGTGTTGTTATCTACTTATTACACTCTTTTGCACAGTAAGTTCACACATTAAAAAAAAATCGCTCAAAGTTTACGCAGATATTTTACTTTTTATGCACAAATAACCTTGTTTTAATCTGCACTCTGTGATTTTTTTCTTAGACACAACTTGTTTTTTTGAGGGATGGGGGCAGACTGAAGACAGAACCTGTCATACAAGGAAAGAGAAAAAAAATTTTAGGAATTGAGAAAATGCTTGTGTCCCATTCCTCCTGTGTCCCAAAAATACCCACTCTCCCCTACTCTGAATAGAATAGAATAGAATTTCTATTTTCGTTCGACTCTCGAATATTTTGTTTGCTCTTATGTAGATATCTCGTCTCGAACACGTTTTACTCTCCAAATACCACAATATTATTGTTTTCATTACTTCGTGTATGAAAATAAAGAAATAGTACTCGCATGATGTGACATTTTTTTGTTTTATTGATCCATCGCGCTGAAAGTGAAAAAAAAACAACAAAAAGCAAAACGTAAGACGTCGCACAACTTTGGATAGGATGCTTTTTTGGAAATTCTACTTTTTTCTAGCGAAACTAATGACTGATATGTGTGTCTTCAGTTTCATATGACAGCTCAATTTTCCGTTTAGGTTTTTTCGTTGGCTGGGAAATTGCATTTTTGTGAAAATTTCAATATAGCATTTTACGCCGCCGATCACAGCGTCATCTATAGTACGATAGCGAAACTAATAGCTGAAATGCGTAACTATCATAAGAAACCTCAATTTTCCTCTTTCGTTCGCTATAAAATTGCACTTTTATGAAAATGTCAACGATCGCAGAGCCATTGCAAAAGCGGAAATAATAACGTAAATGTATCTATTGCAAAAATGGATGGTTCCCAATAGATGGCACTGTGATCGATGCCGAAAAATCAAAATGTTGAAGTTTTCACAAAAGTGCTAGTTTCAAGCCAACGAAAAAAAAATCGATCGCAGCGCCATCTATTTATATCAATTAAGAAATTCGCTGAGAAGGTCCCAAAAATCCTTTATTCACGAACATAATGCTTTTTTTAAGGCAAGCTGTTGGCAAGTATGTGGGTCTAGGTACGACCCTTGGCCTTGTATTTGAATATATCATAGCTATAGGTATTTTATCATTTCCGGCTGGAAAAAGGACTATTTCATTCATACAACAATTCTTTTGGTCGTTTGTTTTCTACTGAAGCAAAACCATAACTTAGCTACTCGAAGTCGTGCTTTTCTTCACTTACTTTATTCGATTTTACTTGCATTGATAAGTTCTATAGAGAACAAAAAATAACATTGTTTTTAACCATTATAAGATATAAGATCTCTTCTACTTTCATGTTGAAGACATACGTTAACACACAAGTACGTGCACACGCAAACGTTTAATTGCCTTTTGTTTAATTTTCCTTAATAACTCTTTGCATGCATTTTAATAATTTAAAATTAATGCCTCTCAAATCCAATCTCCATCCTTTTTAACCGGCTTATATGTCTTACAAGTATATTGAAATTGGTTCTCTAAGATCAATTTCCTTTGCCTTTGAGGTGAGAAAATTCAAAAAGGAACCTTAATTAGTCGACAAAATTGGTTTACTTTATTGTGGCACTTAGAAAATTAAATTTCAATCTTTAAGCATCCTAAAGATGAGAAAAGTTCGCACAGAAAATTGGGAACCCCAACCGAAGCAAATGCTCAAACAAAAAAAAAAGTCTTGGTTAAGTTCTCTGTCTAATCAAATATTTACTTATCCACAACATAGGGCGAGGTTCTGGAACTAAATAATCTTTCACCCCTGCCGTTTGCGTTTAAATTTTTTCTCTGTCTGGTGCCATGGCAAAAGAAAATTAAGGATAAATAATTCAAAAGCCCTTAACAAAATGTTGGTTGGATCCGGAATGTTTCTTTGCTTCGTACAAAGTATATTTAACACCCAAAATACTCGCATTTCCAATGTACAGGGTGACCACAATAAGATTTGCAGAAATATTCTTTCAAGAACTCCTGTTTGCAGTCTAACGATGTCGCAATTTGTGTTTTATTTTCAATATTTCCCTTGGTTTCTGTTTCAAAAAAATTCAAAAAATGTTTCTTATAACCTAACACCCTTATAGTCATTTGATTCAAATAAAAATGAATGCTACAAAAATAACCACCCTATTTGAATCCCACTAATAGCTTTGCGTCTCCACCTTATACAAAATCTAGTATCAACCCTTTTCTTTAACTTTGTCGGGTTCAGAGTTCTGCAAAAAACAAACACTTCTGGCTCCGCGCACTCTTTAATTTGTTTCCACTTCAGGTTCCTTGTCCTTTCTTAAGGCTCAGTGGATACACGAATCCAAATGCTAATTCGTGTTGTTAGGTTCGGTTGCGTTCTACAAACAATATGAAATAAAAACAGGAGAGAATAGGAAAATTGTGTGGTTAAAGAGATTTTGGGTGTTCTCAACGCTAGAATTCTGGTTACATCACAATAATATTCGATTCCGCAAGTGTAGGGTACCACATGTACTAAGTGTGTACGTGTAGTATTGTGCTTGCACTCTGGATGTGATGATAGTTTTTGTTGTAATACTTACAACCGGTAACATAGTAATTTGTGAAAAAAAAATCTTTGTTTGTTTCATGTCTGGCGAACTAGGGTGGGGGTGAATGAAAGTTATAATTTTTTCAGGGTCTCTTAAAATTCCCATGAAAATTCAATTCTTGTTTAACTTCGTTCTCAGTTTCACATTGAATGGCAACAATGGGTTGCGGCTGGGGCAGGTTTAACCCAGCTGAGGGTTGAATGTTTACCACAAAAAGGAGTATAACCGTGAAAGGAAGCATTCAGCAGCTTAAGGCAAATATCCGGAAGCAATGAGTGGAGATTATCGCATAAATTGAAATCACTTTATTTTATGTTTCGCTGTTCATGCATATGTATAATCTGATTAGCAACATTTTGTCTTAAGTTGTGTAATGCTTGCAAAAAGCACATGCATATGAATATGTATTGGTATGCTGAAATGGGTAATGTATGTTAATATTAAAAGTCTAATTGATTTTAAGGAGAATAATGAAAAAAGTTGAAATTGAAACAAAATCATGAACATGGAGATTCCTTAAATCAATTATGCTCATATGTTCAGCACAATTAAAAGATTTGTATATGTAAATAGTTACCCGAAGCAAAATTAAATGGTTTTTTCAATTCAACTTTTCTCTCAAAGTCTGTTGAACATGCAAGAAAATTGCATGAATTTCATACCCAAGGTAAAAAATTAAAGTCCAAACATCAAAAAATTAAACTTTCGATATGATAATAACATAGCTTAGTGGTTAGGTGCGTTGGCTGCTAAGCGGAACGTCGTCGTGGGTTCGAATCCTACTCGGGCCCAAAGTTTTTATTTCATCTTTCACGGACACTGCCTCTTGCGAAGAACTGACAAAACGTCCAAGAGTATCATCTGTCATGAAAAAAGTGCTTCTCAACTTTGCCGTTCGGAATCGGCGTAAAATTGTAGGTCTTCACACGCACCTAGAGAATTGTTGATGAGAGTAAGCCACTTATGCCTTGGCTCTTCAAGAGCTGTCGCGCCACTCTATTTTATTTTAAAGTAAGTTGATTATTATTTGAAGTTTGGAAACATTTTCTGATACCTAATTATTGACCTTCGACTTCAAATTTACCCAGCAAACTATAAATACTGAGAGACTGAAAGCTAGTTCAAAACATAAATATACTATTTAAAAGAAAAACAAATAATGTTGATCTGTAAAGACCTTGTTAATATTTTAAGCTTTGCTTTAATACAGCGAAATGAGGGGTGAGAAACATATTTCATTTGAACCAAGAGAGAAAGATGTTTGCTTTTAACTTGACAGCTGGCGGATTAATTGAATTTATCTCCGCACCTGAAGCTATTTAGTCCTTCCAGAGCTTTTGTACATAAATAGAGCTGTAGAAAAAATCTTATGGGATAAGGGATGCCTAGATATATTTTATAACGAAGTAATAGATACAAAAAGCAACAGAGACGACAATGAGAAAGACGGAGAAATTAGTTTCCACACAGGTATTAAGAACGAGGAGAAACAAAGGAAGATAAATAATAATTAAAAACTGGACGACTTGAGGTAAATAAGCTTTGCTAGTCTTTCGTTGTGAATGGTTACGACCAAGGGGAATAAAGAAAGTCTATTTAATACAGTAGGGTTTCGGTGTTAAGCAGACGTTGTCGTGCCTGAGACAAAAACCAAACAACTAAAATCAGTTTATCTTGATGGAAGTACGGTTCTTTGAAAAAAAAAAAAAAATGATTTCCTGTGGTCGTTAGGTACTGTTAGGCACTATCGACAGACATAGAAACAGAAAGCTTAAAATAATTCACTTCAGTTTAGTATTTAAGACGTTTAAGAAAAATGTAATGAAAAAATAAGTAAAATAAAACTTAAAATTTCAACCCTTATTCCATAAAGACAAGGTCCTGACAATTGAAAACATAAACCGCCTGTTTGTGCCTTATTCGCACTTTACTCAAAATTTTGTAAAAAGTGAGTTAAGTGAATTCACGTTAACCATTTTTGTTTGGCATTTTGGCGTTTCCGCCTCCCAGCGTTACTGCCACTTTTGTTCTGTGAGCCCTCTTGCTTCCAAATTCGCTGCTTCCGACTCGATTTCTGCTTTCCTGATGTGTTCGTATTTTTTTGTGCTGCGAGCAATTCAACTTTTTGTTAATAATTTGCACCCACTCAAGGAATTTGCATACCCTTTCTATGCAAGGGACACATAGTGAGTGCATAAGGAAGGGAAGGGGTATGAAAGGAGGTGTCGGTGTACAGTACACTGGTCTGAAATTCTTGAACATTGTAATGATTGGGATAGAAAGAGTGCGGAAGGGAGTTCCACATTCACGTAGTTCGGCTAAAAAATGATTCCCTATACTTGAGAGTACGTCCGAAGTTGGACTCGAGGGTAAACTGATGGGCATTCCTAGAAGCGCGAGTATTACGGGCAAATTTTTTGGGGGGAGGAATGCAACTAGCTATTTCACTAGAGCAATTACCGTAAAAGTAGCGATAGAAAAGGGAGACACAGGCACGCTACGTTACGAGACGGTGGTCTTAAGGGGTGAATGAGTCAGTGATCTATCTTTATTATACGGGTGCTATCGTCAGAAAAACAATTTATTGGATTAGAAGTTACAGGCAAGAGATCATAAATGAAAATGAAGAAGAGGGTCGGAGATAAAACGGAGCCCTGGGGCACACCAGCATTTATATTGTGGATTTCAGACTTGAATCCGTCCAATACAACTTGTATTCGGAAGAAATTTTCTAATCCAACGAAGAAGGGATTCATCGGTACCATTTTCGATAAAAGAGCAAGATGCCAGACTTTATCAAATGCCTTTGATATATCAAGTGGAACAATCTTACTTTCTCCAAAACGATGTGAATATTTGTTCCATTGTTCGGTGAGATAAACCATCAGATCACCAGTGAACCTGTTGCTGCGAAAGCCGTACTGCCGGTCAGTAAGAAGCTTTCGGTCTTCGAGATATTTCTTGAGGTGATAATTTATCAGCGTTTCCATGACCTTTGAAAGAAGAGACGTAAGTGCAATCGGACGATAATAATTGGAGGGAGAAGACGATTCGCCTTTTTTTGGGATTGGCTGGACAAATGCTGTTTTCGGAACGGGCCCAGAAGAGTAGGATAGATGGAAAATCTTTTGTAAGGGTTTTGCCAGCGTAAAAAAACACCTCTTCAGAATAATAGCGGGGATACCATCCGTGCAAGTGGATTTATGTATGTTGAGATCCTTTAGGATTCCCACCGTAGCACGAGTGAGAAAGAAGAATTGTCCCATGGTCATGGTATGATATCTGATACTACTTAAATTGCTGTTTCCGACACTGCGACAGTGCTAGCTATACGCAAGTCACCGCACCATTGTACTGATGCCAACTTTACTTGCTTAAGTGCGTGATCCAAAATCTCAATTCTGTACAAAAGAATGGAATGTGCAGTTTCTCTTTGCTAGTGAGAGTTTCATTAACATTCTCCATCAAACAGGACCGATGGCAACTTTGGATGCGCTTTCTGTAGCCGTGCATAGCTGGTCCCAAGTGCTGAGCCTCGTATCAAGCTTTATGCCCAGGTATTTTACTTGAGTTTTTGCTCGTTACTTAACCTCATTTTCGATATTGAAGTCGATTATCGTCGGAATTCGTTTTTTTTTTTTGTAAAGAGCACCACTTCGGTCTTCTCGGTAGCCAGAAACAGCCTGTTATCATCCGAGTTTATCCTCCGCATCTCTTGATTCAGTTTCGTCAGTGTCTCTTGCAGTTATTATCAAGACATATCGTTAAATTTAAACATGAATCCCCACTTTAACAAACTCAGCAACAAAATTGAATTTAACTTCAGCAAATCTAATATCGATAATTTATCCATTTTACTAAACAATACAAACTGGAACGATGGCTCTTCTGGCTTCACCACGAGAAATGTTTTTTTTTTTTGCTTAAGGCTGCTATTAGCTGAAGTTATAGCTTTTACTCCAATTCATTGCTCGTTTTTGAGTTCATTTTATGGACCCGTATTTCGAACTATGCTCCGAGTCGTGAACCCTGGTCGATACG
>CAKKXW010000004.1:47197301-47216826 GCA_920937365.1 Sphaerophoria rueppellii
AAATTATCGTGTAGTTTTTCGTAATGTTTGTTCAAATAACTTTATTGTTAATTCAGGTGTACCCCAAGGTAGCCATTTAGGGCCTGTCTTGTTTATCCTTTTTATTAATGATGTCGTCTCAACTGTTCATAATTCCAATATTCTTATTTATGCCGATGACATTAAACTTTACAAAAGAATAAGATTCGAAACTGACTGTACTCTTTTGCAAGACGATTTAATTAGATTTAGGGATTGGTGCAATAACAACAGACTTTTTCTTAATATTGACAAGTGTAAAGTAATGAGCTTTACACGCAAAAAAACTACTATAACACATAACTACACATTTAGCTCGGAACCTTTGAATAGAGTTTCTCTCTTCTCTGACCTAGGAATTATTTTAGACTCTAAACTTACTTTTAATGACCACTTAGACTTTATTATTAAGAAAGCTAACAAAACACTCGGTTTTATTAAGCGATTTTCGCTTGACTTCAAGGATCCATATGTTCTTAAAACTCTCTATATTTCGTTTGTGAGACAAATCCTTGAGTACGGCTGCGTAGTTTGGGCACCTTACTACTCTGTTCATATATATAGGATTGAAGCAATCCAGCGAAGGTTTACACGATTCTGTTTCCGTTTTCTCTCCTGGTCACAGGGATCTGCACTTGTAATGTCCTCTCAAAGACTTATTTTGATAAATCTACCATCACTCGAAAATCATCGAAAATGTATCCAATTCTGTTTCATCGCTGGTATTATAAATGGTAAAATATCGACTTCACTTCTTTGTCGACTGAATTTTAACTGCAGCCAATCTAGCATTAGACTTAGGCAACCCTTATGCCCCATGTTTAGCAGGTCAAACTATGGTGCAAATAGTCCTTTAAATCAAATGATCTCAATATATAATAAATTATACTTTCTTATTACTGCTGTTAATGACAATTTGAAAACTGTAAAATTCAAAACTGTGTTTTATAGAACATTAGATTTATAATTAGATTTAAGCTTTTTTTTTATGTAACGTTAGTATTTAACGATTTCCAAATAAATAAAAAAAAAGACAACGTCATCAACGTTTCTCAATAAAAATGAATCTTCCAGCATCTCCATACAGAGGATGTTATCGAAGAATATATTCCAGAAGGCTGATTCAATAATAGATCCCAGTGCTGCTCCGGCTGTAATATCCTTTCTGTGGTTCGGAAGATAAGTTATCGTTCTTTGAGATAATCTTTTATGATCCGTTAGAGATGCTCTGCAGTTTGGAATCTTCTTTCAAGCTCATCATTCATATTTTACCAAGGGGCTGGAATATAGGCGTTTTCGACATCCAATGTAACCAACAGTACAATTTTCTTGATGTGTTGGCTTCTTTGCTGCTGCTTTCTACAGTCTTCTACTTCTTCGATTGCTCCTAGAAGCTTGCTGGAAGCTTCCCTACTGTGTCCAGCAAACACAGGAATCTATATGCGGATTGAAAGTTCGGGTTTCACCTTATTTTGACTAATAAGTACAAGTCGTCGCTTTTCCCAGCTCTTTTTTGAAAATTCCCTCGGTGCATTGACCTAAACCTTTTTACTGGCGACAAATAGATTGTATGGCAAGTATTGAATTCGTAAAAAAAAGTTGAGATTTGGACGGGGCATGACATTAATGATAGAGATGTCAAAAAAAGTGGGTCCACCGATTCCGTCCGTCTGTCTGTCTGTCTGTAAACGCACCTACAGCCTTAACCATAACCACTGGTCTGATTGACTTCAAACTTGAAAATTAGAGGATAATTTCTTTTGAAAGAATTTTATTAGACTACTGGCCTTTTCAATTATCTACATATATATAAAAATGTTATGTTGCTTTGTGTACGCTCGAAAAACTCAACAACCGTTTGACCGATTTTCTTAATTTTTGTTTTAAACTAAAGAGAAATAAGGGAAGAATGTTGTTAACAAACAAAATGTAAACTTTTCAATCACAAACGGTGCAAATGTTAAAAAGTAATGCTTTTCTCACTTCAGCAAAAAATATCAATATAGCTACGAATATTCGATTTCGTCAAATATTTTTATTTTCAGATTTCAGTCAAAAAGAAATAAATAAATAAATAAATTAAATGTCAGTGAAGAAAAATTTTATTTGTCAAATATTGTTTCTCATCGACAATAAAAAAAACCTGTACACTTGACATTTTTAGTTGTCGATTTTTTTCTTTTTTTTTTTTTGATTTGTTGCCGAGTTCGACTCACTACTTTTGTACCAGTGGAGTGGAGCGTTTGTCATCGTATTTTGAGGGAACGTTTGTGTAGTGGCGTAATTGAGTTTTAAGTATTTTGTATAAAATCGACCAAGCCGTTTATGAGATATATCTAGGAAAGCTGGTAGTGGAGTAGCGAGGTAGTGGGTAGCAGGAAGCAGGTAGCGGATAATAGGTAGAGGGTAGTAGGGCCATGGATAGAGTTAAGCGGGTAGTGTGGTAACGGGGTGCAAAAGTTAAGGTCTTATTTTTATCAAACGAGGAAGTACAAAGTCTGCTAGGTCTGATTTTTAAGATTTGTTGCTTTCGATTGAACTGCTTGCAGCAAGGAATAGACTGGTTAATTTGTGAAATTCTCTGAAAATGTTAGATTATTTCTTCGGAAATGACTGAAAATGTAAAATTTCATTGTACAACGTTTATGTGGTTTGATTCATGTCATTTCATATCGTGTGTCATGAAAATTTCAATTGTTCGTACTGTAGAGTTTATTTCAAATTTTTACCGGATTATTTGATGCACATGTATTTTTGATTGTTTCTGTGGTATTGAGTTCGACTCACTTATTTTGTATCACTGGAGTATTCTGCACCGAATTTTGACAGAATGTTCGGGTAGTGGCATGAATGGGTTTTTAAGTATTTTGTGAAAAATCGACCAAGTCGTTAATGACATATGAGCAGGGTAGTGGAGTAGCGGGGTAACGGGGTAGCGGAGTAGCGGAGTGACAGGAAACAGGAGTATGTAGAAGGCATATTAGTAGCAGTTAGCGTGTAGGGTAGCATAGCGAGTAACGAGGTACCGGGATTACCGGAAACAGATAGCAGTTTAGGTCTTTAATTTATAGCATTTGCAATCACAATCAATAAAGCTCAAGGTCAATCTTTAGAATTGTGTGGCTTAAATTTATATGCGATGGATGGTCTTTATATCTACGCAGACAGAAAAACAAGAAATATTGAAAAATTAAATTTGTATGAAATGAAATTTTTGTATTGTTTCTCATTTCTCAACCATCCAATCACGAAGTGTGGCAGGGTACAGCTAGTATATCTATATAAAGATCATATAACACATAATTGAAATACATGCACCTATTTCTGCTAGTTGAATAATCACAATGTGTTCTTTGTTGAAGCTGCAAAAAATGTTCGAGTTGTTTATGGTGGTTATTTGGTAAAATATTGTTCCTTTTACAAGACAAAGTTACTTTCCATCTTCTTTTTAAAGAAAGGTAATAACTTTTAATTAGGTAATTAAGAAGGGTTTGGTGGTTTTAAAAGTGAAAATAGGAAAAAAGTTCAATGCAGATATTCTCGTTTAACAAAGCATTTTTCGGAGGCACTCTGGTTGTTGAAATATGATACAATGGTACTTTAACTGCAAAAATTATTAAACATTTCATTTTTCTTTTTCCTTAGCTCCAGCATGAAATGTTGCCCGATGCGGTCGATTAACAACGTAATAAAAAACAATTTTTACACCAACACTCTACTCTTGCATAGCCTCATGGTAGTAGTAACAGACAATGGAAATTGACGCAAGAGAAATTGGAATAGAAATGAAGGGTCCAACCTCCGTCGTCTCTTTTAATGGGGGTGACATGGTTCAAACGCAGTAGAAGCTAGAAATTATGTGTACTCTGAAGGGCCTTTTGTTTGCGTAGAGAAGGGTGTTCTTTGTTTTTTAGGATAACACAGCGAAGGGTAGAAGAATGGTTGATAACAGTTTATTTTATAGTCAATGTTGTGTAGATTATGGGCTAAGTTCGGGGGTGGGATAAAAGAAGAAAAAAGTTGCAATGCATTAAAATAAACTTAAAGTGTTGCTGGTGGGTAAACTCACCACAAAAATCACAGTCATTGTGTCAATTTACTTTGTAAACATTAGCAGTTGAGTGACACTACTTTATGGGGAAGAAGTTCATGTTCGACTTTCTATGAGGACAAAGACAAAAGTAAAGACAAAATATTTACATTGCGAAATCTTTTACTCGGTGGTGTATGCAGAAGAAATAAATGAATAAAAACATAAGCGAAATAATATATCTGTTTGTTTAAAAGGGACACACTCAAACAAGCTGATGTATGCGTACACGGTCAGTACATGTATATCATCATAGCAGAAATAGAGATTTTATTCACGTAGGCAATAGAATACATTTGAGATTGCATACTTAAGAATAATTAAGATATTGACACTGAGAAAAATTTAATGAATACACTTGTCGCTGGTAACAGTGTGCTAGCACACTCACCGGATTTTTATCGGATTTTTAGTTTTAAGCGTAGTCAATTTCACACACAGAATGAAGTGAGAACAGTCATATGGTCGGCAAAAAATCAGTGCGTGTGCAAGCGTGTATTTAATAATGTACGCCCCTACTCCCCGATACTGCCGGCGATATAGTGGCAGTGACCGGCTGCTCACCGCCATTTTGCCAACATCGACCAGCGGTCAGTGTGTGTGTCAGGTTCCGTTCAAAGATGTGGTTCACTATTGGAATTTAGACAACCGGTATAAACTCGGCCGTCCAAAATCGGTTTGAGTGCAATTAAAAAAAGAAAAAGAAAAAATAGAGTGGCACGGCAGCTCTTGAAGAGCCAAGGCCTAAGTGGCTTACTTTCATCAACAATTCTCTGGGTGCGTGTGAACAATTGAGGGGACCTACAATTTAACGCCGATTCCGAATGGCAAATTGAGAAGCACTTTTTCATGACAGATTGATACTCTTGGAAATTTGTCAGTTTTTCGCAAGAGGCAGTGCCCGTGAAAGATGAAATAAAAACTATGAGTACGAGTAGGACTCGAACCCACGACGTTCTGCTTTGCAGCCAACGCACCTAACTACTAAGCTACAGACACTACTGTGTGCAATTAGCCTAGCGTTATTGGGAACACAACTCGATAACGAGAGCTGACAGATAGTTTTTGATAGTTTTTCTGAAAGCAGATATCGAAAGCCTATCGCCAATTTTATACGGAAAATTACCCCGGAACAGAAGTTTCCTTTTGAAAATCTCTCAGGGATCTTTTTTTTTTCCGGAAAGAAATTATACCAACCTTAAAATATATAAATGATTTTCGCATTTATTTTGAAAACTTTGAATCTTAATAAAATATTTTGTTTAAAATAAATTGTGGATCTTCCTATCAATAAAAATCGATTTCGCCAAATATTAAATGCATATTTGATAGTTCTTATAATCCCGAGCCTACTTCTGAATGCCAAACTTGATTACTTGCCCTGGTTACCGAGGTATTTGCATCAGACGATATACTTTACATGGAATCGCAATCACTTAAACAAAGAAAAATGGTATCGGTAACCAGACCTCGCAGATATATAGTTTTGGATTCCACTGACAGATATATGACTGTGTATATGATTACGTGATTACTTCTCCCCGACTTAAACGAGGGCCGTCCTCGGGCATCTTCAAGGTTTTAATCATGTTTTCGAAATTAAGTTTCCCGACGTCGTTCTTGATGACAATATTTGAGCTTTATGATGGTATAACAAATTCTTAATTGTTTGTTAATTTATTCAATCTTTATTTGAGAAAGGTTCCTTAAGAACTAACTTAAAAATATAAAAATAGTTCCATCCGCTCGTGCAAGATATCAAATTCGAATTGTCGTCGTCTAGTGCCACTCAAGACGCTCGTGATAGCATTGGATTGCATCATTGTCGTTTATGGCTGACACCTGTGGGAACTACTTTGTTGATAGAAGTAGCCGTGTAAGCACATATTGTCGACGTCCTCGTCTCTTTTAGATTCTCGTGATATCTTATACATTTAGCCTGTCTAGAGAATTCGTGATCTTTAACGGCAATATTTTGTTAAGCCCATTCATTTTTGATCCCGAAGTAAACATTGTATTTGGGAGTAAAAAATGCCTCGTGTTGTTAAAACGTATTTTAAATTACCTTTTTGTAACGTATTACATCCGTGGTGTTTCCCTTACGGGACATTGGGTGTCTGGTGATACGCGCCAACGCTTCCGTACTGTAAACAGTTTCCACCGCATAGCAGTTGCCTTTGCGAAGCGTGTGATCAATGAACTCCTGCTTCGTATAATAGAATATATGGGTTCCTTACCTGTTCTGCATGAAGTTCAGAATTTGACATACAGTCAGTCACAAAAGTAAGTACACAAATAATACTTTTCCCTTGAAAACAGTTCAAAAATGAATAAAGGCAACTTTTAATGAAGAATTATTTTTTTTTTATTTCAATAGATCATTTTCTTTTTTCTATCGAAAAAAAAGTTAGTAAAACACTGCCGTTAAATTGAAAATTCAATAAAATATTAAATTAAAGAAATAAAAATATAACAAAACTAAGTACACAAAACATAAAATATACAACTTTTAGTGTTGACTAATATTTTGTATGATACCCTTTTGCTTTTATTACGGCTGACATTCTTCGGGGCATCGATCGAACCAAGTTTGATGTTATTTCTGCACCAATGTTCGACCACTCCTCCTGTAAAACATGTTTGAGCTGTTCTTTTGTGTTGATCTCATGTTTTCTAATTTTTCTCTCAAGATGTTCCCAAAGATGTTCGATGGCATTCATGTCCGGAGATTGAGGGGGTGTTTTTAGTTGTTTTCGTACATTATAGAGCATCCATTCTTTAACCACAAGCGATGTGTGCTTAGGATCGTTATCTTGCTGGAAGATAAACGATCCTTCTAAGCCTAGTTTCTGGACACTTTGGTGCAAATTGTTCTTTAAAATGTCGAGGTAGACAATTGGTCCATTGTTTCTTCATTGAAAACTAAATTGCCCACTCCAGACGCCGCCATACAGCCCCATACCATTACTGACCCTCTACCGTGTTTTATAGTGCCAGTCATATTCTTCGGATCAAACTCTTTGTTGGCCTTCCTCCACACTTTACCCCTTCCATCCGAGCCATGAATATTAAACTTGCTCTCGTCAGAAAAAATAACGGTGTTCCAGAATGTTGCATTATATTTTAGATGCTCTTTTGCAAATTTAATTCTTTTGATTCTGTTTATTCTATTTATAAAAGGTTTTTTTCTGATGTTTCTACCATTGTAACCATCACTTTTTAAAATTCGGCGAATAGTTTGGGGGTTACATTGCTTACCAATTTCGTCAGCAACTTGTTGTTGTATTTTTGGGTCACTTAATTTAGGGTTAGTTTTGATTTTCCGGATAATTATTCGATTTTCTGTAGGTGTGAAGATACGTGGGCGTCCGCTGCGGGCTTTATTTTTAGTGTTTCCTGTGAGTTGGTACTTTTTTATTATTTTATGAATGGTGACTGGGCTTTTATCAACTATTTTTGCAATTTCCCTTATGCTTTTGTTATCTCGGTGATGCTTTATTATTAAATCCTTCAAATCCTGTGAAAGTTGGTTACCTCTAGGAGCCATATCAACTTTTTTCCTATTTATGTGTGAATTTTGCATAAAAAACAATCAAAACAAATGAAGTAAATGCAAAATTAAAAAAAAACTCGCCTTTTCTCAGTATTGTGCGTATTTGTCCAAGTGTTACAATTGAATGTTCTAACTGTGTACTTACTTTTGTCATTAAAATTAATGTAATTTTGTAAGCTATCTCCAAAGCAACGAGTTGAGCTTACATAACGGTCCTTTTTTGCATGTTATCAAACTGAATACATGTTGGACAAAAGATCATACATGCTTCAAAGCCAACATGATTCAAATTATGGAGCTATCGCAACAGAAAGTAGTTTAATGCATATTGTGTACTTATTTTTGTGATTGACTGTACGGTTGGGCCAGAAAATCCTCGAGATGTTTTTGAGACATCCATAAACGAACGTTTGAAGTTTTCTTGTGACAGTGTCTGTGACATCTCAAGTGCTGCACACAATAAGCAGCACAGATTAAACATTGGAGCGGAGCAGTCGAGGCTTGGTCTTAAAGCTAAAAGAGTTGTCCAGAAATATTGACTTGGTTTGAGGATTAAGTTCCAAGGCTGATTCTTTAAGTGTTTCAGAGTTGATCTTGAGTCCCACGACTTTTGCCTCTCTCTCCACCAAACAATAAAAGTAACAGTCTTTCAATAAATAAAACAGACTTTCAGTAAAGCACAGCAATTTTTTCCCTTACAACTAACTTGAGGAAAATTTGGTATTCGAATAGGAAAAAAGTTCCCTGGAAATTTTGTTTTACAATACGACTTTTTCGAAATATACATAGTTCCTTTCCCATTTTCGAAAATTAATATTAGGGAAAATTTATTCATAATAAGGCTGATTATTTGTTTACTATTTATAACGGAATGCTGAAAGTGCCAAAAAAAGCTTTCAATATCAGATAGAAAACTTAAAAGCCCTTTATTTGATGTACAATTGTATAATTCGATTCAATTCGAAATTGTGAAAAAATGTCTTTAATCTATAAGAGGCTCTGGGTATAATTGCTTGCAACAAATACAACTGTTATCAACTATAGTTGTGAGTGCCTACCGGCCTAAAATATAGACTGTTTTTCCTTGAAACCACGAAAATATATACGCTTAAGATCATTTTGTATTAGTGATAACAAATTGTTAACAAATAATGCATTTTCTTACGTTGGAACTATACAGAAATGATCCTAGTTTTCATGCATAAATGACGAATTTTCGCTGCTCTCAGATTTTTCATTCCTTTTTCATAAAACCGCTTAACGGATTTCGACCATTTCATTAACAAGAAGTACAAAAACATTCGCGAACGTACATACGCACGCCACCTATACCAACATACGTACATACAAACGCAGACATCATGATATAAGGGGTTGATTCAATTCTAGTGACCTCGACACATGGAGATAGATACGCAATAATTGGGGGCTTACAAATCTGGGAAGTCAACAAGGTTAAACATTTATTTTTATTATAAATCACATGAAATTAGAGAATAAATTCAATATTGTTCACAAAAGGAACAATTTTATCACTTACCAGGTTAGTACTTTGTTGTTTGAAGAGGAACCCTTCTAGATTTTAAATAGGCAAATCGGAGAATCACTTCTTCAAAAATATGGACATCAGCGACAAACTGGTTAGTCTCTCAATTCATACCTAATTCTTTTTAATTTCAAGAAGGATCGTTTCCTACTGCAGTTAGTTACCATTTTGCTTAAAAATGTTTTCAAAGCGGTGCTTACATTTGGAAATATGTCTTCAATTTTGATTTCTTTCAAAAGTTGATATATTTTTAGTAAACGAAAAAATCAGAAAATTCTTTCCCACATTTTTCTCAACTCTTCAGGATTCAGAGTTTTCAAGCTTAAAAATAAATCAAAACTAGCTTTTACCCGCGGTTTGGCCCGCTTTATCCAAAATTAAACCAAATCTATCCCATGGAACCGTACATTTTATCGGGATGAAAAGTAGCCAAACATCCAAGAAAAAATGTAAACAGTTATTAAGTGACAAAAAAACTTGCATACACATTTATTATACAATAAGGGATTTCTCTTTTGTTAAGTTAGACTGACGGCACAGAGCCATCAAATAAAACTCTGTTTTTTTGGTAATAAATATTGGTTATCGTTTCGTGATCTGACAGGAACTAGTGACTTCGTATTTGACCTGAAAGGGGCCACTTTCGATTGCGGGACCCTTGGCATTTGCCAAAATGCCCACTGGAAGAGAGGGGTTTCCTTGTAAATTGTAGATTTTGATGAAAAGAGCTCGATCTGACCTTTCTTTTGATGTGTCATTAGATGAGTTTTAGAAGAATTTATTTTTCTGTCTAACATTTAGCACATGATATTTTTCGAAAATCATGAAAAATTCATTTCGCTAAATTCTACATATTTGATCATGAGCCTACCACTGAAAGCCAACAAAATTTCGAACTCTGGTTGCCGAGATATTTGCATCAGAAGATATTCCTTCTATGGGGTTACAATAGTTAAGCTAAAAAAATGTTGTTTTTAATCATAATTCGGTAACCAGACCTTGTAGATAAGTTTGGTTTTCAGTGACTGATAAAGGGGAAACAGACCTTTGTTCTCGTACATCATATGATCTAGGCTAAGTGGGAGAATTTAGAGATCTATTAAATTGAAATCCCTCGAACTTTTCTTAAGACAGAAATCGAATTAACTTATTTTTTGATTATAACTTTAGCTGCGTTTTATTATTACGATGATCTGATTCGGATCAGATCAAGAAAATAAAATAGCTTCTATCATCAATTTGTTTTTTACTTCAAGTTTGGCAGCTGTTTGTAATTCTTTCATTCTGACAATTAGATCGGAGTTGCCCTACGATAATTTTGTTGAACGATTATTATGTTGTTTTTTTTTAAGGGAAAAGTTTTTGCTATGTAATTGAAAAATATTTCATACCGGATAGATGAATGTGTGAAAGTGGCAGCACAGTTTTCATTGAAAATATACGCCAACGTTTTAACTTGTGTGCGGAAGAAGAACTAATTTTTGGATCACAAAAATTGATCCAAGTGAAAAGCTGGATTTCAATTTGTTGTTGTTACACATATAAATCAATGATCTGATCCGGATCATTGTGATAATAAAACGCAGCTTTAATAGCCGAGTGCTGAAAAAAAAATATTCAATTTCAATTTTTTGTGTTCTCTGGGCAGAAAGTCGCGTTGATTTGAAAACTCATTACTTTGGGCACTGTGGCGTATACTTACCATTCTTATTAAATTATATGGGGATGTAGATTTTGTTTTTAATGACATTGACATTGACATTAAAAGTTCTTCGAACAATTATGTAACAAACTAAAGACGCTCTGAGGTGCAAGACATTAACACAACAGAGAGGAAGAGAGAAAGACAGACACATGGAACAAAAACATGCATTATCAGATATCTACGTGCAACATATAAGGAGACATAGAAGTTGCCTCAGAGAAGCTGTCGATTTTTGTAGAAATAGATTGCTCTCCGGCTTAGCAGCCAACCATAACTACTTCATATTCAATCGAAAGTTTTCTAGACAATAGCCAAATGTCGGTTCGAAATATAGTTTCCTCCGAATACTTTATTTTTTACGTAAAATACATGTCACACAATAAACTTTTTTACTAGAGAAAAACACAAAATTTCTGCAATTAATTAATATTGATGCACACATGTGCATTTTCGGCTGATTAAAAAACGTCATATGTCAACTCCCGACGAGCGCACAACGTCGCGACATGTCGACGACGTAGCCGGTACATATTTATTGCCATATGTCTCATTAATCAATTCTCATCATACAAGTTGAACATCCAGACGAAAGACATAAAAAAAACATACAAATGTAAAGCTTATGTAGATACCTACCTACCTGCTATGCTGTCAAAAAATGCAAAACTGACAGGAATATACTGTTTTGAAACGTCGTTCTTCGTGTTTTTACTGACAAAAAAAAGGGATTTCGCTGACATCATTTCTCTGTCAGCATCAGCCAACAGAGCACCATGCACGGTACAAATATCGTCACTTGGTTGTAGGTAACCTATCATACTTTGCATTATCAGGCGTGCTTCATATCAAGAAGTGGCGTTGCTATGTCTGTACAGGTGGATTTTCTCCGTTGCCTTCTTCTCAACCTACCAACTTGACATTCGGAGTGAAATATATGAATTATGGTTGCATGAAGTTTTCCCAAAGCGAAAGCGCCATGCTCATCTTAAACAGCTCTTGTGTTGCACAATATGTTTCCTAGACACTCGTCTCTTCTGTACCGCACACCATAAGCGTCAAACACGGCATAGTAGACTCATAAAACGGTGCCTTTGCGGTATGGTTGATGTGGCTCTGGCTAGCAGATGGCAAATCACTGTCGGTTGTGGTGATTCACTAAAGAGAATTTTTGCCCAAATTTTTGGCAAAAATATCAAAAAGGTATGTGCATATTTTGTGTACCACCACATTGCGCATTGCCAACAGCCGCTTAACAAAAGTCACAAGCGAGCAAATATTATGGAAAAAAAAGAGTTTACAGATTGGGGACGACATTTACGAGAAAATAATTTTTTGTTTGTCGTTTGTAGGTGGTAAAAAGAGGTCAGTGTCCCCATAAGACTCCACATTGGAAACCGATTGAATGTGGACGAGCGCCAAAATGTCGTTGCACAAAAATACCGAATTATTTATATTTCTATAGGTTTGAAGTATGACGCTAACATTTACTCCACACAGGAGTACACACACATAATATCTTCAAAAATTGAAGGAAAATTTCGGAGTAGGTAAACATTTTATTTTTGAGAAAAATTGAGAGAGAGGTTACACACTTTTATGCCACCAGTGCAGTTTAACGGACCATACACAGATGAGGGCTTTGAATGTGGGAAAGCTACTACAGCGACCCCATTTTCCCTGAATGCGCAATAATAGAAGTTTTTATTTATAACTCAGGTGAAATTCGTTGAGAAAATGTTTTCCAACACAGATTGCAGAAAAAAAGCAAAAATAAAATAAAGCATATGAACGAGTACAGCAAAAGTTATACAAAACATCCCTGTTCGGCCTCGTGGATTTTGAACGTGGCGGCGCCCAATACATTTATCATGTCGGTCGTCGTCGACAAGTTTTTCGATGTGGCAATACTAGGTGTAGTAGGATGCAAGGAGAAAAGCGAAAACGCGTTTTCATCATATAACACATGGTTAGATAGAAAATGTACTTTCACACCTTATCTTACCAACTATATGTAGAGAGTAAATTATGTAAGTAGACATTTTAATGGTTAAGTAGAAGTAGTTTTAGAAACCAAACAGGGCAGGGATTTGTTATGCAATTGATGTTTATAGGTGGAGATTTTAAGTCTTCATCAAGCGGAGTGAGTTTTTCACCATTAAATTGTGCTTACTGTAGGCGTAAGCGAAGAACAACAAGCTCTTTCAGCTTCGAACTTAATTTGAAAACAATAAACTGCATTTGTGCTTTCTACAGTAGAAAAGAGGCACGTGGATATGGGGATAACTTAAAGTGATAGGGTTGCTGGAAGAGGAATATATTTTTATTAGGGGTTAGATGGTAGACATTGCCATGACAAAAACATGATGGTTTTTATTCTAGTAATTAAAGATGCCATACAAAGTGACATTTGCAACAAGGGACTATGTTTTGGTATTTATATCATATGTGAATGTGATATATTAATTATCATGTTACTTCCCAAATAGATGAAAACGTCTGTAGAAATGTGCGACACAAAATATTTTCAAGCAAACACCAACAGCTGCGTTACATTTTCAAAGTTAAAATTTGTAGGGCCAAATAACATTTCCAAAGCTTAAGGAAAACATTTGATATCTATGTCGCTGAAACTGAAGGTAAAACATTGCATATTAGTTCATGATTCTTTTTTGGGAACATACCAGCTTTTGGAGGTTGTTGCTTTTTGATAATTCTAGCTTGAAATCCTTCACTTCCTTAGTAAATAAAACATAAAGTTAAATATTTAGTTGGAAGTGAGAAACCGGAAAAACAAAAATGTTAAAATATTTAATATTTATGGTCCTTTTAAAAATAACGTTCTTGCTGTTTCATTTTTCTATCCTTTCTCAAGCAGTTTTTAATTTGATTATGGTTGCAACCAAAGTGGAAGTAATACTTAAAGTGGGTGGACTTATGCCTCAACCAACAAATTTCTCCAGCCAGTCAGTCCCTAGCTAGCTGTCTGCATTTTCGCACGCCGAGTTGGTTGAGGCCAGTGTCGCTTTACAGCTTACAGTTCGTGATTAAATCTTCTCCTCCATTCACCATTTATTCATACATGAACCGTAGAACTTATCTCTTGAACCGGTCTAGGGTGGTCTCATCCGTTTTTGACAGGGTCCATGCATCTGCACCATATAGCAGGACGGGGCTAGTTAGGGTTTTAAAGAGCATCGCCTTAGTTGTTCTTGAGAAGGCTTAACTAAACAATTGCCTTCTTAGCCCGAAGAAACAGCAATTAGCAAGAGTAGTTTTCCTTCTGATCTCGGCGCGCGCTGGTGTCATTGTCCGTATTGATAGCGGAGAAAAAGTATACAAAGTCCCTAACTACCTTGAAATTATATGCGTATATCGTGAACGTTTAGTCCAAGATGTCGGTGTTGGGTGTCTTTTTTTGATGACAGCATATCGTCGCCTTAATGCAGAACTAGCCTCAGTCCACAATTTCCTGTTTTTGTTTTTTTTTTTTTTTAATGAAAAGAAAGCCAGTATCATTCTGCGCATTCCAGTGTGACGATCGGTGACGTGAAATAACGCCAGATGAAATAACACCAAATTTCAAATTTGGTGTTATTTCGTTTTTCAAACCGAAATACGACCAATTTGGCCTTATTTCGATTTAAAAAAGAAACAACGCCGAAAAAACAATGGAAATAACCCCGAATGTGTTGAAATTAAAAATTTGGCAATATTTCGTTTTCAAAATGGAAATTAAGCCGATATTTTCTAAATTTGGTATTATTTCGGTTTAGAAATAGAAATAAGGCCAAATTGTTCAAAAATGAATTGAATTGAATAATTATTACTTGTTTGTTGTTATGTTTCCCGTTAGTGCAACTTTTGACATATTATGTTGTGAGAAACCTGTTTTGTTGAGCTTTTGTTGCAACCAGCCTCTCATAGTAGTTCGCGGTTCTTTCTATTAAGTGGTCAAAATTCCGATAAAATAAAAAAATTTGTGATAAAAAAAATGCAATTTTGGAATATGAAGTATGTGAAGGCCGAAGAAAAGGCAGTGAATTGATTTATGTCCCGGAAATTAAGCAATTATATAGTTTTAAATCAAACTCTGGCGGTGTTAAAAGATATGTTTGCTACGAAAAAACCTGCAGTGCAAGCCTTGTAATTGACTTTGAGGGCACGAAATTTTGTCGTATTCCCAAAGACACTCCTCATTTACACTCTAACCAAGAGAATTTAAGAGCGAAATTAAGCTTGGCAAGTAGAATCAAAAGAAAATGTGCCGATTCTAATTTAAGGAGGAGCGGTGTGCGGGAAGTTTTTCCAAAATGTCCAAAAAACAGCAACGACATTATTGACATTTTTAATGAAGAAAATGTTATCAAAAGATTTTCATATTCAAAATATGAAAAAGATAAGATGTTCTATAGAGGAACAATCATTGAAGATCATTTTTCGTACTCGCTTTTTATTTCTCCAACAGTTGCGAGAATTATAAATGAGTTACCCCGTTCCACTCAAAGGAGATATCTTTTAGATGGAACATTTAACACCGTGCCAGAATGTGGCTACAAGCAGCTACTTATTGTTCATTTTGCATACAACGAGCATGTAAGTTAATATGCTAATTTGATTCGTTTTATTTTAAAATTATTATTTTATCAATATAATTTTAGACTTTTCCGTTTATTTATGTTTTGATGAGTAACAAATCGGAAGCAATTTATACCCATTTGTTTCAATTTATTGAATCAAATTTTTTCAAATTTGATCCTCATGAGTTTACGACAGAATGTGAGGAATGTTTTTCCTTTGGCTTCATTCAACACCTGCTGGTTTCATTACACCCAGGCTTTGAGAAGAAAAGCAAGCAAAATTAAAAATTTTGTTGAAATAATGAGGAAAAACCACGATATTCATCGAATATTTAAAAAATTATTAGCGCTTCCATTGCTTAGCCCATCGAACATTCTCACAGGAATTAGTTTAATTAAATCTGAAATTGACAGCCAAGCATGTTCACGCAATGCAATAAATGCTTTTAAGGAGTTCCTAATATATTTTCAAAGACAATGGATTGACAAGGTAATTATGTTTTTTCTCTTTCCTTGATAAATTTTAAAATGTTTCGTTAAGTAACTAGCTTTAAATTTTGTTGCTTAATTTGAGCTGCACGATAGCTTAGGGTTTAAAATCGTACCGTAAGGATAAACATAAACTAAGATTTCGATATAACATAAGAACAAATTGAAGAAATAAAAAGATATATGTTAACTTAAACGAAATCCATGTTGACGATCAGATATGTAGACTGAACCAAAATTGGACGCCATTACGAAGGCGTCAATTTGGGGAATCCAAAAAATTCGCGCGAATCTAATACAAAAAATAATATATATGTTTTTTACGCCAAGTTGTTTCATAAAGGAGCTTAGTAGTAAATACATTTTTCATTTTTAGAATCGCTCTCCTGAACATTTTTGATATTGTGACTTAGACTAGTTCTGCATTAAGGTGACGATATAGTATTTTTTGCCCTCGTCAGCCTCTGTCTGTACACTCGCAAAAGCACTGTTGACATCACGCTGCGTTCTCCCAATGATATCAATGTCATCAGCGAACGCGAGTTGTTGCAAAAACTTCTGGAAGCTAGTGCATCTAGTATTGACGTGAGAGTTCTGCACTATTCGTTCCAGTATGATATTAAAGAAGTCGCATGGCAGTGCACCACCTTGTCTTAAGCCTTTTTTGACTTCGATGCCTATGGTGGGGTCGTTACCGACTTTAATGGAGTGCAGTTTATAGGGTCTCTTTCTTCAGGATTGGGCAAACAACGTTGAAGTTCCATTCATCGGGCATGCTCTCTTCCGACCTTATTCTGCAAATGAGGTGGTGCATGCTCTTAACCAAGTCATCGCCGCTAGCTGCCTTAAGGAGTCCGGCAGTGATGCCGTTAGCTCCCACGGCTTTGTTGTTTCATAGCTTAGATTTTGCTATCTTCATTTCTTCAAGGTCGGGTGGACGGAAATCTTGGTTGCGTCGGTCGTCTTCATTGAATTGTTCATTCTGCCTGACAGCGGAACTCGATTCGTCATCGCCGTTTTACAATCTGCAGAAGTGGTCTTTTCATATCCTCAGCATTGACTGTGACTCTACTACGATTTTTATCTGTTGGTCTTTACTATAGCTTCAGTTCGTGTTCGGTAACCTTGAGATATTCGTTTCACCTATTGGTAAAACTTCCGAACCTCATTCCTGCTTTTTAGTTCTCAACACCCTCGACCGATCGCTTTTCATGCTCTCTTTTTTTCTTTCTGTAAAGCTTTATGTTCTTCTCTCTTCTTCTGCTTGTTGAGCTCTTGAGCTGATCTCGTCCTCCTGTGCAGCGCTACGAGACAACTTTGCAGCCCTTTATCGGACTGAACTTTTAGTCTATGCTTCAATCCTCCCCACAGTATTGACAAAAACTAAAGCAACAGTCACACAGAAAAACACGAGAGAAACACCAGTCAAAATGATCTACCAATTCAAACATCACATCGGATCTCATCTACTATAAGGGCGGATAGGAAAATCTGATCTTTTTGCTCCCAAACCAAAACCCAAGCTGCTGTTGTAAAATTAAATTTGTATAAAAAAAGTAATACCTAATAAATTAGGTCACACAATCTATATATATAAAAGAACAGCCTATTTTTTGTGTTCGTTCGCTAACCGAGCACACTGGTTGACCGATTTTTCTAATTTTTTCTCGAAATGCAAGAGGTTTTAGGGTAGAAGGTTTAGCAAAAATAAAATGTATACTTTTCAAATCACAAATGGTCCAATTATTAACAAATGTTAAAAATTTTATATTTCGCACTACAAAAAGAAACTGATCGATATACGAACACTCAATTTAGTTTGAAAATTTTGTCAAATATTTTTTTTTTTCAATTAAAAAATCAAAAAAAAAATGTCAGTGAAAAAAAAATATTTGACAAATATAATTTTTCTTCAACAAAAAAAAAAAGAAACTAGGAAATTATATTTGAACTAGGTGACCCGGCAAACGTTATTTTGATATATGAGATTTCTAGAGTATGAAAATATGTTTGTATATCTTATTTATTTTTAGTGGATACCGATACGTATTTGTTAATTATATTGTTATTTGTTATTTATAACGTTTTGAATGTTGATGGAATGTGTCATTAATAAAATTTAATCAACACTAACGAACTGGAGGTATTCCACGTATAATTATTGTCTGAATGAAAAACATGGTGTGCTCAAATGTAAGCAACAATTAGACATTATTTAGCTTTGAGTCAATAGTCATTGCAATTGCCAATCTTATGGGGAATCGAATGCTTTCAAATTGAAATGCGCCAGTTGCTTACGAAAAAAACGTTTTGCGAATAACGCATTGCCACAATTGAATTGGTTGCTCGACAACAATACTACGTTAAGGACAATAATAAAATTGCATTCCATTAAGAATATTTGCGCAAACAATTGAGCCGAAGTTAAACGATCAACAAAAGTACCTATGTGTATGACACCATTAGATATGCAAGGTGTGATCAGACTGAGTAGTGATATATATTTTTGCGATGCACCCGGTGGAATGGGGAAATCATTTTTGGTATCATTAATTTTAGCATCAATAAACTCCTCTTCTGGAGTTATGAGCACATTATTAGACTTAAAACTGACATTACAATATTTCAAAAAAAAATGTGCACGACTGGGTCGTACGAACTTGCTCCTGCATGCTGAAACTAAATATTTATGATTACTTAAATTGCAAAAAGTAGTGTTAAAATAAGAGATATACTATAAGCAATTCTGATTACACTCTTACTTACAGCTTACACGTAACTAACAAAAAAAAACTCAATATATAAAAATAATTAGAATTCATTAAGAAAATTAAAATTTGAAAATGAACCTCGTAAAAACATTTCATTCCAAAAATTTAAATTGCAAACAAATTCAAACCTCATTCTTGATTTATTGAATTTTTTTTTTGAAAATCGTCGGAGCCGTTTTTTTTTTAAATTAATTTTTTATATATAAAATTTTTCAAAAATGTTTTAAAATTAATTTGGGTATGCAGTTTTTAAGACCATGTAAATATACATATTATACTCCAACTTGGATTCTTAAAATTGATCCGTTTTTGAGATACAGAATTTTGAAAAAAAAAAGTTAAAAATATTTTTTAAAAATCCAAAAAAAAATTTGAAATTTGTTTGAAAACAAAATATTATTTGATTAATATATACGTACTTTCGAAAAAAAATTTTACGCTGATCGGACTTTCAGTTTTCGAGAAAATCTAATAACAAAAAAACGGTTCTATGGGAGGTACAGTTTTGGAGCAATACAAAAAATTTTTTTTTACATAAAATACATGAATGTTTAAAAAAATTAAACTCAAGAAAGTTTAAAAAAAATCTATCGGGGCCGTTTTGGAGAAAAAAAAAATGTTTTGGTTTTTGGCCAAAAAAATCGTATGGTGGCTACCCTAAATTTTGATCTTAAAACAAAAATAAAAAAATTTGGATATGACTTTTTGCTCAAACCTCTAATTTTCAAATTTGAAGTCAATCGGACCATAATCTCCAAACTCGTTTTTCAGTATAG
>CAKKXW010000004.1:47219093-47312258 GCA_920937365.1 Sphaerophoria rueppellii
ATTCAGAAGTTTTTGTCTTCCCATTCATCTCTGGATGGAATGGATAACTGGAAGTTTTTACCAAATTGGGGTTTTGGAATGAACCGAAGAAGTTCAAAATGATGTAATGTCCCACATTATTGTTGGTCCATTGAGATGAGGAAGGCATTGAGTCTTACAGCTGTACTCGTTGCCACTTGTTTGCTAAAAATGTCGAGGGTCGTCAGATGGAGGAGAGTTTCTAACGCTGCTTAGGGTGTGGTTCTCAATGCCCCGCTTATGCAGAGACATGCAGTGCATTGGACTCAGCTGAGTTTGTCGCAGTAAGTGACTTTCTCCAGTGCAGTCCACCATACTGCAACCCCGTACATGAGTATTGGTCGGATGACCGATGTGTATAGCCAATAGGTTATGCGAGGTTGAAAACCCTATTTGCTTCCTATGGCTTTCTTGCAAGAGAAAAGAGCTACTGTAGCTTTCTTAACTCTTTCCTGAATATTACGTTTCCAACTAAATTTTTTTTCCAATATTAGACCGAGATATTTGGCTTCATTTGTAAAAATTAGTGGTACACCTTTTATTGAAGGAAGTATAATTATTGGGATCTTGTATTTCTGTGTAAAAAGGACGAGGTCTGTTTTTTAAGGATTAATACTAAGTCCACAGTGATCAGCCCATCTAGTGAGCATATGAAGTGCGTTTTGGAGGAGGTCTCTCAGTGTATTAAGATGTTTTCCTGTGACGGCGATAACAACATCATCGGCATACGCAATCACTCTGTAGCCTTCCTTCTCGAGGGATATTAGCAGTTCCTTAACTACTATGTTCCACAGTAGGGGGGACAGAACACCACCTTGCGGAGTGCCTCTGCTGACAGACCTTTTCGTACAAAAATCCCCCATCTTAGAGTTGAGATCTTGCTTTTTAGCATTAGATTAATCAACTCACAGAGTGAGTATTCGACGTTTAGGGTTGTCATAGCAAAAGTGATATCAGATGTATCAACGTTGTTGAAAGCACCTTCAATATCCAGGAAGGCAGTATTCGATAGTTCTTACCAGAGTATGCAAGGCTGTTTATACCGATTTCCCGTTGCAGTAAGCATGCTGAGACATCGATAGTCTCTTATGCTATTATGTATATATGAATATCAATCAATCGTTCCAGCGTTTTGAGAATGAATGATGATAGGCTAATAGGTCTTAGATCTTTAGGGTTGACATGCGAGCATTTGCCCGCCTTGGGAATGAGGAATATAGACCAGATTTAGACAACTTTTGAAGATCATCTCAATGATGGGCAAAGTTATATCGATGGTATATTGTAGCTCAGCTGGAACGATTTGATCTGGACCTGGAGATTTGTAAGGTTTGAAACTATTCAGAGCCCATGTCAATTTGTCCATTGTAACAAGACCTTGACCTTGCGCTGTAGGTAGGATCAATTTCAAGGTAGTAAAAGAGTTTACTCCATCTTTAGTTAATTCAGTTTGGCCAAACAACTGAGTTTAAAAAACAGGAAATGAATGGGCACTGTCAAATTTTTTTTTTTCGGCGGAGGTTTTCGAAGAAGGTTCAACTGAGAACTGTACGAGCTGTACCAAGATGTGAATTGACTCGGAAAGCCAAGAAAAGATGACTTCATTTGCTGAATCATCTAGTAGATGGGAGACAAAGCTCCAGCCAAGAAAGTCGTCTCTTCTCTGCGGATAATAGATTGCTTGTTTTTGACGACTGAAGAATGCATGCTAGGTACCGTCACGATGCAAAAATTGGTGTATCTTAGGCTGAGTGGTTAGGTGCGTTGGCGGCTAAGCAGAACGTCGTCGTGGATTCGAGTCCTACTCATGCCCACAGTTTATATTTCATCTTTCTCCGGCACTGCCTCTTGCGAAGAACTTACAAAACTTCCAAGAGTATCAATCCGTCATGAAAAAGTGCTTCTCAACTTTGCCATTCGGAATCGGCGTTAAATTGTAGGCCCCCTAAATTCTTCACACGCATCCAGAGAATTGTTGATGAGAGTAAGCCACTTAGGCCTTAGCTCTTCAAAAGCTGTCGCGCCACTCTCTCGCACTTTTCTCTTTCTCTCTCTCAGGCTGAGATACTACATTGAATGGGATCCGCTCCGGGAATATTGCGACTAGTTCTTTCACCCATCCAGCTCGTTGGATAATGCTTTTCTATAGCGCAACCCATGGCTTCGGGTCCTGATCCAGATAATGTTTCCAACAAAAGTTTCGTCTGCCCACTGTCACCTCCTTTGCATAATATCGCAAAGGAGTTTTTAGCCAGGGTCCTTGCTGTTCATTTTAGCGCTTAAGATCTTAGAAAAACTTAAATTTGTTATACATCGTTCTACAAGAAGATCTGGAACAACTCATATTTATTTCTCAAATTAACCTTCCTTACAAATTCGACTAAGGTCAGTGCCAGGCTGAAGAGTAGGAAGAATAATTCATCAACGTGGGCATTTGGTTTCAATATTCAACAGCAATTCTTATCAAAACAATTTTATCCAAGGAGATTCAACTCATATTAAGGAAACAACTATAGATGCATTCTCTTCAAAAAATTGGAAAATATGTTAGCGAAAATAAACAGCTTTTCATGTAGATCTTTTTTCGTAACAATCCACAAGAGTGGAATTTATTTTTTTAGCTTATAGCAATCTTCTCTTGAGTGAACATTTCGAAAAAGCCTCACCACCCATACCAGAAAGAACTTTTGGCAATGGACGAACTAAAACTCGAACCAATAACCCTCAAACATATAGACATGGTATATGCCAAAGAGAATGAAAAACCCTAACGTGGCATAAAAATGCAACCCAAGTTATCCTATTTGCAAAACTGCACGTATAACTACAGTAAACTTCATAGGTACAAAATATTGTATGACTTGAAAAAAGCACAAAAGATTGGAAGAATGAGTTTTTTTTGGTATGAAACGACGACGACTAGGAAATGGGAACAGGGGCATGGAAATGGAACATTATGAAACACTTTTCAGAACGATACGACCAACGAAAATGGTTGTGCGGTTGTGTTGATGGCTGGAACATGCACTTTAATAAATATGAACGAATGTTGGGAAATGACATTTATTTAGCCAGTTATGGTTGAAATGTTTGCTTATTTCTGCTTTCTCCTCTTTTTTTTTTGTCTGCACTCTTCTATTTTTGAGTTTTACCAAATATCATTCCCTTTGCATGGAAACGAATGACTGACACAATTTTCATTTTGGTTAGGTTATTTTTCCAGCTCGTGTCCAATTTGGAACAGTTGTGTAAATATTTTGTGGAAACTTTGACAACTATTTTAGAGTTTTTGTTTTGAGTTTGTTTTTAAATGAAGAAAAAGTTTGCTGCAGAAACATTATTAAATTATATAAATGTGAGATATATGTGCAAAAGAAAGGTCAATTACTACCACACCTGTTTGTCTGTAATGTATACTTGGACATGATTTCATCAGTCAACAAATTTTTTGGATTATTTTTTTAAGGTTTCAATTTACACAAAACTTATAATTGTGTGAATAAAAACATTTTTTGTAGGATTTTGGATTTTTTGGGAAGTTTTCGTCCTTGCACATGTCCTTTAATTTGCTGATGGTCGAGGATTAGACAAGGAACTATATATTTGTCAAATATTTGCATTAGAGGCCATGTTTCTGTGCGAAATCAACTTCTTTGCTGCTGTATTGCCTTTTTAGTCAAGATTGGCAAGAGCAATTCTTTACTGTTGCTCACGTATTCTTGATGCTCTCTTCACTGTTTAATTGGTTAGTTCTTATCAGATGGCAAGTTATAACTACAGTAAATGGCATCTGATATTTGACAGCATTTGCGCACGGTGCAGGGAACTAACTTCACTGGGAACTATCTTCACATGGGAATCAACTTCACTGCAAGTGGGAAATATCTTCTCTTTTTTCTGGTGAAGTTATATCCCAACTATGGTGGGAAATAACTTCATCAGAAATTTGTGTGAAGTTAATTCATGCCCGTTATTCAAAGATTTTAAGAGAAATAACCAGAGGAATGAAAAAAAAATATGAATATATGAATTCAAAAATGCCATGTGTTTGATAATAAACAGCCAGAGTAGACAAAGGGCTTATGTTCATAGTTTGAGCTTCAGATTCTAATAAATCAAATGCTTTTTGTATATTACTTACTAACTTACGGTGGCGCTACAGTCCGTAGTGGACTTGGGCCTCAATCAACAATCTCCGCCAGCTAGCTCGGTCCTTAGCCAGCTGTCTCGAGTTTTGTACTCCACTTGAGTGCGCCACCTGAGTCGCGGTCTTCCTCTCCTCCTTCGTCCCTCGGGAATAGTGTCGAAGGCTTTTTCGGGCCGGAGTATTGGTGTCCATCTGCTCTAAATGACCGAGCCATATGAGTCTCTGGAACTTGACCCTTCTGACTAGGTCCATATCATTGTACAACCCGTAAAGTTCGTTGTTATATTTTCTTCGCCATTCCCCTCCAATGCACACGGGACCAAAGATGACCCGAAGAACTTTCCTCTCGAAACAGCCTAAGGCACTTTCATCCGATTTTGTCAAGGTCCATGCTTCTGCACCATACAGCAGTACTGGGATGATGAGGGTGTTGTACAATTTTACCTTGGTTGATCGAGAGAGGGCTTTTCCACTCAAGTGCTTTCTTAGCCCAAAGAAACAGCGATTAACAAGAGTTATTCTTCGTCTGATCTCGGTGCTGGTGTTATTGCCCGTGTTTATAACGGAGCCTAGGTAGACAAACTCCACTTCTACCTCAAAGTTGTGTGGAGTTCTGCACTATCTTCTCAAGAACGATGTTAAAGAAATCGCACGTCAGTGCATCGCCTTGTCTGAATCCTTTTTTGACGTCAAAAGATTCCGTTAGCTCGTTGCCAACCTTAATGGAGCAGCGTGAGTTCTCCATCGTCATTTTGCACAAGCGCACGAGCTTGGCAGGGATGCCAAAACTAAACATAGCTTTATACAGTTCGTCTCTGTAGATGCTGTCATACGGCCTTTAAATCGATGAAAAGGTGGTGGGTATCGATTTGGAGTTCATAGGTCTTCTCTAGGATCTGCCGCAACGTAAAAATTTGGTCGATGGTTGACTTTCCTGGCCTGAAGCCACATTGATAAGGACCAATCAGATTGTTGACGAAAGGCTTCAGACGTTCACATATTACGGTAGAGAGGATCTTGTAGGCGATTTTAAATAGACTGATTCCACTGCAGTTGGCGCAGTTTAGAAGATCTCCCTTTTTTAGAATCGGGCATTGTATATTGTATACCAGGAGTTTTTTGTGTGATTTATACATATTGGCACTGATTCTCAGCTTTGGTTTAGTATCGTACATTTTGGACTCCCTTCTGCGGATTGCCCGCATATAATAGAACCAACATTCTTTGAGGTCCACTTCGAGAAATATAATATTCAAAGCGATTTTTTTTATTTTCACACCCCAAATTTCTTTGTTTTGCAAAAAAAAAATTCCCTCGCTTTGCTCGCCTTCCAGTACTACAGTATAAAGTAATTACTCTTGCACAATTTTCCACTATCATCTTTTTTTGAATGGTGAAATTTTAAAATATATTTCACAAAATTTTCAAACGGAATTGGGTATTTAATTCGCTTAGTTCATATTTTCTTGTGTTAGGAAATGTATAATGTATGTATAAATGTATTATTTTGACATTTGCACTATTTGTGATTTGAAAAGTATACATTTTGTTTAAGAAAATCGGTCAAATGGTTTGGCTGGTTAGCGAACGTACAGAAAAAACCTATTAATTTATTTAGATTCAAAGAAAAATGTACTCTTAATGACTAACTTACAATGCGAAGCAAACTTTTCAATGCAAACATTAAAACAGAAGAGCATCAGGGACCACACGAATCATTCTTTTACCTACCGCACCACTGGAAATTATTTAGTCATTGATTTTGAGGTGAAAGTAAACTACGAAACATGGCAATATTTTGTAACTCATATATATTTAAGTGAAATAAATTCCAACTTTCTGTGGGAAATAGCTTCACATCAAAATGAAGTTAGTTAAGCATGCTTTACACGATATGGATTTTCCATATGGACTGTCACCATTTCCATATGGAATATTATACAAATCGTGTAAACGTATTAAAAATCCATATGGAAATTACAGATGGAAATTCCATATGGAATTTTTTCATTTAGAACTGTTTCTAAATTTCATCTGTACACAAACGTAATCGAATTTTTCAAACGACAAACATAGTATATTTTAAAACATGGGAGTACGAAAAAGAAGGGATTGAATGTTATTTTGTGTTTCTTTTTCATAATAGGTACTTTGAATGAAAAAAAATGTTTTGAAACTACAAACGAAAAATCCAAATCGTCTAAATGCTTATCGGATTTTACAAAAAAAATTCAATTTGACATACATATGAAAATACGTTTGGAAATAAGAAGTGACAGTCCATATGGAAAATCCATATCGTGTAAAGCACGCTTTAGGATATAACTTCACCAGAAAAAAATTGAAGATTTTTGCCACTTGAGGTGAAGTTAATTCCCATGTGAAGGTGGTTCCCAGTGAAGTTAATTCCCTGCACCTTCGCGCATATTCATATCGCAGATTGGGGTAAATTATTGCACAAATTCCCCCACAGTATTTTGCACTGGGTGTATTCAAACCACAAAAACCACTGTGTGTGTGTGAGATAAAACTGAGCCAATAGCATTGGCCTCATGCTATGAGACTATGACTATAGCTGCAGAAAAGATACTGATTGTAGCGCCACCTGCCGGGATTATTTCTCAATCTTAACCATCGAGGGCACCACCGGGAAGCATATCAAAGAATCATTCGCATCGGTGCAGTCGTTATTATTATTATTTATTTAATTCGTTAATTGTCTAACTTTAATAAAAACATATAGCTATTTACATAATTTTAATTTAAAAAAATTTAATTAACCTAGAAAATAAATACTATTATTTATTAAAAAAAAAGATGAAATTAAATTATAAAACTCATTGAAAACTGAAATCATTTGATTCAAAGGGCTTTTTATACCATAGTTAGTTCTGCTAAAAAAAGGACATAAGGCTATCCGTCTTCTTATGCTAGTTAGAATATAACTATAATTTAGACGATTCAGAGCTGTTGGGGATGTAATCGAACCATTAATTACTTTGAAAATGAAACAAAATTGGAGATATTGTCTATGTTGTGAAAGTGTAGGGAGGTTTATAAGCAAGAGTTTGGAAGAGAAATATGGAGGTGGTGTTGATATTTGGGGAAACGGAAGAGAACGAAGACAAAAACGTATAAATCTATTTTGGATGCTTTCAAGTCTGTCTATATGGACTGAATAGTATGGTGCCAACATAACACAGCCGTATTCAAGTATTGACCTGACAAATGATACATAAAGGAGATTTAATACGTAGGGTTCACGAAAGTCACGAGAAATATGTTTAGTAAATCTTGTTAGCTTTTTTAACTATAAAGTTATAATGGTCACAAAATGTTAATTTATTGTCAAGAATAACACCTAAATCAGAGAAAACGGAAAGCTTACAAAGGGGTGAAGAATCTAATAAATTGGTATAATCTGTAATTGTTTTTTGGCGTGTAAAACACATAGTTTTTGTATTGCATCATTCCCTAAAACTATGAAGATCATCTTGAAGCTGTGAGCAGTCATTAATAACTTATAGATTTGAAAATCTTAATGTCATCAGCGTATATTAAAACGGAGGAGTTTTTTATGTTATGTTATTTATATATAAGATAAATAAAAGGGGACCTAAATGGCTCCCCTGTGGAACACCAGAGTTGACGAAAAATTGGTCTGAGAGTTCATTTCTGAAGATAACACTATAACTTCTGTTCTTAAGATAAGACGAGATCCACGTCAAAAATTTGTCGTTGAACCCTAAGGCCTTAAGTTTTTGGACTATAGTCGTGTGACACAATTTATCAAAGGCCTTACTGAAATCTGTGAATACGCAATCTATTTGTTTACGGTTTTCAAAGGAGTCAAGGCAAAAGGAAGTGAAATGAAGCAGGTTTGTAATTGTTGATATATTTTAGACGAAACCATGTTGATTTTCACATACAATTGATTTACAAAAAAACGATAACATCTTACAGATAATGGACTCAAATAATTTGGGAATAACGGAAAGTTTGCCAATCGGCCGGTTGTTCGTTATTTCATTCTCCGTTTAGGAGGAATTCAGTGATATAGGCACGTACAGTTGAGTCTTATACAGATACTAGCTGACCCGGCAGACTTCGTACTGCCTCAAATAAAAGACCTAGACTTTTGTACTCCGCTACCCACTACCCGAAATCCGCTACCAGCTACAGGCTACAATACTCCTCGCTACACAGGCATATTTCATGAGCAGCTTCGTCAATTTTGTAAAAAATACTTAAGATTTGGTACATTGGTGGTACACCATAAAAAAATAAATCGGTCAAGCCGTTTCGGACCAGTATAAACATAAAACTGTAACATAAGAATATTATATATTAGATATAGATTAATTAAAAAACAAAAATGTTTGAAACATTTTAGTCAAAAACACTTAGAAAGGTTAATCGACCGCAGTCAAAAGACTTTTTGACTAAAACCAAACTCACTTTAGTTTAACGGCTTTTTACTGATTAATTGACTAAAGCCAGTCAAAAAATACTGCAATTAACAAATGTATAGTCAATTAAATGCAAATATTTAAAATAAGTACTTACTGGTGACTGCTCCTTTCGAATTAAAGTACTTGCTTTATCAAATTACTGTAGTCTTTTAAACTTTGTCTATGATGATTCAATTCAAAGTCTTTTCTTGCATATTGCATTGCATTTCAGAAACTTAAAATAATACCTTCTTTTAAATTGAATATTATTTTAAAATGAAAGGCATACAAATAAACAGCCTATAACTTACACGAAACTAAACAAAATATAATTGCAGAATTATCAGGTATTCAAGCTTTAAGGACAGCGGATAACAGAGCAACATATTATGTCGCATATCAAAATAAAGTCTAACAACAACAATGTATCCAAAGACAAGGCCCAAGTTGGGTTCAGTAACATTACGCATAATGATCTAAACTCTCCTCCTTTTCCATCCGATGTAGGGGGAGAGGAGTACTTGACATTCATATAATTATGTACATATGAACATGTAAAATCTATTTGAGCTGACTTTGAAATACATACATTAAATTTCATTCTGTGGATGTGGCAGCTAACTTTCGTATACAAGAAGCCAGTGTACATTTTTGAGGTTTGTTACAAATAACACTCCCTCAGCCAACGTTAAATGGGCGACTTAAAAAAGAGGACACCCAGCAAAAACAGCTTCAAACATTCCTTGTGTGTGCTGTGTTGCGTGATGTGTATTGTGTGAGAACTTTCTGCCCAAAAATCTGACTGCAAAATACTGCCTATTTCTGGTTTGGCATGGATGGCTGGCGTGCCTGTGTGAGATACACTCTGTTTTGTGTGTAATTCTAAAATGAACTTCAGTCCTCTTCATACAGGAAGGATATACACTTGTTCACAAGCCCTTGGTACAGCACCATGAAATAATCATAGGGAAAACGAATTACTGTCGTTCTGTTGCACGTCATTGTCCTCGTTTTCATGTGGAGACGTTGGCTGTTCAACGGAAGGAAAACACAAGTTTTCCATTAAAGTCCTGCCTAACGTTTTTGGTTTTGCTGTTGAATTCCCACAACTCTCCTATCACAGAACTATCTAAAAATAACAAATGCGTTCTAGGGCTCCAGTGTGTATGGTTAGAGAACTTTGGCCTTGTTCGAATAGGATATAACGATGAAAGTTCAAAGTGCTTAGTTGCATACTTTTAACAGCCTGATTGGAGTTTAAGAACGATCTGTGGTGTATGTGGTGTTGATATGAATTGAATTGATTGGAATGCATTTGACCGGCTTTTTCATGACATCAACGACCGAAACACCTATACCTTGAAACTTTTTTGTGCTGACCTTTGGACTCTAACGTAACTGAAAGTGTAAGCATTTCAGCAATGTTTGAATGTTTATAAGATCTTTTGGTTTCAGTAGAAAAAAAAAATGATAGACTGACGTGACAGCACTTGAAGACCCAAAGCCTAAGTGGCTTACTCTCTCTGGGTGTGTTTGAAGAATCGAGGGGACCTACAATTTTAATTTTTAACGCCGATTCCAAAGGGCAAAGTTGAGAAGCAGTTTTTCATGACAGATTGATACTCTTGAAAGTTTTGTCACTTCTTCGCAAGAGGCAGTGCCCGTGGTTGCTTATCAGCCAACGCACCTAACCACTAAGCCATGGACAGTTTCAGTAGAAAAGGACGGTCTATTTTCAAGTTTCTTTCACTATGTATGAGTAAAAATATTCACGAAAACAAAATATATTTGGTTTTTCTTTATTGTAAACAAATTAAGAATTAATGTCCAAAATTAGTTAAGGTGGCCCTAAAATCTGGAACAGGACTTCCTGTTCTAGTCAGCATAATTATAGCTAGCCGCTCCTTTTTTGCACACCTTTAGTGACTTTCATAGTGTTATTCTTGCTCTAATTCTATATATATAAAAGAACAGCCTAATTTTTGTGTTCGTTCGCTAACCGGGCACACTGATTGACCGATTTTCCTAATTTTTTCTCCAAATGCAAGAGGTTTTGGGGTAGGAGGTTTAGCAACAATAAAATGTATACTTTTCAAATCACAAATGGTTCAAATGTTTAAAATGCTAAAAAATTTTATATTTCGCACTCCAAAAAAAAAAAAGATCAATATATGAATACTCAATTTCGTCTGAGAATTGTGACAAATATTTTTATTCGATCGAAAAAAAAAATGTCAGTGAAGATATGAAATTATATTTGAAAGCTGACATACCAAACGTTGTTTTGATGTATGAAATTTCTAGAGTATGAATATACATATGTATATCCTATTGTTTTTAATGAGTGCGTTTCTGGTATATGAGTATGTGAGAGGTAGATAGGCTTATTTATAATGTTGTGAACGTTGATGGAATATGTCAATAATATAGTTTGATAACATGGTGTGCTCAATTCTAATCCACAAACAGACATTTTTTGACCTTGAGTCAATAGTTATTGTCATTGCAAGTGCCAATCTGCTAGAGAATTGAATGCTTCCCAATGCAACTGGCACATCTGTGTACACAAACGTTTTGCGAATAAAGCATTGCCACAATTGAATTGGTTGCTCGAAGTCGTGCAGCGTTAGATGTTTTTGATGAAGCACTACTTCGTTAAAGACACTAATCAAATTGCATTGGATTACGAATATTTGCGCAAACTATTGAGACGAACTAACATGATCAACAAAAGTATATATGTGTATTACACCATTATGCAAGATGTGGTCAATCAAAGTATTGGTTAATATTTTTGAGATGAACCCTTACCTTACGTTAAGCCTTTAATCCCACAACCTAAAAAATTTAGAGCACTATATCTTGTGGCTGCTGAGGACAAGATTATATTCCACGGTCAACTAATGCAGACGAATTGAGTTGTTTAAAACCATCTATTTTATGGAGGTATTTCAGGAAACTTACATTTGCCAAAAATGTTCGTGTGCAGTTACTGAACGATGTATCTGCAGCAGAATTTCCTAAGCAATTATTGGACATTGAAGTGGAATAATTTCACTTGATTCTAAAGGCCGAATTTCACTTCCAAACAATTTTTATTGTAATGAAAGTCCAAAGCAACAGTTGATTCAAGATGTCTTTCCAAATGTAAGGAAAATTAAAAAATCACGTTTAGTTGAGCTGAAGTGCAATATTAGCTGGTGCAGATAAAAGTCTTTCTAAAATCGATGCAACAATTTATTTTGAACGAGATAAATTAGTGGACAGTTTTTTGGTCACAAATAGTTTGACGGAATTACAAAAATGAAAACGATGTAGAAATTTTTACGACGAGACGGAGTTTTTGAATTTTTTTGATTCATATTCCAGGACTGCCACCACATTTTTTTTACTCTGAAAGTATGAGCGTCAATTTCTATGTTGATTGATCAACTTAAACTTTGCAGTAGTACAATACAAGCCGTAAAGAAGTCAATGGCAAATGGGTTACCAGATATGTCATTTGATTCTAAACGTCGTCAGTTTCCTATTCGACTTGCATTCCCTGTCAAAAATAAATAAGACGCAAGGTCAATTGTTAAAAATATGTGGTGTTGATTTAGAAATACCATTTTTTTTCATGGTCAACTATACAGGGTATCCTGTAATTTGTCTGCCATCCTTTGGAATGTGATTCTTGGTCATATTCTATAATTATCGTTTTTAAATAAAGTCTGATTTCTTATTTTTTCATTACTTTTTGACGAATTAAAAAGAGGCTAACTTTGGTGCACCCTTCCCTGACTCATGTTAAGGTCAATTTTTAAATGGTATTCAATTTTTTCTTGCTCGAACAAAATTTTGACTTTAATTCAATTTTTTGCAAATAATGTGTAAGGAACACAAAGTTTTCTTAATTTTACCTAATGAACAAAAAAATTATTAAATAAAATCTCATTGATAAGCGTATTTAAAACCCATACATTTTATTATACTTGAAAAATCTAAAACAGGAAAGAAAACCGAATTTAGGGTTTTTTTTTTCAATATTTTTATTGTAGCTCTTCAAAATTTCACAAAAATTGATAGTTTCAAGAAAATAGTTAAATTTGGGGTATGTTTAATGGGTACATGAACTAAAAAATTGATATAAAAGAATTGAAAAACCAATAAAATTCATCAGATTAGCAAAAACAGACACAATATTTCTAGGAATATTGTTCCATTTCTGCAAATCCATCGAATACCGTATTCTTCATCCAGCCAATCCCTAATTTCACGACCGTTGTTTGCTGAAGCCCTGCGAAGCGGGCAGGGAATTCGCTAGTACTAGTATAAGCAGCAAAAAAAAATCAAACGACTTCAACGTTTCTGCACCAAACATAAGGATTTTACTAGTTTAAGTGGCTCAACAGAGAACTTTTATTATTCATTTAATTTTAGCACTCGATCTGTAGCGCAAGAAAATCTTAAACTACCACAACGTTAAAACAGTATATTATTTTATTTAACTATATTTGTATACTGATGACGTTCAGCTGTATTTCAGCTCTCCACTTGGTTTATTCGAACATGGAGCGTTCTGCGTTAATGAAGGACCTTAAGAGAGTTACAAATTCATCTTTGTCAAACGGACTAATGTTGAATGAAATAAATCCAAATGTGTTGTCATTTATAGAAAATTTCTTGACCTTTCTTATTTTCCACCGATTTTTTTGAGCAATGCTCCAATGGAATATGTGGTTACTGCAAAAAATCTTGGTGTGACTTTTAATCGTTTCTTGACTTGGGATGATCATATCAATGGAATAGTTGGCAAGGTCTATGGAGTACTCCGTACATTATGGGTAACACAATCTTTCACTCCACCAAAAACACGTTTGCTTCTAGCTAAAACCCTGGTTATACCTATCCTAGTCTATGGTTGCGAAATCTATTGTAACTGCAGCTTCATTAGCAGGCGAAAACTTAATGTAGCTCTCAACTCAATCATTCGTTATGGCTTTGGATTGCGACGGTTTGATAGGATATCTAATTTTGCTCCGAAATTATTGGGCATGCCTTTCGAAAAATATATAGAATTTCGTAGTATAATTTTGCTTTCTGACATACTTCTCACACGCCAACCACAATATTGTTTTGAGAGAATAAGAACCGGGTCTTTAAACAGATCTCATCAGTTTATTATCCCTCCTTACGCACAATTAACATCGTAACGTCAATTTTTTCTAATTTACTGATGCTGAAATTTCATACCTAATCAATTGACCATAGACTTTACATAGCCTCACAGAAAATAGTATGACGATTTTAAATCGCTGCCAATCGAGTGCACCATTTCTTGAAATAACACGCTCACCAAATTTGATTTTCAATAAATCAATATTGACGTGTTCTGTAAGCTTGTAGCGCCGGGTGTCCTGTTAAAACCACATATTTTCCAAGTCAATACCATCCAATTCAGGCCAAAAATAATCAGTGAGCATCGTGTAATAGCAATTTCCATTCACAGTAACGTGTCGATCTAGTTCATTAACCAAGAATTACGGTAAAATAATGTCGCCTACCTATAAACCAAATCAAACTACAATTTTTTCTGGACGCCGGACCAATAAAACATATTTGCTTATTGAGCCAAAAATTAGCTTCATCGCCGGAGATGATTTTTCGATAAAAATCCATTTCATTTTCAAGTTGATGTGCAGCGCAATTCACGAACGTAAGACCCTTATAGTAGTACATATATTTGTTAATCGACTTTAATATTAAATAAAACACCGTGAGCTGAGCTGATGACCGCACCGTTTTGCATCCAATTTGAAACTGTCTTTATTTTCATATTTTAAACAAGAAGGAGAAGATAAAAGGAAAAGAGAATAGCGTTTGTACAATGGAAGTAGGGGTGAAGTCTATAAATAGCATAAGCAGAAATAACGATCTGTTGTACATATGTATATGTATATTGAAATGACAATCGGTTTATGTTATTGTATCAGTAAGAGTAATCGTGTTAGGAACTAAAATACAGAAAGATATTATACAACGACAGTAGGATAGCATGCAGTATCTCACACAGTAGTAACTACTACATTATGATGGTCAAGCGGTTTTAGCTCAATCAACAATTCAATCTTTTAAGCATAGAGGAGGTATTCCTAGAGTCGCAACTCAAGACATTTTACTCTCTTTCGACTAAAAAAATTAAATTTGATAAAATATACTACCCAATGTAAATGTATAGGCTTTTCAATGCATTTCAAATGGGAGACCGAACCAATACATTTGCAATGGGTAGGCCTGTGTGCTGGGCTCAATAAGGTGAAAAGCCTAGGCTCAATTTTTAAAGCCTGCGCTCAAAATTCAAAAATAAGAGTCAGTTAAATTCAAAAATTTAAAAAATAAAAAATAATTGTATGAAATTCATGTTTTTAGTATTTAAATAACAGTACAAAGTGCAGTGCATAGTGTTTTTTTGCTTTTTAAATGGAATTCAACTATGATTTACGAATAAAAAACTAAAAAAAACACATTTAACCACGTTGGCAGAGTTTATTTCACCCTTAAAACAGTGCGGTCATGTCCTATTGAATTTTTTTTCACCTCTTTCACAGATTCACGGACACGAAAAATAAGAGTAAATTGAGAGACTCACCACAACATTTTTTGGACAGTGATTTTTTAAAAAAGAGAGCGAGTTGCGACTCTAGGTAAATAGATTCTCTATGCCTTTAAGGATGCAGAGAAGGATATTTTCGCACAATGACGTCACGTCCAATTCTTGAGAACGACGAGTAATCGCTTGCTATGGGTCATTTTCAACTGAAGCATTTGCGGTAGCAATATTCGGTCTCACATGTAATTCAAATTTTTCCACTAAACGAACAATTGTTGATCTAGGCTGGGTGGAGGTAGAACTCTTAAATTTGTGGCTTAGGGCTTCGGATTTTAATAATTTGTATACGTTCTTCGATCGTATACCTTTCCATAGTTAAATGACAAACCATATTGAAGAGAAATGTGAAGAGAACAAGAAAAAATATGGCCCCTATTAAAAAACCCGTTAGAAAAGTGTGCAGGTATATTTGATTCCGATTTCTACTCCAACTTCAAATCTGGAATCAATATTTGCTTTTTTTTAGAACAAGGACTGTCTTCTCGTGCCATGTGAACGCATTTAGAATAGTCCCAACCAAAAAACGACGGTACTGACAAAATTATGTAAGCGATTTTATTACTCCTAACCAAATCTCCTAGCTGCTGATTAAAACTGTCTAGTGGATTTTCAGATTCAGACTCAAGCTCTGTTTCAATTAGTTGTGGTCGGGTCGGTCGGGTAAGCGAAATTGTTTGGCGGCTTTGTGTAGAAACAATTTCACTACATAGTTTTTAGAATAAGAACATTAAGATAAATTCGCGGTATGAGAGATAAATTGCCTTTATTTGTATTGCATGACAAACCTGCTCACTACTCAGCTCATCCCAGGTTACGGGTCTTGAACAAAAATCGAGTAATAAAAAGAGGAGCTGTTTACAGGGCCATAGAGAAGCCGATGTATGAAAAGTATGTCAGCAATTTCTCTATGTTCCTGTTACGAATTGAGATTGGAGACTGATTGTAGCAGTTAAGGTGTTAAGTGCAAAACGGAGGAATTTTCGTTGGATGCTTTCTATCCATCATCCTTGATTATGCATATCTTGATAAGGCGACCAAAACTGAGACACATTGAAATTCAAGTAGAGGGCGGACAAACGTAATGTAAAGGGATAGGGTCACTTAGGGGTTAGACTTGGGTCAGCACCCTTTTGCCGATTCCACTTCAAACTGGGTGAAACTCGAGTTATAGGGCTAACTCGAGTTGACTCGAGTTAGCAAACCGAGTTGACCCATCAAGCAATAATTAAATAGCCGGAAATTATAGCCAGGAGCAAGACAAAAATACGACTGCACTCGATGGTAACAATAACTTGCGATTACACCGAGTTTTCCCTTGCAACAGTTGCAACACCGCCTAAATACTAAGAAACTTGAGGTAGGCATGTTCGTGATATCCGCAGTCATATACCATTTCATAGAAGATTAAGTTCTTGTTGTCCGAGTCAATGCTGCAGAAAGTCACAATTCATCTTAATTAAGTTGTTGTTTTCTTTAAAAAAAAAAAAAACTAGTTCTTCGGTTTTGCAATGCGACAAGTGTTTTAATAATCTGTTCTTACGAGTTTAGAATTTGGTACAAAATTTGTCAGCTACACAAATCAGCAGTGTTTACTGTATACAAGTCTTTATTGTATTATTCTTAATCGAAATAACAAAACTGTTGCATTTGCGTTCAAACATGAATCTTGAACATAACCTACCTAAGCCAAAACAATGGTATCTTTGATGCCTCCAGCAAATATAAAACACATAAAAGTTTACTCCTGTGTACCACAAATTTATTTAAAATTACATAAGCAAAGCTATTCTCAACAATCCACAAATTGCATTCGGATTAAAACATTTTAAACTCTATTTAAATCCCTAGGCTAAAATACACTCACAGATAAGTGGTATGCAATTACATTTTCATATTCAACAAATCCTAAAAATCTGCTTGAAGGCATAACAAGTTCGTAGTTGCAGAATTACATGTAAGAACTGTTAGATCTTCAAAATAATAACCCTAGACCCAGACAAATTTAAATCCATGCGTCCAGTTCTACATGCTCTTGTTAATTCCATACCACAATTCCTAATTACAATATAAATATCTATCTATGTGTGACTCTGAGGACCACTTAAGATACTCTCTTTTGCAAATCAACAGACATGGGGAGCTTATTCTGCCAAAAAGGACAAGATAAAGGTCGTGTTCTCCAATTGAAATCAACCTCTGTTTGAGGATATTGGTATTTGTGTGTGTTAAACATTGCTCATAGCGTTGAACTACAACTGCTAGCCTCCTCATGTTAAGTAGAACAAATTTGAAGCAATCCAACTGTTTTGCATTATTTGAGGAAATTATATTTGGAATCTTTGACTCTACAGGATGGAATTATCTTCTAATATTTATGAATATCGTAGAACTCATAATTTAGAATTCTTATGAAATTTAACACAGACAGAGATATTGTAAAGTCTGTGTAAAACTTTTTCCGATAATCGAATTAGCGATTGCAGAGGTTCCCCAATACACAATCTAGTCTGCTAGTCTGCTACAAGTTCTTCTACCTCTATTTCAAAAGACCCACTCAACTGAGGATGGAAATAAACAAACTTACAAAGCAAATGCAAAGACCGTCCTCGTTATAAAACTCTTTTAGAAGAAAGTGCAGTGGAATATGAAAGTCCTTTGGTGTATTCTCCATTTTCTTTAAAAAAAAAAAAAGAGGAAATAAAAATAGCAAAATAATAAGGATGCCGTGTATCTTGCTTTTAGATACAAATAAATGCACTGAGCTGTAAAATTTAAGAGGAAAAAAACAATCTTAAGAAATTGGAATGTGTACGTAAATTGAAAGAAACCTCTTGGGGTATGGGATAAGGCTATGAATAAACAAGTCACTTAGGTCCTTATGTGGCTAAAGTTTTTCTGTGTTGTGTTGTGAGAAGAGTCTTAAGGAGATTTTCCAAGGATGTAAGAACTAAGCAAAGCAAGGTTAAGTATTTGAGTTCATTTTTTCTTATTATACCTACTTATTTGGTGCGATAAAATAACAGCGCCCTAACAATAACTCTTCGTGCAATCTTGCATGGAAACAAAGGAAATCGTAGTATTAAATAAATGACTATCGTAATGGCTATTCAATATAACTATTAGACGATAGCAAAATATCTGGAAAGTGTCATATTCTTCATAGCTTAAGGTCGGTACACCACAACATTATGATTGACAAGTTTGTTTGTACAATCTTCTTGAACCAGCAAGCTGTTACATGTGTAGGAATATTTTGCGCAAGCACTTTACTTGTAGATACAAGCCGCTTGATGATTGATTGAATTCGAATCCGGCAAGCTATGCTTGCACAAGCAAAACGGAACGTGTGTACCTGTATTTTAGATTGAACGAATAAATTAGTAATTAGTATCCCGAATAGGGTTAAAAGCATCAACCTAACTGAGGAAAACCGGAACAATTTTAAACAAGCCAGGAAGGCCCGCAATACTCATATTCGTCGGACCAAATATATACATGACCAAAAATTAAGGCAAAAAATACTGCAATGTCCCAAAGGAAGTAAGAATTTTTGGTCATTTTTTCTTCCTCGGTCCCCACGCTTGTTGACAATGACAATCCAGTTCTTAGTTCTCTCACGAAAGCTAACCTTTTTGCTAGGCAGTTCGCCGCCAACTCTTGAGCCTGTTCTTGAGCGCGTCAATGATTCCATGGGACAAATCTTCTTCCGCACTCGTGCTGTGGCGAGGGTCCTAAAGGATATCAACATACACAGATCCACTGGTCCGGATGGTATCCCTGCTATTGTTCTGAAGAGGTTTTCTTCCACGCTGGCAAAACCCTTGTGTAAACTTTTCCATCTATCCTATTCTTCTGGGCTTGTTCCGAGCAGTTGGAAAACAGCATTTGTCCAGCCAATCCAAAAAAAAGCGAATCTTCTTCTCCCTCCAATTATCGTCCGATTGCACTTACGTCCCTTCTTTTTAGGGTCTAAATTATCAGCTCAAGAAACATCTCGAAGACCGAACAGTGGAACAAATCTTTACATCGTTTTGGAGAAGGTAAGATTGTTGCGCTTGATATTTCAAAGGCATTTGATAAAGTTTGGCATCTTGCTCTTTTATCGAAAATGCGTGCTTTCGGTATCGACGAATCCCTCCTTCGTTGGATTAGAAACTTTCTTTCGAACCGTTCAATACAAAATGTATTGGACGAATTCAAGTCTGAAACCCACAATATAAATGCTGGTGTGCCCCAGGGCTCCGTTTTGTCTCCGACTCTCTTCCTCATTTTCATCAATGATCTCTTGTCTGTAACTTCTAATCCAATTAATTGTTTAGCTTTTCATATTCGAACATCTCGAGATTCTCGGTATGTGCATCACTGACCACCTCTTGTGGAGCGAGCACATATGCGATGTCGCCAAAAATGCCACAAGATGTTTAGGTTTTTTAAGGCAGTGCAAGAAATTTCTTTCTTTCTGATCTGGCTATCATCTACAAAACCTACATACGTCCAAAGCTTGAGTATAACTCCCATGTCTGGGCTGGTGCTCCAGTGACATACTTAAGTCTTCTGGACAGTATCTAAAAAAAGAGCATTCAAGATGATTGGTGATCATACCATCGTTGAGTCATTTACATCTCTCGAACATCGCCGTAATGTCTCATGACTCACCCTATTCTACCGTTACTTCAACGGTATTTGCTCTAGTGAAATAGCCAGTTGCATTCCTCCCCTAAAGATATTCAACCGTAAGACCCGCGCCTGCAGGAATGCCCATCAGTTCACCCTTGAGCCCAACTTCGCTCATGACCTCAAGTATAGAGAATCGTTCTTTAGCCGTACTACGCGAATGTGGAACTCCCTTCCACACTCTGTCTTTCCAAATCATTGCAATGTTCAGGAATTTAAGACCAATCATCACCGGCACATCCTCTCCAACCCCTTTCCTATTTCCTAAAGCACTCACTGTGTCTCTGGCATAATAAGGGCATAAAAAACCCCTTGAGTGTGTGCTAATCATAAAAAAAAAGTAGTCCTTGACCGTGAATAAGCTCTTCGTCATCATATCAATATATCATCATGTCGAGCGATTTTAAGAAGAGCAAGCGAAAGAACTGGAAGATTTTATTCGTGCCTACGAAAATCGGCCGTGTCTTTTGCGAATTAAATCTTTCGAATATCATGATAGGATGAAGAGGGATGCAGCGTACAAAATCCACATGATAAGTATCTATGATTAATTTACAGCCAAGCCGACAAGGATGCCGTTATTAAAAAGCGCCTGTGGTGAAATTATGGTCGAATATTTTAGATCTTCATAGCTCCTTTAGGTTGAGAGAAATGTTAATGCTGCTGTTTATCTTTAGTGGGGAGTTATAAAGCTTGTCTCATAATCGTCGTGGGTTCGAGTTCTACTCGTGCCCATAAAATTTTTATTTCATCTGTACTGCCTCTTGCGAATAACTGACAAAACTTCCAAGAGTATCAATCAGTCATGAAAAAGTGCTTCTCAACTTTGCCATTCGAAATCGGCGATAAATTGTAGGTCCCCTCAATTCTTCAGAAGCATCCAGAAAATTATGGATGAGAGTAAGCCACTTAGGCCTTGGGCCTTCAAGAACTGCCTCACCACTCTATTTTATATACGTGTGACAAAACCTTCAGATATGTTTCTTCACTCATTGTGAGATAATTATGCCAGTCACGCGGATATATCTTCAATGCACTCAGTAAATTAATTTCCTTTTTACGGATACCCTTAAAAGCAGCCAAAGCAAGAAAATTGTCGTCCAAATAACACATTTTCGCATTATAAGCTGAAAATTGTTTGAACATACTGGCATCGTGTAAGGGTAGGGTTGCCAGATATGTTTTGATGAAACTAGTACTTGAGATTCAAAATCCCGGACTTTCCCGGACAAATGGGGACTGAAAAAAGAGTACACAATGAGGACAGAATAAACACACAAAAATTGCACATAAATATTTGAGTTCCTGAACCGTTTTTTTTTTTTTTTAATTTGTAAGGACCTTTTATCAAATCGAGGGTAAACTTTGAACCTCGGATTAACAAAAAAAAAAACAAATTTACTCTGCAAGAAACGTAGATTTTTTCCCTTCGTAATAAAATATGTGACTGGGGTAAGACGTAAGATAAGTTCGCCTTACAATTAGGTCTATTCCTATAGAAGTAGATACCTAAAGAAATTCCTTTAAAGTTTTAACTAAAGAGTTCTTTCGTTGAGCCGTGGATTTGAATTGACCCTCGATTTTATAGCTGCGCAATGCATACGGAATGCAAACAATTTAAGGTCTGTTCTTTTACTTCCTAAAACTCCCAAAAACTCAATAAATTTCCCAAATTCTCACACTTTTATGTACTTTTACTAAAGTGTTTTGTAAGTTCTGTCACTTTTGAAGGAGAACAATATTTCTTCCGATCTTAGACGCAAATCTTTCTTGTGGGAGATTTTATGAGTTCTGTCAAACCATTACTTTAATTACGATGTGAGATTTTATATTTTAGGAGAATTGCAAAATTTCATCCCCATTCCTCGAAATTTAAAAGTTATTACAAAACTCCCGAAAAAGTGAAAGAACGGACCTAATGATGAATCTTTAAGTTTCGAACTTTTATTAAAACTACATTTAACTTCTGTTTATCAATTGCTGTAATGGGGGAATCACAAATTAAAAACATAACAAACAAGCTTATTCCCATTTATTCATACACGAAGTAACATACAAATATAATTTGTGGTATCCGGAGAATAAAACGTATGTCAGTTTCGGATCTCCTTTTATCTCTGATTCTAACATACAAACAAATTTGTTTTTTTTTTTTTTTTGACATAAATGACAGCACAAAAGTTGTGTTCGATTACTAATTTCGTATCTTAAGTATTAGACCTGTTCGTTTACTTTATTTATACGGTTCGTTTTTTGAATAACTTTAAGTTTAAGTAGTATAAAAGTATATGGTTACTCAATGGATAATAAGAGTACAAACCCAGACAATTAACAAAAACTATCCCAGACGTCCCCCGCAGATTGAAAAAAGAGTACATGTCCGGGAAAACCCGGACGGATGGAAACCCTATGTAAGGGCGAAATGAAAAAATTAAGCACGCTTACGCAAAAAGATTGTACAAGCATGATGTTGTGTGTTGCAATCTTTAGAAACAAAGTTAAGTTAGTATACATACTTAGTGACAAAAATTCATAAAACATATTTATTTCTCTTTTCAATTCAATTTACTTTGTACCTATCATATTTTCTTAAAATTGGCTAAATCAACTACAAAAAAATAAATGTACCTGCATAAAAGCTTTTATACAGATATGTATTAGGTATGATGAAACATAATCTCTAATTAAACTCCCCTAAGTTAGCGAAGTGTCGACCCTTTCAAAAATCCATTAGGATGTTACAAAAAAAAGTGGTTGCGCATTTATATTCACATTAACCTTTTTCCCCCTAATGAATGCGGTTTATTCATCGCTCTGAGTTCTGAAAGTGTAAATCAATTTTTCAGCTAAATACAGTTTAAATATGTTATCCCCGCTTCAAAACGAAGGTTTTGTTCAAACTCGAGGGATGTTAGCTGAAGTTACTCTTCAAATTTATTCATATTGTTCGTACAAAAATGTTTAAAGGACTTGATAGGATTATAAGAAATCCTTAAACCTTTACCAATTAAAAGACCCCTGAAAAGAGCCGAAAAACGTCATTTTTTATCAATCAATTTTTATTTGAATTTAGAAAAACCGTACCGGTTTTAAGATGCTTACAACTTTCTGAAAAGTTCGGAAGTAATATTGGTGTCATTTCCAACAAAATACACACGTGGCTGATAAATTTATTCAAGTTATCATCCATTTTTGTCACTTAGTGTGAACGTCCTTTTTCTCTTATTTTAAAAATCACGGATTTTTCTTGTCTAATAAAAATCTCTTGAATAGTTAATTTTAAGGAATAGAGGATGAACCTCTAATATTACGCTTAACACCTTCTATAAAATTCACTATGGCCGGTATTTAATTACCCTTTCCGAATAGGGTACTGCATCAGCCCTTGCAACCATTCAGTGTAAAACTCCGGTTTACTTTACAGCATTTTAATTATAAAATTAATTAAACACCATAAATTATTTTTAAACATTTCATATAATTTCCATAAATGTTAATACCCATCTGTTAACACTTAATATATTAATATTTTCATACCCATCTGGCAATACTTTAAAATTTTAAATATCATGCTATAATGGCATTTCATCCAAAGCCTACTATGATTTCAATTTTAAATATTATAACGTAATGACATTTTCTTCAATGCCTACTATGATTAAAATCTGTGAAATTTAGTATAAAAGCCAATGAGAAAACTCAATAAAATAACTCTTCATATTAATCTGTTTGGCGGAGCAGATTTGCACCTTAGAGTTATATAAAGAACCCAAATGTTGCAGCGTTTTATTTAAATCAGTAACCATAGTCCATAGTCAAACCCAGTACGGTATAGCACCTCAGCCTCTGAGTTTTGATTGATTTCTTCCCATTACACCTCATTTCAAATCAGCTCTCTTGCAAATGTAAATTTTACGACAACTTGGCCGCTACCTGAGTGACACTTTTATATATTCAAATCAGTTGGGAAAACATTTATTGATGCCTTGATTTACATTTTGTATCACAACGGCAAAGAGCAACTTATGTAACTTACTACCTCATTCTTGTACAATAGCCAACCAAACTTTTAAGGTATCTGAGCTTCCATCAACAATTTAACACGTCCAGTAGATTACCAACGTTTTGGCTCAGCTCTATTTCATTTTGATGTAAAATCCGCTTGTCGATCGAGTTACGCAAACACGCATTCTCTCAGCTCCAATCTGAGATTGGGTATTTTTCGCTGTACTAGAAACTTCTTTCTTCTCTGTTTTGCTATTCGGGAGAATTGTCAAACTCTGGATTTTTGGTTTTACTGGAAGATCCTTCTTGGACTCATCTGTTTCTGAGAGTGCCGCAAGAACTAACTGGTGAATGATTTTATAATGATCTTCGATCTTAACAGGTGCCGTTATTGGCTTTGAAGTTAGAATTTCTACTCTTGGTTTTGCATCTGATGACGTTTCATGGTATTTGAGGATATGAATTTGGATTTGGAGAGGGCTTTCAAATTTGTCTCCTCGATACAATAAACTTGGCAGTGTTTTTTGGCGTTCATGGCATCGTCTTCAGAACGAGGGTTTTGTGTTTTCTATGTATGATTTCGTTCGATTCACCCAATTTAGGATCCAAATTCCGTTTCCTGCAATATTTTTCCTTTTGCCGTTTGATTTTGAACACCTTTGGCCTCAAATGTGAACGAATATGATTCTTTAATTGAGGAGCTTGTATAAAACGCTTGCCGCACAGAGACATACAGAGAGACGTACTGAAAACGCTTCATGCTGGACATCCTGGGGTTATCAAAATGAAAGCTCTTGCAAGAAGCTACGTGTGGTGGCCTAAAATAGATGAAGACATTGAAACAACTGTGAAGAAGTGCGCTACATGTCAACAGTCACGTCCAGAAAAACAAAAGACTATTGTTCATCCTTATGAGGAGATTACAAAGCCTCGGTCCCGCCTCCATATCGATTTCCTAGGACCTTTTCAAAGTCAACAATTCTTCATATTAGTGGACTCATACTCGAAGTGGGTTGAAGTAAAACCTGTTTCATCAACTAGTGCGGCGTATGCTATTAACAGTCTGCGATCAATTTTTGCCCCTCATGGATTACCAGATTCGATAGTATCCGATAATGGGACAGCGTTTACGTCTGAAGAGTTCAGCAAGTTTTGCAAGCGAAACTTAATATCTCACATCCTTACAGCTCCATTTCATCCATCAAGCAATGGACAGGTCGAACGGATGGTTCACACGACAAAAGATTATTTGAAGTGCAACTCGGAAGGTTACTTACATCGTCGACTTGCAAGATTCCTTCTTCGTCAACATACTATGCCTTCTTCAACAACTGGAAAGTCATCTGCTGAGCTACTCATGAAAAAAATCCCTGCCACATATTTTGATAAACTCCAACCGGATAATAACACACTGCGATCAACTAAGAAGAATTTGTCCACACCTCCTGTCACACATCTTTCGGCTAATGAAAAAGTCTGGGTAAGAAACTACTCTAGTGGTCCTTCCTGGATTCCAGACACCATCCAGAAGCAGAGAGGCCCAGTCTCATACAGTGTAATTTCAAAAGATGGTAAAGTTATGCGAAGACATTTAGACCAACTTCGAATACGAACTCAAAGCAACAATGAAAATACAATGGAAATTGAAAGTTCAGAAGATCCTCTTCATTCTCAAGAATTACCCGAATCGCAAAGTTCAGAAGATACTCATCATTGTCAAGAATCACCCGAATCGCCAAGTTCAACAAATCCACCTCAAATTGGTTTGAGACGTTTAGAAAGAAATCGTAACTTAAGGAGGGGTATTGCTGTATCAAAACATTATTTATCTTCTAGTTCATTGATTTTGTATTTTCTCAAATATTGAAATATTTTCATCAGTCTTAAATTATTCTTTGTCATTAACGTTACTCAATTAAATATTAATTGTTTTTTCTAAAAACATTTTAACAACCAAAACTCAGAAATTCTTATCAAGCTCACAATCGAAAAGTCGTTTTTTAGTGTGAGTTATTCGATAAAGTATTTTTAAGGCTGACATACTTCTTGCAGCAAGCACATTTATACATAAGCTTTCTTTCACCATGAACCTTCCCCAAGTGGGTCTTCAAATGTATTCGGAAACTAACCACCTGAACGACATTTTGACCACAAACCTTGCATGTCATTGCTTTGACCATCTTTTCAGAGCACAAACAATGACGTTTATAATAAACATTTTGGTGATACGAACGCGTAAAATCCATGCCACATGTCTTGTGGCAAGTTGTTTAACTGGCTTACCGCGTTTATTATGTTGGTATAAATGCAGTTGCCAATTTTCCCATTAGAAATTTTGCAAGGAAAGTCGTCGTTTTCTTAAAGAATAAGGGAAGTCGCCGTTTCTGATTGAATGAGAAATGCAAGCTGTTTAAGGCTTATCTAAGTTTTGAAAGTTTTTGCTCATTCGTTGCCATAGATGTGGCCACCATGACAGGTATCATAGCTGTCGCCACAGCAAACTCAATTATCCTGTTTGTGCATATGCAAAGCCTTTTTTCGATTTTGACGATGTTTTAGAGCAAATCCTTTAAAATAAACACTGCACTCTAGATCCTTGACAGTACCAAAAGACTTGAAACACTTTCAGCAAATATGTGCGCCGATTTCTTGAGTCTTACCTATGAATTCATCGATTTCTTCATCTTCTTTAGTATTACCGTCGAAAACTTCTTCGTAAATTAGAATTTCTTCTTCGACAAGTGGATCTTCAGCATTAACGTCTAAATTGTCAGTTGGTACGAAATGAATTTCACCTTCCTCGTCGTTTTAGAATTCCTTCAGGACATAGTGCTTTGTTGGTCCCTCAACAACAGTTGTTTTTTTATTGATGCGGCTGATTACATTGACATATTGAAAAAGCGCTGTCGTATGTTTGCAGGCTGAATGGAAACATTAGTGCTGGAAGTGTTGTTCTTTTATTTTCTTAAAGGGTGGAAATAATTCCGCTAGATGTGGAACTTAATGCGTGTCCATCTGGACACCTTTTGTTTCTTACGATCCAAGTGCATAGAGGACATATATTACATATATTATTAGTAATATATGTTCTCTATGTCCAAGTGGCTGATCAAGGAAAAAGAGTCAACGGTTTCCATTATCTGCAGCACTTTTAAATTTGTCATAATCTCTCTTAAGATTCATTATATCTAGCTTGAAGATTATGATATTTCGGAATGGAATCTCTTACTCTAAAATCACTGCACTATGTCAAAAACTCAAAGTTTTGTTACTATGCATACATATTATCAAAGAATGGTCGTTTCGATAGCATATAAAGTGTGCGGGCTCTATATAGAAATATTCTCATTCTACAACCACGCAGAATTTCATCAAACCAAAATTTTGAAAAAAAAAAATATGACTTAAAAGAGCAGGACGGGGAGTAAAATATAAAAAATAGAGTGGCGCGACAGTCTTGAAGAGCCAAGGCCTAAGTGGCTTACTCTCATCAACAATTTTCTAGGTGCGTGTGAAGAATTGAGGGGACCTAAAATTTAACACCGATTCCGAAAGGCAAAGATGAGAAGCACTTTTTCATGACTGATTGATACTCTTGGAAGTTTTGTCAGTTCTTCGCAAGACGCAGTGCCTGTGAAAGATGAAATAAAAACTATGGACAAGAGTAGGACTCGAACCAACGAGCAATATTTTTAAACGCAAAAAAAGAGTAGGTAAAATTAGTGTTATTACAATGTCATTTTTTGTTGCGACAGGAAGACAGCTTCCACATATGTGAAAAACTGGCAGAGCAGCATAGGTTCGACCAATAGCATGTGAGAGATGATCATCCCACGAGAACGTTTGGTTAAAAACGAAACGACCTCAAGGTTCTACTGTTCTCTCATAGTTTTATTTTTCACCATCTATTTCAATATTTGGAAGATGTAAAGTATCTATGGCAGTGTTACCTATATCAATTGCCTGACTTTTCTTGGAATTCAGTTTTAGGTGATATTCCCTTACCCATCAGATCTTCATTTATTTTCGCTGTTGCATCTTCAACCATACTATTTCTGTAGCTTAAAGGTACATCGTCTACATACATATGGACTCTACAGTGCATGAGTATTGAAGGAAGATCATTGTTGAAAATCGTTAACAGAGGAGGACCTAGTATTGATCATTGAGATACACCACTTAAGGTAGGGAGAAAATTAGACAACATAGATTTTGCATAAACGGCCTGTGTTCGTTGGCTAAAATATTCTCTAATTAGGGTGCATATTGTCTAATCCAATAACGTCCGATTAAATGTCTTTAATGTGCCCCATATGGTAAAAATTCGGGCACCACGACCCCTCAGTTAAAAATCATAAATTTCATATTTTATTTGCTCAATTGCACTTTGTAATTGTATGCCAAACGTCATGATTCTACTGTACTCCAAAGTGCACCATATAATTTATACTATTAATGTAAAAGTAGGCGTCTACCACGCCTCCTGACCGAAAAATTTCAGATTTTTGATTTTTTCTTTGTATTTAGCTACTTCATGACCTATCACTGTGCAAGTTTCTAGGGCAATGGAAAGAGCTTCATAATTTTGACGGTCTTTCAGTGAGTGAGTGAATCAATTTATCAGTCAGTTACGGTTTTCATGATTTTGAAACATTTTATCTTAGAAACTACTTATGCTAAATATCTGAAATTTACTGAGGAACTTCTTCTTGCCTAGCTTAACAAACTTCTTTTTTTGGCTTCTTTGGTAAAGAAGTTAGAGGGGTGTGGCCCTGAATACAACTGTATTTACCATGAATATTTCAATTAAAAAAGATATTTGGGCCGTTTAGAAGTCCATACCGGACATCCAAACAAACAAACATGAATCCATTTTTATATTGAGAAAGATTTAAACTCACAAGAATTATAATTTCTACTGTTCATAACATATCAAATTGTCAATGACAAATTGTCATTAATCATTTACTAATCAGTTTTTACCGATTAAAAGGTTCGGAATTGGCGTTAAATTATAGCTCCCCTCAATTGCCAATTCTTCACACGCACCTAGAGAATTGTTGATGGGAGTAAGTCAATTTGCATATGTGCTTTGGCTCCTCAAGAGCTTATTATAAATATGTATTCTATTACTGCACTCATATGGAGTGTTTTTCCTTTAACCACGGAAATAAATCCGCTTAAACTAATTTTCAAATGTTTATTATTTATTACATATTAACAAATAATTTTTTTTATTACATTGATAAATGAAATGTTTTGAACTATTTTTGAAATTTTGCAGAAAAGATCATAGTTTTAATTATATGTATTAGTGTTGTCTTTGTTTTTCGATTCCCATTAAAAAACCGCTAAGCGGATTTCGATCAAAGCCTAATCAGCCCTTAACAAGGCAATACCATTTTTTTGACAATACGATGAGTGGTTTGCGAGATAATCGAGCCGAAAAAACGTAACGCACACACGTACATAGTACTTACGTACAAACGCCCATACGCACATACGACATACATCATTATAAAAAAGGTTGATTCGGATTCTAGTGACATCGAAACATGGAGATATGCAAAAATTGGAGATTCACTAGACCGGCCCCATTACAATAACTTCCTGTGGGAAGTTAAAAAAGAAAATACAACAAGCTGTATGAATTTTTGCGCCTAAAAAAGGACGATACACACAAATCTTTATAATCATTGGACCGAATTCAATCCCAACTGTATCTATAGCGATTAGAGTCACCCTTGCAGGTCTAGATAATTATTATGTTTCTTATGCAAATATCTACGTATACATCATTTTCAAACTAAAATATCCACAAAACGACTTCACTTCGACTTCACGACTGATCACTTGTGCCTATTTTATAGCACCTTAAATCCTCAAAAACTTCTTCCTTAAGTTTAGTACATCAATACTCATATCAAAGGCAATGTGATGTTGTTTTCTTAATCTGCATTTAAGAAACTTTTCCAAGCATTACGTGACGTTAACGAAGAACCATGTTCAAGTACAGGTTGTGTGAAATGTGAAATCTTTCTTCCTCTTATAAGAAACGGCAAACTCGCGATAACATACATATTTTTCGAATTAGACCACGTCCTCAATGTCACTTTTGCAAGAAAAATATGTTCGCACAGAGCGAGTCATAACGAAAGAAGCAAAAAGAAAACTGCTGCCAATTCACCAACACTACTAAAACACATTGACATAGTCGTTTCTCAAGTCATTTGCCAAGCGTTTTTTTTTTTTTTTTTGTTCATTAAATATTAAGCTAAAAGGTAAGGGTGTTAAGTAAGGCAGCGAGCTCGAAATGAGAAAAAAACAAAGGTGAATCATTAAACAGGCACTTAGTGCCTGAAGTGAGAGGTGAGCGACAACGATGTTGCACCTGTCGTTAAGAGTTTGAGTCACAACGTGCTCCGAATAAGAAATGGAGATTTTCTTTTTGTTTCGGACACCAACCAAGATTTATTTTGATTTTAAATTTATTTTCTTCTAACTTTGTTGAGTATTTTCTTTCGCCGCTGTTCGCACATTCATATCCACAATTCGAATATTTTTTGATAGATATTTGTATTTCTTTTTTTCTTTTTCTATATGCGCTGTTCTCTGTGTATTTATTTTTGTTTTGCCGGAATAAGTATACCTATAGGTAATATATTTTAAGATTTAAGCGGGAAAATTACAAAATTGGAATTTTATAAGAAAATACATATTTACACATCGTCGCCTGTCGGTTGGATAAATGCTTGTCGTATGTGAAAAATTGATGTTTTGAGGTTTGAATGCCGTTTTGGTAATAGTTTTTTTTTGTCTACAATCCTGTGAAATCCGTTTTTGTCTATCTATTTGTCTTATATCCAAGTTCTCTCGCTCTCGCTATTTGAGTCATTTTTTTGTCGTATGTTTCAAAAATAGCTACACGTACGACAAACATTAAAAAGTTTTGCATAGACTTGGAAAATAATAATTGTCGTATATACCTTGTCTTTCAGTACATACGACAATAATTTACTAAAGTCTGAGTAGGCTTTTGTCGTATGTCCCATAACAATTAACACAGACGTGTTTAATTTCTTAGCTCAGTTGTAATAAAGATGATGTTATTTTTTAAATTAATTTATGAGAAGTATTACTTTTCTTTTATTTAATTGTAAGGAATTAAGTTTCTGTTAATAAACGCTGACGAAAGCACCCTTCCTCTTCGGATGTGGGAATGCAACGGCAAAATATGATAAGCTCATTTAACCTAAACAGCATTGCTTCGAAAACCAATGTTTCTTGAATCATTGAAATGGGACACAACCCCATGAGTGGCACTTGCATCAATAAAACCGAACAACTCGAAATTTTGTGTGTATCTACTTTTTGTGTGTACAATGTCTCCAAAAATGCCGCAAGACGTTTGGGTAACGTACGAAGACCGTGCAAGAAATGTTTCTACCCTTCTGTTCTGGGCTATTTATAAAACTTATATCCGTCCAAGGCTTGAGTACAATTACCATCTCTGGACTGGTACTCCAGCTATAGTCTCTTGGAATTCGGAAGGTATACAAAAAAAGGCGTTAAGAAAAATTGGTGATAAAGACATGAATCATTTACCTGATTTGAACACCATTGTAACGTTTGGTGTGTTTCTGTTTTATCGTTACCAGTTGCATTCCTTCCCCTAAGCAACTCATCAGTAATATTCGCGCTTTTAGGAATGCCCATCAGTTTACCCTTAAACCCAAATATAGACGTACTGTCAAGTACAGTGATTTTTTCTTCAGCTGTACGACATGAATGTGGAATGATTAACTTAACAATATTGTTCCCTCTCATTGCAATATTCAAGAATTCAAATCCAATGTACATCGACTCCTCCTCACTAATCTTTCTTCTTTTTTTCTAAAAGCTCGCACTGCGTCTCTGTCTTATTAATATACCTAAACGTGAACCCATTGGGTTCGCACGAGTTATATATACAAAAAAATAAAAACAAATAAAAGGAAATAATTATAAAAAACACTTTTTTATTTTGCCTCATTAAAAATGTCGTATATTGAAAATATTCCATTCAAAAATTTCATAAATCTTTGTCGCAAGTGTTCAAATTTTGTCGTATGACTTGGCAAAGTTGTTACAAACGACAGCGAAATGTTTAAAATCTTACGTTAAATAATACCTATCATTATTTCTTTTTACAATTTGCAAAAAAGAAGGCTGTGAAATGCAATTATTAGGTACTATATTATCAACATTTTGCAAAATATATAACTATGTCCGCTGTTTATAACTGTAAATTAAGGGAGAAATTAAAATAATATTATTACAAACATTAAATGCATTGATAAGAGACTTAGATAAGAGCATGCTAACTTCGAAGGGAAATCGGTAGAATCAGTCTTGCGAAGAACTATCGCATACTCCCTACATCTAGAGCAAAAGGAATATACTGTAATATTCGGCTTGGTCCGACAGTTAAAACTTATTCACTTTTCAAATAAAACACAAATTTACTTTACTTAAATCACTCACAAACTTATTTATTCAACACTTTCAATTATTACTTTCAAACACAGTGTCTTTAATTTATAGCAGTTCACATTCGATTGATTTTACTTCGACATCAAGCGGGTATATATATAACTCAAATACGTTGGAGAAACTACTAGGTTCTAGTAGGCGCTGAAACTTCTCGATGCTTAACGAAGTTCTCCTCTTAACCACTAGAGTGTAGGAGAAACTCTTAAGAGTGTATACACAATTACTAACAACTACAAATAAAACTTTTGCTACATAACTATTCAGAAATTAGACAATATTAGAGCGACAGAGATAAATAGTGTATACACATTTAAGTATAGAGATATAAAGAGGCGGAGTTACAAAGTGTGTACACATTACAATAAATTGACATTCAGAGATATCGAGAGGTAGGAATATAAAGTGTATACATATTACAATACTATGATTGCCTTCCTGGATATTGAGGGCGCTTTCAACAATGTTGACACATCTACTATCACTTCTGCTATGACGACCTTAAACGTCGAATACTCACTTTGCAAGTTGTTTAATATAATGCCTAAAAGCATGATCGAAAAGGTCTGTCAGTGGAGGCACTCCGCGTCTGCAAGGTGGTGTTCTGTCCTCTTCCTGTGGAATATAGTACGTAACGAACTGCTAATATCCCACGAGATTGAAGGCTACAGAGTGATTGCGTATTCCGATGATGTTGTTATCGCCGTCACAGGAAAACATCCTAAGAGACCTCCTAGAAAACTCACTCAATTTGCTTACTAGATGGTCTGATCACTGTGGACTTAATATTAATCCTAAAAAAACAGACCTTACACGGAAATACAAGATCCCAATAATTGTACCTCCTTCAATAAAAGGTGTACCAATGAAGCCAAATATCTCGGTCTAATATTGGACAAAAAATTAAGTTGGAAACCTAATATTTAGAAAAGAGTTAAGAAAGCTACAGTAGCTTTTACTCTTGCAAGATAGCCATAGGAAGCAAATGGGGTTTTCAACATCACAGCGGTCATCCCAGAGATGAATGGGAAGACAAAAAACATGACAAAATCATTCATTTTTATACAGATGGAACCAAGACAAGTGATGGAGGTGGTAGTGGTGTGAACTCAGAAAAGCTTAATCTAAACATCTCATTCTGCCTCCCTAATCATTGTAGCGTCTTCCAAGCGGAAATTTTAGCGATCAAAGAGGTTCTCTCCTGTCTAAGAGAAAACGTGATATCAACTTCGGATATCCGCATCTTCTCTCACAGTTAGGCTGCTATTAAATCTCTCGACGGTGTCTCAACCAAACCTCAAACGGCGCTCGATTGTCGATTATTTCTTATGGAGATGGAACAGCAATTTAGTATTCATCTCTGCTGGGTGCCGTGCCACAGAGACATCACGGGAAATTGTAGAGCCGATGAACTCGCTAAAAATGGAACTGTCATACCTATCTCACTTAAAAAGGAAAAGATAGGTATACCGGTAGCTCCCTGCAAACTTTTGCTAAAAGAAACAGCCCTAACGATAACAAGGTCTAGGTGGTACAGTTTATATACGTGCGCAGCCACAAAACTCATATGGGCGTCACTTGACTTAAAGCGCTCTAAGGACTTGTTATCTCAAAGCAGAATTCATATTAGCTCCATAATTGGTGTCCTTATACGGGCACTGTCTTATAGGCAGGCACGCAATACGACTTGGTGCCTCAAATAACTTCTGCAGGAGCTGTATGGGCGAGGAAGAAGAGGAAACAATCTTTCACCTTCTCTGCACATGCCCTGCTCTTTCACTAAGACGCAAACTTCATCTGGGAGAATACTTTTATGATAATCCAAGTGAACTAGCTAATAAAGAATAAGGATAGCAAATATCTCCTTCGCTTGTAAGAAGTTAATCTCTAGAACAATGTGGCATCATATTTTGGCCTAAGTGTGCAGATTCTGTATCCGCAGCCACTTTAACTTAACCTAACCTAACAAACATTAAAAAGTTCAACAATCCCATGTATTTCAAATATATATGATTTAGATACTGGAAATCGTACCTAAATCGGGAAAATTTATAAAATGTAGGGTTCACCTTTTACTATTGATAAATATATATTTACCTTCTACGACAAGAACATTCCAATTGTTTTGCTTAACAATAATGCAGTTTCGTTAACTACCTCAAAACATGTTGTTCAACTGCAAAAACAATTTGCAATTACTTGAAAATTCAACGCTCTCCTCCTTCCAGCTTTTGAGAGCTCTCATCCAAAAAAAAAAATTAAAATTAAAATTTAAAAAAACACAACTTTTTTTGCGCGCTGATCCACTTGACTGACTTCTGAAGTACATAACCCAAGTACACTGCTCTGGAGAATGCATTTGCCGTAATACAGCGGCCATCAGGCACTTCAGCCTATTTTTCATTTTCATCAAGTGGTCCGGAAACAACACAAAAGCACCAACCAGTATGAAATTCACATAAAAAATAAAAAACATTGGACTCCGTTTACAGAAGATGAAAAAAAAACTTTCTAGTGAATTGTAGCAAAACTTCGTTGTAACTCGACAAGTATATAAACACAACTTTTTAGACTTTCTGATCCACAGTTCACTCAACCAACCCCGTCGCTTCCCCGGCCTGGTTACAAACAAAACCCATCTCTTTGTACCCGTGAGGTCGTGGATTCTTTGAAGTTTGGATTTTTAATCTTTTATGGATCTTCTCTCTTGTAACATAAGCTTGGATGGTTTAAACTAAGAGCACTTTTAATTTATAATCAAAACAACATGATGATAGGTCCTGCTATCATCCGAAATAGAATCCGGAAAATAAAATAAGGGTGGCACAGGCACCAGAAGCCGGGGACTTAATTTTCTTAATGGTCTGTATGCCTAGCTCTTCACTATGTGATATTCTGTTTTATTTATCTCCCCCTTGATATACTGACTTACTATTGTTTTCACTTCTTTTTGGTGGCCTATTTCATGTTAAAATAAAGGCAATTTTCATTATCCTTGCTTCTTACTCCCATCAAACGACATGACTCTTTAAAAAATGGTTTAGTATAATAGAAAATTCTTTAGATAAGCTTAATTTGTTTTGTTGCATTCGCTTCAAGGATCAAGAAGATTTTTCTCATTTATTGTCTCGAATTTTCTTTTTAGTCCTTCATGTCATAAACAGGATTTCTGAGTGGAAATCACAAAAGTAATAATATCTTTATTTGATATACGCATCTCTTTCAAACTTATTTTGCCTTTTTATCAAAAAGTCTGTGTGGGTATTATGAATTCAAAAGGAATCTAATTTTTATCCATTTGTGTATTTTCAGGAAGAACCCATGACTCGTCGTTTTCCTTGTTTCACATAGGACAGCCGGCTACGGCGGGTGTCAAGCAATTTGCTGAAACCGGCAAATCAGATATCTTTGAATCATCATCTACATCACCGTCGTCACAACAGCAGTCTATAGGGGCAGGAGAAGCAGGAATTACATTAAATTCAGCGACATCCTCAGCATCATTATCGACGCCGCCGACGTCATCATCTTCATCAGGTTCAGGTGGCGCAAGCGAAGCACAATCCCTTCAACGAAGCATTTTCGATGAGTTTACACTGCCATCTATAACCACAGGATCCGGACGAAGTGAGGCGAAATTCTTTGTGGACAGCAATCACAGTTTGGTTTCCCTAATGACGCGTATTGTTCCATCACCGGATTGGTTTATTGGAGTTGATTCCTTTCAGGTATGTATTGTAAACGACATACATTCAAAATAGTCAAAGTGTTTCCGGTCCGAGAGTGTACGCTGTAAGTCTTTGTTGGTTGTGTGGAAGGGCTTCATTTAATGCTGATGATTATTATTGAAAAGGATGAGGTTTAATTTAAGATATTCTTATGCAGTGTAGGCCAGACTATCAAAAGTGAATTAGGATCAAATCAAACCACTCTTCACAATCAAAACCATAGAAAATGAACAATTGAGCTTAGGCATGCACATTGCAATGGGTGTCACATACAATTCGTTAAATATGAATAAAATCTATGGACTCAATTAGTGTAGGTATCCTATTGAACTATGCAATGAATGATAACATTAAAAAAAAAAAAAAACAGTAATAAGAGGAGTTTTTTGCGTAAGAAATACATTTTCGAAAAATATCACCTCTTTTTCCTTATATATATTCGATATAAGCTATAATATCGCATGTGTGATTTACAGTCATTTTTCAGAAATAAATTCAAAATTGGAGATATTGACAAAATAATAATAATAAATAATGTGCACGACGACGACAGGAGACGAACTTGCTCCTAGATTCCACATTTTAAATCACAAAAAACATTAATAAATTTGATTAAATAAATTTTAAAAAATAAATTGAAAGTTCACGCGAAATTTTTTATTTTCACACCCCAAATTGATTCTCTTTTGGGCAAAATATTTTCCGCTCGCCTCGCTCGCTACCAATAATTGTAACTGCTTCAATTTTTGGTTCAAGCTCAAAATCTTTTATTGAAATAAAAATAAAAAAATGTGCACGACTGAGTCGTACGAACTTGCTCCTGCATGCTAAAACTAAATATTTATGATTACTTAAATTGCAAAAGGTAGTGTTAAGATAAGAGATATACTTTAAGCAATTCTGATTACACTCTTACTTGCAGCTTACACTTAACTAAAAAAAAATATATATATATAAAAATAATTAGAATTTATTAAAAAAATTAAAATTTGGAAATGTACCTCATACATTTCATTCCAAAAATTTAAATGCCGAACAAATTCAAACCTTATTCTTGATTAATTGATTTTTTTTTTTTGAAAATCGTCGGAGCCGTTTTTTTTTTTTAAATTAATTTTTTATATATAAAATTTTTCAAAAATATCTTAAAATTAATTTGGGTATGCAGTTTCAAGACCATGTCAATATACAAATTATACTCCAATTTGGATTTTTAAAATTGATCCGTTTTTGAGATACCGAATTTTGAAAAAAAGTTAAAAATATTTTTTATAAATCCAAAAAAATCAATAAAAAATTTGAAATTTTTTTGAAAACAAAATATTATTTGAATAATATATACGTACTTTCGGTTTTCGAGAAAATCTAATAACAAAAAAACGGTTCTATGGGAGGTACCGTTTTGGAGCAGAACAAAATGTTTGTTTTTACATAAAACACATGAATGTTTAAAAAAAAATTGAACTCGAGGAAGTTTTAAAAAAAATCGTTCTGGCCGTTTTTGTGAAAAAAAAGTTTTGGTTTTTGGCCAAAAAAATCGTATGGTGGCTACCCTAAATTTTGATCTTAAAACAAAAATAAAAAAAATTGGGATATGACTTTTTGCTCAAACGTCTTATTTTCAAATTTGAAGGCAATCGGACCAGTAGTTAAGCCTGTAGATGCCTGTAAACTTTCCGACAGACAGACAGACGGAATCGCCGGACCCACTTTTTTCGACTTCTCTATCATCGCAATATCATATCTCATCCTTCCTCATCTCAATTTTTTTTTTTTTACGAATTCAATACTTGCCATATATTCTATATGTCGCAAGTAAAAAATAGAGTGGCGTGACAGCTCTTGAAGAGCCAAGGCCTAAGTGGCTTACTCTCATCAACAATTCTCTAGTTGCGTGTGAAGAATTGAGGGGACCTACAGTTTAACGCATTGAATAAGAAGTAAAGGAAGCGGTGTTAGCTACATGTACAGTGTACGTGAGTGAAGCAACAAAAATGTCTGATGATGTACATTTTTGGGTTTGTGCTGTCCAACTTAGACTGTGTTGTCAGTCGAGTTCAGGGGTGTATTATTTCTGTTCGTGATGGTAAGGCGCTGCAATTCGTTGAGTTCCCGTAGTGTGCACAGTTGTTTTGAATAGTTCTTCCATCGTGTTTCGTAACGTTTTTATTTGTTGGTTGTATTACAATAGGCGTAATAAACGTGATGAATTACGTATATGAAAAATCAAGTCAATGTACTGGAAAATCGATGAAATCTTGATTCAATCAAATTTCGCTTGGTGCCCCTGAGATTAATCATTCAGCTGCAGACCAGCCCTGATTTAATGCGTTTGTGTTTGTGAAACTCATACTACTTAGAAAAATACTTCAATACTTGTGCCTGGAAGATTGCTTACATCACGCCTTTTTTTAAAAAGGGAGATAAGTAGCATACTGTTAATTATAGGCCTATCTCTAAACTTTCTTGTATCCCTAAACTGTTTGAACAAATAGTGTGTGACAGTTTATCCTTTTACTATAAAAACATCATATGCAGTGAGCAACATGGCTTTATGCAAAGGAGATCAACTGTCACAAACCTTCTTGCCTTTACGAATAATTGTCTGAACAGTTTAGAACATGGATTGGAAACTGATCGTGTATACACTGATTTTTCAAAAGCTTTTGATCAACTATCTCACCCAGTTATCAAGTTGAAACTACAGTTATTAGACTTTCCCCCTGGGCTGGTTTCATGGATTTCTTCTTACCTTGAGGATAGAACTTATCAAGTTAAATTCAAAGACATGTTTTCGAAGACTTTTACTGCTAAATCTGGTGTTCCACAGGGTAGTCATTTAGGACCTCTTCTCTTCATCTTATCAATAAATGATGCACCGTTATGTGTTCGTGACAGTGAAATTCTTATTTTTGCAGATGACATGAAGATCTTTAAGAAAATTACATCTAGCGATGATCGCATTCTTCTGCAAAATGATATAAATAGGTTTACAGTTTAAATCTAAACCCGTCATAATGCCAGACAATGACATTCTCAAAAAAACGAGTATCTTCGACTCATGACTATTATATATCTCAGCAGATTCTTTCTCGTGTTATTAAAGTAAGGGACCTAGGGGTTCTTTTTACACCGAATCTTGATTTTACAGAGCACATTAACAACATTGTTAATAAAGCTAGTTCTATGTTGGGGTTCGTTAAGCGTTGGTCAAAAGAATTTCTTGATCCTAACGTCAACCTTTCTCTTTATAATTGCCTTGTTCGTCCGTATCTGGAATATGCTTCACAGATTTGGAGTCCTTATTATGACATTCATATTGACAGGTTAGAATCGGTGCAACGTAATTTTACTCGTTTCGCATTAAAAAGTATTCAATGGCATGATCCTCAAAATATTCCTTCTTATGAGGATCGATTATCACTTCTTCGAATGCAAACGTTGTCTCAAAGAAGGACTAACAATGATTTCGTTTTCCTTCATCAACTCGTAAGAGGCGTCACAGATGCTCCAGACCTTCTTAGTGCTATACTTTTTTACCATCGGGGAGGAGGTTATCACCTTCGCAGCATCGATCTTATTAAAGTCCAAACACATAGGACCAATTACGGGATGCACTAGCCCTTGACAAGGATGAGTAGGCTTTTGAATTATAATACGGATCTTATTGACTTTCATATTAATAAGAATAAATTAAAGACTATGCTTAAAACCAGTGTAGCACGCTCTTAATTGTTTTAATTGTTGTCTAATCATGTATTGTTTTTTATTTGTTTGTATTTGTATAATTTTGTCATTTCTTGTGTAAGTGTTCGTTTGTTTTAGATTGCCTACTAACAACTAGCACTGCACTAAGTGATGAGCCGGTCTGTTCACACAGTTTTCTAGGTTAAAAACTAATGGTCGTTAGATGTTGCTTGCTTTAAGCTCTCTTCGGTTTTATCTGATAGTGTACAAAAAAAAAAAAATACTTTTTCATAAGACCCCTTCCTGTACTTCTTATTCAATGGTTTAACGCCGATTCCGAACGGCAAAGTTGAGAAGCACACTGAAAAAATTAACGGTCATTAATATAAGAAACGGCGTTTATTGACTTGTTATTTATTGTCACAATAAAGTTTTTCTTGTCACAATAAACAGTTTGTTAAAAAAAATATCAGCGTTTGATAATCGTTTGTTAATACTATTAATGACCGTTTATTAAATGAAAAATAAAGCCCTTAATCACCGTTTTTTAAAATAAGTTACTTTATTAATTGCCACAAATATTTCAGTTATTAAAAATAATAAATCGTTTATTGCGATAATAAACAAGATTCTTAAAGATGGTTTCTCAAAGATTTTATCCCAATCTTCATCCAATACCACAACCAAATATAAAATGTACAAGTAGTTGATTATTTTGAATAACTTTATTCACTGAAACAATAAACGTTAGTAATTAAAAATAATAAAGCGTTTATTGTGATAATGAACACAATTTTTAAGAAGGAGTTTCAAAGCATTATATCCCAACCTTCATATTATATAACAAAAACTTTATGCCGGATACGGACCAAGAAAAAAAATTGTATCTTTGAATATATAAAAATAACAAAATAATAAAGGTATGACCGCACTTTGTATGAAATTGTATGAGCTATATTGCACGCTGTTCAGTGATTAGTTCTTGTTTTAGTTATAATTTTTTTTCTCAGAACAAGGATCTTAGACTTTATCAGTAACATATTTTAATGGTTTAACGAAAATTATGCTGCACTAGTGAACATAACTTCTCTGAATATGAATTAAGTATGTATTATTAAATAACAATAGAGTTTTCTCCTTGCAATTAAGAAATTCAAATACTTAAAACACGGCTTTAATGAGCATTTGTCTTTCTGTTATTCGATCATTTGCACCTTTGTGCTTTCTCACTATTTTGTAAATAAAAGTAATATAAGCTGAGTGTAACCAGCATGCCTTCTATAGTTGGTTATGTTTTTAATTGCCCATTATTATAATATAATAAACATTTTATCAAAAACAATCAACCATTTGTTTAAATTTAACGAAGGTTTGGATTCGTTGTTTTTTAGCTTGTTGAAAGCAGAATTCACACTGTTTTCTAAAAATCCTTACGCAATAGAAATATTTAAATGTATTTCCTGCATTTTTGACATGCCAAATTTTTTGAATTGAAGGTGTTATTTTATATTATTTCAAGAGTACTTGCTGAAGTTTCATACTTTCATACCCTTACTCAGACCATTTGCAAAATATCTATCCCAACTTGGATCATCGAATCGGAAGTTATAAACGCGATGATCACCATCGATCATTTCGGTAACAAATAAATTCTTATAAAAACTTGGAAAGGACCCCGCACAATTTGTATGGGAAGTGGCCCTCATCGAAATTGTCTGAAATTTTAGTATGTTGTTCTCCTGAAGCTACTGATCAAAAGTCAATATGGGCAAAAAGTTAAAAAATGGACAGTTTTTGAGATATCGGGGTTTTTCTGATGACTATCTCAAACCCTTTATTACGGGAAAGTTACTCTCTGTATTGTGTTTTAAGCTGTTTTTAAGTGGAATCTATAGGTTTTTGGGGTCGCTGATTCCGAATCTGATGTCAAAAATGACCATCGATAGACGAAAACTGTCAATTATCGCCCCAGCAGCGTTTTCGGAAAACTGACAGTTACCAAAATACTGAAAAAACCCTGTCCTGGACGGGTTTCAAGTCTATTAGATGGTTTGTTGGCTCCGTAGACAATCTTAAATCCCACTTTTAGTTAATGTTTGATAGACCGTCTAATCTTTATACAAAATCCAGAGAATTTTTTTTAGAAGTAGGACTAGCAATCGAATTTTTTTCCCGAATTTTTTCCTTTTTCGCTTATTTTGTTCATTCGTTTATTTCGCCATATTTCGTTTATTTTCTACTGCGAATAAGTATAAAAATAAAAGGAAGAGGGAAAAAAACTCCCAACAATTTTTCGATTGGGAATCCTTTTTCCAAAAACATTTCCCCCCGGTTTTTTAATTCAGAACAAGGCTTTATATCTTAAATACTAAACTAGTGCCAAAGTCCGGGTACTGTTTTTCATGGTTGCTCACTGCTCGCGTTATGTATTTTTTTTTTCATCAAAATCTTTACTTCTTTTGAAACCATCATTTAATATTCTAAAATTTCTTTTCGACGAAGGCCACGTTGTTATACGTGTGATGTTCAAGGCCAACCCCAACAGATGGCCCGGATAGGAGAGGATGAAGCAAAACAACAACTTGCGATAGTAAGCCGCGCTGCCCTTGATTTACCAAATCTTTTGGTCGACAATAATACCCGAGTTTGTCTCAATTGTAACAGAGATCTCATGACAGAGCTTGCCGCAAGTGGAGAGAATCATGCAAGACTCAATATAATTTTCCAAAGAATGAATAGAGCGTGTTTTATTTGCAATTCGAACGACAATGTTAACCGAGTATCTCCTCAATGTTGTGCTCATACTTTTATTCATTTTGACTTATTCATTCCCGAGAATGTGAGAATTTGCCAACGCCATTTAGACAACAATGGCCATATCATCCCTATACTCATGAGGGGAATTCGGTATGTTAATAGACCCCATCAATTCCAGGGGCCAGCTTTGCAATCTTTTTTACGGGGTTTGCAACAGGTAGCTGAACCTCAACCGAGACTTGATAGAGCAGTAGATGACTTTGATGATGAGGAATTCGAATGTTTGTTCCCGATCAACAAACATCAATTCCAGGATCTATATGCCTATTGTAACCCTATCTATGAGGGGGATATTCTACGTCGTGTAAGTAGGAAAGATCAAGGGCTTTCAGATGAGTTTTTGAAAGTGCTACCCAAGTAGACAGGCAGTTAGTATGGCAATCAACGTCGTACGGAAGTCCTTGAGCTCAAAATTTGTACCAGAAAATATTGGTTTACAAGCCATTGCACGGGATGTTTTTATTGAACAGCATGTTACCCCTTTTGCAAATGCACTCTATAACCCCAACCCTGATGTACCACGAGCAATAATAATATGTGATGCAACTTATGCAAGCCATTTTCGCACCTTGAGACAATCTTTCTCGATGCACAAAAGCAGACATTTATTGAAACCAACGTTACTGGTAGCAAGTGATGGTTATATACTGGATATTTTTGGTCCCCATTTTTCAGATTATTATAATAATGACGCTGCTATTCTTGATGATGTACTCTGTGATGGGAATGCATTAGCAAATTGGGTTCAACCTGGCGATATTTTTATGGTGGACAGGGGTTATAGGGACGTAGTTCCTATATTGGAGAATTTAGGAATCACTTGTAAAATGCCAGCCCTATTGCAACAAGGACAAGCGCAACTCTCGACAGAAGATGCTAACAGTACTAGGCTCATTACAAAAACAAGGTGGATTGTTGAAGCAAGGAATAGTCACCTTAGAACCATTTTCAAATTCTTCGCCAAAAACTTCACCATTCAAAATGCGTCCCATATTGGTGAATACTATAGGATTGCAGGAGCTATTATTAACAAATATAGACCTCTCCTAGAAATGGAAAATGCGACTGAAGAGATAGCGAGAGCAATGTTGGAACGAGCGATGAGTGCAAACATTGTACAAGCTCGTCTAGATGTTGACAACCTGAATATGATGGCCTTCTCAATGAACACAACCTGATAAGGATTCGAATTTATTCTAGGCTGAGACGAGCAACTATCCATCAAATATTCATCTCATACATAATTCACGATGAAATTCAAGATGATGAAGACGCAATAACGGGTTACTATTGTACTTGTCAATCGGGAGCCAGAACTCTTGCAACTTGTGCCCACGTTGCCAGTATTCTTTTGTACTTAGGATACGCACGTCACCAAGCAAGGGTAAAATGGCCACAGCAGAATCTGCTAAATACAACAATGGATGCTTCTCGTCGGCCCATTGGTTAAGAAGGACGGGATAGGTATTGTGAGAGGCAAGGGGACTCACGTTAATCAAGCACCCCAAAGGGTACAGAAAACTACTACGTCCACGTCGTTGTTCCCGGGTAAAGCTAAAAGTAGTATTCAGTAATGCACCTGACGCAAATGTTTAAACAAAAAATGTATTTTGGTCGTTTAGTTTTCCGAAAACGCTGCTGGGGCGATAATTGACAGTTTTCGTCTGTCAATGGTCATTTTTGACATCAGATTCGGAATCAGCGACCCCAAAAACCTATAGATTCCACTTAAAAACAGCTTAAAACACAATACAGTGAGTAACTTTCCCGTAATAAAGGGTTTGAGATAGTCATCAGAAAAACCCCGATATCTCAAAAACTGTCCATTTTTTAACTTTTTGCCCATATTGACTTTTGATCAGTAGCTTCAGGAGAACAACATACTAAAATTTCAGACAATTTCGCCGAGGGCCACTTCCCATACAAATTGTGCGGGGTAATTTGAAGATGGTTTTATTTCCTAACATGTTTGTGAGAAGTTAACACTATTTTAGTACTTTAATTACTTCCATACATTCCATAGTCCAACTATCTATATTTAGAAATTCAATATTTTTTGTATACTTCTACGTTATCACTTTTTATTCACTCCTAAAAACACATGAAAAATTCCTGTTTTCTATTAAAGAAATTTTAATAAAATTAAAAGTATATTCCTTCTTTTCTGAAAAATAACAAGCAATTATACGCCCCAGTGAAAATATTGAAAACAAAACTTTCTAAGTCACAAGTCACAAAACAAGGTTTATAATCACTTTAAATGTAAGTTTGCAATAAACCATGAGTTTTCGATTTAAAAATTAAGAGCGCCAAAAGTTGATAAGTCTAAACTTTAAAAAAAGTGTAGATCCGCCACTCCGTAGAAGCAAGAATACCTAATCTTTAAGAGTATTTTTGATATTCATACTGTGTTATTTGAAGTTTGAACACATACAAAACAAAGTGTAGAGAAACTCCCGAAAAAATCTACAAATATTTGTATTGTGTAATGTTTCCTATGTAGTTATTTTAAGACGATGTTGTTAAAAATAAGATAAGCCTAAACAAATGTCTTAAAAATCATTCCAAACAAATCTTAAATATTCTTGGAATAACTATTGTTTTTTTTTTTTATTAGCTTGACCAAGTTTTTACTTTTCCGTTGAAGTATATTCGTCTTCTATTTGTAGGTTTCACCCTACTGATGTGAAAACTTATTTGTTCAATGTAAAATTTTCTCCTAATTTTTTTCTTTACCTATTACAAGAGAAATAAATGACTTTTTTATTTATTTTAACAAACCCAGTTACTGCCACAATAATGCATTTTTTATGACAATAAACAGTTTATTAACCCTTTTAGCGGTTGTTAACAAATTCAACGAAGCGTCTAATAAATTACATGTTTAAGAAAAATCTTAATTGCGTTTATAAACCTGTTTATATCCATAAACATCTTGTTTATTAAATTCAATAAACCATTTATTAATTATCAAATTTTTAGCTTAAAATTTCTTGAAATTTGGCAGTGTAATCTGAGTTTAGCAGTAGTGAACGTTTTTTGCCGAACTTAACGAACAAATCAGGTGACGCCGACTACAACGAGCATCGAGTAAGAAATCAGTAGATACCAGTTTGTGAAAGAAAGCCATCAATGGCAGATCTCAAAAATAATTCGTATATCAATATTAAAAAAAACGGTAAGTTTCTTAAAATTGAAAAGAGCAACTTCAAATTAAATGCATATTATTTTTTTTCTTTCGTTTCCATGTCCAGACTATCCGTGGTTTCAAAGAATTGATTCGATAGTGAGTTCCACAATGAGATGAGTCATTGCCGCTTTAAACAGGTTTGTAACTAGAAGTTGAAACAATTTTTTTAACAATATTAATATCAATGTTTTCTACGTTTTAGGACAATCTAATGCTGATCTTGGACTCCTGAAGGCATGCCATCAATCTTTAACTTAAACACGCTGAAGACAACAAGAAAAAGCAAGACTGCAAACCGTTTATCCTGCTAAAAAGGGTATACATATTTTCACAATACTGTTTGTCATTATAATAAAAAATGTCTTTAATAAACGCAGAACAATAATTTATTAAAAAAAAAAAATAAATTGTGTTTATTGTGGTTATAACCTCATTTATTAATATTATAAACAGGTTTAGTAAATAAATTGTTCAAATTAATGAACGGGTTTATTTAAGTCAAACAACTCTGTCCATAAAGGCAATAAACTGGTTTATTAATATTTATGAACGCATTTATTAAAATCAGTAAATTCTGTTTATTGGGGCTATAAACGGATTAATTACTATAATAAACGAAGATAATAAACTGTTGCTTATATTAAGAAACAAATTTATTAAAATCAATTAACTCTGTTTATTGTGGTTATTAACGAGAATTATTAACGGTTAGCAATGTTTCCAACCATGGTTTCTGCAGAAATGAAAAAAATATAAACGGCCATTCATTGTCACAATAAACCTGTTAATTGGACAAATTCCATCACTAAATTAATTGTCTCAATAAACTTTTTGTTTGTATTTACGTACCTTTTTGGTTCAGTGCACTTTTTCATGACAGATGATACTCTTGGAAGTTTGGTCTATATAAAATATAAAATTTACTCCGGATTTGTTGAAAAATCAACAAATTATGTCCAATTTTCTTCAAAAATAAGAAAAAATCGTACCTTTTTCAACTAATAAGTTTAAAAATAAACAGTATCTGTAGAAAATTAAGCTTTTATTTTTAATATTCAACTCGTTCTGCTGATATTTCAACAAAAAATCTAACTTTTCAACAACTTTACTTAATTTTCAACATTATTATTCACCAAATGCAGGAAGTATTGTTGGCTTTTAAGCATACTTGTTGAATTTTAATTGGAGTTTGCTGAAAACTAATTTTTAATTCATTAAAATTCAACATTATCTGTTGAATATTAAACAGAAATGTTTAATACCAATCAAAATTAAATCAAAAATTCAACACAAAATTATTAGAAAATTTATTCCCGAAAGTTTGCTTAAATTTAATCAACCGTGGATGATTTTTCAACAAATTCACAATTTCAGCACAGATGCTTAAAATGAAAATAAAAAAACCTGAATATTCAACATAAAAAGCTGCTTTTCCAGCAAAAAAAAAAAAAAATGAAAATTCAGAAAAATTAAACAAATTTATTCACAGCCGCATTTAGTATTCAACGTAAACGTTGAAAACATGTGAAAAAAATTTAATTTCCGATTATTTGTTTGGATATAAGACAATTGCCCAAAATTGAAAAAATGAAAAAAAAACTGCATTTTCCATAGAACTACTGAACTAAAATGCTGTTTTTTAATAATATTTTATCAAAATCTAGCTAGTTTAATTGGAAATTCACAATTTTTCTTTTTTTAAATGATTTCTTTAAATGATTATATTGAATACTAAATATGGCTATAAATTTGTTTTATTTTTCTGAATTTCCAATATATTTTTTGTAAAAAGCTAATAAGCTTGCTTGTTAGAATATTCATGTTTTCATATTTTTGGAGCATTTATATTTGAAAATAGAATTTGTATTGAGAAAATTGAGTCAATTAAATATAAGCCTTTTTGGGAACATATTCTAGTAATTGCTAGTATCTTTCAAAATATGTGTTGAGTTCTTCTTGATCCTTACATTGAGAACAAAAAAGAACAAGTTAAAGCAATTGAATAACTTCTCTTCGTTGGATTTGAATTCAAACCATTAGAAATCCTGCAAAATTAAACTTCATTATTCGACACAATTATCCCACAATATCACTACAAACTATCATAAAAAAAGATTAAATATGTAAAAAAATATATTTTCATTAATTTTTTTTTTTCAATTGTTCCTCAATAACGAAGAACACATAGATACTATTTCATTAACAACAAAAAGGTAATTTAATACAAAAAAAAATGATGAGCTCCATGTCTGTAAATAAAAGAAAAAAGAAAAGCATTGGTTTACGTCACTGAAAATTAAAATAAAATTTACATTAGGATAAGATATAAGGTTTTTTAGTTATTTCATAATGAAAATCTAAAGCCGATACTTATAAAAAAACAAACTTTGAGGAGGAGATCTAATACTTAACTGAATCTAACGAAATATAAATGAGAGACCATGACCATCATCCAGTTACAATTTTCTCGCTGTCACAAGAAAATGCATACATATATTTTAAAGAGAAATGTCAATTATTGTAGAAAATTAAATATAACTTGGAATTATTAAACAATTTAGTTGATAATTCAACATAAAATTATGATTTTTTTCTAAAAGAGGTTGAATTTCCAACAGAAATGTTTAATTTCCAACACAAATGTTGAATTTCCAAACAGAAATGTTGAATTTTCAACAGAAATGTTGAATGTCACATATTTCCACGATAAAAACCACAAAGGCTTGGTTTAATTCCGTATTGTTATTGTATTTAACATTGCAAAAGAAATTCCATGTGAAATACAACAACAATACAGAATTAAACCAAGCGGTTGTTGCATTTGGAAATAAGTGACACAAAAAACTACATAGGAATAATAATAATATTAATAATAATAATAATAATAATAATACAATAATAATAATATTTTAACTTTTTTTTTTTGAATAATCGCAAAACCGTGCTCTAACAACACTAATTCACGACTGATAGATGTTGTTTGTTGAAATTCACATTGAAAATTCAACATTATTACGAGATTATGAAAACGATCAAATTAAATTAAACCAAAACTTTCAACAGTTCAACAGAGAGAAGGACGATATCTGTAAAAATACGATCTGGGATGTTGAATTTTTCTATTCTCTTCCTTTTTTCAGATATTTGATTAATATTGAACAAACTTTAACGATTTTTAAGCAAAAATGTTTAATTTTCAGAAAAATCTGTTGAATAAGAGAAAAAAATGATTTCTCGTAAGAAAATACGGTGTTGAAAATTCATCACCCCTTTTACTTTCAAGCAATCTACTGATTTCCCAACAAAAAGATATAAATTTTTAACAGCGATGCTTAATTTTCATCGAAAAATGTTTTAATATGTTGAAAATTAAACAAAAATTGTACTTTTGATTAATTTTCAACAATAAAATGCTTATTTTTTAGGAAATGTTGAAAGTTACTACGATTTCATTTCGATGCTACAATAATTGTAGCGAATTTTAACCGGTGTTGAAAAACTTTAAACAGTTATTGTAGTAAAATTACTATTTTTTTTTTGTTTAAGTGAACGGGCACTATTATTGAAATAATATTTCAAAACATGTGAGACTGCGTTGAGGTCAAGTATTGGAAAAACGATACTACTTACGTCAGCATCAACAAACTGAAAATCCTATCAATACAAAAAAGGCTTTCCATATTCCAATATATGGCCATTTGTCACTTTTAAAAAGCGTCATTTGACCATGGCTGAATGACACAAGAAAATATGGTTAAATTAAAAATTACCTAAGCGGCCATACCTATGATAAAATATGGCCATATGACACAATTCAAACAGTGACATACCTTTGTTATTAGTATATTTTGAAATATGGCCAAAAGCTTGAGTACAATTCCCACCTTTGGGCTGGTGCTCCAGCTACTTACTTAAGCCTCTTGGATGGAATACAAAAAAGAGCTGTAAGAATGATTGGTGATAGAGAGATCACTAACTCATTCACTTCATTGGAACACCGTCGTAACGTCTCGTGTCTCTCCTTGTTTTATCGTTACTTTTACGGCAATTGCTCCATTCATTCACTTAAACAATTCAACCGTAATACTCGTGCTTCCAGGAATGCCCATCACCCTCGAGCCCAACTTCGGTCGTACGCTCAAGTATAGAGAATCGTTCTTTAGCCGTACAAAGCGAATGTGGAACTCTCTTCCACACTCTGTCTTTCCCGATCATTGCAGTGTTCTAGAATTTAAGACCAATGTACACCGGCACCTCCTCTCCAACCCCTACCCACTTTCCTAAAGCACTCACTATGTCTATGGCATATAAGGGTATAAAAATAAAAACCCTTTGAGCGTGTGCAAATTTAAAAAAAAAAATCTTGTAAAATAATGCCTAAAAAGCATGAAAATGCCTAGGTTGGCATCGCTGTCTCCATCGTTCATTTCACTCAGCTTGTGTAGCTCTAGCTATCTTATCATTTTTTTTAGTTTAGTAATCGAATCATGCTTTCAACTTTCAAGGGCATCAGTATTGTTTTGCAGGATTTGTCTTGCTATTTACGCCGCGCCGCCGTCGTAAACGATCAATGTACAAACATTATTATAAATAAATCAACGATATTTTCACGAAACTTTGTAAAAGTTGGGGTTAGTGGTAGAGGAGTGAAATTCAAGGACTTATATTTTTTATTGCCACACAAAAAACTAAATAAAACTAACCAATATTTGTCAAAAAATTGGGTTAGCCACCCTAAACACTAAATGGTATAAAAATTAGTTATAAACATATTCTCAGACCTACTGATCTACATACATATAATTTTTCATCAAAATTGGTTGAATCGTTGCGGAATAGTATAAGCAAATAAACTGTTTATATATGTAGAGGGTTTTCCAATAATTGGTGTTATTTTGATTAGCCCGCTATTTCGGTAGCTGTCACTTTTGAAGCTGTCATTTTTTTACATTTGACAAGTAGAAACTACACCATTAATAAAAATAGAACGATACACGCTTCAACAATGCACTGAAATTATTAAAATTAACTATAAAAATGGTGAAAATTTGGCAGAGACCGTTCGTAAAACTAAAAATGTTTGGACCGTCGCGTCGTGAAGCACCTTGTCAGACAGCAATACAGAAATCGGTGGACAAATTCGAGCTGTTGGACAAGTTAGTGATGTGAAGAATAAAACCCGTGCACGTCGCTCAAGAACAACTGAGAATATTGCTGTTGTAGCCAAAGTGTTGAAGAATACCCAGGTTTGTCCATTCCCGTCGTTCTTTGGAATTAGGCATTTCACAAACGTCATTACACCGTTTTTTGCATAAAGACTTGGGTCTTAAGGCTTATAAAGTTCAGTTAACACAAGAACTCAAGCCGGCTGATCATCAACAACGTTGTGTCTTTGCTGATTGGGTCCTTGAAATGCATGAAAATGATGTCGCATCTGGGGCTCAGCAAACCCAAGAGTTATTGCTGAAAAGCCTCTCCCATCCTCAACGCGTGACTGTTTGCTGCGGTTTATGGTCGGCGACGTCATTGGACCTTACTTTTTCGAAAATGAGGCTGGAGCAACAGTTACGGTCGATGGATTGCGCTATCGAGAGATGATTAATAATTTCTTATGGCCGGACAACGTTTACTTTCAACAAGACGAGCGCTACGTGCCACACAAGCAATGAAATCATCGATCTTTTGCGGGAAAAGTTTCCGGACCGTCGAAGAGGTGATCACAATTGGCCACCGAGACCTTGCGATTTAACACCTTGAGACTTCCTCCTTTAGGGCCACGTGAAAAATAAGGTCTACGCCAACAGCCCAGCGTCGATTTAAGACCTCAAAGACCTCGTGAGGCTATGGAGGACATAGGGCAGCTACTTTTCGATTTGATTTTGGAAAATTTCATGAAAAGGATATGGTCCTGTTAGGGTGGTCGTGGCGGCCATTTGGCTGATGTTGTGTTCCATCATTAACGGTAGACCTTCTTCTTTATAATGAAATAAACAGCCGATCATTTAACTCAAAAAATGCCATTGAATATGAAAATAACTCCTCTTATTGGAAAACCCTTTATTTAGAGATTATACAGAAGAAAAGAATATAGAAAATCGGAAAGGCCAAGTCCTAAGTGGGTTTAACTTTTCAGCAATTTCTAAGTGCGCGTGAAGAATTAACAGCTGCTATCCGGATGAAACAATATGGTACTAACACCTACAGATACAAACCTACTCCTTTTACATTAGGGCCAACACACATAACCTAACCCTTGCAACTGGGTACTATCAAAAAAAATATATGAACGGGAAACTTATAAGAACACCAAATTTCAGATTCAGCTACAAAGAAGCTTTTAAGGAAATAGCTACCTAGGCTTTTTTTAAACTTAAATAGGGCAATTGATGGCTGTGGCCAGCTTTGTTGATGGCTTAAAACGTCGTCCCGTCTGTAATTTAAGTAACATTTCATAAGGCATTGCAAAATAATAAAAAAAAACATCCTGCAGCTACAAATCTGATATCATGTAGGTGCTATCTTTGTTTTTTTTTTTGCTGTAAAACAAGATTCAAAGAAATTTTATTCGCATATGAACAAAGTATAAGTACTTATATGTACATACACTGTACCAGCAAAATACGTAAACTGCGCTGTATATCTTTTTATATCGTAGCATCTTTAGCCTACTCTTTTCTTGTTATTCGTCCTTCATGCTTCATCTACGAAACATAATTGTAATTTTCTCGTTTTCTTTCTTTGCAGCTTTGCGTCGGAGGCTCATGGATCGATACAGTTACGGTTGAAATGGATCCTCTAGATGCTGGCACAGATAATGGATTCACATTCACCGCCCCCAATTGGCCAACTAGCCCGCAAGGAGTTATTTATCGCATCACATCAAGATACCCAGCACATCCAGCAGGGAGCTTCTTTTATCCAAAGAGCAAACGCCTACCACCAATAGCCACATTTCAGTTCATCAAGGTTTGTGTGCATGTGTTTATCCTGTATCTGAACTGGATTTAGATTCCTAGCAAAATTGAGAATCCAAATGCCTTCGCAGAGGGAATTTTAAGAGGTTGAGGCCTAGCAGTGTCTAGTGATTTTTTTTTTTTTTTGCCAATTTCGAGACAGAGAGTATTTTGTGGTGGGTGTGACGGGAGATTGTATAAATAATTACGACCGACAGCGTTTGCTGAATTTGTTTAACTTCTTCTTTTTTATTAGATCATTTCATCGCTGAGCGAATATTTTCGTTGATTTTATTTGATTCACCTTCCTAGTTCCCACAATACCGAAAAGCTGGGTTAGCTCTGAGTAAGGACTATTCCCGGATTAGCTGTTGTAATGGTGTGTAGGAATAAACTCGAGGCAGGCCGATATTATAACAATTTGTTTTCTGTTCTGTAGGTATCGCTATACCTACTCCTTCGTGTCGGTTGCCTAGTAAGAGTTGAATATGTTAGCGTTAGCGTGTTTTTATCAGGACTGGCAGAATTACATTCCAATTTGGGTTTGAGATTTAAAATTGGCCCGCTACCGTAGGAAGGCAACATTCATGTGTTTGCATACATGTTGAAACATGTTTCTATTATTTTTTGTTGTAATGGAATTATGTGCTGACGATTTGATCTTTTAATAATGTGAAGGTTTTCACGCTCCAGGAGCAGACAAATATACCGAAACAGTGGAAATGAAAATCTCCTTAAAAATATATTATAATCCCTTTAGATACTCGTTTATATGAATATAAGGATAATAAAGGGATTTAAGATACAACGTAGGTACAACGGGTAAAGTATCACGTACCAGAACAGAACCTACAAACAGTTTTATGTCCACCTTAATTATGTGATAGAAATGCTAGGATCATCAACATACAGATACATTTGTGCGTCTACATAAATACATTGATGTGTGTTTTGCACACAAAATTAATGCGATTGTTTTGAGGGTTTCACGTTGTCGTTGTGTATTCTATTCTATTTTAGAGTGACAAATTGTTTGCGGTTATGGAGGTGATGTGGGCATGCTTAATTTAAATTGATTGCTTAAATGTACAACTGAATGAATTTTAATTGTTTCGTATTGAATATTGATGGATTTGTGCTAAATATGTTTATCCAAATTCGAATATGTATAATTTATGTGTAGTATACCGTCTACTCAAGTACATTTGTGTATATGGTTTATAATTTTGATGTCAGTGGAGGAATTTGCTTGCTTGGGATTTGCATTTTTAATTATGTAGATACGAAAGCTTATGTCCAACATAGCAATACGAAATTGCAAGGAAATGTTAAAATTATAGGCACACACTACTGCAGTGTCTACTGAAATTATTTAAACGTATAGATCTGGTGAGTTCGTCAAATGTTTAAAAGGATGTGCAGCTTCTTTCTGTTTCAATCAATCTTCTTAATATCAGATTTTTTATAACATAGCTGACTCGACAGACTTCGTACTGCCGCAATCGATATAAAAAAGACTTTTGTTGTCCACTACCATACCACCCCCTACCCTCTAGCCGCTTCTTCACTACCGTCTACCCGCTACCCTGTTACCCGCTAACCCACTTCCCGTTACCCCGCTTCCTGCTACCCAATACATACACCTGCTTAATCGGTAATCGCTACCTACTACCTGCTACTCCACTACACTCTCCACGCTATCCAGTTACACGCAGCTACCCTTTTGATTTTTTTTTTTTATTCTAAGTCATGACAAAATAAAAATAAAAAAAATCTTGCTTAAAAAGTTAAAGGTTTTAATTAATAGAAAAATAAAAGCAAAAAAGTTTGTCAGAAAAAAATAAAGGTGCACCACCCTTTACATTTAGGGGGATGAAAAATAGATGTTCTGTCCGATTCTAAATTCTAGCCGATATCCTCGCAAAGATTCACGAAAATCGGTTGAGCCGTTCCGGAGGAGTTCAATTACGCACCCCGTGACACGAGAATTTTTTATATTAGAAGATTTATTTACAATTTAATTCATTAAAGTTTTAAGGTCTCCAGTGTTAGGCCCTCCGCACACGAAGCAACTTTTTTGCAACTATAGAGTCGCAAATCAGTTGCTCAAGCAACAACAAGTTTGCGATCGATTTCCGACTTCTCTCCGCACACGAGTACGACCGAATTGTGACCAGTTGATAGTTGTTTGAGTAGGACGTGTGTTTTAATTTGTTTTTTTTTTTTCACAAATTTATATGAGTATTCAACATGTCAAACAGTAGTACTGATGAAGAGGATTTAATCGACAATTATCAGTTCTGTAGACAAAGAAAACTTGTACGAAGAGACCACTGGACTCATCCATATATACAGAAAAATTTGAAATGCATGACTTTTTATGGCAGCAAAATATTTAAATGAAACGGATGCCAAATTCACTGCATTTTAATTTATATTTTCCATTCGAAAACTCATTTTGAAATTTTCCAGTGTTCCATTTGAAAACCAATGCACCTGCAATAGTTTAAAAAATGTTTCCCTAAGATCCATCTATACAGACTAACACGAAAAAAAAAATCAGCCAAATCCGTCCAACCGTTTGTGAGTTATTCGGTCATACACGAACAGGATTTCATTTACAGTATTTCCCGCTTAATTGCACTGACCATTTTGTCAGATTTTTCGGTCAATTATCCGGGTGGTTCAATTGACATATCTGTTCAATTAAGCGAAAAATCTGCTCAAAGAACCAAAGAACCTTGCTATTAGAAAAAATGATGTTAATTTCATTTCAAGGAGTCTTAATTAAAGAGTGCTGCCAACATTTGAGTCCTTACTTAATTTCAAAAGAGAATTCGAAGAAGAATCATGAAACATGAGTCAACGTGGAATAGCAGTCAAACAATAGATAGCTTTCATTTGTTATACCTACATAATATGTACATTTCGCTGTACTGACAGTGCTGACAATTTTAGTGCTTCTCCTTCCACTTAAGGGAGCCCTAAACGACGAACATGTTTCCCGGTCATGTTCGTGTGCGCTATAAATTCGACGTGAAGGGGTAGGGGATGGTTTGCGAACTGTTCGGTGTTGACTTGCTTCTCTTTTTGATACATCCTCAAACTTTCAAGAATCAACAGGAAACGATTTTCGCCAATTATTTGTAGGGATAGGGAATAACGCAACTGAGCATGTTCGGCATATTTGTCGTTTAGGGTGAAGTGAAAATATCTTTAGGTTTGTTTCATTATAGCTTTGTTCAGCGAGAAAAAGACAGTACAGCACAGCTTCATGAGAAATGTCAGAACAGTTTGGAACAGTTAAGAACACAAAACGTGTTCTACTCAAAAAGATGGAACAGAAAGTCTTATCCTAAACTGTTCCAAACTGTTCCAAACTGTTCTAGACAGACTCAATGAACACCAAATCAGAACAGTTTGTAACAGTAAATGTGTTAATGAACACCAAAAAGCTGTACTTTTCTGTTCTAAACAGTAACAAACTGTGCAAAACAGTGTCGATGAACATAGCATATAATTTTTTTGTACTTCCAATTATCCGAAAAATATCCATGAATTTAGTTTTTCTGCTGCATATTTTTAAGATCAATTAAGCGAGTAATTCAACAAAGCGGGGTTCAAGTAACCGTCTTAAAAGCTTTACAACCAATACGGGAAATTTTCGAAGCCATTTTTTTCGATCAATTAAGCGGGAAGTTCAATTAAGCGAGGTTCAACTAAGCGGTGATTACTGTATATATATATATAGAAGATTAGCCGACCCCGCAAACCTCTTCTCGCGTTGAATCGCTTAAAGGTATACTACACTAGACATACAAACAAACCAAGCTCATCTCAATTAAGCTTCTTGAATAATTAAAAACCACATATCTTTCTAATATCCTTTACCTTTACATAATAAAACCGTCACTTTTTTTTATTTTCCGAATTTTCCACCACCAATTTACTATTCTTCTATTTAAAAACAGTGTACCTAAAATTCGAGGTCTTATATCAACAATATTTCATTTGAAAACAAAAGCACCTACAACTCAAATGGGTTTTGCGGGTTTTCCATCAAGAACTATCTATTTTTCTTTTCGATAAGGGATTCTGGAACAAAAAGAACATGCAAGAAACCAAATTCACGTCTATGTATTATATCATATTTCATATATCCAGTTTTCCAACTCTTCCGTACGGTTTTTCCAATGCCAAAAAAATTCCAAAAATACAACATGCAAAATTCATAAATATCTGTTGGGCCGTTTAGAAGTCCATGTCAGACATACAAACAAACAAACACATTTATTTTTATTTTTATACATAACTAGTAAAACCCCTGCTCGCTTCGCAGGGCTTCGGCCCACAACGGTTCGGAAATTAGAAATTGGTAGGATGAAGAATACGGTAATCGATGGATAGGCAAAAATGAACAATATTCTTAGAAAAATCATTCCTGTATTATGCTAATCTGATGAATAATCTATTCGTTTTTCAATTCTTTTTCATAATTTGTTTAGTTAATTTACCCATTAAACATATCTTCCCCAAATTTAGCTCCCTGAGAAGAGGTAAGGTAATTAGGATTTTGACAGCAAGCCAGGTATAGGCATAAGTATGCTTTTAACCCTCTTCAGGATTGCACAATGTTGTAAATTTTCTTAAAACTAACAATTATTGGGATATTATTAATTGCTGCAATAAAAATATTGACAAAAAAACCTGAATTCGATGTTCTAACCTGGGCTGGAATCACGTAACGCGATAAGCGATACTTGATAATCAAAATCAGGATTTTTGCTCTATGTAAGCTGATTATCAAATTGATAGTCCGTTATTTGCGATAATTTTATTTGATACCTATATGATATGATATTGAAGTAGTTTTAATAAAAATTCAAATGAATATTAACATTGCATATGCTTATAATATATATTTAAACACTATCTGACAAGTTTGAAGCAAAAATAAAATCAAATAAGAAAATTAAATTTATATTAATTCTGTTCATTTACTCCCTAAAACTCATGAAAACTCCCGAAAAAAATGTTTGATTTATTTCTTTTATTTAAATTCGTCTTGCTTGGAGTTCACGAGTATATTTTTCTAGTTGACAAATTGGGAAAGAATGTTTTTCATTTCATTCAAAGGAAACATAAATTATAGAGCACACCAAATTTGAATAGTGACTTAAGAGTCATGGTTTAATAGTGTTCGGCTCAAAGGATTGATATTTAAAAGAGAATCCGAAAAAGAGTCATGATTCATGAATCATCGTGTAATAGCAGTCTCATTATAATTGGATTTTGTGTACTCTTATTAGTGAAAAGTGTAACCCAGACCTTAGAAAAGATTTCAATCCCAGTATGTATCGGGGTTAAGACAAATTTCAAATGTCAGTACAGAACAAAATAGTTTCGTCAAAGTCAGTGATGCCAAAAAATCAAATTTTTTTTTTTTTATCAGCTTACATAGACCAAAGGAAAGTTGATAATCAAAAACGATAAACAAATTTTGATAATCAACTATCGCGTTACATGATTCCGGCCCTGTTTTAGATTTTCCCAAGTATTATAAAATTGTATCAATGAGATTTTATTTGCTAATTTTTTGTTCATAAGGTAAAAATAAGAAAACTTTATGTTCTTTACGCATTATTTGAAAAAAAAAATATCTTAAAGTCAACACTTTGCTCGGGCAAGAAAAATTGAAAAACCACTTAAATACAAAGTTAGCCTTTGTTTTAATCGTCAAAAAGTGATGAAAAAGTAACTTTGTCTCAGAAGGATTATTTTCTAAGAATATGACCAAGAATCACATCCCAAAGTATAAGGCAGACAAATTACAGGATACCCTGTATAGTTGACCATGAGGAAAAACAGAAATTTCTAAATCAAAACCACATATTTTTAAAGATTGACCTTGCGTCTTATTTATTTTTCAGGGCATTCAAGTCGAACAGGAAACTAAAGACGACTTCTTCACGGCTGTAAAGTTTAAGTTGATTGATGTCCCGAAACATAGTAATGCTCATACCATCAGAGTTTAAAAATGTGGAGGCAGTCCTGATACATAAATGCATGAATGCAAAAAAATCAAAAACTCCGTCTCGTTGTAAAATTTCCTACATCGTTTTCATTTGTAATTGTGTCAAACCACTCAAACGACTTGTGGGAAAAAAATTATGCATTTATTTGTCTAGTTCAAAATAAATTGTTGCATCGATTTAAGAAAGACTTTAATCTGTACCAGCCATTATTGCACTTCAACTCACTGCTTCAATGCTTGGAAAGACATCTTGAATCAACTCATTCCGTGGATTTGCATTACAATAAAAATTGTTTGGAAGTGAAATTCGGCCTTCAGAATCAAATGAAATTATTCCATTTCCAATGTCCAATAGTGTCCGTGGCTTAGTGGTTAGGTGCGTTGGCTGCTAAGCAGAACGTCGTGGGTTCGAGACCTACTCGTGCCCAATGTTTTTCATTTCATCTTTCTCGGGCATTGCCTTTTGCGAAGAACTAACAAAACTTCCAAGAGTATCAAGAGTATGAAAAAGTGCTTCTCAACTTTGCCGTTCGGAATCGGCGTTAAATTGTAGGTGCCCTAAATTCTTCACAGGTTCACACGCACCCAGAGAATTATTAATGAGAGTAAGCCACTTAGGCCTTGGCTCTTCAAGATCTGTCGCGCCACTCTCCCTTTAATGCCCAATAATTGGCCAATGTAAGTTTCCTGAAATAGAAGTTTTTAAACGACTCCATTCGTCTGCAGCAGTTGACCGTGGTTTAATCGACAAAATTTGTCCTCAGCGACAAAAAGATTCAGAGCTCCAAATTCTTCAAGTTGCGGTTAAAAGCATTGTGCTCTCATCCCACACAAATATTCGGCCATTACCAACTTTTTTGAAATATTGTAATGTCAGTTTTATGTCTAATAATGTGCTCAAAACTCCAGAAGAAGAAAAAGCCAACTCTTTTTTTTTAATTTCAGATCATATTGATGCTAAAATTAATGATAACAAAAATGATTTCCCCATTCCACCGGATGCATCACAAAAATATATACCACCACTCAGACTGATCACACCTTGTGTATCTAATGATGTCATACACATAGGTACTTTTGTTGATCGTTTAACTTCGGCTCAATAGTTTGCGCAAATATTCTGAATCCAATGCAATTTTATTATTGTCCTTAACGTAGAATTGTTGTCGAGCAACCAATTCAATTGTGGCAATGCTTTATTCGCAAAACGGTTTTGCGATTTGAAAGCATTCAATTCCCCATCAGATTGGCATTTGCAATGACTATTGACTCAAAGCTAAATAATGTCTGTTTGTGGCTTAAATTTGGGCACACCATGTTTTTCATTCGGACAATAATTATACGTTTAATACCTTCAGTTCGTTAGTGTTGATTAAATTTTATTAATGACACATTCCATCGATATTCAAAACGTAATAAATAACAAATATGTACACACTAAAAATTAATTACATACATATTTTCATACTCTAGAAATTTCATACATCAAAACAACGTTTGCCGGGTCAGCTAGTGAAAATAATTTCTTAGTTTCACTGACATTTTTTTTTTTGTCGAAGAAAAGATATATTTGTCAAATATTTTTTTTCTTCACTGACATTTTTTTTTGATTTTTTATTGAAAAAAAAATATATTTGACAGAATTTTCAAACTAAATTGAGTGTTCGTATATTGATCAGTTTTTTTTTGTAGTGCGAAATACAAAATTTTTAACATTTTTTAACAATTGAACCATTTGTGATTAGAAAAGTATACATTTTATTTTTGCTAAACCTTCTACCCTAAAACCTCTTGCATTTAGAGAAAAAATTAGGAAAATCGGGCAACCAGTGTGCCCGGTTAGTGAACGAACACAAAAATTAGGCTGTTCTTTTATATATATAGATATCATAATTTTAACTACAAAAACAAAAAAAAATGCTTAAACAACTCAAATTCGACCTACAAAATCAGTTGCGTGCGTCTAGTTGGAAACCGATTGCAAACCGGTTTCATTTCAGTCGACTGTGGGCATTTCTATAGAGCTTCATATACAAAGTTTCTTGACTGATTTGCGATTCTAGTCGCAAAACAATTGCAAAACAGTTGCTTCGTTTGCGGAGGGCTTTAATGTTTATAAATTCGTTGAAATTGAAGGAAGATTTGTTGGAAGTACATATTTGAAAAACCTACGCTGTTAGGAAGCTTTACTCGAATAAAGGTTAGGTTACGTTAAAGTGGCTGTCATGGATTTTAAAAGACACACTTTGGCCAATTGAAGGCCCATTGTGATACTACATGAATCTAAAAGGCTTTCTTCGAAAGCTCTATGAAACCACTTAGAGTTCCTTACAAAATGAAGAAGATTAATTATACTAATGTCTTCGAGATCGTTTAGATCATTATTAAAAGAATTCTTCTAAGTGAATCCTACGTTTATGAGCCAGAGCAGGACAGGTGCCGAGTAGGTGAAGAATTATTTCCTCCTCCTTCTCATCCATGCAGCTCCTGCAGAAATCATGTGAAAATAAAATTTAATATACTCAACTGAATCTTTTCTTATAGTGGAGTCAATGAAGCTGAAAAAGGGCGTTAGTACTCAGAAACAACTCGGATTTGGATGATTTTTTTTCAAATTGTTTTTTTTTTTTTTTAATATTGTTTAAAATCAGAAAAATTTCATTTGGGGGAAATAATTATTTATATTGTTTAAACAATTTTTATATTCTATATAAAGGGTGATCCACGACCGATGCTCTTGAAAGGTGGAGAGTGTAGGTTGCATTAGGACAAGAAAAAATCATATTGAAGGGAGGGTCTATTGCCTCCCGTTTAGCTGGGAGGGACGATTTTATAACAAAAAAAAGCCTATTTAAAAAAAAATATGAAAACAACGGCTTTGTTCACAATGCCGTGTTGTACCTTCTTGGAAAGCTAAAAAATTCTTCTTTTAATGTGCGTTTAAATTAAACATCTAGTCAAAACTGTATGGTCAAAAAAGCAAAAATAATTTACTAAAATAGATTTTAACGCAAAAGAATATTTTTTTTTTAATTATAAAAATCTTCCATTAATTTTGTGACTAATTGCATTTTTTCATCTTCAATTAAATACACAGTGGCACCTTAATTTGGTGCTTATCGAAAGATAAACTTGATAGCAATGCGATGACACTAGTCTCTAACTGAAGACAAAAGTAGCTTAAATTGTGTGTTTAAAGATATAAAAAAACTTTCAAATTTCTGAATGCTTTAAGGTCCCGTCACACACTGAAAGGAAAGTACTTTCAGAAAGCAAAAAGCTTTCTAAAAGTAAACATTTCATAGTGTGACGACCCGAAAATTACTTTCCTGAAAGCGTTTCTCAAAATGATTTGCTTTCTTGAAAACACTTTCAGAAAAAAAACTTTCACATTGTAACTAGTTCCTGAAATCGTTTTGAAGAAAGCAAATCACTTTCAGAAACTGTTTGTGAAAGTTTTTTGCTTTCTTGAAAGCGAATGATCTGAAAAATCAAAACAGTTTACAAACAAAAAACTTTCAGGAAGCATTCTCAGGAAACGTTTTCGCTTTTATAGTGTGAAGACCCGAAAAATGTTTTCAGACAATTTAGTTTCTTGAAATTAAAATGTTTTCAGAAATCACTTTCAGAAAGCACTTTCCTTTCATAGTGTGACAAAAATAAAAAAATAAAAAATAAATAGAGTGGCGTGACAGCTCTTGAAGAGCCAATGCCTAAGTGGCTTACTCTCATCAACAATTCTCTAGGTGCGTGTGAAGAATTGAAGGGACCTACAATTTAACGCCGATTCCGAACGGCAATGTTGAGAAGCACTTTTTCATGACAGATGATACTCTTGGAAGTTTTGTCAGTTCTTCGCAAGAGGCAGTGTCCGTGAAAGATGAAATAAAAACGTTGGGCACGAGTAGGATTCGAACCCATGACTTTCGGCATAGTGTGACTGCTCTCTGAAAACACTTTCAGAAATATAACAAACTCTAAAATTTGGAAACGCTTTCTGAAAGTATTTTCCTTTCAGTGTGTGACGGCTCCTTTAGTAAAATAATTATACAAAGACAACCAAATTTCAAAATCAATTTTTTCTTCGGTTTAATATTGAGACAATATACATAGTTCATAAAGGACAAAATTAAAGTAGGGCGAAACCAAAAAAAAGTTTGCCTAAGTGCTTTTTTAACATAATATAATTCATACTACCAACAAGTTATTTCTTCAAAAAGCTATTAAAACGAAACCATGGTTCAATTATTCGTTCTGATTTTGGTACAGATTTTATTCCGGAAAATGAAAATATCATCACCACTTTTGCTTTCTGAATTTCGTGTTTTAGACTTTTCTCCGCCAAATTCCCAGTGCGTGCTGTCCTGAGAGTTAAAAATGAAAAAAAAAAAAACAAAACAGTTGGTAAAAAGTATTAAAATAGTACGCATACGCCACAATGAATAATATGTCAATATGATATGTTTTATTTCTTCTCCTTTAAAATTTGAAAATGAATCGTCAAATCCGAATATACATATAAGCATTTTTTTAATTTATCCTTATCCATTTTCCTATATTAAGCATTTACACTTTTTTGGCATAAGAGGGGATTTGAATTTATCAAATGAAGCCGGAACTCTTCAAGACTTAAAGGCTTCTTCTGAATTCTCAATAAATAAGAAACAAAAATAATTGAAGCTAAGGTGTTTTTAAACACATTTTGAAATTGTTTATGTAAATATTTCAAACAACCATATTTTTAATAACAAACAGCCTTTAGAGAACAGTTGTATTTCAGCATTCGAAATTTGAAAAGAATGAACCAAGAAAACATTTTTTCTTTCTGTGAAATTAAAGTTTGTTCAAAAGCTTATCAGAAAATTCATTGTATAGCCCATTCAACTGCTTCTGAATCCGATAAAATGTTGTAAACGACAACGATGCTCGCTGTTTATGGTATCACCCAGAGTCTTAAGTACCTAGATGTGTTTCTGCAGGTTTAAAGATACCAATCATATAATCCAGCGGTAACAATTCTCGGATTTTCATTTTACATTCCGCATCCTCGCGCCATAAAATCTAACATGAATTTGCATCATCCTTCCACAAATCAATTTGCGGATCTAGAATTAAATTGTATTTTAAAATCCCAAGAAAATTCCAACAATATTAGTCACATTCCAAGAATCAAGAATTCTTGAGACTGAAAATTCGGTTTCGTTTCGTTCAGAGAAGAAGATAATATATTAAATCTGTCATCTTGGGTTGTTCTCACTGCGGCACACTGAAATACCTATGTGTACGTTGTTACTCAGCAGTATCGTTCAGCAACAAAATTGGTTTCCTTTTTCTTCTGAAGGTTTCTATTTTCTAATAAATTTATTTGCGAATCCACTTTGAGAAAGAGATATGTAGGTAAGAAAAATAATTTCACTATCATTTTTCTCTTTTGTTACAGCTCAAAGAATACGAATTGAGTGAAGTTTTCAATTTCGTTGAGGACGATCGCCGCTATGAGACTGTCCACACTCAAGCACACCTTGAAACAGAACACAACCATGTCGAAATGAATAACGAATTGTCGGCGAGTATTGAACGAGAACGTCAAACAGAGGTGGGCACTGCCATTCCACACTCCGCTACAGAAAGAGATAGGGTTCGTTCCAGGCTGCTGGCTAAAATGAATCCAATGTAAGTACCTCCTCCTGTCGCACGTCTATCCATCTCAAATATACATTTACCCTGGGTGTGTTTGTATATTATAATGGGTTGTATAAATGATAAATATGTAAATAGCAAAATACGTACCAGCAGTGCTGCTATGACAATTAGCAATAAACCTTAATACCAACAGATAATCTTAGACGACGACGTTGTGTACGAGAAAGTATTTCTAGTGGTATGTATAGGTACTTCTAAAGGAATAAAATTTGGAATCCTTAAGAATTACCTGAAATTCTTTTCGTTCGTAGTTCAGTTGGGTGACAACTGTCACTCCAAGCATAGTCGTATTTATTTTTCCGAATAAGCTCATTTTATTCCTATTGTAGGTTTCTTCCCCGCAACAGGCATGAAGGAAAGACGAGAATAGAGGCTTACCATTTCCTTTGGTGTCATTTTGTTGAACTTTTCTAAATCGGCTTGGTATTTTCGGTTGAAAATTTTATTGATTCGCATAACTTGGAGTTTTATAATAAGGATAAGCATTTAAATAGGAGAGTTTTAAACACGTATTTTATTTAGTGTTCAATTTGACATTCCTAATTTGAATGAAGGAACAAATTAGGTGTGTTAATGAAATGCGAAATGCTTTAATCAATTAAATGGAAAAAGTGTATTTTCACAGACGAAGAGTCGGCAACTTATAAAGAAAACATTGCGATCGATATTTGTGGAAAAAAATGCATTAAATTCATTGGATGATCGTTGTGTTTTCGAACAAATTATCTTATTAAAAATTGAGTTCAATAGAAGTAGGTACCTACAGTTAAATCAGGTAACAAGACATCATTTCAAGAGCAAAGTTTTTAGTTGATTATAGTAATTCCGTTGTATAACACATTTGACAGAAATGCTAATGAATAGAAATTATCACTTACTTTAATGTTGTGTGACACAGATTTAGTTCAACAGTTATTAATTGCAATGGAACCAGAGTGTATTAATATGAACATAGAAAAATTCGAAATAGAGAGAAAATGGTAGAATGAGTACACTGTACAGCCTTCATATAAAAAATTCGAAATTCAAATGAAGAGAAATGAATCAGAAGTTCAAGTTCAAAATTTAAAATGTCTGTAATCACGCATCAAACGAAAACTTGCCAAGTGAACTTGAAATTTTCATTTAAACTAACTTTGGGCTCAGTTTCTATTTTCGTTTAATATTGTTTTATTATCTTCTGTGATTTAAAATATTCAGTATAACACTTTTAATTGTTAAGAACTTGGGGTTCTTGTAGATCTCATTACTTTTGGTGGCTGACTTTTTACACAGTGTTGTTCGCTCATACGAGAACTTGGCTCTTTTTGTACATTTTATGTTTTTGTTCTGATTTCACATCTTTTTGTAAAGTTTTGTTATGGAATGGAAGCTCGATTAGCAATTGGCAAACTTTAGCAATGTAATAATTGCTCTGCCAATATATAAATAAATAATATGTAGGTTAGATGTTGTTAACTCATACATTTTCTCTTTAACGTTTTCGACCATTTGGATAGATAAAATGGGTGGATACCACACTCCTAAATAGAAATACAATTTTTTCTCATATTTTGTAATGTCATTCAAACAAAAACATACATAACATAAAAAGAATTCCAAATTTCAACATCCTACGACCGTTTTTAGAGAGTGGGCGGAAATATGTACTTATATTTTTTTTTTATATTCAACCTAAGCCCTATTCGAATCGCGAATTTCAACATCCTACGAAGATTTTAAGCAAGTGGGCGGATACACGCCCCCTGAATGAAAAAAATGAAATTTTCGATTCTTTCAATTGTATAGATACACCCGAAAACCTCCCATTGTACCAAATTTCAAGATTCTGATATTGTTAGAAGTGTTTCATAATTTTGATGATCAGTCAGTGAGTCAGTGAGTCAGTGAGCCAGTGAGTCAGTGAGTCAGTCAGTCAATTACGGTTTTTGAAATTTTTACTGTTCAATATCTCAGGAAGTAGTGGTTCTACAAAATTATTTAAAGGGCCTTTGTACCCATAAAGTTAATACGTAATTCAAATTTAAAGCTTCTACCTCTATGGGTTCAAAAGTTATGGGGGGTTAAATATGTGCTTGAGTTCGATCCTGTTAAAAGGGAGTAGTGCTAGAACTTGGCTGGGCACTACCGTGCCCTTTGATAGTGACGAGTACAAATAAATTTATTGATTCTCATAAAACACTTTATTTTTCTCATTTGGAACCTTTGACCCACTATGGTGGGACAACTGACCCACCATAGTGACCCACATAAGCAGGACTTCTGACTTCGGGACCTAATTCTGCATAACTTCAAATCAATTGAGTATTTCGAATTCGGCCTTATTTCGTTTGGCGATATTCAACGTCAACGTGCTGGATTTAGAGTGAGTCAATAGTATTGACTGTAATTGATTAATTATTTTCAGGACTTTTAGAAACATTATAGTCAAAAAGATTGAAAAAAAGTCAATTGACTAAAAATTAACTGGCTGCTAATTTTAGACTAAAACCAAACTCACTTACTTAAGCCAGTTAAAAAGTACTGCAGTTATTTAACTTTTAGCACTGACTCCATTTCAGTTAAAGTAATTTTGTAAGTCAATTATGAATCCTGGCCCAGTTAATCATACAACTGATGTATGTGTGGAAGGAAAATTCCATATGCACACATAGTTTAAATTTGTGTGTCAGTGAGTCAGTCGATTACGGTTTTTTTTTTTAATTTTTACTGTTCAATATCTCAGAAAGTAGTGGTTCTACAAGGGCCTTTGTACCTATGAAGTTAATACGTAATTCAAATTTAAAGCTTCTACCTGTATTGGTTCAAAAGTTATGGGCTGTTAAATATGTGCTTGAGTTCGATCCTGTAAAAAGGGAGTAGTGCTAGATTTTGGCTGGGCACTACCGTGCCCTTTGATCTCATCCTTGTATTGGAAATATTAAATTTACAAGATCTTGTTTGAAAATTATGAAAAAGGACAAAATGAAGATATTAAGAAAATAGTACAATCCGCGAATTTTGCATTAGGGAGTCGCAAATCGATATTTGTTTTGTCAAGAATTAAGATTCAAAAAATAAAAATAAATAGATTGGCGCTACAGCTGTTGATTACTCTCATCAACTATTCTCTATGTGCTGTTGCTGTTGTAGCCCAAAGTGTTGAAGAAAACCCTGGTTTGTCCATTCCTCGTCGGTCTTTGGAATTAAGCATTCCACAAACGTCATTACACCGTTTTTTGCATAAAGACTTGGGTTTTAAGGCTTATAACGTTCAGTTCACACAAGAACTCAAGCCGGCTGATCATCAACAACGTCGTGCCTTTGCTGATTGGGTCCTTGAAATGCATGAAAATTATCCGGAATTTCTTCGAAAAATTATCTTGACTGATGAGGCCCATTTCCACCTCGAAGGCTATGTCAACAAGCAAAACTGTCGCATCTGGGGCTTGGAAAACCAAAGAGTTATTGTTGAAAAGCCTCTCCATCTTCAACGCGTGACTGTTGTGACTGTTAAATGCGGTTTATGGTCCGGCGGGGTCATTGGATCTTACTTTTTGAAAATGAGGCTGGAGCAACAGCTACGGTCAATGGATTGCCATACATGAAAACCTTTGACATTATCGGGATATCCTACATAGATTGCTGGCTCAGATTTCTTGTCTAATTTCTCCCACTCTTCTTTCGGGATATGTACAAAAACTTCGCTTCCGAAAGCTTTCAAATTAACAAAATAAAACTTATTATTAGCATATAATTCAAAAGGAGTTTTAGACTTGTCTGGACTACGTCCAAATCTATTATTTATGAATACAGCCATATTCACAGCTTCAGCCCAAAGTGAGAGTGGCAAATTTTTATCATGAAGCATAGTTCTAGCTGTCTCAACTATGAATCGCATATCTCGCTCTGCCCTGCCATTTTGCTGTGGCGTATAAGGAATGGAGGTCTGATGGCATATTCTATGCTGTTTAAGTAGAGTCCCTACCTCGGTTTATAAATTGCAAACCATTATCAGATCGGAGAGTTTTGATTCGGCGATCAAACTGAGTATGCACAAATTTTATATTATTTTCAATCATTGAACAAGCTTCTTACTTCTTATTAATAAAGTAAACGACTTTAAAATTGGAATAGTCGTCTTTGAAGAGACAGAAATATTTTGACCCCCCAATCGATGTTGTTTGCATCGGGCCGCATAGATCTGAAGTTCATCAGTGAATTGAATGTTATTCGATTTCAGAAAACTTCTTATATGACTGACAGACATGTGTCCGAGACGTTCATGCCACGTTTTCAACGAATCAGCTTTTAAAGAAATACAAGCGGAATGCAACTCTTCTGGTTCTTTAACTTTGAACATCATCTTAAATAAACGACCTGAGGGAAGGCCTACAGCAACAACAGCACCATTGGGTTTCGTAATCGTACACCTATCTCTTGTTGAAGAAAGGCTGAAATTTTTGTCCAGCGCGCTACCAGAAGAAAAAAGGTTTATTTTAACATCAGGAACAAAGTAAACGTCAACTAATCTCTTCTCTACCCATTCCTTGTCATTGAAGGCTAAAACTTTGATAACGCCCTCACCACGTGCTTGAATTTTACTGCCATTGCCTATTGTTATTGGAACCGGTTTTTCGAGATGTACGAATTCACTGAGCCATTCCCTTCTTGAAGTCATGTGCTCACTTGCACCCAAGTCCAGCACCCAGTCGTCAGAACTAACCTCAAAATAAGCATTTATTGTTGAGCAAACTAAGGCCTCACAGTCACTACTCTCGTCCTTACTAGCAAAATTTAAGCGGTTTTTGTTTCTACTTGGACATTCCGATTTCCAATGCCCATATCGATTGCATGCAAAGCACTTACATGGACGTTTCTTCTTACTCTCGGTTGTTTTCTTCTGAGACTATTGTCCATGTGCTTTGCGTGCTAGAAGTGCACTACCTTCGCCAATCGATGTTGAAGTGGATGCCCTGTTATCCATTGCATTCAGCCTGGTTTCTTCCATGATAAGACGAGACCTCAAGTTTTCAATTATCCGGGATTTGATGTCCGTGGACTCCCATGCACTGAAAAAATGGGAAAAAAAACTCGGCAACGTAATTTAAATTTTTGCGATTAACATTGATGTGGAAACCACTTCTCCAACATCAGCTAGCTGTTGCACTATGCTTTCTAACTTGCTCATGTGCGGAGCGATGTCATCAGCTGGATCTTTTTGAAAACTATAAAAACGCTGTTGGAGAAGACTTATACTTGCGCTTGAATTTTGCTCGTACACTGACCAAAGATTGCTCCACATTTCCTTAGAAAAGACACAGTTCATAAAGTGGATTAACGGCTGTTGTCCAACACAAATTGCAATGATTTTCTGGGCCTTCTTGTCTTTCTGGTACCATGCTTTCAGTGCTGCAGCATCTGTAGCTGCTGGCATCACCTCTACCCCATTAACCACGTCGAACAAATTGCTAGCATGAACAATCTTTACTTGAAACTTCCACATGTTCCATTGCTCAATTTTTGCACTATCAGCATCCATATTATAAACTGATAAATGAGATATTTTATTAAATGTCTATCACGATCTCAAAATAAGTTAATATTTCCCGTGAAACTTTTACAGTAAAAAATCTCGATTGTCTTTCCAAAAAAAATGATCACGTTACTGGGTAACTGGGCCCATAACCTGTTAACCTTCGACTATGAAAATAATAAAAAAAAATCGCTTAACCACTGGAATGCAGCTTTTGGTGGAAAAATTATGTAATACTAAATAAATTATTTGCAACTGTAATACCAATTTAATCTTCACCTCATGTGGGCAAAAGCCTCACAAAAAGAGATATTTTTCACCTTTGGAGGTGAAATTATTTCCGATGTGGAGCTAGGACCAAACCAATTAGGTCTAAACAAATTTTCAAAAAAGAAAAAGAACTACTTCTATGATATTCACAGAGTACTTCTTTTAAGATCCCGAGCATTTGTTGTCGAGCTTTCGCTGAGTGCTGTCTTATATGCATCAATCCTCAAAGGCAATCTGTATAAAAAATATTCAATGATAATGGCAATTTAGATAATACCCTGTCATGCTTTCCCCTTTCCAACTTCACTGTTTGAAATAGAAACCAAAAAAAAAAAAACGCCTTACAAAAAAAAAACATTTCAAAAGAACAAAACAAGTATAAAAAAAGCAATGTGGTTTTCAACAATAAACATTCGCAATTTCATTTGAATGCATCATTCCTTTTATTCTGTTGGTTTTTCTGACTGTCCTTAAGGGCAATTGTTTTTATATTCGCTTTTCTCTTTTTTAAATTATTTTTCTTCCAAACGACATCCTCTAAGTAAAACAGAGTCTTTCCTGAACTATTAATAAAAGTCAGAAAATAAAAAAACAAAAACAAAAATCTAAAACAAAAACGGAAAGTTAAATAACTCCTTTTAAAGAATCTCTTTTATTTAAAAACTTCCAAGGAAATGAATAATGAAAGAGATGAAAAGGAAAAGCAAAAAAAAATCAGAACAACCCAGGTTTCTTAAAAAAAAAAACCAATCCTACAAACAAAGCGTCGATGTTGCACATGATTTCTTGTATCCTTGAGCAGCATTCAGACCCGGTCTTTCGGACTTTTATAAAAAAAAAATCAAAAAAAAAGCTCAATCTATAGACTATTCCCTTTATAAATTGTTTGATGAAATTACGTCATATCACATTTGGAAGGTTTATCCGATTAACAACGGAGAGATAGAAAGATACATACAATTGATATTTATAGAATGCAGTTCCGTTGTTTTTATATGTGGTTTTACTCTTCCTTCGGGCTATTATTTCCACGTCTTCATATTGGTGTAAATAACAAAACAAAAAATTCCTAAACTCAATTCGGAATAATGTTCCAATCAAGTAAGTATTACCAATATATAAGTAAAGGCTTCATGTAAAAATTACGATTTTCTGCCTTGAATTTTCTGATGAACGGGTTAAGTTTCGCTTCCTTTTGTTCAAAATGCCAACGGCATCTTTTATATACTTTTAAGAAGGAATGTGTGCTGAAATCTTTGCTGAGTTTAACCACCACACTCAGCTAGTCAGCGAGCCCACTTGAATATCGGACATTAATGGCCAAGCGGAATATACTCTTGTAATAATCAGTAATATATCAGCAAATTTCTCGTGTCAAGCTAATCAAGTTAGAGAAAGAACTCCGAAGAGAACCGTGTGGCAATACGTGAAAGCCAACTGGGACGGTCTTTTTCCTTTATCTTTAACTGGTCACTATGCTTCCTCGATAGTGACGTAGACTCGTAGACTCGCAGATATGATTAATAATATGATTATTTTGGGAATGAAAACTTTTATCCCGAATAGGGTTAAAAGCATCAAACCCAAGGAAAAGTCATGGTTTGATTCAAGCTTTAAAGAGGTTATCAGGGAAAAAGACGTAAAGTGCCGGTATTTTAGAGCCAACCCAACTGAGGAAAACCAGAACAAGTTTAAACAAGCTAGGAAGGCCTGCAATGCCCATATTCGGCGGACCAAATGTTTACATGACCAAAAACTAAGGCAAAAAATACTGCAATGTCCCAAAGGCAGTAGAATTTTTGGTCTTTCGTGAAAAACATGAAGAATGCTTCTTCTTCCTCGGTCCCAACGCTCGTTGACAATGACAATCCAGTTGTTAGCTCTCTCTCGTAAGCAAACCTTTATTCTAGGCAGTTTGCCGCCACCTCTCGCTGCCAGAGAGTGTCAATGACTTCGCCTGTTCTTAAGCGCGTCAAAGATTATATGGTACAAATCTAATTCCGCACTCGTGCTGTGACGAGAGTCCTAAAGAATCTCAACATGCATAAATCCGCTGGTCCGGATGATATCCCCGCTATTATTCTCAAGAGAAGTTCTTCCACGCTGGCAAAACCCTTGCGTAAGTTTTTCCATCTATCCTTTACTTCTGTGCTCGTTCCGAGCAGTTGGAAAATAGCATTTGTCCAGCCTATTCCAAAAAAGGCGAATCTTCTTCTCCCTCCAATTATCGACCGATTGCACTTACATCCCTTCTTTCTAAGGCCATGGAAATGCAGATAAACTTTTAGCTCAAGAAATATCTCGTAGACCGAAAGCTTCTTAATAACCGGCAGTACGGCTTTCGCAGCAACAGGTCCGCTGATGGTTTATCTCACCGAACAGTGGAACAAATCGTTATATCGTTTCGAAGAAAGTAAGATTGTTGTACTTGATATTTCAAATTCATTTGATAAAGTCTGGCATCTTGCTCTTTTATCGAAAATGCGTGCTTTCGGTATCGATGAATGACTTCTTCGTTGGATTAGAAACTTTCTTCGAACCGTTCAATACAAGTTGTATTGGACGGTTTCAAGTCTGAAACCTACAATAAAATGCTGGTGTGGCCCAGGGCTCTGTTTTGTTTACGACCCTTTTTCTCACTTTCATTAATGATCTCTTGTCTGTAAATTCTAATCCAATTCATTGTTTTGCTGACATTAGTACCCTTAACTTTTCATATTCGTTCTCAGACTCACATCTCTCCTCGGATGTGGAACTGTAACGGCAAAATATAAGCTCATTAAACTCTGCCTTCCACAGCATTGTACAATGGGGAATACGAAATAGCGTAGAGCTTAATGCTTCGAAAACCCAATGCGGTCTTGTATCGTTGAAGCGAGATAAACCCCCCCCCCATGAGTGGAACTTTCATCAATGACCGAACATCTCCAGATTCTCGACATATGCATCACTGACCTTATGTGGAACGAGCACTTGGGCGATGTCGCCAAAAATGCCGCAAGGTGTTTGGTTTCTTAAGACGATGTAAGAAGTTCTTTTCCCCTTCTGATCTGGCTATCATCAACAAAACTTACATAGATATGTCATAAGCTTGAGTACAACTCTCACGTCTGGGCTGGTGCTCCACAGACGTACTTAACACTTCTGGACTTACTTACTTACTTAAGGTGGCGCTACAGTCCGTTGTGGACTTGGGCCTCAATCAACAGGCTCCGCCAGCTAGCTCGATCCTTGGCTAGTCGTCTCCAGTTTTGCACTCCGAGTTGATTGAGGTCCTCTTCCACTTGAGTGCGCCACCTGAGTCGCGGTCTTCCTCTCCTCCTACGTCCCTCGGGAATAGTGTCGAAGGCTTTCTGGGCCGGAGCATTGGTGTCCATTTGCTCTAAATGACCGAGCCATCTGAGTCTCTGGACCTTGACCCTTCTGGCTAAGTCCATGTCGTTGTACAACCCGTAAAGTTCGCTGTTGTATCTTCTTCGCCATTCCCCTTCAATGCACACGGGGCCAAAGATAACCCGAAGAACTTTCCTCTCGAAACAGCCTAAGGCACTTTCATCCGATTTTGTCAGGGTCCATGCTTCTGCACCATACAGCAGGACTGGGATGATGAGTGTGTTGTACAGTTTTACCTTAGTTGCTTGAGAGACGGCTTTTCCACTCAATTGCTTTCTAAGCCCAAAGAAACAGCGATTAGCAAGAGTTATTCTTCGTCTGATCTCGGCGCTGGTGTTATTGCCCGTGTTTATAGCGGAGCCTAGGTAGACAAACTCCTCTACTACCTCGAAGTTGTATGTTTCTATTGTGACGTTTTGCCCGAGCCGTCGGTGTTGGGTGTCCTTCCTCGAAGACAGCATATACTTCGTTTTTCCCTCATTTACCGCTAAACCCATTTTTGCCGCTTCTGTCTCAATTCTCACAAAGGCGCCATTGACATCACGCTGTGTTCTTCCCATTATATCAATATCATCGGCGTACGCGAGAAGTTGAACAGATTTTTGGAAGATAGTGCCTCTGGTGTTGACGGTGGAGTTCTGCACTATCTTCTCAAGAACGATGTTAAAGAAATCGCATGACAGTGCATCGCCTTGTCTGAATCCTTTTTTGACGTCGAAAGATTCCGTGAGCTCGTTGCCAACCTTGATGGAGCAGCGTGAGTTCTCCATCGTCATTTTGCACAAGCGAACGAGCTTGGCAGGGACGCCAAGACTAGACATAGCTTTATACAGTTCGTCTCTGTAGATGCTGTCATACGCGGCCTTAAAATCGATGAAAAGGTGGTGGGTATCGATTTGGAGTTCATAGGTCTTTTCCAGGATCTGCCGCAACGTGAAGATTTGGTCGATGGTTGACTTTCCTGGCCTGAAGCCACATTGATAAGGACCAATCAGATTGTTGACGAAAGGCTTCAGACGTTCACATATTACGGCAGAGAGGATCTTGTAGGCGATGTTTAGTAGACTTATTCCTCTATAGTTGGCGCAGTTTAGAGGATCTCCCTTTTTCAGGATCGGGCAAACAATGCTGAGGTTCCATTCATCGGGCATGCATTCCTCTGACCATATCTTACAGATGATTTGGTGCATGCTCCTATCTAGCTCGTCACCTGCTGCTTTGAACAACTCAGCAGCTAGTCCATCTGCTCCAGCGGCTTTGTTGGATTTCAGCCGTGATATTGCGGTTTTCACTTCTTCTAGGTCGGGTTCACGGAATTGTTGGCTATCATCGTGTCCGATGAAAGGCTCCTGTCTGACGGCGGTATTTTGTTCGTCGTCGCCGTTATACAATCTACAGAAGTGGTCTTTCCAAATCTCCAGCGTTGACTGCGATTCTACTATGATGTTCCCTTGTTTATCTCTGCAGGCATCAGTTCTTGCTCGATGACCTTGAGCCAGCTGTTTAACCTTTCGGTAAAACCTCCGAACTTCATTCCTGCTGTTGGCTCTCTCAACATCCTCGATCTGACGCTTCTCATGCTCTCTCTTTTTCCTCCTGAGAAGCCGGCGTTCCTCTCTCCTCTTTTGCTCGTAGAGCTCACGAGCAGCTCTTGTCCTTCTATGCAGCGCCGCTTTGTATGCCTCCTGCTTGGCTGCATGGGCCTGCCTGCATTCTTCATCAAACCAGGGGTTTCGTTTTGGTGGCTGTGTGAAACCCAGCACATTAGAGGCGGCATCTCTAATTGCTCTTTGGCAATGTTGCCACTGGTCTTCGATACTTGATGTTGGCGGCATAGGACTCCTTAAGAGGTTACTTGACACTCGATCAGAGAATGATCTGGCGATCTCTTGCGATTGTAGCCGTCCGACGTCGAATTTTCTTGCAGCATTTCCTTGTTTTGGCCGTTGTCGGGATATTCGTAGCACTACCTTGGCTACGACGAGGTAGTGGTCCGAGTCGATGTTAGCTCCTCGGAAAGTTCGAACATCTAAAATGCTGGACAAGTGCCTTCCATCGATCGCAATGTGATCAATCTGGTTGACGGTTGATTGATCAGGAGATCTCCATGTACCTTTAAGGATGTTGAGATGAGGGAACCAGGTGCTTGCTACCACAACATTTCGCCCCGCAGCAAAATCGATCAGCCTGAATCCGTTATCGGATGTGGTGTCGTGCAGGCTGTGCTTTCCGACCGTTCCACCAAAGATGTCCTCTTTTCCCAGCTTAGCGTTAAAATCGCCGAGGACAATTTTAATGTCATAACTAGGACATTGCTCGTATGTTTTGTCGAGGAGCTCGTAGAACTCGTCTTTGGTGACGTCCTTTTTCTCTTCTGTGGGGGCATGCGCACATATTAGGCTGATGTTGCCGAATTAAGCCTTGATTCGGATTGTCGTGATGCGTTCGCTCACACATTTGAAGCTCAAGACTTTTTGCCTGAGTCTGCTTCCCACGACGAATCCGCATCCAAATAGTCGCTGTTGTTGCTCTCGGTAACAATTACCATAGTAGATGTCGCAGTTTTTCATCCTCCTTTTGCCCGGTCCATCCCATCGCATTTCCTGGATAGCGGTAATATCTGCTTTGTAGCAGTTGAGGGTCTCCGCTAACTGTTCGGCAGCACGCGATCTATTAAGGGACCTAACATTCCACGTGCATATCCGAAAATCGTTGTCCTTTGTACATTTGCTTGGGTCGTCATCAGTGTATCCGTCCGTTTCCGAGGCCTGTTGTTGCTTCGCAACTAAACTTTTTTCTACGTGGTCGGGAAGTCACCCCAACGCACAACCCCCAACCTGGAGTACCAGGCACTTGATGTGACTCCAAGTGCAAGAGCCGGAAAAACCGCTCCTTTTACGGCCTGGGCTTCAAATAAGTCGAAGTAGCCCGTAAAGGTGTTCACCAAGTAGTTCGGCCTAACTGGAACTGGAGACGCCACCGTTGATTCCAAAGAAGAAATTCATTCGCTGCCGTCCCTCGGTTTGAGTGCCTTGGTGGGAACACTCCTTCGTTGTGGGGTAATTGGTAGTAACAGCCTACTCCGCTTCGACCTGTCGACCATGGGAGGCCCTTCTGCGAAATCAAGTTTCGCGATCGCATAGCTCTAAGCTTCATAGTAGTAGTTACCGTAAGCCGCTCCGCCACGTCAAGGCTTACCCCGTGGAGGGACAGTATCTAAAAAAGAGATGGTGACAATACCATCCTTGAGTCATTTACATCTTCAGTACATCGGCGTAATGTCTCATGTCTCACCCTATTTTACCGATACTTCAACGGTCAACGGTTTTATGTACAGAGAATTGTTTTTCAACCGTACTTCGCGAATTTGACTGTCTTCCCTAGTCATTGTTATATTCAAGAATTCAAAACAAATGTTTACCGACATCTCATTTTACATCCTCTATCCTTTCCTTTATACTCGAACTGTGCTTTTGGCATATAAAGGGTAATGAAAAAAGCCCTTAAGTGCGCGTTAATTATAAAAAAAAAATTAACCTCTCATTTAATTTATATAGTGTGTGTGTAGTACACACTAAAGAGTAAGTTATTACTTTTATTATTTAATAATTGATTGGTAATAGAATTAATGATTTTACCTCTCTTAACAAGTTTATTTCCTCTCGTATCTCGTCCTGTATTATAGCCGTTGTTATGGTTTCTTTTCAGAAATAATTCGACAAACGTTGTGCCGAAAAACGATAAGAATGCAATTTTACAAAATATCGCATCAAACTATAACCGTAACTATAACATGATTTATAAGCAGGAACAGCATAAGAAAAGAATCACCGGACGTCGTCGATCGCGTGATTGCCGTGTCGGCCATTGGTCAGAATGGAGTGCGTGCAATAAAAGTTGCGGCATCGGTGAAATGCACCGATATCGAAAGATAATCAAACATGGCAAGAGAGGTGGTCGACCGTGTCCAGCCCTGCAGGAATCCAAATGGTGCGGATCAGAAAAAAGATGCCACTCGCCTTTGACCTATTTTAACTGGTAATAATTTACTAACCTACATATATGAAATTTTGCATGGAATATTGTTATGACTTTGAGCAACATTTAGTTTCATTTGACATTAAGAAACTTTATAGTTATGCTTTTACTAAAAGTTATTTCTTCATATCAACGTTCGGCAGTAATATCTACAAGTTGGAGGTGAAATCCTGATGTGAAATTCTGTCTTGTCGATAAAACAAAAATTTATAATATGAGCTACTTTCATATAATCTTAAGATAATTTATATTATTTCACAAAAACTTATTACTATGTTGTTTTTGTCTTACAGGTCGAATACATGAACGTAAGTTCAGGAAAGAACTTTGAACTGAAATTGCTAAAAACTGTACTTAATATAAATAGTATAATAAACAGTTAAATTTAGGTTTAAACCATTAAAATTGACACAAATTCCCTGAGATTGAGAAAAATAATATACAATTTGCTTAAACCAATATAAATTCATCGCAAAATGCAGTAAAATCTCAAAACTCAAAAATACAAGTTGTTAAAACAAAATCAGAAAAAATAATATTAAGATAGGACTTTTGACAATATAACCAATTCTCAATTCGATTAGAACATAGATTAAAATAATAAAAAAAGTGGTCCGTATTGAAATTGCCACGTCCTTTCTCAGAAACCTACACAACTTTTAACACACTACACAGAAATAAAATAACAAGATTTTAACAAACATAAAAATGTAGTCTTAAGATTGAGTATAAGCATAATCATAACATTTACAAAAACATATGTTTAATATATTTTCAACAATAAAATAAAATATTTATTTGATTAACAGTGAATTGTAGTTATAATATTTGTACTGGTTACCCCCCTTAGTAATAATGGAATGACACATATTTTCATAAAAAAATAAAACGAAATTTTTGCTATAAAATTTCTGGACATTAATACAAATTTCAAAATCTGTTAATTAAAATAAATCGTACAAAATAATATTAAAATCAAGTGGAATATTACTTTCAAAATGAGAAGTTACTCCCGAATAAAGTCTTGAATACTAGAAAATATTTGTGAAAAGGTAAAATCATTTTGTAAGCAATTGTAGATACTGTACCTTGATGATTTCACAGTTTTTAATTTGTTCCCAAAAAGAAAATATGTAAAACAGTAAAAGTAAAAAAACAAACAAAACCATTGTAAAGTTGTAGAATATACAAAATATTAAGGTAAAAATCGAGAAAATAAAAAGTGTATAAATTTTTGTATAAAGTACTAACAACGTATTTTTATTTCATCAAGAACATAAGCTTAAATGCTTCAAAACATTTCGGCGTGGATACCTTAAAAATGTTTTTAACCCGTTAAACAGTCAAACATTCTTTTAACATGGATTATTTCTATTATCTCGAAAGTTTTGGTAAAAGCATCTGTGAAATTAATAAAAAAAATATTTATACAAGTAATATCGTACGTCAAACAATAGTGTATAGTAGTGCCCGTAGCGTGGTGGTTATGGGCGTTGACTGCTGTTGCTCATAAAGTGATTATTTCACCTTTCATCTATACTGCCTTTTACGAAGAACTGACAAAAATTCAAAAGTGCTTCTTTACTTCGCGTTTCGTAATTGGCGTAAAATTGATGGTCCCCTCAATTCTTCATACTCACTCAGAGAATTGTTGATGAGCGTAAGTCTACAAGAGCTGTCGGGTTACTCCATTTTTATTTTTCAAACAATGGTGTGTCGCACAAAGTGAACCTAGAAAGTTAAGCATTGAGGTTTGGAGTTATTTTTTTTTTTGAGCAGAAAGTTCTAAAAAACTATTAGTTTCTTTGGAGCGGTCTTAATAAAGGGTTTTTCAATAGGGACGCCACAAAAGTAGACCGATAGGGACAGCAAACGACGCCATATTTTTTCCCGTTCTCTTGACATTTCTCTTAAGTAAGGTTTGCCATTTTATCATGAAAAGATATACGATCCAACAACGAGTCAAAATTATTAAAATTTACTACCGAAATTCGGAGTCAGTGGTCAACACTTTAAGAGCGCTACGTACAATTTATGGTTGTCATAATCGTCCTGCCAGATCAACAATTGAGCGAACACTGGAAAAATTGAATCCACAGGCTCAGTACAAAATGTTCCTGTGCCAGTGAGACAAAGAAGTGCCCGTAGTGTCGAGAATATTGCTGCCGCTAGCGCATCAATTGCGGAAGACCCAAATCAGTCTCTCACTCGTCGTTCTCAAGCGTTGGGCATCTCTGTGACGTCGTTGTGGCGAATTTCGCGAAAAGATTTTGGCCTACATCCTTACAAGATCAAATCGACACAAGAACTGAAGCTGCTGGATCACCAGAAGCGTCGTATGTTCGTGAATTGGGCTGAGCAACAATTTAAAAATGATCTGGATTTTCATCGAAAAATCATCTTCAGCGATGAGGCTCATTTCTGGCTGGATGGCTTCGTCAATAAGCAAAATATGCGTTATTGGTCAGGCAGCAATCTACATGTGCTTCACGAGGCACCATTACATCCCGAAAAAATCACTGTTTGGTGCGGTTTACATGCTGGTGGTGTCATTGGGCCGTACATCTTCCGTGATGATCAAGACCGGCACGTTACTGTGAATGGGAATCGCTACCGCTCAATGCTAACCGATTATTGAATTGGATGATATGGACTTGAACGATATGTGGTTTCAACAGGATGGTGCCACATGTCACACAGCGGGCCAAACAATCGAATTATTGAGAACGAAGTTCGATGAGCGCATTATCTCCAGAAATGGACTTGTGAATTGGCCGCATCGTTCATGCGATTTAACGCCGTTAGAATATTTCCTGTGGGAGTACGTCAAATCTATGGTTAATGCCAACAAGCCAACGACGATTGTTGAACTTCGTACGAATATCGAACGTGAAATTGCAGCAGTATCGGCCGATTTATGCTTGAAAACCGTTGAAAATTGGGTTCAGCGTCTGGACTTCTGAAGGCGTGTCCGTGGTGGCCATGCAAAAGATCTCGAGTTCCATAAATAATGGCATCAAATGTTCTTCCACAGGAATAAAAAATTTCATTGATATCCAAAACCGTTTTTGTAGCGTCCCTATTGAAAAACCCTTTAGTTTCAATAGTATATGCATTTGTTAGAATAATATTGATAAAGGATAATTATTTATACGTTTTGATATCAAGGGCGGATTCAGAGGAGGCAATCGCCCCCCATGAGCCGCCTAAACTCTGGTAATTTGACAACCCGATTTTTAAAATAATGTTAAACATAAATCATCATCATCACGACCGTAGCACGTGATAACATTGAAAATAAAATTATAAAACATGAGTACAAACCCTGTGGTAGACACGACTATCTTCCCAGAGGGAAAAAAAATTAAAACAGCAATATTCAATTGTTTATAAGAAATCAAACTGTATAGTCAATCTCTTTTCCTAGGGACCACAAAAATATATCCACTTAAACTCGTTTTCAATTGCTTATAACAAATTATTCTAAAATAATATATTTTCTAACATTGATGAATAACATTTTTCGAACTATTGTTGCATTTTATGCTGAATTCATCATAATTTTCATGAAGAAATGATGAATACTTTGAGATTTTTTTTTTAATTTTTTCAGTTTTTTTTCAATCTTTATACAAAATTTCAATTTCATGTGAATACTGTGAGTAGTTCTCGAGATAATTCTAGAAAAAACCGTAACGCCAATACGCATATATACACACGCTGACATGATGATAACATGGTTTGATGCAAACATTTTAGATTCACAAAATCTGACCCTTTGGGTCCTCTGGGAAATTAAAAATATAAAAATTTTGCTTCAATATCTAATACCTTTAATAAAATCAACTTCAATTCATATGACCAGTTCCACCTAACACTAAATTACTGAGATCTGAGAGGTCTCAGAGATTTTATAGGTGGAACAAAAAATTTCACCTGAAAACTGAGATTTTTTTGGGATCGCTGAGATGTAATTATTTTAGATTAAGATTTCTCACTCAGATACTTTGACGTGACGGACATATGCACAACAACAATTTGTAAGGTAACCTCTTTATCTCATGAGAACTGAGAATTACGTTCCACCAAATTATTTTGGCTCAATCAAAGTGAAATTGAGATCTGAGATATTTTTAGGCGGAACTGGCGTACTAAATTAACGAAGGAAGCCTTGTCATTGTTTAACAGCTAAAATTGTTCTAGAGATATTAATAAAAATAGAGTGGCGTGACAGTTCTTGATCTTTTTCAAAACCCTGTACGATTAATTCTTCTTTCAAGGACCTCTTTTTCTTGGCTTATGAAATCAACATTTTCAGGGTCGCCCCCCCCCCCCTAACAAGAGTCTCTGGAATCCGCCCCTGCCTAAAACTGAAATACTGAAAGAAAAGCCACATACACATCCTCACACATAAATATTATATGAATATTAAATCACATATCACGATCGATATATCACGATATTGTTATGCATTTAAGGAAAATTATATGTGCATAGCTTTGAAAAGAAAAAAAGATACGTATACGCCAGAGTGAATTTAAGACTAACATTTGAGTTTTTTTCTGGCCATATGAACATAAGACAATTTGAAATGTGCGCAAGCTTTTCCATCTATCATATTCTTCTGGGCTCGTTCCGAGTAGATGGAAAACTGCATTTGTCCAACCAATCCCGAAAAAAGGCGAATCTTCTTCTCCCTCCAATTATCGACCGATTGCACTTACGTCCCTTCTTTCTTAGGTCATGGAAACGCTGATAAACTATCAGCTCAAGAAATATCTCGAAGACCAAAAGCTTCTTAATGACCGGCAGTACGGCTTTCGCAGCAACAGGTCCACAGGTGATTTGATGGTTTATCTCATCGAACAGTGGAACAAATCTTTACATCAATTTGGAGAAATTAAGATTGTTACACTTGATATTTCAAAGGCATTTGGTAAAGTTTGGCATCTTTCTCTTCGATCGAAAATGCGTGCTTTCGGTATTGATGAATCCCTCCTTCGTTGGATTAGAAACTTTCTTTCGAACCGTTCAATACAAGTTGTATTGGACGGATTCAAGCGTGAAACCCACAACATAAATGCTGGTGTGCCCCAGGGCTCTGTTTTGTCTCCGACCCTCTTTCTCATTTTCATTAATGATCTCTTGTCTGTTCCTTCTAATCCAATAAATTGTTTCGCTCACGATAGCATTCGTTTTTACACTCACATCACTCCCCTTCGGATGTGAAACTGGAACGGCAAAATATGATAAGCTCATTAAACTCTGACCTATACAGCATTGTAAAATGGGGAATCAAAACCCGCGTAGAGTTTAATGCTTTGAAAACTCTATGCTGTCTTGCATCGCTGAAGCGAGATATACCATCCTTGTCACTATCCATGAGGGCACTTGCATCAACGAGACCGAACATCTCGAGATTCTCGGTATGTGCATCACTGACCAATTTCTGTGGATCGAGCACATATGCGATGTCGCTAAAATTGCCACAAGATGTTTGGGTTTCTTGAGACGATGCAAGAAATTCTACTCTCCATCTGATCTGGCTATTATCTACAAGGCCTGTATTCATCCAAAGCTTGAGTACAACTCTCATCTCTTGGCTGGTGCTCCAGCCACATACCTAATCCTCTTGGATGGAATACAAAAAAGAGCTGTAAGAATGATTGGCGATAGAGAGATCATTGCGACATTCAATTCGTTAGATCACCGTAACGTCGTAACGTTTCTTGTCTCTCTCTGTTCTATAGTTACTTCTATATGGTATGTGCTCTAGAGAAATGGCCAGTTGCATTCAACCCCTCAAACAATTTTCTCGTAATACCCGCGGTTCTAGAAATGCCCATCAGTTTTCCCTCGAACTCAACTTCGGACGTACTCTCAAGTATAGGTTAATCATTCTTTAGCAGTACGAATGTGGAACTCTCTTCCATACTCTGTCTTTCCCAATCATTACAATGTTCAAGAATTCAGGACCAATGTACACCGACATCTCCTTTCCAACCCCTTCCCTTCTTCCTAATGCGCTCACTGTGTCTCCCGCATAATAAGGTTGTAAAAAATGCCTGAGTGGGTGAAAATTATAAAAAAAATTAATTAAATATCATGTATGAATAAATTTTACTTCTGAATGCGGAAGGATGTTGCAAATCAGAGAAAAAGAACTCTTCATTATTTAAAACACAGGGTGTCCTGTAACTCTCCTGCCTTCCTTTGGGCAGTGATTGTTGGTCATATTTTAAGAAAAAAATATTCTACAGTAGGGTCTGATAATGAATTCTGGTATCACTTTTTGACAATTTAAGAAAAAAGCTAACATTGGTGTTCCCTGAACCCTGACCCATGCTAAGATCGATTTCTCTTTCAGTATTAATGTTAGGGGTACTCCTTTAGACCTTTTTTTTTGTTTTTATTACAAACTTTTAAAACATTACTTAAATTTAACTGATATCGAATATCTGGCAACTCAGATATTAGATCTTAAATGTTGTTTAATTTTTCTTGCCCGAGCAAAATTTTGACTTGAGGTCAATTTTCCAAGAACTGATGGTTTTAAGACAATTTTTAACTTTTTTTTTTTTTTTTTTTTTTATTCATTTAACTTATATCTACTTACATGCTAGACAAAAATGTGAAACTAGCCTAATTAATTCTACTTATATATAACTTACTGGCCCTAGTCGGGCGCTCTAAGCAATTCATTGTTCTTAAAATTAATGCCTTTCGGCCTACGAACTAAGTTTATTTCAATTTCAATTTCAATTTATTTATTTTTTTTTTTTTTTAGAAAATTTTAAAAAACTAAAGCCTTTGTCTTTTTTTGGGGTTTTTAACTTACATACTAGGGTCCTTAAAATAAAACTTAAAATTACCTATTCTACCTACAAACTACTTAAAACTAGAACAACCACAGCGGCAAAAACTATGTCCATAAAACATGTCCTCCACAGTGTTGTGGATTTTTTTAATTATCTTCATTTTTTTTTTTTTTTTTTAGTTCTTCTATTGTTTATTGTTTATTTTTTTCACTTTTTCACTTTTTCACTTTTTTTTTCTTCTTTTTTTTTATTTTTATATGTTTTCTTGTTTTTTTTTTTTTTCTTTTTTTATATATTTTATAGTGCCACCATACCTACTCTACTTAAACCTAAGACCTAAGACTAAAACAAATATGTAAGCCGGCCAAGGCAAAAATACCCCACCCCGGATTACCCATTGTCAAATGCCGTTTGCAGCCACCAAAACTGGTTCTCCTGCTTCACCCTATCAATGCGGTCCTGTTCGGACACAGCCCTACTGAACCGAAGCAGCTCCGCTCCATCACGAGCGAGGATGCCTCGTTCATACAGGAGTCGCCGGTCTACGGTTTTACGCCTGACGTGGTAGATAAGCGGTACTGCCAATCTATCCTGTATCATGCCGCACTGGTCTAAATAGAGGAATGCCTCTGGTGGAATGAAGCCGCTCAAGCGTGCATTCTCGAAGTAGTTCTCGTTCGGATAGAACGGCCCGAAAATCAAATTGTTGGTCGAAGTCATAGCTCTCGCAATGTGACCCCGAACAAGTTTTATCACGAAATTGTCAATTCTGTTGATCCGAGCCCCATTGTATAGAACCTCGTTTGAATAATAATGCAGATAAGAAGATTCCGGTGTCCGATACCAACCGAGACAGCGCCGAAGACACTGCCTCTCGAACACCCGAAACTTCTCCATTTGGGAAGGGGCAATGTTGAACCACACTGGACAACCATAAACGATCATTGGCCGTATGAGGGCCATGTAGCAAATTACCTTCACTCTGGGGTCAAGCCGACTGCTGTAAAACAGCCGTTTCGTCAGAGCAAAGGCTCCTCTGGCCTTAGTCAGAGCAGCATCTATATGTCTGTCGAAATACAGATACTGGTCCAACCAGATACCGAGGTACTTCACTACACTTTTGCTCGTCAATGCCTGTCCATGAGGATCAACAATGACCATCTTGCGCCAATTCTTACACGTATCTCGCGAAGCCTTAGCCAACGGAGTCCGGAACAAAATTGTCTCCGACTTTTGGACATTTATTTTCAGTTTCCAATCGTCGCAGTATCGCTGAATCTTCTCGAAGTCACGCTGCAAGAGAATTCTAATAACTTCAACCTTTCGAGCCGTTCTGTACGCAATCAGGTCGTCGGCATACGCAATTGCGTTAGTTAAGCTACCTATAAGATCGCTGGTGTAAATGCTGAAGAGGATCGGCGAATTCACCGCTCCCTGTTGAAGACCGTTTTTGATTTCAAAGGTGGTGGTAGAAGTTACATTGCCACTTTTGACAACAAACTTTCTACCGTTGAGCATATCATAAAGCATATACAATAATGGTTTACTGATGCCTAGTCTGGTGAGTTTTAGGTACAAACCTTCTAACCATACGGTGTCGAAGGCCTTCTCCAAATCCACCAGAACAGCACCCGTGCATTGTTTCTTGGACTTGTTCCATTGGATATCAGAAACGAGCTTAGACGCGGCATGAATAGTGTCATGTCCTGCCTTGAACCCGAACTGATTATCCGGAATTATTGTGTTGTCCGCAGCCCACTGAATCAGAGCTCTATTGATGATCTTTTCGAATACCTTACTGATACTTGGAAGAAGACTTATCGACCGAAGATTTGACGGATTGGAGTTGTCCTTTCCCTTTTTCGGGAGAGGATGAACCACAGCTGTCTTCCAACGCACTGGATAATATGCATTATTCAGCGCGTTGTTGAACAGAGTGGTGTAGATGTCTATTGCCTCAATCGGTAAGTGTCTTAGTACAATGTTGGATATACCATCGACACCTGCTGACTTCTTGTTCTTTATTGAATCGAAGATGAGCTGGAGCTCTACCTTCGTGATGAGCAAGGGACTTGAGCCCGTTCGATCGGCGATTATAGCGTTTGCTAAGAAGTCGTCATCAAACCGGGTAAAACCACGGTTCTCGGATCGCCATTGCGAAATATCATTCCTTAGGTAGAAGTGATGAAGTAAGGCTCTGTTTTCCAGGTCGTGGTTCGGGCGAGTGCAAGCATTCACCTTATACACTTGCTGGAAAGCAGCACCAACTGTCTCCACTTTCTCCTGCGGATCTTCAATCACAAAGAAGTCATCGTCCAAGACGGCTTCCTCAGGATCTATTTGCGCTGTCAGAAGTACGTCTCTGTTCGCTACTGTCCTCTGGAGCTTAAGACACGGAAGGTCGTTCTGATTCTTGGACCTAAATATCTTATTAATTTGAGGGAACATACTCGGGTCGCTAGAATTAACGGCCCGAATTTTCTTGTCCCAGTACAAATTAATAGATAACCTGTAGTTTTCCTTGATCAGGGTGTTGACGTTCTTAATCGACGACTTCAGTGTCCTAATCTCCAGGTCGTTCGGGTCTGTAAATCGTCTGTACAAGTTTTTAAGTCTTGTCAGAAGTCCACTTTTCTGTCTGTGCAGTGCGTCTATGGTCGCGTTGCTGTAGACGTTGTTTTGGTCGCGTTCCTTGTACTTCGGTGGGTTGGGGTCGAAATTCTGTATGTTGTAAAATTCTGTATTCAAAATACTGTATGCCAAAATACTGTATGTCAAAATTCTGTATGTGCAAAATACTGTACGAGCAAAATTCTGATAGTCAATATTCTGTACAGCAAAATTCTGCTTGGTCAAAATACTGTATTACAAAATTCTGTACGTCAAAATTCTGTAAAAATGCTGTAAAAAAATATGGTTTTGATAATGTAAAGAAGTGCGCGCGCACTTTTTTACATTATCAAAACCATATTTTTTTACAGCATTTTTACAGAATCTAATTCTGATTAATATAAGTAATTAATATTAGATTAATATTAGAAGCTGCGTGAAAAGGAGAGATAAAACAAAACTCTTCACTTACTTAATTTTTTTCCGTTCACTTAATTTTCCCTCTTTCACTATTTATTGAATAGATAGGACGAAAGAAAGCCGGTTTATACACATTAATAAGTAACTTAAAAAGCGATCTTTTATGTGCAAAATCTCAAATTGAACGGGTAAGGAATGGGGAACACACTTAAAACGTATTGCAAAAATTTAATTTTATATTGATTTCGACACTCTTGTAAAATATATTTTGTAGGTATTTTAAGAAAAATTGTTTTTGTTCCAAGAATTTATTTTTACTTTCTTACTTTAATTATAATACTTTAATTATAATTATAATTACGCCTTTATTGTCAATAAAAACATCACAATTATATTCAAAACTAGTGTTATGTGTTTTTTTATCAAAGGAAATTTTTTGAAAAATACAGTATTAAAAATACAGTATTTTGCCGTACAGAATTTTACAAAACAGAATTTTGAGTGTCAGTATTTTGTTCATACAGTATTTTGACATACAGAATTTTGTATTTACATTATAATGACGTACAGCATTATGTTCCTACAGTGTTTTGACCCCACAGAATTTTGTCGTACAGAATTTTGGCAAGCAGAATTATGACCCGCTCCCTACTTCGGTATTGTCCGTTCCATTGTCTGTTTTATTATGTTGTCCATCTGTTCAAGGTGTTGGTCGATTTCTGTATTTGTCAGGTTTCTGTTGTTTGGTGGGGCTATGTCACTCGAACGAAGTTCCCTCGCTAGGACTTGGGTGAAACGAGGCCAGCGCATCTTACTGTAATTGTAAGAATGCGTTGGAACGTATTCATCCAACTCCACGCGCTCGTTCGGAATCTGAATTACAGCAGCGAGTCCGCAGTGGTCACTGTCGTACTCGACTGTCTGTAAGCAGTTTCGAGGGTGATTACCCACTTTGTCCGTTATTGTCAGTCTGGTATCGTACAGCAAAAGATCCAGGAAGGAACCGCTCCTTGGGAACGATGGCCTTTCTGTAGCCAGCAGGTCGACACCATATTCAACACTACAAAGATTCATCAAATTAAAAAGATGATTACCTCTTGGATTGTTAGTTTGATTTCCCCAATCTTCATGTTTTGCGTTCAAATCTCCGACCATTACGAAGTAGTTTTCTTCCAAGCTCAGTTTTAGTACCCTGAAGATAATCTCGAGCTCTGATATAAAGGTAGTAGCCTGCGGAGCTTCAGCCGCATAAGCCGCAATCATATACATCCGCTTCCCTTGAGTGAGAGAGATGCATATGACGCAGACTTCTAGCGTCCTCAGCTTTCGCAAATCATTATTGTATATGACTTTATAATTAATGCCCTTACGTATGAAGATTGCAACACCGCCTCCTTGAGTGGAGTCGGGTCGATCCCTTCTTACGATATTGTAATTGTTATTAGTCAGTTTGTGTTTCTGGTTAAGCTTGGTTTCGCTAGCCATAAACACATCAGGACTGTGGTCTTTCAACAGCTGGAACAAATTGGCTCTACGTTCGATCCTAATCAATGAATTTACATTCAAACCTAGGATCTTAAGGCGCGTCTTCGGCAGCGCGCCCTTAACCCTGAATTTGCGCTTGGCCAGTCATCAAAGAGTGGAGATGATCCACTCTTGAGGCTTGCTCCCAGATCTGACTTTGCAGTCCTGCTAGTTGGCCTTGAATGGCAACCAACAAGGCCACAATGTCTGGCTGACCTGCCGGCGCCTTAGGCTCTTGGGCCTGTGGGGCGACCGGTGGTGGAGCCTGTCTCGCTTTACCCATTCCTTTCGCTGATTTGGCGTAAGAAAGATCGGGCCTTACGAATGAGTTTGTTGTTGGAGCTTGTCGTACGGTTCGACTTTCTACGGCCTTTTGGCTGGCCTGTTTCTCCCGTATCTCTTGGACTTTAGGACAGCCCCGATAATTTGCAGGGTGCCCCTCGTTCCCGCAGATTACACACTTGAGCTGGGTCATGTCTTCGACCCGCTCAGTCCCTAACCTACATTCACCCCTATTGTGGGTTTCGGCGCATTTCACACAGCGCAACTGCATTTCGCAGTTGGCTGCAGCGTGACCGAACCTTTGGCAGCGCATGCATTGTAGCATGTCGTCGTGCCTCTGTAATTTTTCCCAGTGTATGACCTGGTAGTCTAGGACAGTGATGTTCCTTAGACTCTCCAGTCTACTTTGGGGCGACAAAGTGACAATGAAGATTGGCAGTTTATGCCCCTCCCGTCTGGACCTTACCGTAGAGAAAGGCTTGACTCCGATGAATTCGAGGTCATCGCTGGCCTTCTGACGGAGCTCAGCTAGGAGCTCTTCTGGTTCCGTGCAGGAACTGATGCCCTTTAAAAGGACCGTCTTCGGTTTTTCACTCCTAGGAGTGAAGCTGAAGAATTCAGCAGTGGCTTCTTTCAGACACTCTTTAACTAGTTTGTATTCGGCCAATGTGAAGCATTGGACCGAATATCGCTTTTGCTTTTCATTAACGATTTTAATACAAAATTTATTACTTTTTACTTATTATTTTTAACTTTGTGCATTCATGAGGACTTGCTGTCAAATTGGAAAAAATAGTTCTTACCAAATATTCTGAGGCAGTTGACTGAAACTTAAATAATTGATGCTTAAAACAACAAGCTGAACCGTTTTTGGATTCTACCACCAGAAAATATTTCAGATATGAAACTGTGAACTTATTTACCAACTGTCATTAGGTGCCAATCCCGTTTTTGTTGTCATTGAGCCAATTGCCTTTTTCTTTAAAAATAATAAAATGTATCACATTATCACAAGAATGAGTAAAATGAGTCAGGGCATATGTCTCCGCCAATGTACGTAAATCATAGCTATCGTTTTAATGCCAAACAATATGATGAATGAACCCTTTCAATGGTTGATTGCTTTTAAAAGGTTTTTATCTTACACTGTCATGACTATGTACATTGTACACTATACACACCTATGTTTAATATCCATAGCGTACTGAATAATTCATTCAAAACACAATGGAAGTAAAGTTTGGCTTTCTCTATGGCCATCGATGGATGCGAATCAATCTCTAATTTAAAACGAGAGTTCAACATCGATTGCTTTTTTCTGGCTGCTAAATTTTTTTATTTTTGTTTAGCAAAAACGAATGGTAAAATACAGTTTTTTAGAAGGAACAATGGACATAAAAATGCACGCATCAATGCTATAAATCAAGTCCCACAGCTACACAATTGAAGAAACTCGTCAGGTCGTAGTTGCAGAGTTTACATATATTTCACTTGACACAGGGGCGAATTTAATACTCAGTTACGTGTGGCATTTCAAATATGATTCATAACCTGACTCAGCTAATGAAGTAAATTTCGATCAAGTAGTTGTTCAAAAAAAAACACACAACTAGTGAGTTCTTAGTATTCTCTTACTAAACCTTTAATTTTAATTGTTGACTCCTTCACTTACCTAACGATCAGTGGCAGGACAACTGTTCAAAACAAGCTCTATTTAAGTTAGATTGTTTGTTTGAGTTTATTTTGACTAAATTTCACATTCTTAAATTAAAAATACAAAAACAACAATAAAATTTGAACTATCTTGAAGTTTAGGTTTACATTAATAGTGTGTCATCATGACCTTATTGCGTGTGGTGCTATTTTATGGCCCTGGCAGAATAGTTCCACCACTGCCTTTGCAGCACCTTAAATAACAACGGAATCTATTTTGTACATAGTTCAGTGAAGCATAGCACTTAAAGTCAGTTATTGCTTATAGTAAGGTCCTGTGAGGACAGCCTTCTTTTTGAGGGTATTATTTAATCAATTAAAAAAATATTTTCAATATGCATATAGACGACGATAAACGCATTTATTTCCGTTTTAATTTTCTTCATTCAATAGAAAAATCACTTTTTTTCAGGAAGAAAGCTTATTGTTATTTATTTCTGCAACTAACGTGACTGAACTATAACATTTAGTCCTTTTTTATCCACCACCAACGTTTTAGCAATATTCTGGGGATTGGTGGAGGTTTTCTTTGTTGTGGTTTTTTTTTCCCGATTCAGTCCCAGCCAAATCGAATTTTAATGGCAAATACATTTGTCTCTGTCAACCAATCGGACATATTGTTTGTGTAAGACAGGCTCATATAAGGCACAGTGTCGGCTTCGAGTTGGGTTATCCAAACATTTCAACATAACATACATACATATTATTATTTGGTAGTAAATCAGAGAAACATCATTATCCGTGTTTAGGTGTCAGAGGTTCTTAATCCTGTGGCGAGTTGACTGTTTAAGATCTCATCTGAAATAGGCTAAGAACGAGTGATGAAGGTCAAACATTTTTTTTTTTTTTATTTGAAAATAAGATGTTTTTGATAAAGATAATGAAAACAATAAATATTGGTTTAAAAAATTTAGCAGTATTGAGATTTTATGTAAGGCAAAGTGTGCAAATATATTTGAAGTTAATCATGAAGAAATAAAAAGAGATATTCACAAACAAATTACTTACTCAACAATTAGCAAGGAAATGCAAATTTAAAAAGAAACACAAGATTTATTCGCAATCAACACTTTGGCTTAGATATCGTTTGAAAACCGGATTAGGACATGAATTTTGTTACCTTATACATAGTGCAATTGTTTCGTATAAAAGGTAATAAGAAAATAAAAGTTGTTTGCCTTCTTTATTTAAGGCTGCCTTCGACACTGTAAACAGAAACTCTCTTATACAAGCTAAGCTAGATAGGTGTTTCTACGAAATTCCTGAATGTTTATAAAAAAAAACTAATTTCGAACACTTCAACTGCAGTTTGGAATGGTAGTAATATGTCAGATTTCTTTTTGTTACTGAAACTGGAGTTCCACAAGGTTGCGTCCTCAGTCCTATTTTGTTCGCCCTATTCATTGACGATGTATCTGAAAACTTGCCCAGGCGGTGTCATAGTAGGAGATAAACATATATTTAGTGATTTTAACGGACAACCCCCTTACATTACAGCTTCAAATTAATAAGCTTAAGAGTTATTGTGACACTTGGGACTTAAACATTAACACCTCAAAATCTAATATCATGATTTTTCAGCACACGGTAGATAGAAGACATCCGAGAGATAAATGGCAACTGGCAGGCCAACCTAAAGAGGTTGTTAAGGAATTTAAATATTTAGGTTTCCTGCTATCTTACAATCTTAATTTACGAGAACATGTAGAAGAAAAAGTCAGTAAGGAAAAAAATGCAATCAATCTTATGTGGCCTAAATTCTATTGTAATAAAAACGTGGATACGGCATCTAAATTTAAGGTCTTCAATGCAACAATCAACTCCTGTCTTTGCTATGCAAATCAAGTTTTTGGTTATAAGAATCTGAGCGATTACAGTGCTTTTTCTTTAAACGAAAACGAAAACTACCTCCCTCAGTTCCACTTATGCTATTCATGTAGAAGATGGAATACCTCAAATCTGCTGTAAGAACCTCAAAGCAAATGCTGATTTCA
>CAKKXW010000004.1:47312758-47468703 GCA_920937365.1 Sphaerophoria rueppellii
CTCCTGATACCCAGGGTTCCTGTATAAGGGCTACATCGTATTGTCTACTCTCCATGAGGTAGACTAGGTTAGCGCTGGCGGCTTTACTGTGTTGGAGATTGATTTGTAAGATTCTCAATTCCATCATGTAATAAAGTATTCGTTCAACGCTTTACTAACCTGTTTCTTTTTGTTGGCAATCAACCTCAACTTGCATCGAGTTATCCCGACACGCACTTTGAAGTCTGCTTTCCTGAGAAGTGGAATGGCTTTGTGAGTCAGCCTAACTTCCACCTCGGTACCTTCTTTGGTTTTTTCTGTTTTTATAATCTCCCAGTCTTGGCTTAGGAGATCACTATTCAGAGATAGGATGTATCTCTCTAGCCGTTCGCTGGGGATGGCGGGGCCTTTGACCACTAGTTTGCCTACCGGTCTGCATAGTTCCTTAATCTCTTTCACCTCGATAAGGCGAAGATCAGCGCCTAGCCATGGAGCTGACGTATTTTTAATAAATTCTCGGAGCCACTCGAGAGTCACGTCATTTTCGCAGTTCAACACCTTGAAACCATGGGTTGTCGTGAGGTTACCGAAGAGTGGCACTTGCCTACTCTTAACGATAGCCTCGTTGACTTCCTCAAGGATCCTTAGTTCAAGGAGTTGCCATTCGTCTTCGGTTAGTCTACGTGTGGGTTTACCATAATCAGCTATAGCGACTTGGTGACCCTTAACGGTAGCCCGAGATAACTTTATCTTCTTCGTTACTACGTGTGGCGAAGAAGTGGTTGGTGAGTTGTTAGCATTCCTTGCCCTTTTCGAGGAGCATGGCGCTTCTTGAGGGGAAGGGGTCTTGCCAGCAACTGTAATTTCCGACGTTTGGAGACGATTTTTGGATTTCTCGAACGCTGCCTTTTCCTTGGCCGTGAGAGACTCGGGAGATCTCTTGGCAAACCGTCGAATAATCCTCTCAGCGTTGCGTTGCTGACGTCTTCGAATCTCGCTTTCGTTGAGTGTGCCGGTTTTGCTTTGTTTGGTCTTTTTGGTAATCACTGTCGCTAAGCTGTCGATTGTAGTGTCAATCGTTTGGCTTTCGGGTTCAGATATAGAGGTTGTGTTGAGGTTGCCTTGTGAGCAATGGCCTACTAGGGTACCCTCGCACTCCCTTATATCTTTACCCTCATCAGGGGGGCTTACCACGCTCGCTTGGCTAATCGGACCCTTAGGTTCCGGGATTAGTTTGGCGGGTGAGGTAGACTCCTCGATGTGTGTCCGCCCGATTTGTTCCGAGTTGCTGTCGTTCTGTTTTTGCTTTTTGTTCGCTATTTGTTCCTTGTTCCCTGATTGTTCTTTGTCCGCTGTAGGTTTTGAGGGCTGAGCACCAGACGTTGATGGGGCACACCCTTTCCCGCGCTTGGAATTAGCGTAAGGAGCAGGTGGTCCCATCTGTGTCTTACAGCTCGAGTTTTCTAGAGGGGGATTACTTGATGTCAGGTTGTCCTTAACCAAGACCTCCCTATCCAGAAAAGCACGAGCGTTGTGCAGCCTCATTCGCTCAACTTCGGACATCTGGTCCCAATCTAATCTACCCAATCTCTTTATTGTACGCTTGCAGTTGGAGATTCTACTCCGCCTGGAAGTGTTCGAGACGTTGGAGACGTTAGAGCTAGCGACTGAGGAAACCTCGCTGACGTCATCGACGTCAGTCGCACTAACTCCGTCATCCATATCAAGATTCGAGAATGGGTTGAGGAGGAGATTTTCTTCCTCCTCAGTCAATGTAATGTGTTTCGATGAAGTACTCATGTTGGATTTTAAACTCTGCTTATATTTTGAAACTGTTGAGAAAAATGAAATGAAAAAGAAAAAGAAAAAGAAAAAAGAAAAAGAAAAAAGAAAAAGTTTCGAAAAAATAAGTAGGATTATCGTGAAAAATAAATAAATATGAAAAAATGATGTCACTGGCGACTTCTCCTCTCGATATTGAGATCGCGAGGCAAAGCCAAAGCCGGTAGTCGTGACTACTGCCGACCGTTTAGCGTATATCCCCGCTATGGTTTTGTTCTCTATTTTTGATTCTTCCATATTTCATAGGGGTGGGCCTCTCTTAGTTTGCCCAAAACCCTAGCTGGTAGTCGAGAAACTGCTCGAAAGCTAGAGACTGTAACTGGCCTGCTTGAGGTTTGAGTGTAAGCCTCCTCACCAACGTCAAGGTGGAGACCCGTCGAGGAGGACAAAATCAACATAAAACATTAAGAAAGTGGAACAGTGGTTTTCAAAATTATTTTAAGTTGAATTTTACTTAAATTAAAATCAAAAACTTTTGAGTTCCAGTTTACAAGTTTACCCATACGTGTCAAGGGCTCATGCATTCTATAATTAGTACGGTGAATATAGATCTTAATCAGACCCTGACTACGGAAATTATAACCTCAACCTCGAGAGCAAAACAAAATTTTACAGATAAGGTCAGGAGCATCAGTGACTCCACTTATAATTTGATAGAAAAATACAATATCATTATTATTTTTCTTCTCTGTTGTAGTGTTTGCATATGAAGGATGGACAAGCGATTTTCGTATGGAAGGGTAGGTAAGGTATTTAGAGGATCAATCCATTGAAACCCTTTTAACAAAAAACGGGTAAAATTCCGTTGCACAGATTCCAGTCTTTCAATATGAACATCATATAAAGGAGACCACACCTGCGATGCATACTCTAAATGGGGACGAACCAAACTGTTGTATAAAACACAGGTGACATTAGGATCCCGGAATTCTTTTGCCCATCGCGTAATAAAACCTAACATAGAATTAGCTTTATTGACTATGCTCAATGCCGTTAATATGCTCAGAAAAATCTACATTATGTGTAAAAAGACCTCCTAGGTCCTTAACAGTAAAAACGCGGGCTAAAGTGTGGTTTAAAATGACATAGTCATAAGATGAAGGTGAACGTTTTTTAGAGAAGGTCATTGTTTGACACTTTATCGGGTTAAGATTTAAACTGTTCTTTTCACACCATAATGTAAGGCAGTTAGTATCATTTTGAAGTAAAATGTGATCATTTGCAGAAGTAATATTTGTATATATCTTCATATCATCAGGAAAGATGAGAATTTCACTATTATTTACACATAACGGTGCATCATTGATAGCTAATATAAAGAGAAGGGGCCCCAGATGGCTCCCCTGCGGAACACCTGATTTGACCAAGTATGATTTAGAGTAAGTATTTCTGAATTTAACTTGATAAGATCTATTTTCAAGGTAAGAGACAATTCATGAGATTAAAAAAAGTGGGAAGCCGTAAGAGTTTAATTTAAACTTGATAATATCATGAGATAGTTGATCAAAAGCCTTCGAGAAGTCCGTGTAAACACAATCTACTTCTTGGCCACATTCTAAAGTATCTTAACTTTTTTTTGAAAAAATAACCAGATTAGTAGGTCCTAGGTAAACGTGGATCGTTTCTGCATAAAGCCATGCTGTTGATTGCATATAATATTCCTACAGTTGAATGCCAAATCGTCACACACTAATTGCTCGAAAAACTTTGGAATTACAGATATTGTTTTTATCACCTTTTTTATAAACGGGAGTTATAAACGCACTCTTCCATACTGTAGGAAATTTACTTGATTTCGATGAAAGATCAAAAATGATCAATGAAAGATTGACTAAAATGGTTTGCAAAACCGTCACAAATGTCAGAAGTAGTGGTCAAGCGTCAAGGATACATTATTATAAGTGAAGTTAATAGGATAACCGTCACACTTTTTCAATACGCAGCAAGTAAAAATCAGAATTTATATATTTTGTTTTGGTTCACACTCGATCATTTTGTTTCTACTTTTTTGTAATCTGTTACTTTGAGCTGCACAAAGCTGATATCAGTCTTTATTTAGTATTGGATATTTTAAATGTGCTATTTTAAGATTTTAAGTTCATCGAACGAAAGAATCAGTTTTTCAACAGAATTCTATATTTACTAAATTAATGAGACAAACAAAATAATTATTATATTCAAAGCACATTTTTATTTAACTTAAGTTTAACGTGTTATTGCTCTATCAAACGATCCATTTTAATAAATAGAAAGTACTCTGGTTTTTCCCATAAAGGAACTGCAAAAACATTGTTTTCATTTCTTCTATAAAACCACCCTTCTACAAGGACCATTGCGAGTCCTTAAAAAAAGGAAAAAGCAACTCAAATATCCCTCAAAGCTCTGAAACGTTGAAAAATTCGTTCAATATAAATCATAAAAAGTGTGTCAAGTTGCCACTTGAGCTCTTACACCCATTGGGATATTCGTCGATAAATCCTTAATTAATTGAAAATAAATTAAATAAATAAGAGCGAGAATCAATATATAAATACCGGTTGTGTTCTCTTTTACTGGGTGTTGTATATGTTTTGTTTTTTTCTGATACGCCCGCTTGTCCTGTGAAGTTTCTGCATTTTTTTACAAAATAAAAAGGAGATTAAGTGGTTTGAATTTTATTTTGCCGACACTTCCAATCATACATATCCAGAATGAAGGAAAGACTAGCAATAACCCCTGATTCGATCACTGGGCTTTAAAGCGACATCATACCTCCTAATCCAAAACAAATATAGGAGCAGTTTATTAAGATTTACTTTCAAGATTGATAAAAACCCTTAAATACGCCACTAAAGGCACAGAAAGCGTAGCAAGGTTTTTTTTCGAAAACATTTTTGTCAAAGGGGAAATACACAACGATCAATCTGACACAACTAAAAAGACGTTCCAGAATTTTCATAAACGCTGAGACTATATTATCTACCTCATTCCTATTCTCTATTCTTTTGGGTATTGACAGCATAAAATTGTTCCAGAAAATTGTTGTTAACACATACAATTTTAATGGCGTCCAACAACACACGAGTTCAAACGCAATAACATCCCTTACACCGCACCGTGTCATTTTCGGTCATCCGATGTTTTCCGCCATTGCTTTTATTACTCTAAGGACACCCCAATGTACGATGACATTCAAGCGGATATTGAATTATCGATTGAATTCCATATCTACCTTCGTGAACATCCTTCTATTTGTTGATATGCCATAATATCAATGTCTACCTGCCTGGAAATAAAAAGGAGCAAAAGTTCACTATATCCTTCCTGGGAATAGACTCACTGGCTAACAGGACTTTGAAATGATGGACAACTTTCGCATGTTCTATACTCCAAACGCGCGATGACAGAATGAATAGTGGGGAAATGTGGCAGCTTTTTAATTGGTTGCAATTGGAAAACACTCGTAATAAATGTTAATCCTTAATTGGATCGGCTTTTCATGTGGATAGGTTTGCAGTAAATTAATAATGAAATGTCAGGAACTGCCCCAGACAATAAATAGTAACAGTAGCTACCTAAATTCATTGGTGCTGCTATATACCCGCTTTAAGCTTAAATGAATAAGAATTCAACATCTTCGAATATTGAACTTAAGTGGTTGGGCGGTTAAGGTGAATCCAGGACAAAATGGACGAAAGCTTACTAAAACGGAAAATTAATTAGCTTAAGTGTACAATCATTTACAATACTTACTTACACTGATTAAATATTTACCTATCTACCTGAGCCCCGTAGCGGTTCTTAAAATAACATTTCCCGGTACTCGATTTCTTTTAGGTATTATATGTACGTAGATAGGAGTTTGTTTGTCGTTTGTTGAACAAAGTAAACTAATTGGATACTTTTATTTGTTGGGTAAAACCAATTTACAAATTGACCATTGGTATTAAATCCTACAACAAAATCGATACTCATTAATACCAACACCTATGAAGGTACATTATGTATGTTCGGTACATATGTATGTTTGAATTAATCTGAAACGAATTTAGAATTTCGTCTTTGCTATTGTGAATGAAGCTTAAATATTTTTTGGAAATCTCATCTTATTGCACTTATGTTAAAAATTGACTAGTTTACAACGAAATTAACAATACAATTACTTAAAACAAGCTACTTCTCGAACAAGTCAATTCAAATCAATATAATTTGTCAGGTCCGTATGTTGATTTGATTTTCCGGTTTCGTCTGTGATTACCGGGATTCGCCCGTTGATATGCCGGGTTCAACCGTTGATTTTCTAGGTGCGCAAGTTGAATTGTCGCATCCGAAGTTGATTGCAAGGACCGAATACCCCAAACAAGCTAAAGCTTCTGGAGGAACGTTTTTGTTTTTCGTTTTGAAGCAATTTTGGGGTTGTTTTACTAAATCGAAACAGGGTCTATATTTTTTATTTTTTTTTATAATTTTCACCCACTCAAGGAATTTGTATACCCTTTTTATACAAGAGAAACAGTGAGTGCATTAGGAAGAAGGAAAATGTTTGGAAAGGAGGTATCGGTGTACATTGGTCTTAAATACTTGAACATTGTAATGATTGGAAAAGACAGAGTGTGGAAGAGAGTTACACATTTGCGTAGTACGCCTAAAAAATGATACTTGAAAGTACGTCCGAAGTCGTGCTCGAGATTAACCTGACGGGCATTCCTAGAAGTGCGAGTATTACGGGCGAATTGTTTGAGGGCAGGGATGAGACTGCTTGCATTAAGCAGTCCCAAACACTATTTCACCAGAGCAATTACCGTTAAAGTAGCAATAGAAAAGGGAGCACGCTACGTTACGAGACGGTGGTCTGAAGGGGTGAATGAGTCAGTGATCTCCCTATCACCAATCATTCTTACAGCTCTTTTTTGTATTCCATCTAAGAGGCTTAAGTAAGTAGCTGGATCACCAGCATAGAGATGTGAATTGTACTAAAGCTTTGGGTGGATATAGAGAATAGCCAGATCAGACGGGGAGAAAAAATTTCTTTCACCGTCTTAAGGAACCCAAACATCTTGCGGTATTTTTGGCGACATAGGTATACATATATTGAACGCTTCGAGGAAAGTTTCTAATCCAACGAAGAAAGGATTTATCGATACCGAAAGCAAGCATTTTCGATAAAAGAGCAAGATGCCAGAGTTTTTCAAATGCCTATGAAATATCAAGTGCAACAATGTTATACTTTCTCCAAAACGATGTAAGGATTTGTTCCATTGTTCTGTGCGATAAACCATCAGATCACCAGTGGACCTGTTTCTGCGAAAGCCGTACTGCCGGTCATTAAGTAGCTTTCAGTCTTCGAGATATTTCTTGAGCTGATAATTTATCAGTGTTTCCATGATCTTAGAAAGAAGAGACGAAAAAGCAATCGGACGATAATTGGAGGGAGAAGACGATTACCCTTTTTTTGGGATTGGCTGGACAAATGCTGTTTTCCAACTGCTCAGAACGAGCCCAGAAGAGTAGGATAGATGGAAAAGCTTACGCATGGGTTTGCCAGCGTGAAAGAACACCTCTTCAGAATAAAAGCGGGGATACCATCCGGACTAGCGGATTTATGTATGTTGAGATCCTTTAGGACTCACGCCACAGCACGAGTGTGGAAGAAGATTTGTCCCATGGAATCACTGTAGCGCTCAAGAACAGGTGGAGTCATGACACTCTCTGGCAGCGAAGAGTTGGCGACGAATTACCCAGCAAAAAGGTTAGTTTTCGTGAAATGCAGCCCTTCCTGTAGTGTCCGTAGCTTAGTGGTTAGGTGCGTTGGCTGCTAAGCCGAACGTCGTGGGTTCAAGTCCTACTCGTGCCCATGGTTTTTATTTCATCTTTCACGGACACTACCTCTTGCGAAGAACTGGCATAACTTCCAAGATTATCATCTGTCATGAAAAAATGCTTCTCAACTTTGCAGTTCGGAATCGGCGTTAAATTGTAGGTCCCCTCAATTCTTCACACGCACCTAGAGAATTGTTGATAAGAGTAAGACACTTGGGCCTTGGCTCTTCAAGAGCTGTCGCGCCACTCTATTTATTTATTTATGCAGCCCTTCCTGGCTTGTTTAAACTTGTTCCGGTTTTCTTCAGTTGGGTTGGCTCTAAAATACCGGAACTTATCTTCTTTTTCCCTAATCTTAACAACATGAATCAAACCATCCTTCGGTTTGATGCTTTTAACCCTATTCGGGATAAAGGTTTTCATTCCCAAAATAATCATATTCACTAGTGGAAGAGCCGCTGTAAGGCCGCCGACCTTCACCGAAACTGTTAACTCCGGTCAGAAACGTTTCTAATTTATGAAATTTCAGTTTTGAAAACTCAATTGAATATGAATAAGTTTCATGCCTAATCGAACACAGTGGGCCCACTCATTACTTAAAATTTAACTGTTATTTTAATCAATTACTAACTCCTCCTTCACGCCATAACATCTAGAATACAACGTTTAGTCAACACATCAGCCATATGTTAGTAAAGTAGGGTTGAGACAAGAAAAAAAAATGATATTCGAGAGCGGGGGCGCTATTCCCCCCGTTTTAGAGCCCAGGAGTGGCAGTTCTTTCTGAAAAATTGGCTCAATGGATCTTTCTAACAACAAATATTAAAATTCAAACGGCTTCATCACTCTACTAACCAACGTGTTATAAACCTTTTCTGCAAAGCCAAAAAATACGCTTTCATTTTGTATATTAAATTTTAATTTGATGTTTTAAATAATAGTTATAGAAAAAAATACTTTATTCATTAACTACAAAATTTCTGAGCAAAAAACAAATTGCGTTTAAATTTTTAGTTTAATTCTTTTTCAAAATTGTATGTGAGCATTAAGTACTTATTTTGCCATTCAACATTCAATACTGGTCAATAATTTTGAATATAAAAAAACCGGTAACGTGAAAAAATATAAAAAGTTTTTGTTTATTAAAAGCAAAAAGTGTATTTTGTGGTTTTGTCTTTATAATCTCGACAATGGGAGCAAAGTATGTTGCCAATCCCGGTTTACTGTGTTCGACCAAAAAATTAAAAACAGCAGATCTGAATGTTGAAAACATAATTAGAATTAGTACCTTAATACACATAAAATTTTGAAAAAGTTGGTAACGAAACATTAAAGAAACCATTTTCTTTTTTCAAAATTTAAGTTTTGAAAAATTAATTTTTCCTACAAACTATTAATATAAAACAATTAAATTTAAACTACCACATAATGCACAGCCTAAGTTTTTGGTCATTTGGCAGAAAGGCTATATATCTACGATGTTGTAGATGAAGCTCGTTGATTTTAAATATTTTTTTTAAAAATAAGCAAATTTTCAGAAGAACACTGCCCCTCCTGGCAAAACGGGGGGAATAGAGGCCCCCCCTCATCCCATAACAATTATTTTTTCTTGTCCTACAAGCCAAACTTACACGATTTGGCTATTGACACAACGTTTTATTTTAAATATGGTGGACGGAGGAGTTAGTTATTGATTAAAAAAAAGTAATTTAATAGCTGGACACTTTGTTAGCAAGTATCAGATCTATATGTTTTCAACTAATCAAAAAAAAGTTTCAGCCGGTTAACAGTTGGGTGAAGGTCGCCCTTCAGCGGCACTTAGACTATTAGTAATCATATCTGCGCTGGAGTCTACACTTCGAGAAGCAGGGTGACTAGTTAAAGATTCAGGAAAAGTTGTTGAGACCGTCCCAGTTGGTTTTCTCGTATTGTCACACGGTCAGAGCTCTTTCTCTAACTAGATTAGCTTGACACGAGAAATTTGCAGATATGTATAATACTATGGTGGTGGTCTGATCTAACTAGAGGAGTTAATACACTGATAGTGTATTTATCAGGATAAGACGTAGACAACAAGACAAGTGTATTTTCCGCTTGGCCATTTATTTCCGATATTCGAGTGGGCTCAGTGGCAAGCTGAGTAAGGTGGTTAAATTCAGCAAAGATTTCACATACCTTGGGATGTTGTCTGGCCCGAATGGAGAAGCCATGAAGAATTGTGTACATTAAAATCGCCCTTAATAACCATTTCAGTGTGATGAAACAGGGATACAATTCTTTGAATGGAGTCAGACAGAAATAGTAGTGAATGATGTGCTTATTTACGGAAAACTTGAACAACATAAAATTGAAAAAAGAGTTAGAACAGCGTCCATACTGTGGTAAGAATTGATAAGCAACATCATTCTTAATGTAGACGGCGAGACCATGGTGAGAAAAGAATAAATTTTGAATGAAAGATTTGATGGACTTCAATATTTATGTCTGTATCCTACAGAAAGTCATGCTTCCTTATACCTAATGAAACATGCCAATATATTGACCGTTTCAGCAGGATAACGACCCCACGCACACCAATAGGTTAGCAGAAATTTGGTTTTAGAATTGAGACAGACGTTGACGTTCTTGAGTGGCCTGCTCAATCGCCTGACTTTAACCCCATCGAGAACTTGTGAACTTGGGAAAGAAAAACCGATAAATGTTGCTGAATTTTAGAACGAAGGGAAAAACACATGAGAAAGCATTCTTCAAGAAAGATGCATGCGTTTGGTTGATTATATGCGTCATCGTTGTGCTGCTGTGCTCGCAAATAAAAGTCTCGCTCTTTAAACGTTGGTCACATTCCGCCAAATTGAGGTGGCTCAAAGGCGAGTAAAACTATATGCCAGCGACAAATTAATAAATACGAGTTATAATGAAAAGTTAATTTAAAGAATGTTCCTCCTTTAAGTTTTTGTAAAACACTATCTGCAGCACTGCTATTATGACGACACCAGTTTTTATTTTATTTTTTTTTTTTTTTAAGTTTAAATTTAATTTCAACTAAGCTATTGAAATATTGTTGTAAGTCTTTTTATGTATAAACATAACGTAAGGAATACTTTATGACCAATAAATAAATTAAAGGGTCAAAATAGAGTACCTGGTGTTTTTCAATAATCTATTCCTATTTTTAATGATTCTTTAATATTTTTGCTGTTCAACCTTTCTATATCCTAAAAAATTCGTCAAACCCGCCGACCTCCTTGATACAAATAGATCTTACGAATTGCCATCTTCAGGACCATAAATCACTTTTCCTAAGAATATGGTTTTCTCTCTTTTTCTCTTCACTCAAGGGTTTGGTACTTTTTTTGAGCTTCCTATGTGAAGAAATGAAAATATATATGTAGCTACTTGTACATACTCGTTGTAAATATCTATCCACGATACCATCAAGTCCAACAAATAACAAAATGAAAACAAAACAAGAAAAACAAATCTACGGAAACAACAAAAACCGTCTATACCTACAAGGTTACAAATCATTGGGGGTATGTCACTAACTCTGTTTATTTTTGTTTATATCTTTAGAGAGCTTCATGAACACTTAGTACCTAATTCGAAAACCTGAATAAAAACTAAACAGAGAAAAGAAATTCCTGGTATGTGGCGTTAAATGTCAAACATTCCATTCTTTGTTCAAGTCTGCAAGTAAATATACGTGTATCCTACCTTCCTACACTGATAAATGTTTTTGAAATGTTTTTCGCCTTTTGGGTATCTGTTCCAATGCTTCAGTAAAACAGGCTCCTGTGTTTCTTAGATTATATTGCTTTTAGTAACACCGAACACCTTCTCTTATTGTTTTATCGTAATACTCGACAAAAATCTGCTTGTAGACTATTTTGTATGTACTTATACTTGAATGTTCGTCAACTAAAACGGATTTTAATGAATTAGGGTGACATTTTTTTGCAACCAACCTATCTGTTTCGGGCTTTTGTCGCATTTTATAACAATTTATATTTGTAAACAGGTGATTTACATTGAAATACTTATTAAAACCTTCTGTCGAAAAGAAATAACTATACCTGTGCGCTCTTCATGAGTCGCGGTCTTCCTCTACTGCGACATCCTTCCGGGGTTGGATTCGAAGACTCTACGAGCCGGATTATTGTTTTCCATTCGCTCTACATGTCCCAACCATCTTAGTTGTAGGACCTTAACTTTTCTGGCTAGTTCAGTGTCGCTGAACAGTTCGTAAAGTTCTTGGTTGAATGTTTGTCTCCGTTCTCCAATTATGCAGACAGGACCAAAAATCACTCGAAGAATTTTTCTCTCAGAGCAGCCCAAAGAATTTTTATCGGATGTTGTCCAAACATTAGGACTGGGATGATTAGGGTTTTGTAGAGCGTCGCTTTAGTTGCTCGGGAGAGAACTTGACTACTCAATTGCCTTCTTAGTCCAAAGAAGCAGCGATTCCCAAGACTGATTCTTCGTTTGATTTCAGCGCTGGTGTTGTTGTCTGAGTTAGGTAATAGAGGATCCTAGGTACACAAAGTCCTTCACTATCTCGAAGTTAAATCTGTCTATGTTGACGTTTGGTCGTTTGCTCCAAGACGTCGATGTTGGTTGTCCTTTCTTGTTGACAGCATTAACTTGGTCTTGCCCTCGTCTCCTTTCTTGAGGATCGGGCATACGATGCTGGGGTTCCATTTGTCGGGTATGCTTTCCCTTCGACCAAATTTTGCAATGAGCTGGTGCAAGCTCATAACCAAATCATCTCCAGCTGCTTTGTACAGTTCGGCAGCTAGCCTGTCTGCTCCAACGGCTATGTTCGACTTAAGTTTAGATATCGCTATCTTCACTTCGTCCATTTCGGGTGGGTGGAATTGTTGGCCTTCTGCACCCAAATTGAATGGTTCTGTATTGCTGACGGAGTTTTGGTCGTCATCGCCATTATACAATTTGGAAAAATGGTCTTTCCGTATTCTCAGCACTGACTGCGGTTCCACTACGATGTTCCCTTGATAGTCTCTACAGGCTTCGGTTCGGGGTGTATAAGCCCTGGAGGTTTGTTTCACCTTTTTGTAGAACTTTCTAACCTCGTTCCTGTTGTGACATTCCTCTATCTCCTCGATCGAGCGCTTCTCATGCTCCCTTTTATTCTTTCTGAAAAGTTTGTGCTCCTCTCTCCTTTTCTGCTCGTAAAGCTCATGAGCTGCTCGTGTCCTTCTTTGCATCGCCGGCCGCTTTGCTATGGTTCGCTGGTATAAAAACAATCAAAGAAAAAATCAGATTATCCTGCTTCCTTTTTTGATTTCAGTAAATTTATTTTATAAACAATCAATGTTTAATTTTTTAGAAGAAGAAGAGGATAGACTCTAATCTAATGGTTTAATGTACTAACTCAACCTATCTGTCCTTTGGCATCATATGACAATCACCCTGTTTACAGCTCATATCTTCCGGTTACAAAAGAATTATTCAATTGGAAAATGGTTTCCTTGAGAAAACATGCCTTACTTCCTTGGATAAACGAAAATAGAATTTCCTGTGAGGTCCATTAAATCTTTGCTATTTTATCATAATCAAGTCCCTATCCTCATCCGCTTGTAGTTGTTAAAAGACACTGAGAAATCATACATTCATCTAGCCAATATAAGCCCACACGCACCAAAATTATCCTGATTGCTTTCTTGTAACTAAGAACGAAGAACTTGGGGATACACGAAAGTAACAGCTGAACAAAAATTGTGAAAAAAAATGACAAGAAAAATCGAAACTCTAATGGGGTTTAAATTTAGGGAAATTTTTGTGTACTGTCACGCTTGGAAAAAATGTTATGAAAAAACGCTTATATAAGAGACGAGCGACAACAGCAAGTGGCAAGCGGAAAATTGGAAAATTGATATTCAAAATGAACGAGGAATTCATGCAAAGTAGCAAGTTATATGTCAGAGAATAATTATTCATTGGATTTGGAGTTTATGGATGGGGATAATGTCATGGTGTAAGCTTTTGTATTTATCAACCAAAAATGTTTGAGTTGTGTTTGCGGGACAGGGAGACTTCATGATATTCTTTTCAAGTGGGTATTTTACGAAGTTCGTCGTCGTAAATCACTAACCCTGTTGATGATTTTGTTCATGTTTTCGACGACCTTTTTTTCAATTCTATGGAGGTTTTTTTTGCAAAAGTGATGGATGTCAATAAACCGTAAGTCTAAATGAAATTTTCTTAAAAGGTGATTCATTTAAGTTTAAAAAAAATAATAACACAATTTGCAATTCATATTAAAGAAATAAAGACCATGTATGTTCATATATTTGACTGTACATGTGCAAGTACCTACATAGATTTCTCAATAACGTCTACCTCTACACTGAATGAAAGAAAAAACCCGGAGGCTGGAGCTTTTATGAGTCACCAAAAAGCGATTTATACCTATACCTAATTCTGGTGTTTAATTAATAATTGGCAGGTCTAGTGCAATGGCTTGGTTAATAAAAGACAATAATCTTATAAAAAGAGCTCTATATCGCTTTCAAGATGTAAACGTATGTTCAATATATTCAATTACACATCATAACTGCCCCTCAGAAAACTAATTGTATATTGATGTGAAGACCATAAGAGATCCCAGCGGTAGACTTGATAAAGCTTATAATTATATTGATTCTGGAATCTTCCACCCCGTCCGTCGTCACAAATAAGGCAAACTTCACAGCTTTTCTCAAAAGCGGTTAGGAGTGCTGTCTCCAGGATGAAGAGAGAGAGAGAGAGAGACAGAAGTCCATTGAATATTTAAACAGCTATCGATTGCAATCTGAACACCTTAACTTGACTTAAGATATTGGTTATGTTTGCCCATTACCATAAGCTTGCATATGACACCTCAATTTTCCTTGTAGGTTTTTCCGTTGGCTGGGAAATTCCACTTCTGAGAAAATGTCAACATTCCCATTTTTTGCATAATTTTTCCAGGCGACAGACCTACCACGACTGAGTTGAGTGCTATGATAGCTACACAGAGCAACAGGATAAGTTTGGTGTTTGGGCTCCAATGGAAAACAATAACATATTTAAATAAAGTCCAAAGGACGGCTGCTCGATACCACTCTACATGTCGTCACGAAACAAAATGATGAAAAACCATTTGTTGGTGCCTGGGGTTACTTCAAACCACCGACTTACCAGACCTTAACTGTGGCGAAATCATAGTATTTAACTAATAAAAGTGCCCAAATCGACAAAAATATATATTGTGTATCGTCTCGCAATGAAATTTACAGTTTAGGAAAGCTGCCTATTCCAAAAGTATGGAAGAGTGGCAAGTCCATACTTATGGAAAGGGAAGTTAAAAAGCTTTCCAATCAGCTGGAGATGATTCGCAGCATGCACCACTTAATCTTCTTCAGCATCGTATGCCCGATCCTCAAAAAAGAAGATCCCCTGTACTGCACCAATTACAGAGGTATAAATCTCCTTATCGTCGTCGCCTACAAGATCTTGTCTGCGAACGTTTGAAGCCTTTCGCCAACAAATTGATAGGTCCTTATCAAAGTGGATTCAGACCCGTAAGGTCCACCATCGATTGACAGATCTTGGAGAAGTCCCAGGAACTTCAGATCCATACCTAACACTTTTTCATTGATTTCAAGGCCGCGTATGACAGCGTCTGTAGAGACCAACTATATAGAGCAATGTCTAGTTTTAGCATCCCTGTGTTAGATGACAATGGAATACTACGCTGTTCCATCATGGTCGGAAAAAACCTATCTGCAATCAAACGAAGAATCACTCTTGCCAATCGCTGCTTCTTTGGACTTAGAAGGCAACTGAGTAGTAAAGTCCTCTCCCGAGCAACTAAAGTGACGCTCTACAAAATCCTAATCATCCCGGTCTTAATGCATGGTGCAGAGATATGGACCATGACAACATCCAAAGAAAGCGCTTTGGTCTGCCTTGAGAGAAAAATTCTTGGTCCTGCCTGCATAAATGGAGAATGGAGACGAAGATTCAACCAAGAACTGTACAGCTCGTACAGTTCTTGGTGGTACAGCGACAGTGACCTAGCCAGAAAAGTTAAAGCCCAACGAGTTAGATGGTTGGGCCATGTAGATCGAATGAAAAACAATGCTCCGGCTCGTAGAGTCTTCGAATCCAACCCCGGAAGGATGTCGCAGAAGAAGAAGATCGCGACTAAGGTGGAGCACACAGGTGGTAGAGGACCTGAACCAACTTGGCGTGCGAAACTGTTGACAGCTAGCTAGGGACCGAGCTAGCTGGAGACGTTTGTTGGATGAAGCCTTGGTCCTACCTGGACTGTAGCGCCACATAAGTAAGTAAGTAAGGAATATGGAGCTTATTGGCCAGTCGTGGGTATGAATTCTTCCATGCGTTCATAAAAAAAACCCTATCCATCCAACCGGCCGACTTGTTATTTTTGATGGCTCTTGCTACTTATGTGGTTGTTGGTGGCTGGGAGTGCGTCTTCATTGAGCTGCTGAAAGTGCTACTTGAGAATATTAACAATTCCCTGTGCTTCAGTGCCTAGGTTTACTTCACTGCATCCCCGTTCTGAACTCAGAAGCTAATTGCTTCGACCTTTTAAAAAAAACATCTTGCGTTGGTCTTGACTCTTCGAGAACTGTGAGCTGAAAAGCCACGGAAGCTCTTTTCTTCCTTCGCAGAGTCTTTTTTCTCATTTCTCTCTTGATTTCCGTTGAAGCATGTGTAAATGTCCATGTTCCGTCTCTTTTTCCAATATCGCACATTCATGATATTAAAACGGTGTCTTTTTCGGGGATAGCTGGTAACCTATAGTGATCTCGGCTACGTTTTTAATTATTCTGCGCTATTGGTTCCACAAGGTATTGACGTCTATGGCATTTGAGACCACGGCGGAAATAGTATCACACTCTCTCTCAGGCGCTTAATGTTGTTTGTTTACCCACCTTAAGTCAATAATATTTCCTAAGAAAATTAAATGTTAAAGGCAAATCATCAAAATGTATTTCCAGCTGTAAACAAATAGTGTTACCTTGGTCATTCACTCAAAACTAAATTCGATTAAATTCTGATACGAAGATCCTTCCTCTACCAACAATGAATGTGAATTATTATGCAAGAATATTCAAATTCTTAACCCTCCCTTTCTGACCACACAGCATAAAATACGAGTTCTAAAACGGCAACCTCAAAACAGAAGGATCAAGATCTATGTATGTTAAGTTTACGCGTTGAGCAATGCTTCGTTCAATAATTGAGTCAAACTAAAGTTTAATAAAAGTTTAACCGCTTTGAAAATAGATGATGATAGTAATGGAATATGTCACCGTTTAAGCGCAATGTAAACGCATGTAGATAATGGTAAACCAAGACCAAAATAGAGAAATGCATTTCAGAATTATCTAGACATTTTCAAATTAAAGCGTGAGTCGATTCTGAATATTAAACACTCTTAACTCTTAAACGGAAGAAGCTAAGGCGTTTATCATTATTTACTAGCAAGGCGCTAACATACACAGAAGAAAGGTCCAACTTTTTAATGTGCATCATGAAGAGGGTGAACAAATGCCCTGCTATATCTATGCATTGCGGTTAGGGTACTGGTGGTTGGTTTTAGTCGGTAATCAAATTTACATAGAATCCCAATTTAGTGTTCGCAGAGACCAAAATAAATTGATTCCTTGCAAAAGGAATGAGCAGATGAAGTATTATTCTCTCAAGGTTTATTGGTTTGTACTCCTATCCAGACAATGCTTTCCTTTCAAGTGGGTACAGTGCATTCAATTCTTCTTGGGACCATATTGAATTTTGGTATGGAAATGGACATAGACAGCCAGAATAGCAAAGTATCCCTAAAGGAAATTAAGTGGTTATTGAAGATTTAAAATATACGACTATGGACGTTCTTCCTAATATGTGTGTTCTACGTACGAACACTCCCACACAGCGCAGCGGTGCACAGCACATTCTTCCGATGTATCGCAACTGACATCCAAATCTATTTTCAATCCAGCATCCAGCTATATCTAAATACGTTAATAAAGAAAGAAGATGGGATCGGTTTCATATCGACTTCTAGTGATTTGTTGTGCAGATGGGAAGCAGCAGCACAATGAGTTTGTAGTTCTATGAGTTGTTTTTTTTTTTTCGTTGGTATCCTGAATGCAAAACAATTGCGAACACAAAAAAGAAAACAATATAGTTAGTGATGCAAGTAGGAGCAACAAACAGCAAATAAACCATTTTGTTCTATAGAAAAAGCTGTGTGCATCACTGTGTGCACATACTTTACGTACGTCTCTGTGGTAGATTTCATTTTTTCAACATGCAATTTTGAGAAAGCAAAAAAAAATGTTCGCGTTGAAAATCCATGTTATTGTGAAATATGGATAAAATTTATTCCTCCTGATACGATGTTCTGTGGTGCAGTTGCATACGTTACTCTTTATCGTTCGTGTTGTATACCCTTGCGGTGGTGGCGTTGAATAAGTTTCTGCTGCCCAGAGAATATGTTCTACAGTTTTTGTTAAAAAAAAAATTATTAATTCTGGTGACCAAACATCAATGGGCTCTTGGCCAACAACAATCGAGGTTATTCTGTCATCTTTAGGGATAGATATATAGGAATGGAGCTGAGTGTATACATGTATGCGCAATGCACATTTATATTGTACATATACATACATTCATATGTGAAGATAACTTATCTTTTGAAATGTGTAGAATGATTGAGATACTACAACTATGTGATTTGTTTCAAAATAAATGTTCACGAAGATAAATGGGAGTTCCATAAACGAAATACATTTGGATAAAAGAAGCTGTCATACACAAAATTAGAAATCAAATGTAAGGCTTTTCTGTTAACTAAAGGGTTTTCCACAAGAGGTGTTGTTTTGGTAGCTGTCACCTTTGAAGCTGTCATTTTTTGACATTTGACAAGTAGAAACTACGCCATTAATTAAAATGGAACGATGCACGCTTCAACAGCAACAACAACGGATTGCAATTATTAAAATTCACTATAAAAATGGTGAAAATTTGGCAAAGACGATTCGTAAAACTAAAACATTTTTGGGTCGTCGTGAAGCACCTTGTCGGACCGCAATGCAGAAATTGGTGAACAAATTCGAGCTGTTGGGACAAGTAAGTGATGTGAAGAATAAAACCCATGCACGTCGCTCAAGAATAATTGAGAATATTGCTGTTGTAGCTCAAAGTGTTGAAGAAAACCCAGGTTTATCCGTTCTTCGTGGTTCTTTGGAGTAAGGCATTCCACAAACGTCAATACACCGTATTTTGCATAAAGACTTGGGCCTTAAGCCTTATAAAGTTCAGTTAACACAAGAACTCAGGCCGGCTGATCATCAACAAAGTCGGGTTCTTGCTGATTGGGTCTTTGAAATGCATGAAAATGATCCGGAATTTCATCGAAAAATCGTCTTGACTGATGGGACCCATTTCCACCTCGAAGGCGCTACGTCAACAAGCAAAACTGTCACATCTGGGGCTCGGAAAACCCAAGAGTTAGTGTTGAAAAGCCTCTCCATCCTCTACGCGTGACTGTTTGGTGCGGTTTATGGTCCGGCGGGGTCATTAGACCTTACTTTTTCGAAAATGAGGCTGGAGCAACAGTTACGGTCAATGGATTGCGCTATCGAGAGATGATTAATGATTTCTTATGGCCGGAATTGGATGGTATTGATCTGGACAACGTTTACTTTCAACAAGACGGCGCTACGTGCCATTAAACCATCGATCTTTTGCGGGAAATGTTTCCGGACCGTGTTATCTCTCGAAGAGGTGATCACAATTGCCCACCGAGATCTTGTGATTTAACACCTTGCGACTTCTTCCCTTGGGGCCACGTGAAAGATAAGATCTACGCCAGGAGCACAGCGTTGATTCAAGACCTCAAAAATGGAATTCGTGAGGCTTTGCGATTTAGTTATGGAAAATTTCATGAAAAGGATATGGTCCTGTAAGCGTGGTCGTGGCAGCCATTTGGCTGATGTTGCATTTCATTATTAACGGCATACCTTACTCTTTATAGTGAAATTAACATTCGATCATTTGTCTTAAAAAATGCCATTTTTCTTTGAATATCAAAATAACACCTCTTATTGGAAAACCCTTTATTAATATATTTCATTGCAAGAGATTGTGAGACGTTTTCAAGTCTTGGGAATGTGTTTTGGAAACTTATACTAGTTTGGGAGTGAAAAATAAAATTGACAATGTTTTAATACTCTTTTAATTACTACTGAATCTTCATTTCATTCTTATTTATTAATGGTACAGAACTAAGTGCTATAGTTTTGAGAAGGCGTTTGTTGATAAACAAACAATTGTTCAATTGAAACATTGAAAACTAGCTGTCTCGGCAGACTTCGTACTGCCCACTGATCGCTACCGCATTACCCCACTTTCCGCTACCCCGCTACTCGCCACCTGCTACCCTCTACCCACTCATACACGAACTACGCTAACACCATTCCTCTTTATAGTGTCGGTAATCCTGGTACTATGCTGATATCATATCTCTATTTTTATCTTAAAAAGTTTTAAAATGTCTACAATTCTTAGGGGTGCTTTTTAACGATATCCAATTTATGTATCTAAGTTACACAGATTCCAAAGCTTCAATGAACCTTTAAGCTGGAAAAAAGGTGTCTTGCAAATTATTCCCGACAGAGCAATTTTGCATGTGTGAATGAGATGCGTATTGTTTTTCGATATTTTTAGTGATCCTAAAAATTCATGAAGCTTATCTATTTAAATGTAAATTATATGATATTGATGGGAAAATTTCATACACCTGAGTAAGAAAATATTCATTAAATGCAAAAAAGGTGGGTTTATTGCTTAGACCATTTAAATAATTTGAAATGTCTAAGTGAACACAATCAATTCATTTAAAGCATAGAACGAGAGCTCAAATATATACTACTAGCAAAATCCCTGCCCGCTTCGCAGGGCTTCGACAAACAACGGTCGTGAAATAAGGGATTGGCTGGATGAAGAATACGGTACTCGAGGGATTTGCAGAAATGGAACAATATTCCTAGAAATGAATAATCTCTTGGTTTTTCAATTCTTTTATATCAATTTCCATGTACCCATTAAATATACCCGAAATTTGATTTTCTGAGAAAAGTTTTGGTAGCTAGGGTTTTGACAGCAAGCATTATTTTTACGCACTATTTAAAACTTCATCCCAAAGGATGGCAGGCAAATTACAGGATACCATGAAAAAAAAGGAATTACTAAATCAATACCACATGTTTTTAACAATTGACCTTGCGTTTAATTTATTTTGACAGGGAATGCAGGTCGAACAGGAAACTGATGACGTTTAGAATCAAATGACATGTCTGGTAGCCTATTTGCCATTGATTTCTTTACGGCAAGCCAAGAACTACTGCAAAGTTTAAGTTGATCGATGTTCCGAAACATAGAAATTGACGCTCATACTTTCAGAGTTAAAAATGTGGTGGCAGCCCTGGAATATGAATAAAAAAAAAAAAAAAAAACAAATAAAAATCTCTGTCTCGTCGTAAAATTTTCTACATCGTTTTCATTTTTGTAATTCCGTCAAACTATTTGTGGCCAAAAAATTGTGCATTTATTTTGCTTGTTCAAAATAAATTGTTGCATCAATTTAAGAAAGACTTTTATCGCACCATCTCATATTGCACGTCAACTCAACTAAACGTTATTTTTGTTATTTTGTTTACACTTGGAAAGACAGGATTTGCATTACAATAAAAATACATAGTTTGGAAGTGAAATTCGGCCTTTGGAATCAAGTGGAATTATTTCATTTCCAATGTCCAATAATTTATTAGGAAATTCTGCTGCAGATACATCGTTAAGTAAATACACACGGACATTTGTAGCCAATGTTAGTTTCCGCCAAAAATAGAAGGTTTGAAACAACTCAATTCGTTTGCAGTAGTTGACCGTGGTATAATCGGCAAAGTTTTTCCTCAGCAGCTGAAGGATATAGGGCTCAAAATTCTTCAAGTTATGCGATTAAAGGCTTCGAGTACATTTTTGTGCGCCATTCTGCACTCATCTAACCCAACAATTTGGCCATTGCCAGATCGTATTGATGCTAAAACTAATGATAGCGAAAATGATTTCCCCATTCCACCGGGTTAATCGCCAAAATATGTAACACCACTTTGATTGATCACACCTTGCATAATGGCGTCATACTCATATGTTCTTTTGTTGATCATTTAACTTCGTCTCAATAGTTTGCACAAATATTCGTAATCCAATGCAATTTGGTTAGTGTCTTTAACGAAGTATTGCTTGATCAAGAACATCTTACGCTGCACGACTTCGAGCAACCAATTCAATTGTGGCAATGCTTTATTCGCAAAACGTTTTTGTACACAGATGTGCCAGTTCAATTTGAAAGCATTCAGTTCTCCATCAAATTGGCATTTGCAATGACAATGACTATTGACTCAAGGCCAATTTCTGTTTGTGGGTTAGATTTAAGCACACCATGTTATCAAACTATTTTAATAACATATTCCATCAACGTTCACATCATTATAAATATGCCTCTACCTCTCACATACTCATATACCAGAAACGCACTCACTAAAAACAATAAGATATATCTACATATGTATTTTCATACTCTAAAAATTTCATACATCAAAACAACGTTTGCCGGGTCAGCTAGTTCAAATAAAATTTCATATCTTCACTGAAATTTTTTTTTCGATCGAATAAAAATATTTGTCACAATTCTCAGACGAAATTGAGTATTCGTATATTGATCAGTTTTTTTTGTAGTGCGAAATACAAAATTTATAACATTTTTTAACAATTGAACCATTTGTGATTTGAAAAGTATACCTTTTATTTTTGCTAAACCTTCTACCCTAAAACCTCTTGCATTTAGAGAAAAATTAGGAAAATCGGTCAACCAGTGTGCCCGGAACGAACACAAAATTAGGCTTACTTACTTACTTAAGGTGGCGCTACAGTCCGTTGTGGACTTGGGCCTCAATCAACAGGCTCCGCCAGCTAGCTCGATCCTTAGCTAGTCATCTCCAGTTTTGCACTCCAAGTTGATTGAGGTCCTCTTCCACTTGAGTGCGCCACCTGAGTCGCGGTTTTCCTCTCCTCCTACATCCCTCGGGAATAGTGTAGAAGGCTTACTTTAATTTGTAATTTATTTATTTATTAACATAAGCGTTGTAAAACATGTTGTTTTATAAGTAACACTTAGTTGTAAGAAGTGGTTAACAAAATAAGCTTGATGTACTAAGAACAAAAATACAAAAATATATATACATAAGAAAAACATTAAAAACAGTTAGAAAAATTTTAAATTTAATAAACTTTAACTCAGGAGAAACCAAATGAAGCTAGCAGCAAAGAAAATTTTCAATAGACTTTTTAAACAGAATGCAGTTGTTGATTCTTCTCAAGTCGGCAGGTAGGGAGTTCCACAGACCCACGGCGTACACAAAAAATTGTCGTTTAGAAACAACGTACCTATATGTTGGTAAGATAAGGATGTTGCTTCTACGCGACTGCGGAAAAATAATCTTTTCGTACAGGTAGTCAGGTGTACCAGTCTGAATCAAATTAAACAAAAACATTAACACCCTGCTATCCAGGTAACTTTGTAAAGGCATGTTGTAAATCTTATTTGCGTATTGTGAGATGTGATCGAACCGACGGATACCATAAATAAAACGAGCGATGTTATTAAAAGCAACTTGAAGTTTTCTCTCATTCCTACTATCAGTTTTGCAGAAAAGAAGATGTCCATACAGTAGAACAGGTAGAAGAAGAGTTTTAGCCAAGAGGTTTTTAATTTTAAATGGAAGACAGCCACCTGTGGTATTGAGGACCCTGAGCGCACCGTACGTTTTACCGATTGCACAAGTCAGATGATCCTCCCAGGTTAGGGTTTGATTGAAAGTTATGCCTAAGTTTTTCACAGTTGCTACGTAAGAAAGCCTAGAACAACCTAATTCCACGCAAGGAAAGCCAGAAGTATCAATAGCATTTTTACTTATAACGATGGCTTGACTTTTTTTTGGATTAAGTTTAAGTTGGTTATTTTTGGCCCAATTGAATACTCTTACTAGGTCCATGTTTAATCGATGCGTAGCATCCTCGACCATACCAATGGGATAACTTAGATACATTTGTACATCGTCCGCGTACATAAGTATCTTACAATATTTTAGGACCTCCGGAAGATCGTTGATGAACAGCGAAAAAAGTAGTGGTCCAAGAATTGACCCTTGTGGAACACCGGAATTGTTTGGGAGAAAATCAGAAAGATTAGAATTGAAAGATACAGCTTGAGTTCTTCCAGATAGATAGTTACGAATAAGATTTAACGCAGTTCTATCAAAATTGTAATTTTCGCTCAGTTTTTTCAACAAGATGGCATGGGATACAGAGTCAAAAGCCTTTGAAAAATCAAGTAACACCAGCGTAGTAACATTTTCTCTATCTATCTCCTGACGTACGTCATCTACTACTTTTAAAAGTGCTGTCGAGCAACTATGATGTGGTCTAAAACCCGCTTGAATAGGTGAGAGTAGCTTATTAAGAGATAAGAACGCAGACATTTGATGATACATGATTTTTTCAAAGGCCTTCGAAATAAAAGGTAAAATTGAAATGGGGCGGTATTCGACAACATGAGATGATGAGTTCTTGGGGATAGGGATAATCTTAGAAGATTTCCACATTTTAGGGTAGGAAGAGGTGGTTAAGATGGAGTTGAAAATATGGGTAAGGAAAGGGATTATATGTGGTAAAATAATTTTAAAAAATTTTGGATGCATGTTATCTAATCCTATAGCTTCTGACTTGATTGCCTGAACCGCTTTGACTACCTCAATTTCATTTACCCTGCAGAAACGAAAATCAATTGAACGATCAAATGCAGATCTGTTAAGGTGAGTATTACCATATCCTTCGTCATTCATGTCAGAGATGGGACCAACAAATAATTTGTTGAGCTCATTCACGTCACAATCAACACCCAGATTGCTTGGTTTTTTGGCTATGCCTAAAGATTTAATATTTCTCCAAAGCTGTCTTGATGAAAGATTATTAAATTTTGACCCATAGAATATGGATTTGGACTTTCTTATTTCTTTGTTTACAAGATTCCGGAAAAATTTGTAACTATCGTAAAAAGATGGAAGCCTGTATCGTTTCCATCTTTTAAAAGTGGCATTTCTTATGGAGATAAGTTTTTCAATTCTTGAATTAAACCACCCACACCCACGACTCCGAACAGTTAGTGTTTTTATGGGGACACAGATATTGAATAACGTATTAACGTTCGTTGTAAAAAAAGTAACTTGGTCATCAACTGACGGTTGAAAGTAAACTGTTTCCCAGTTTACATTAAAAATTTCAGCAGACAGGGTTTCCAAGTTGATGGCCTTGAAATCACGGTATCGGATTGTTTGTGTTTCAGCAATTTCATTGACATTGAAATCGTAGAAAGCGATTATAAGATCATGCTTAGAGAACCCGGACGCGTCTAGTTGACTATAGAAATTAACCTTGTCAAGTTGATTTACTAGAATGTAATCAATAAGAGATGAATAGGTTGCAGAAAAATGAGTAGGGGTCTGTGTATTCACTGTAAAAAGGTTTAAAGAGGTTAAATTATTTCGAAAGTTTGACACATTACTATTTCTTTCATCAAGAAAGTTAGTATTTAAATCCCCAGCTACAACTATGTGGTTATAAAAGGGGGTAATTTCTTCAAGAATATTCGTAATAATACCGGAATCATAAATATCTGGGGGTTTATACACCACACCTATCAAACACTTCTCAGCATCACTTACAATTTCTATAAATATGAACTCTAAGCCAGTACCATCGGATTTTTTTACAATTCTGGAGTTGAATTTATTCTTAATAAAAATAGCTACACCTCCTCCCCTACTAGTGCGATCGCTTCTAAAAATTTTCTTACCGGCCGGAGTATTGGTGTCCATTCGCTCTAAATGATCGAGCCATCTGAGTCTCTGGACCTTGACCCTTCTGGCTAGGTCCATGTCGTTGTACAACCCTTAAAGTTCGCTGTTGTATCTTCCATTCCCCTTCAATGCACACGGGGCCAAAGATGACCCTGTAGCGATGAGTTCTCGGACATGAAAATGAAAGCGCTACAACAAATTAACTCTACAAACATCTCTACAACATCTAGAGAATAATTCACCACACTCTATGAATCAACACGTCATGAAACACACCCACCACTTCACGAGCCGTCATCAAGAGAAATCAAATTGACAACTGTCTCTTTGATTTTGGACAGCAGACAAGAAAGGTTGCAATGGGTGATCTTAAGTCATAATTTCTGCATTCGTTCAATTAAATTTAGTTAGTTAAGAATATTGTTTCAGTTGTAAATAAAAATACAAAAGATTAGCATCGGGCTTTCTTTTACAACATATTCTTACATTGGTGACCCCGCGGTTGAACATTTATTTTAACATATTTTTCGTTCACCCATTGCTAACCTCATCATTTTTCCTTGCTGTCGACTCTGCCAACACACAAAATCCTAATCCGAAAATATCTCCGCAATCATTAAACATTTTGTGTGGTTTTATTCACAAATCGCTCAATAATAAATCAGAGAATATTGTGTAGTGGCTTTAAAAAAGTTTTGGACTAATTTTTCTCCAGAATTCGTAAAAATTACTAGCAACCACGCTACACACAGGTCTGAGATATGACGGAAGAAGACGACGCAAAATCCAACCCCGGCGATAATCATTTTCCTGGCAACAATCCAATGGCCATTTCGGGACTTTCCGTAGCTGCACGAATGCCTCAGTTCTGGCGCGACAGACCTTCGCTCTGGTTTGCTCAACTCGAGGTTATACTTTCTGCTTCCAAGACAAATGATGACACAAAGTTCCAATATGTCATTGCCAATCTGGACCGAAGGGATCTCGAGCAAATTTCGGACATTCTTCTGACTCCGCCATCCACCAACAAATACACAATGGTCAAACAAAGGTTAATCAAAGTGTATGAAGAGAATGAGGAACAACGAATGCAACGTCTCATAGAAGGCCTCGACTTGGGCGACTCACAGCCCTCACAGCTCCTTCGACGCATCCGTGACCTCTCTGGTTCGTCAGGCACCCCAGACACGGTCATCAAAGTCATGTGGTTATCTCGTTTGCCTTCGCACGTGAGGGCAATACTCTCGTCCGTCACAGCTGAGCTCAACTCACTTGCAGAGGTGGCCGATAAAATCATGAGCCACTCATCTTCACCTCAAACAATTGCCGCGCTACCGCCATCAGCTTCACCAGCGTCAAGAGTTTGGGATAGTGACAAGATGGGAAGCATCCTGAAGAGGTTAAGTGCTATAGAAAGAAAACTCAACGAACAAACAAAATTTACGCATCAGCCAACAACAATTCCTCATCAAAAAGCAGAAGCCAGTAGTAGCACTACTTCTGGTCACTGTTGGTTCCATCGACGATACGGCTCGAAAGCGCAAAATTGCAAACCACCATGCACATTCAGGCATCAGGGAAACGCCCACCAGCAACTTTAGGTGAGGCTTCTACAGTTGCTGGTAAGTCAAATCGCCTCTTTATCCACGATACAATTTCTGGCCACCGTTTTCTCGTAGATAGCGGAGCTGCCATATCAACGATATCCGTCAAAAGCACAGCAAGGTTACATCCTGACCCAACCACCCTGCGAGCTGTCAATGGCACCAAAATAAACACTTTTGGCACGACAACGCTTGCCCTGGACTTTGGAATGGGACGCACTTTCCGTTGGACCTTCATTCGTGCCGCAATCCCGCACTCAATCTTGGGAGCCGATTTTTTGGGTTTTTTCCATCTACTCGTGGATATACGTGGACGCCGACTTTTCCATCAAGATTCCAGCTGCAGCACCTCACGTCTTCTCACGTCATCCGATGAAATTTCGTTAAATGCCATCAACCACAATGACGTCTACATAAATCTGCTTCGGCGCTACCCTGCCATCACTCTTCCACTCAGTGCACTTCGAACACCACAGCATTCAGTTCGCCATTACCTGGAAACGTCTGGTGCACCAGTTCATTGTCGAGCCAGACCAATACCACCAAAGTACTACATGCTGGCTAAAGCCGAGTTCCAACGCATGGTGAGCGAGGGCATTTGTCGACCTTCAAGGAGTCCGTGGTCAAGCCCCCTTCACATCGTTGTTAAGAAGGACGGCACTATTCGACCCTGCGGCGACTACAGGCGCCTCAATGCCGTCACACTCCCTGACAGGTACCCACTGCCACGTCTCACGGATTTCCAGCTGATACTGCCAGGTAAATCGATTTTTTCTCGCCTTGACCTTGCACGGGCGTACCATCAGATTCCCATGGCACCAGAGGATATTCCGAAAACGGCAATTATAACCCCATTTGGCTTGTACGAGTTTGAGCGGATGACTTTTGGGCTACGGAATGCCGCCCAAACTCAACAGCGTTTCGTCGACTGTATATTCCGTGACTTAGATTTTGTCTTCACATATATAGACGACATGCTCATAGCATCAAACTCACAAGAGGAACACCTGAAGCATCTGGAGGTAATTTTCAATCGCCTTGAGCAGAACGGAATCACACTTAACAGAGACAAGTGTGAATTTGGTAAGCGGTCTATTACATTCCTTGGATACGAAGTTGATGAGTCAGGAATTCGACCACCACAGGATTCCGTAAAATCCATAGCAGAATTTCCCATGCCCAAAACAGTTACAGAGCTCCGTCGCTTTCTTGGCGCACTGAATTTCTTCAGGCTAAGCATACCCCACGCTGCGTCAGACCAAGCACCACTCTGTAAAATGCTTCATGGCTCAAAGAAAAGAGACAATTCGCTTCTAAACTGGACACCAGCTTCCGAAGCAGCATTCCTTCGCTGTCGCCGAGCATTGACGGACGTCACTTCATTGGCACATCCACTTCCAGACGCCGAGTTACGCCTCATGACAGACGCCTCAAACACAGCTGTCGGAGCAGTACTTCTCCAAGTCGTTGACGGGATTTCTAAGCCCCTTGGATTCTTTTCAAAGGCCTTATCAGCGAGTCAACAGAAGTCAAGCACATTCGATCGTGAACTGTTGGCGATAAAATTGGCCATCGAGCACTTCCGACGTTTCATTGAGGGGCGGTCTTGCACTATATTCACTGATCACAAGCCACTGACTTTTGCCATACGCAATCCCCCATCAACATCAGAGACACCACAGCGTCAAAGATATTTGGAATACATCTCACAATTTTCAAGCGATATTCGCCATGTCAGTGGAACCGCCAACGCTCCAGCAGATGCTCTCTCCCGCATTGCAGCTATTGATAATCCTATAACTATGGATTACGATGCGATAGCCAAGGCGCAAAAGACAGACTTGGAGCTTGAAAAGCTGAAATCGGTAAGTTCGAAACTGAATTTCACTAATTTTGTTCTTCCTGGTACTACTACAGAAGTTGTCTGCGAAACTAAATCTGGACGAGCACGCCCTTTTATACCTGTGGCATTCAGAAGAGCGGCTTTCAACGCAGTTCACAACCTCAGCCACCCAGGTATAAGAGCCTCTCGAAAAACAATTGCGCTTCGATTTTTCTGGCCATCTATGAACGTAGACATTGGAAAGTGGGCACGGAGCTGCCATGACTGCCAGAAGAGCAAGGTTCACCGGCATACAAGCCCACCTATGGGATCGTTCGCAGCAGCCGAAAGGTTTGAACATGTCCACATTGACATAGTGGGACCATTACCGACCTGCAATGGGTACAGCTACATACTAACCTGCATCGATAGGGCCACACGTTGGCCGGAAGCCATACCGATTGCTGAAACTACTGCGTCCACGGTTGCCGATGCATTTCTTTTCAACTGGGTGGCAAGGTTTGGTTGTCCTCTACGTCTGACGACAGATCAGGGACGCCAATTTGAGTCTGCTTTGTTTCATAGATTTTCCCAAGTTATCGGCTGTGAACGCATCCACACAACTGCATACCATCCTCAGGCTAATGGGGTGGTGGAGCGTTGGCATCGCTCACTAAAAGCAGCACTTACCGCACATAGCCACGACAATTGGATAACGTCATTACCTGCCGTGCTCCTCGGACTTCGCTCAATGGTAAATGAATCGGCAACTACACCAGCTCAGCTTATGTTCGGCACTGAATTGCGACTTCCAGGAGATTTCTTTGAAACATCCAGGACTCCCAAGGAACCCGTTAGTTTCGTACAGGATCTGAGAGAGACTTTTCAAAGACTTTCACCAACGTACTGCAGCCGCAGCTATAAGCCTGTTTTCATACCAAGGGAATTGAAAACTTCCTCGCATGTTTACATTCGCAACGACCTTGTTCAGCGTCCCTTGCAGCCCGCTTATTCTGGACCATATGCAGTTCTAGAGCGAAAGCCACATGTTTTTAAGATTGCTATGCCCAACAAACAAGTTTTCGTTTCAATCCAGCGACTCAAACCAGCCTATATAATAGCTAACTCTGAAGACAAGCTACCTGTGTTAGCTGAGGCATCGACATCCGAAGCAGTAGCAGAGCACTCGAAGACTTCACGGGTAACAACGAGGTCTGGAAGGACAATCAAACCACCAGGGCGCTTTGTTCCTACCATGGGGGGAGTCCTGTAGCGATGAGTTCTCGGACATGAAAATGAACGCGCTACAACAAATTAACTCTACAAACATCTCTACAACATCTAGAGAATAATTCACCACACTCTATGAATCAACACGTCATGAAACACACCCACCACTTCACGAGCCGTCATCAAGAGAAATCAAATTGACAACTGTCTCTTTGATTTTGGACAGCAGACAAGAAAGGTTGCAATGGGTGATCTTAAGTCATAATTTCTGCATTCGTTCAATTAAATTTAGTTAGTTAAGAATATTGTTTCAGTTGTAAATAAAAATACAAAAGATTAGCATCGGGCTTTCTTTTACAACATATTCTTACAACCCGAAGATCTTTCCTCTCGAAACAGCCTAAGGCACTTTCATCCGATTTTGTCAGGGTCCATACTCCTGCACCATACAGCAGGACTGGGATGATGAGTGTGTTGTACAGTTTTACCTTAGTTGCTCGAGAGAGGGCTTTTCCACTCAATTGCTTTCTTAGCCCAAAGAAACAGCGATTAGCAAGAGTTATTCTTCGTCTGATCTCGGCGCTGGTGTTATTGCCCGTGCTTATAGCGGAGCCTAGGTAGACAAACTCCTCTACTACCTCGAAGTTATACGCGTCTATTGTGACGTTCTGCCCGAGCCGTTCGGTGTTGGGTGTCCTTCCTCGAAGACAGCATATACTTCGTTTTTCCCTCATTTACCGCTAAACCCATTTTTGCCGCTTCTGTCTCAATTCTCACAAAGGCGCCATTGACATCACGCTGTGTTCTTCCCATTATATCAATATCATCAGCGTACGCGAGAAGTTGAACAGATTTTTGGAAGATAGTGCCTCTGGTGTTGACGTTGGAGTTCTGCACTATCTTCTCAAGAACGATGTTAAAAATTAGGCTATTCTTTTATATATATAGATCCCCCTCACGGTTTTCGCCTTGTTGTGGCGAGGGGGCTTACGTCTATCTCCTCAGCAATCCAGCTGCGGAGAAAGACAACCAAGAAAACCACCAAAAAGCGGAGATGTCTATCGAAAAAAATGGATAAAAGTTTACAAAAAGAAAAAAATCGAGCGGGGATATACGTTCAAGAGTCGGCAGAAGTCACGGCTGCCGGCGAGGGCTTGGCTTCGCAAGAAGCTAAGTCGCCAGTGACCAAAAATGTAAACGTAAAAAAAGAGAAAAGAGAATTAAAACGACAACCGGTCATTCTCTCAGTAGATCTCCTTCCCGCACTAGATGGTTTAACCATCAAAGGTACGGAGACCTTGGACAGACCACCTTCTATAGGTAGTCAAACCGAGGACGAGCTACTGATGGACCCGAATCAAGAAGAGACTACGCTGAAGTCTGCTGCATCCCTCAAAGCTTCGAGGCAACGCAGTAACTACAGATCCTCTAAAAGATTCGTAAGAACCACCGAGTTGAAAGACCCTGCAACGCTCAGTTCGAGAGAAAAGGCTCTCCTAAAAAAGCACAGAAAGCTAGTTAAGAACTTCGAGCGGCAGCTGGCAGAGACTGCCACTGAATCTTCTGAGAAAGCGAACACGAAAAAGTCGGAGAGCGAAAGAGTAGATGCTGCCAAATCTAGGTCTTTCCCTAAAAAGACATACCGTGAACAGGCTGGCAATAACTCAACTGCTCGGAACGACAAATGCAAAGTTCAGGCGACCTCCAGTAAGAAACAGCTAGCCAATGCTAACAAGGAACAAGCACCGGCAAGCACCTCTTCTGGAACGAAACCAGGAACATCCAAAAGAGTAAGATCGGAGGAGACAGTCAAGCAAGACGGTGCTAAAAAACAGAAAACCAGCAGCTGCGACACCACCCCAATTAATCTACAAATCGCCATCATAAGCCGTGATGACCCAGATGGGAAAATTTCGGCCAAAAACTGGCTTCTTGTAGAAAACGAAATCCTCAAAGCCATGATGGCGGCATCAGAGAACGACAGTTCTGAGGACTATATCTTTGATGGTGCTGGATGGCGGCGAGGAGTCAAAGTGGTCTGCTGCGGTGACCAGAAATCACGGGAGTTCCTAAACCAAACAATCGCCAACATTGGCGTACTATGGGAAGGGTCCTCCCTTCAAGTTCTACCCGCCGCAGCTCTACCACTCCGCCAACAGTTCAGTATCTGGATCCCCCCTCCTGCAGAACATGAGGACGCAGCCATTATTAAGCTGTTGGCGAAGCAGAACAAAGAGCTTCCCATTTTAGAATGGAAGCTCCAAAGCTCAAGGAAGAGCCATAGTGGTGAAGGGAAGGACCTCTTGTTTGTGGCAGATAAGAAATCTGACCTTCTGCTCAAAGAGAAAAAGGACGTGTTGAGGTATGGTCTCGGTACCGTAAAGGTTAAGAGGCATGAAGACAAAAGGGAGTCAAAAGCTGCTAGTGGTGCAAATAAACCTGCACCACGCTAAAGCAGCAACGTACGACCTTACGCTCTACATGTCTCAAGAGAACGTGGATGTGGCCTTGATCCAGGAACCATGGTTAGGTAAAAACCGTATCCGTGGGTTAAGGTCAAAACACTACAACCTTTTCCATTCCACGTCTGATGAAGGTGATATAAGAAGTTGTATCCTAGTGAAAAAATCAATTAATGCTTTCTTCCTATCTAGGTACAGCGACAAGGACAACGCGGCAGTCAGCGTCGAATCGAAGGAGGGAAACTTCATCCTAACATCGACGTATATGCCGTACGAGGAGGAGAACCCACCATCAAAAACAGTCCGCGATCTTGTGGTCCATGCCACAGCAAGCGGTACACCTTTGGTGGTGGGATGTGATGCCAACGCTCACCATACTCAATGGGGCTCTAAAGATATTAATAAAAGAGGTGAGTCAATTTTTGAATATATTCTTTGTTCTAATTTATCGATAAGTAATAGGGGCAATCACCCCACCTTTCGAAACAAAAACAGGGAAGAAATCATAGATTTGACTCTCATTAGCAATAACAGTAAAATTTCCGTTGAAGACTGGAGAGTCTCACCTAAAGAATCTTTTTCAGATCACTTTAGGATACTCTTTTCTATAGACAGGAACTTTACTGAAAGGAAACCTTATAGGAACCCAACTAGAACTAATTGGACAGAGTACGAAAAATGGTTGAAAGACTGTATTGATCCGCCAGAGGACAACACAAGTCTAGGTACCTCAACTATTGACACTGTTGTCCAAAACTTATCTAGTAAAATGAGAGCTTCTTTTGAAAAACACTGCCCTTTATCTCGTTCCAGTAACTCCACTAACCCACCCTGGTGGAATGATGTACTAAAGAAACGAAGAACAGAGGTTAGAAAACTTTTCAACAAAGCTAAACTGAGTAAATTAGAAGATGACTTAAAGTCTTATAGAGCCGCACTTAACATGTGCACCAAAGAGTTAAGGAAGGCCAAAAAGGATTCGTGGGCTAAACATTGTGAATCCATTGAAAAAACAAGTGAGGCGGCAAGGCTCCGTAGAACCCTTGCCCTTAATCCCACGATCCCGGGGTACATAAAACACCCCGATGGATCATGGTCGAACTCGAGCCTAGAAACGCTTGAACTCTTCATGGAAACTCATTTCCCCGGCTATAAGAACCCAGGAAGTTCTGATTACTTGCAATCGAACACGCTGGTTTTTACGCACACGGAATCAAATTCAGAGCTTAAACAGGTTATTACTGAGCAGAAGATTATCTGGGCAATAAACTCGTTTAAACCCTACAAATCAGCTGGACCAGACGAGATATTTCCGGCTCTTCTTCAAAATGCTCTAAAAGTGATAACTCCTTGGCTTAGGGTAATCTTCATAAGTTGTATCAAACTTAGATATGTCCCTAATAGCTGGAAGAAGGTCAAGGTAGTCTCTATCCCAAAAGCCGGGAAACCGACTCACTCGACCGCTCAGGATTATAGACCAATAAGTCTCTCTTCGTTTCTCCTTAAGACACTAGAGAGAATAATTGATCTACACGTAAGAGAACTTCTCAACGAAAACAATTTGTGCAACTACCAACACGCCTACCTCAAAGGTAAATCAGTGGAAACTGCTTTGCATGAGGTAGTTTCACATATTGAGAAAAGCCTCGAACAAAAAGAGTATACCCTGGCGGCATTTCTTGATATCGAGGGTGCGTTTAATAACGTAAAAACGGAATCAATCAAAGCCGCCTTAGTTGAAGTTGGAGTTGAATCTGTCATTGTCGATTGGATCTTCACCATGTTAAATGGCAGAATTATCAACTCTCAATTGGGATCTAGCACTATTGAGAAAACAGTTACCAGAGGCACACCACAGGGAGGGGTCATCTCACCCCTACTCTGGATCCTCGTAGTAAACGAAATTCTCAAAAAGTTTAAAGATCAGGGCATAAAAATTGTAGCATATGCAGATGATATAGTGGTTCTGGTATCAGGCAAGTTCCTTGCCACCATCGGAAACATTATGGAAAACGCATTAAAAGATTTATCTTCTTGGGCAACTAAGAACGGTCTCGGGGTCAACCCCACCAAGACAGAGCTAGTTTTGTTCACGAAAAAACGGAAACTGGAGGGCTTCAACCCTCCTAAATTAAATGGTATTCCTCTAAAACTCTCTAAGAAAGCTAAATTTCTAGGGGTGATCCTTGACCCCAAGCTTACATGGAAGCGTAATACTGAGGAAAGAATGAAAAAAGCACTTTGTGCATTCTACACATGCAAAAGGACCTCCGGTGTACGTTGGGGTATGCGACCGCAAGTCATCCAATGGATGTACACAGCGATTGTCAGACCCATTCTCACCTATGGCTCTATTGTATGGTGGAAGGCAGTGGAAAAATCAAGCTATCTCAAGAACTTGAATAAGGTACAGAGACTGGCCTGTATAGGAATAACAGGGGCTCAAAGATCCACACCACAGGTTGGGTTGGAAATCATTCTGGATCTCCCGGCTCTGGATGAGTTCATAAGGCGCACGGCAGCCAAGACCGCAATTCGTTTAAAAGAACTGAGTTTTTGGAAGCACAGCACTTATGGACACGGGTCAATCCTACAAAGATATGACATGATTCCAAGACTGATGGAGACCACCGATTACATCCCCCCTCTAATAGATTTTGACAGGAAATTTTCTATTTGCATACCAGAAAGACAGGGATGGGATCCTAATTCACTTATAAGTGAACAGGGTATCCCTTTCTACACTGACGGTTCGAAAATGGAATCAGGAACAGGTGCTGGAGTGTTTTGCCAATCTCTCAACATCAGAGAGGCGTATAAACTCCAAGCTGACTGTAGTGTCTTTCAGGCCGAGATCTATGCCATTGAAAAAGCAGCTGAATTGGTACATCATGAAAAGCTAAGCTCCTCGGAGATTACTTTTTTCGTGGACAGCCAAGCTGCCATCAAAGCCTTAGCCAGTGAGACCATAAGATCAAAGGCAGTTTTAAACTGTAGGAAAGAATTAAATAGAATCTGCCACACTAACCAGGTTAAGCTCTGCTGGGTTCCTGGACATAGCAATATAGAAGGGAACGAAATAGTAGATGAACTAGCCAGGAAAGGGTCAGAAGCAGACACAAGTAGTAGTGACCATTCAGATAGGGGACCACTCGTCCCGATTGGGGTACTCAAGAGGAAGATAGACCTTAAATCAAAAGAGATAATCAATAACTCCTGGAAATCCAGGGACGATTGCGTAATCTCTACAAGTTTATGGCCTAACATTAATGAAAAGGAAACTCGGTATATTTTATCGCTGAGTAAAAGGAACATTAAAATCCTGATAGGTGTACTAACGGGTCATTGCGCCATTGGCACAATGGCCAACAAGATAGGGGCTTTTGCACCCGATTTCTGTAGGAGCTGTCAGGATGAGGAGGAAATAGAAACCATTAAACACCTGCTCTGTGACTGTCCGAACCTCCAAACTAACCGACTCCGTCATTTTGGGAACAGGTTTGTTGGGGAACTGGATGATCTAGCACAGGTCCCAATGGCAAACATGAAGAAATTTATAGATAGCACAGGCTGGTTCTTTACGTTAACGAGCCGGTCTACGTTAATCGGCAAGTTTGAATAGCATCGATGCTAACTTTTATTTTTATAGGGGATCACAATGGACCAATAAGCCCCCGTGTATGCAACAGTTTACGCTGGGCACACCCCTCATAACCTAACCTAACCTAACCTATATATATAGATAGGAAATGAGTATTAATATTGTTGCGACACGAGTCCTCTTTAAGGCTAGCCGCATATTGATCCGCGTTCGACACGAGTGACGCTACACAGCACAGCACTTGTTTTTGTAAACAATATAATTAAACAGGACAACGCATATTGATAGAACGACATGACATGACTTGACGAGCGTTTTCTGGAAATCACGTGACACAGTGATTGAAACACAGTTTTCCTTGCGAGACTGCTATGAGTTTGTTTTCTTATGTCAAAAATAAAATAATATTCAAAGAAAAATGGAATTTTTGAAAATAAATGATCGGATGTTTATTTCATTATAAGGAGGAAGGTATGCAGTTAATGAACACAGCATCAGCCAAATGGCCGCCACGACCACGCTCACAGGACCATATCCTTTTCATGAAATTTTCCATAACCAAATCGCAAAGTGGCTGCCCTATGTCCTCGATAGACTCACGAATTTTATCTTTGAGGTTTTGAATCGACGCTGGGCTGTTGGCGTAGACCTTATCTTTTACGTGGCCCCAAAGGAAGAAGTCGCAAGGTATTAAATCACAAGATCTCGGTGGCCAATTGTGATCACCTCTTCGAGAGATAACACGGTCCGGAAACTTTTCCAGTTTTACGAACCGTCTCTGCTAAATTTTCACCATTTTTATAGTGAATTTTAATAATTTTAATAATTTTAATGCGTTGCTGAAGCGTGTATCGATCAATTTTTATTAATGGTGTAGTTTCTACTTGTCAAATGTAGAATCAACAGTCTCCGCCAGCCAGCTCGATCCTTATCTAGCTGTCTATAGTCTTGCACTCCAAGTTTATTGAAGTCCTCTTCGACTTGAGTGCGCCACCTGAGTCGCGGTCTTCCCCTCCTTCTACGTACCTTGGGAATATTGTCAAAGGCTCTCCGGGCCGGAGCATTGGTATCCATCCGTTCTAAATGACCGAGCCATCTGAGTCTCTGGACCTTCTAGCTAGGTCCATGTCGTTGTACAACCCGTAAAGTTCGCTGTTATATCTTTTTCGCCATTCCCGTTCAATGCACACGGGGCCAAAGATTACTCGAAGAACTTTCCTCTCGAAACAGCCTAAGGCACTTTCATCCGATTTTGTCAAGGTCCATGCTTCTGCACCATACAGCAGGACTGGGATGGTGAGGGTGTTGTACAATTTTACCTTAGTTGCTCGAGAGAGAGCTTTTCCACTCAATTTCTTTCTTAGCCCAAAGAAACAGCGATCAGCAAGAGTTATTCTTAGCCTGATCTCGGCGCTGGTGTTATTGCCCGAGGAGAGTAAGCCACTTAGGCCTTGGCTCCTTAAGAGCTGTCGCACTATTCTATTTATATTTTATAGACTCGTTCACTATGGATATTGTTTGATCTAAAAGATGATTTTCGAAAATTTTTTGCTATACAAGGCGAGTTTTTGATCGGTGGAGATTTTAACTGTCGTCATAGAGACTGGGGTTGCCTTAGAGCAAATACCTAGGGTAACATTCTATCAGATCTTGCCTTAACGTTTCCAATATCTACCCTGTTCCCGTCTAGCCCAACTTATTTTCCTGCTGGTTCTCGTGACTCTCCTTCCGTCCTTGACTTATTTATAACGAAGATCCCGAATAGAATAACAACTCCTAAGACCGATAATGCACTCAGCTCCGACCATATCCCTGTTTTTTGTCAGGTCAATGGGTCTGGAATTGAAAATGTTTAGTTTATCTTAGATCTTAAAAAAACAAATTGGACTTCATTTCGTTCAACGGTGAATTCAAAAATTCAAAATTCATCGTTAGATCTTAGTCGCGTCTGCAGTCATTCTGATGTTGACCAAATTGTCGAACAATTCAGTAAATCGGTCTTGGATTCCGCTGATGAATGCATTCCCAAAGTAAAATTAAAAAACCGCTATTACAAACTTTTAACAGAAATTCTTGAGCTAATTAAAATAAGAAACACTCATAGGAGAAATTGGCAGAGATACCGTCAATCAATTTCACGAACTATGGTTTCATACTTCAATAAACAAATATCCCTCAAACTCAGTTACCACAGAAACTTAGATTGGACTTCAAAACTTAGCAGCTTAGAGAAAAATGAAAAACCTTTCTGGAACATCGTTAAGGTTACCAAAAATAAGGGCCAAAATATACCTTTTCTAAAAACCTTTTCAGAAACGCTTTACAATGACATTGAAAAAGCAAAAATTGGAAGTGTATTTTTAAGAAACCATCGTACTTCAGAAAATATAGGAGAGAATCAAACAAACTCTTTGATGAACGTAAGCATTGAAAGATTTAATTCAACCATTATTGCCGCCCCGTCTTCTTGTTTTGCCAATGTGAATGAAATAAAAAGCATAATTAAAACGTTAAAGTTTAAAAAATTATGCGGACGCGATAAGATCAAAAACATTTACCTGAAGAACTTACCCTTAAATGGCTTCTCCTTCCTCACCTTTATAAACGCTTGTCTGCAACTTCAGTACTTTCCTCTTAATTGGAAAGAAGCTAAAGTGATTCCAATACGCAAAGCTGGTGAGCCTTTGGAAAATCCCGAGAGTTATAGACCCATAAGCCTCTTAAGTAATGTGAGCAAGATCCTCGAAAGAGTCCTCAAGGACAAAATATCTAAATTTGTACGTGAATATGAAATTCATCCCAACCAGCTGTTTGGATTTAGAAAATTTCATAATACATCTCAACAAATAATGAGATTTTTTAACATTGTCAAACAAAACCGTATCAATGATAAATCCACTGGAATGATAATTCTAGACATTGAGAAAGCATTTGATTCGGTTTGGCATAATGGGCTGATCTATAAGATGCTTCATTGTAATTTCCCTTATCATTTATGTAAAATTGTACAGAGTTTTTTAAAGGATAGAAGTTTTGAAGTGTTTGTCAACGGCTCCACTTCCAACCTAATTAATTTTGATTTTGGGGTTCCACAAGGATCGGTCCTTGCACCAACCCTATTTAATATTTACACCTCTGACTTTCCACAACTGCCGGAATGTGAGTCAGCACTTTTTGCTGACGACTCAGCAATACTTTCATCACATAAGTTCAGTCTCAACATTGAGACGAATCTTAAAAATGCGATGGAAATATTAGAACAATATTATAACAGATGGAAAATAAAACTTAATTTGAATAAAATGCAAGCCATCTTTTTCTCAAGAAAGAGGAAAGCTTGCTTTATTCCAAAGAAACATCTACAAGTTTCGGAAACCACAACTTGTTGGCAAAAACAGTAAAATACCTTGGAATTTATCTCGATTCAAAATTAACTTTTCAAGAAAATAACACACAAACTCTACGTAAAATAAATATTTCAATCAAAATGCTATATCCCATCATTAATCGAAAATCAAAACTATCCTTTGATAACAAAATATTACTCCATAAAATCATCTTTCAGTCAATTTTACTGTACGGATGTCCTGTATGGGGAAATTGTGCAAAATGCCATTTAAAAAAATACAAATAGCTCAAAACAAAATTTTAAAATTGATGTTTAATCTTCCCTGGCACTTCTTCACACAAGAATTACATGTAAACGCAAATGTCGAAATGTTAAACGAAAGAATTCAAAAACTCACCAATCAGTTTCTACCCAATTGCAGTTTTGCTGAGAATCGCCTCGTTCACGACCTAAGTCTTAGTTTTAAGTTAGTTTTTTGTTTGTATTTTGTTTAAATATTTGTTTATTTACAAATTTTTTAATTTGTACATACATTAATAATTTGTATTCGTGTTTTGATTGTTCCGTGTTTTGAATAAAAGAATATATAAATAAATATAAGATTTATATGTTCTTTCATTTACTTATTTAAATAATTAATTTATTTATTATTATTATTATGATAATTTTTTTTTGTATTAAGTATATACGTATAGTAGTGTCCGTAGCTTAGTGGTGCGTTGGCTGCTAAGCAGAACGTCGTTTTTATTTCATCTTTCACGGACACTGCCTGTTGCGAAGAACTGACAAAACTTCCAAGAGTATCCTCTGTCATGAAAAAGTGCTTCTCAACTTTGCCGTTCGGAATCGGCGTAAAATTGTAGGTCCCCTCAATTCTTCACACGCACCTAGATAATTGTTGATGAGAGTAAGCCACTTAGGCCTTGGCTCTTCAAGAGCTGTCGCGCTACTCTATTTATTTTTTTTAAATACGTATACAGATACTAGTCATTTTATTCAATTTGTTTTTGTTTTTATTATGTGCAAATAAATCGGCGTTGTCAGAAGAAGATGACGGTTGCATATCCAAAGAGTTCGTATTTGGTTCAATGGCTGGAACTATGCACTTTATAAAATCGTACATTTCAGTCTTCTCTGCTGCTGTTAATAATCTCATGTTGTTGCATGCGGCGGATATAAGAAAGTAGCGGCCTTGAATGTTAGCTTAATCTCAGGGTAAAATAAAGTCATCAGATTATGTTTCACTTTTCCTTTGAATTCAGTTAAATTCAAAAAATCCGATTCACCCAGGGTGCAAGTTTTCAATAGCTTGTTGAAGTGTGGGAAAACCGTATGTGTGGTACATGTTTTTGACGATTGCAGCTCCAAAAACGTCTCTTTAAAGGGAGCCAAGAATATAACAACTTCATTCAATATGTTATTGTTGATGTTTTGAATCCGTGGCAGCTGTTGATTCTGCTGTAGCACATGCACAATATCTGGCATATTTTCTTGAATCGATTTGAACATCTCATACCTTAAATATCATAAATTTGCTCGCTGCCCCTTCTACAACAGGATAACCAAAAACAATTTTTTCCTTAACTTCGTTCTACATCTTTATGATTTCATTTGGATTTTAATATTAAAAAATGTACTCATTGAAACAAAAAAAAATTCTTTTATAAAAAAATGCGGAAAAACCAAAAATTATTACTAAAACTAATTCATTAATAGCTTAACCTTAAAATATATGTTCATACCTAAATTTTTGTTTTATTACTCTAATAACAAAAAGCCAATATCCCACCCTAGAAAAGGATAACTATATATTATCAAGCGGCTACAATCGCAAGAGATTGCTAGATCCTTTTCCGATCGTGTCTCCGAAAATCTCCTCAGAAGTCCTTTGCTGCCAGCACAAAATATAGAGAACCAGTGGCAACACTGCCAAGCAGCCATCAGAGATGCCGCCTCTGAAGTGCTAGGGTTTACAAGGCCACCACAACGAAACCCCTGGTTTGACGATGAATGCCGGCGAGCACATGCAGCTAAACAAGAGGCATACAAAGCGGCGCTGCAAAGAAAGACACGAGCAGCTCGTGAGCTCTACGAGCAGAAGAGGAGAGAGGAGCATAAACTTCTCAGAAAGAAAAAAAGAGAGCATGAGAAGCGCGCGATCGAGGAGATAGAGGGATGTCACAACAGGAACGAGGTTCGAAAGTTCTACAAAAAGGTGAAACAAACCTCCAAGGCTTATACACCCCGAACTGAAGCCTGTAGAGACCACCATGGGAATATCGTAGTTGAACCGCAGTCAGTGCTGAGGATATGGAAAGACCACTTTTCCAAGCTGTATAATGGCGATGACGACCAAAACTCCGTCAGCAATACAGAACCATTCAATTTGGGTGCAGAAGGCCAACAATTCCACCCACCCGACATGGACGAAGTGAAGATAGCGATATCTAAACTAAAGTCGAACAAAGCCGCTGGAGCAGACGGGCTAGCCGCCGAACTGTACAAAGCAGCCGGAGATGATTTGGTTAGGAGCATGCACCAGCTCATCTGCAAAATTTGGTCGGAAGAAAGCATTCCCGATGAATGGAACCTCAGCATCGTTTGCCCGATCCTCAAAAAAGGAGATCCCCTGAACTGCACCAACTACAGAGGTATAAGTCTCCTTAACATCGCCTATAAGATCTTGTCTGCCGTGCTGTGTGAACGTTTGAAGCCATTCGTCAACAACCTGATAGGTCCTTATCAGTGTGGCTTCAGACCCGGAAAGTCCACCATCGATCAAATATTCACCCTACGGCAGATCTTGGAGAAGACCCAGGAACTTCAAATCGATACCTACCATCTTTTCATCGATTTCAAGGCCGCGTATGACAGCGTCTATAGAGACCAACTATATAGAGCAATGTCTAGTTTTGGCATCCCAGAAAAACTCATCCGTCTGTGTAAGATGACAATGGAAAATTCACGCTGTTCCATCATGGTCGGAAAAAACCTAACGGACGCTTTTGATGTCAAAAAAGGTTTTAGACAAGGCGATGCGCTGTCATGCGATTTCTTCAACATCATCATTGGAGCGTTTGTGAGCCTTGAGACGGAGGCCAGGAAGATGGGTCTAGCGGTTAACGAGGGCAAGACCAAGTTAATGCTGTCGACAAGAAAGGACAACCAACATCGACGTCTTGGAGCAAACGTCAACATAGACAGATTTAACTTCGAGGTAGTTAAGGACTTTGTCTACCTGGGATCCGCTATCAACTCAGACAACAACACCAGCGCTGAAATCAAACGAAGAATCACTCTTGCCAATCGCTGCTTCTTTGGACTTAGAAGGCAATTGAGTAGTAAAGTCCTCTCCCGAGCAACTAAAGTGACACTCTACAAAACCCTCATCATCCCGGTCCTCATGTATGGTGCAGAGACATGGACTGTGACAACATCTGATGAAAACGCTTTGGGCTGCTTTGAGAGAAAAATTCTTCGAGTGATTTTTGGTCCTGTCTGCATGAATGGGGAATGGAGGAGAAGATTCAACCAAGAACTGTACGAGCTGTACAGCGACACTGACCTAGCCAGAAAAGTTAAGGTCCAACGACTTAGATGGTTGGGTCATGTTGAGCGAATGGAAAATAATGCTCCGGCTCGTAGAGTCTTCGAATCCAATCCGGAAGGCCGTCGCAGAAGAGGAAGACCGCGACTCCGGTGGAGCACACAGGTGGTAGAGGACCTCAACCAACTTGGCGTGCGAAACTGGAGACAGTTAGCCAGGGACCGAGCTGGCTGGAGAAGTTTGTTGGGTGAGGCCCTGGTCCGACCTGGACTGTAGCGCCACCATAAGTAAGTAAGTAATACGGTTTTCGCAGCAACAGGTCCACAGGTGATCTGATGGGCAAAGTAAGATTGTTGAACTTGATATTTCAAAGGCATTTGATAAAGTCTAGTCTGGCATGTTGCTCTTTTATCGAAAATGCGTGCTTTCGGTATCGATGAATCCCTTCTTCGTTAGATTAGAAGCTTTCTTTTGAACCGATTTGAAACATACAATATAAATACTGGTGTTCCCCAGGGCTCCGTTTTGTCTCCGACCCTCTTTCTCATTTTTATAAATGGTCTTTTGTCTGAAACTTTTAATCTAATTATTTGTTTCGCTGACGATAGTTCCCTTCGCTTTGCAGATTCGTTTCCAGACTAACATCTTTACTTTTCGACTGTGGAATTGCAACGGCAAAATATGATAAGCTCATTAAACTCTGACTGAAACAGCATGTTAAAATAGAGAATAAAAAACAGCGTAGAGTTTAATGCCTTGAAAGCTCAATGCTGTGTTGTATCATTGAAGCGAGATATACCTCCCTTGCAGGGGTCCATGAGTGTATCAATGAGACCGAACACATCGAGATTCTCGGTATATGCATCGCTGACGACCTCTTGTGGAGCACATTTTTTTTCATAAAAAGTGGATAAAAAATTATGCCTACATACTTATATTAATTCGTTACAATGTTTTATAAACAAAAATTTAAACTATGAGTTTTCTAAGATATTGATCAACTGATCTCCTGAATACAAAAGCAAACTTTTTCAAGCTTTGTGTATGTACCTATATTTTTTGTATTTAATTTAAATTATCGATATTGTATACTCTCTTCTCAAAGTCAAAATTCATGTTGATCATTGATATCTTTGGATGCAAATATCTCGGCAAACAGAGCTCGGAATGGAGTTTTGTTTTCAGTAATAAGGTCAGGATAATCTTACTTACTTAAGGTGGCGCTACAGTCCGTTATGGACTTGGGCCTCAATCAACAGACTCCGCCAGCTAGCTCGGTCCTTAGCTAGTCGTCTCCAGTTTTGCACTCCAAGTTGATTGAGGTCCTCTTCCACTTGAGTGCGCCACCTGAGTCGCGGTCTTCCTCTCCTCTTACGTCCCTCGGGAATAGTGTCGAAGGCTTTCCGGGCCGGAGCATCCATTCGCTCTAAATGACCGAGCTATCTGAGTCTCTGGACCTTGATTCTTCTGGCAAGGTCCATGTCGTTGTACAACCCGTAAAGTTCGCTGTTGTATCGTCTTCGCCATTTCCCTTCAATGCACACGGGGCCAAAGATGACCCGAAGAACTTTCCTCTCGAAACAGCCTAAGGCATTTTCATCCGATTTTGTCAGGGTCCATGCTTCCGCACCATACAGCAGGACTGAGATGATGAATGTGTTGTACAGTTTTACCTTAGTTGCTCGAAAGAGGGCTTTTCCACTCAATTGTTTTCTTAGCCCAAAGAAACAGCGATTAGCAAGAGTTTTTCTTGGTCTGATCTCGGCGCTGGTGTTATTGCCCGTGTTTATAGCGGAGCCTAGGTAGACAAACTCCTCTACTACCTCCAAGTTATATGCGTCTATTGTGACGTTCTGCCCGAGCCGACGGTGTTGGGTGTCCTTCCCCCTAAGACAGCATATACTTCGTTTTTCCCTCATTTGAGGATAATCGTAACTGTAAAATATATTGAATTAAGCGAAATCGATTTCTTCATGTAATTCGAAAAATATCATGGGCTCCCAAGCCAAGTTTCCCATGCCGACAAGTTTCCTGTTAAACAGTGAAATATCTTAGTACCTTGTCAATGTTAAGACACAATGCATCTACTTAGCTACGTCTATTATTAAAACGTCCAAAACGCGTCCAATGTCCCAAATGTCCACCTTTCTAACCGTCATCAATTGAATGTATATGTATATACAAACACAAATACCTATATGGTCCAAACATAAAAGTGAAGCAGAATGAATTCGATAAAGAAAATCAAAGCTGTGAAGTTTTCCAATTTAACAAACTCATTCCTTCTTGGGTTTCTATAGAACTTTTGAAGTTTTTTTTAACACCCCTTACACCCCATTGACACGGTAACCCTCACAAATTAATATTACTTTGAAGTTTCTTACAAACATACATCAACTTCTTGTTCCTTTTTTTTTCATTTTATTCTCCTCAAAAGTTTTCCTGTCCTAATGGCTATAAACATTCAAAATAAAGAAAGAAAATTCCATTTCAAATTGATAGGAAGTCATAAATCGTTTGCTACTTTAAGCAACACTCACTTGCAACCGCAGAGGTGCTTTGCTGGTGGTGGGTCCCTTAAATAGGTTTGTTGTTGTTAAGATTAAAAAAGGAATGAGAATTTACGATGAAAAGTTCTCTGACGGCTTGACACTTTGTCCATTTGAAATCCTGACAGATGTCAAATACATCAAAAGACTCTTGAATACATAGGTCATGCGGTCTTTTTTGTTTTGGAAAAATTGAAAATTCTGGTGAATATTGTCTATAGGGGATTATTATTCCCAATTGAGAAGTCGAGAAGCTTACGCAGATCAGTCACCTTTCCATTTGTATTTATGAAAATTAATTAAGTCATTTGACTTTCCTCCTCTTTTCAATGCTTACTTTCTGCGTTCCACGTCCTGCTTGACTATGCCATTAATTAACACTCAGAGTGGTAGTCATTGTGATCCAAGCTAAGTGCACGAAACAAAACAATTTTGTGCACATAGACGAGGCACTACTATGCTACCAACAAAGCTAGAGAGTATTTCAATGTGAGCTATAAACTTTGACAATACTTAAGTAGTGAGAAGAAAAACTTTTAAAGTGAAACATTGATCCAGGATATGGGATGGGAAGAGCTAGATTATTGTTGTTATTGTGATTTGTGATTCTGATGAATTTTATGTAAGTATACGAGAAAATTCTGATTCTTCTTTGATGCCAGTCAGCAATGCACGCTCGGTGTTTCTGTTTAACTTTTCTCAACTACTTGTGCGTTCACAAGTGAAATGGAATGAATCGTTTGTTTTTCCTTTTTTCCCCTGAAAGTTTACCGAAACAGACAATACAGGAAAGGGATATGCCGATCTCTCAGTTTTATTATGGATAAAGCTTAGGACCTTAAGTCCAAAAGTTGACAGTGAAAGTTCGAACGAACAGCCTTTGATGTACGTCGCAGCTTGTGCGTATTTCTTTTCAATGCTTTGGAAATAATTTATTTTACTTACTCTCGTTCTGGGAGAAAGGAAAGCATTGTTTTTGTTTCCGGCGAAAATCAGTTGGAGTTTGAGAAGAGTTTCAAAAGTTCTTCTGTTCTTATAAAATCAATCAAGGGTTAAGAATAACATAAAAACTTTTTAACAACAAGGGAGATTCTAAAATGTAAATTTTTATAGCATATTTGCATTTGATTCTTCGTCGCAGAATAGAGCACGAAAATTGTGAAAGAAAATAATGCATTGTTTCAGCATTGTTTTATTTGCCACTCACGCATAACTTAACAGAGTTAAAGAAATTTGGAATCTTGGGATTTGTGAAGACTATCAGATGAGTTTTGCATTATTTGTAAAATTCACGATAAAAGCTTTATAGTTTTGAGTAATGCGAAGCAAAATCAAATATTGACATTACAAATAGAACAAGAGGTAGCAAATAGCATCAGGCACGTTGAGAGCTTGTCTTAGGGATTTTTGTATAAATTTGAATTACCATTGAATTTTTATAGTTTCTTTTCATCAACAAAAGCTCTCTTAGCCATGTCTGGACTTTTTAATAGGTTTATAGCAGAAGAAGCAGTCCACTAGCTTTCAGGTGGCGTGTCATCAGACCATCTTCGAATTTCCCTCTAATTCACCTAGGTACTTTTTTGCATTCATAAAAGGTAGTTTTCAATCGGCAAATATCAATTTGTTTTCAGACCATGCAAATCGACAACAGATACTTACTTACTTTTGGTGGCGCTACAGTCCAGGTCGGACCAGGGCCTCACCCAACAAACTTCTCCAGCCTGCTCGGTCCCTGACTAGCTGTCTCCAGTTTCACACGTATAAGCCGTATGCTTCAATAACATCAAGCCGTATGCTTGTTGAAAACTTTAAGAATAAAAAAAAGAAAATCTCATTCAAAAATACAAATTAGAACTTTGGAAGCCACGTCTGGTCTCAACAAAATGTTTATTATAAGTGATCTTAAAAATACATAACATAAATGCCTTACAAGAAAGGTTAACAGTTAACAAAAAGCTTTGGAGACTTTTAAAGTTAGAAAGAGATTAGCAATCGACTTACAAAATCATACGATAGTACAGTATGAGAGAATTACCGCATAAAAGACTTTCGTATTTGTTACATATGTACATATTAACATACCTACTTCGATAACAAAACTAAAATACAGGGTGTTTTATTCTTATGAATCGAAAGTCTCTTACAGCTCGACTATCCTGAAGAAAAATCGACCTCGATTTACTTTAAAATTTTGTCTTGTATCAATTATACATCAACTATATGATTTGAAATTAAGAAATTATTTTACGTACATACATATTTTGAAATGAATACAAAATAAACAATATTTTTCCAAATCGTCGCAAATGATGAAACTTTTAAATGAGAAATAGTATCAAATATTGAATATAATGTTAAATGATCTTACTTTATACGTAATTTTAAATCGTAACTTATCTCGAAATTGGAATTTTAAATCCAAACGTTCCATAAAATATGAAAGGATAATACCTAAGGATTTTCAATGAAATTACAAACAATTGACATATAACTGAAAAGTTTAAAATAAAATCGTTTAAGTTGAAACGTAAGGTTTCATGTTTTCGGGACATGCCACTCCCTCATATCGCGCTCTAGAAATTTGAAGATTTTCAAGATCTCTTATTAGATATCGGTCATTTTCTAATTGTTTGACTACTTCAAATGGGCCTTTAAATTTGGCAAGAAGTTTCTTGTTAACGCCAGGTGTGGTGACTACATTTTTGACCAACACAAAATCGCCAACGTTGTACGCGTGGGGTTTTTTGTGCCGTTTATCATAATAAACTTTGTTTGACTCCTGACTTTGAATTGTATTTTCACTTGCCTGGTGCCTTAACGATTCCAAATTTCGATCTTCGTTTGGAATAACATTTTGTTCCAGATATTCCTTGATCTTGTCATTTACAACTCCTTTCTGTTCAACGCCAAAGAGAAGCACACTTGGACTAAATCCAGTGCTCTTATTAATGGTGTTGTTAAGGGCAAATTCCACCTTCAGAATGTATTTTGCCCAGTTTCCTTGGATAACATGGGAGTAAGACAACGGTTAACGCGTTCTACCTGTCCATTTGACTGAGGTGAACTGGTGGCAACTTTTATATGCTTTACAGAAAATTCTTTGCAAAATGAAGCAAACTCTTCGGACGTGAAGCAACTACCTCTGTCCGAGATTAACCGGGCTGGCCTACTGTAGGTTGAAAAATAAGTTTTCAAGCACTGGATGACTTCCTTAGAGCTGGTACTTTTGACTGCATAAAGCTTGACGAATTTGGAAAATCCATCGACTACCAGGAAAATATGTTTTTTTGAATTCCTAACAGAAGATGGCAATGGGCCATAATGGTCAACATGGATGGTCTCAAAAGGCTTTTCACCTTTTGGGATATTGTGTAAGACAGCTTCTTTCTTGCCGTACAGGGGAGAGAAATGAGCACACTTTAAACAATTACTACTTATAAAAGTTTTTATCTTGGTTTTCATGGCAGGGAACCAGTAAGTTTTTCGTAAAAAGTTAAAACATTTTTCAACCCCGACATGGCAAAGTGCGTCATGGTGTGTTCGTATAACACTTTGTTCCATTGCTGATGGAACATAAAAATATATCCTTTTATTTATCTTACGATACACTAGACCATTTATCAACTCATATGACCGACTCTCTCTTTCTTCCAACATTATATCACTATATTCGTAATTGTAGGATCTTTCTGTTGGGATGCAGCAAGTACATATTCAAAAGAGTCAGTCTCAATAATTAAAATATTATGACTCCGACTTAAGGCGTCCATATGCTTCATTCTTTGCCCGTCCCTGTGCTCAATTACGTAGTCAAAGTCCTGAAGTTCCAGAGCCCATCTGGAAATTCGTGGATTTAGTATCTTTTTATTCAAAGTAAGCGTCAAACTCTTGCAGTCGGTTACGATCTTAAACCGGATGCCAGTTAGGTAAATTTTAAATCTCCTCAGTGCGTACACTATGGCTAAGGTTTCGAGCTCATATGAATGGTACTTTGCTTCTGGTGGCGTAGTTCGCTTTGAATAGAAAAATATAGGGTGTAATCGCTTATCGTCTTGTCGCTGGAAAAGCACAGCACCGAATACTAAACTACTTGCGTCACAGTGGAGCTCTGTTTCCACATTCGAGTTATATATACTCAAGATTGGAGCATTTAACAATTTTTGTTTCAACCATTCAAAAACTTTAAGTTCGGTGTCATTAAAAATAAACTTTGCATCTTTTTTCAGGAGGTCATAAAGTGGCTTAGTCTCAATCGAAAAATCTTTAATAAACTTCCTGAAATAAGAACAAAACCCCAAAAATGAGTGCAAACTCTTAACATTCGTAGGAACCGGGTACTCAGCAATAGCTTTTAAGCCACTTAAATTTGGTCCTATACCACTTGAAGAAATTTCATACCCCAAATAAGTTATCTTCTCATATATGAAAAGACATTTATTGTAACGCAATTGCAATTGATTTGTCGTTACAACTTGCATGACTTCCTTGAGAATGTCGAAATGTTCGCTTTTGGATTCGGTTGCTACCAACAGGTCGTCAATATAAACGAGCAAACTTTCCTGAACTTATAAGGTATTTAAAGAGCAAATTAATGTAGCGCTGAAAGACAGATGGCGCATTTTTAAGACCAAAGGGCATACGCAAATATTCGTACTGTCCCAGTGGTGTGATGAATGAAGTGTACCTCACCAAATCTGCTGCCATCTTTACGTGGTGAAACCCACTCTTTAGATCTAAGAGAGAAAAATATTTTTTGCCACGCAATCTGTCCAATAGAACTTCTATAAGGGGTATTGGAAAGTTGTCTTTGAGCGTCAAGTTATTTAGTTGACGGTAATCTATACAAAGTCGTAGCTCGCCTGTCTTTTTCCGTGCAAGAACAATAGGCGAGGCATACGGTGAATTGCTTTCACGAATGATTTTGTTTTTTAATAAGTCGTCGACTATTTTTGGAAGCTCAACCTTATGGGTGTATGGTAATCGTCTAGGCGTGCAATTGAAAATACTTTTTTCAATGGTCAACTCGATTTTCATTTCAAAAATACTATCGGAAAATTCTGTTTCTGTTCGTAAATTATTATTGTTAATTAAACTTCTTACATCATTTTTATCGCTGTAGTCTAATTTTTCGTTAATATTTAAGTGAACCGATTCACCACTGTTCTCAGATATGTCAATATTTAAAATTTCTTTGAAAATACTTTCACATACATCAATGTCTTCGCTTAAATTTTCATCTGAATTAATTTTTTTAACTAAAATATTTCCTCCTAAGTCAGTTACTGCAATCAAGTCAACATTATTTTGTTCAACCACAAGTCTTACGTTCGTTTTTTTCAAAAACTCTCTGCCCAAAACAAAAGCATTATGCATAGTATCGTTTTTCACGACCAAAAGACATAATTTAACTAAATTATTTTTTACTTTAAAGCCTAGTACGCAGATCGAGCTAAATTTTAGCTCACGAATTTCTCTCCAAACATCAGCTAAATTCCCAGCTAAATTTTGACACAAGATTATTTTCTCCCGCCACTTCCTCAATCAAATTTTCAAAAAAATCTAGCGAACAATCATTCATTTTGGCTAGTCAGAGGCAAATGAAACAATAATGTCAAAATTTAGCTCGAGAATAATGTTCCGGACATTTATTTCACTAGCTAAATTTTGACAAATTTTGATTTTTGATTGTGTAGAGTTACGAAAAAAATAAAATATTTTTAGCTAGAGCTGCGTACCTGTTCGCTAAAAAGCTCAGCTAAATTTTAGCTCCGCTAAATTTTGGAGAGAATTTTGTATGGAAGCTAAAATTTAGCTCGATCTGCGTACTAGGCTTAACATTACATGAAACGTTACCTAATGAAATTAATTTAGAGTTATTAATACCTGCAAAATGTTGACCATAAGGTGATTCGGACGCCATAAGATAAGCTGGAACATAGCGCTGCTGAACAAAGCTGATGGGGCTTCCGGTGTCAATCAAAGTCATCGCATACATTGTCAAACGCACTGGAACAGAGTCACCATCGAATTCATACTCGAACACATCTTGGAAATCTCCCTTAACAGTATAGAGAGAAAGCTGATCTTTTTTTTGTGGTTCATAACTTTGGACAACATGTACGGGCGATTTTTGTGGGCAGCCTTTAACCACGTGGTTTTTTTGGCCACAACGGAAAGATGATCCTCTTTCTCTTCGAGGCCTTGGACAGTTGGTGGACATGTGTCCAGCTTCATTGCAATTGAAACATTTCAATGAGGACTTAAAGCTCGAACCTGGCTGCATTTTAGATTGCAATGATGGCCTTGGCACTGAAGTCGATATTTGTGGCTCAGGCTTCATTTTCTCGTATTTTTTTAAGAGAATCTTAAATCACCGATGTTCTTAGCAGTGAGTAAAATTTGTTTGGTAAAAAACGAGTCGGGAATGCCCTTGATTATGTATGCCATCACATCTGCTTCATCAATGTCGACTTGCGATGCAATCTCTTGCATTGCCAATAAGTATTGCTGAAAGGATTCCTCCTTTCGTTTTTTACGCCCTCTCAACGTATTGTGTACATCTGCAGCTGTTGCGTGGTCATGGAACTCAGTTAGCAGAAGAGTTTTAAGTTCATCATACGAATGGCACGACGTTGAACTCAATAGCATTTTGGCAGTTCCCTTAAAAAGTCTTTTTGCGTAAAGAAAACTCTCTGTGTCCGAAAATTTAAAGAGAATTTTGCTTTCCTCAAAATTGCTTAGCCATTTCCTAACGGGATAGCTGTCGTCTCCCGAGAAAGTTGGCATCGTGTCCTCGACATCGCGAAACGTGTACGAAGGTGTCTGTTGATTTCTTGCAAGCTTGCATAGATCAGAAAGCCTTTTCTCCAAAAGAGCAATTTCCTCTTTCTTCTTTATTATGTCCCTCAATCGTTCACATTCATTTTCACTAGAATCGTCGGCGGCGGCATCACTATCATCATCCAAACCATCGTTTGTGAATAGCTCCTCTAATCGACCATCATCGAGAAGAGCTACTCCTTCCTCCAGACGTACCTTTAACGCAGGTTTCAGTCCCAACGTGGACAAATCAAGCTCGACCAACTTAGCCTTAAGCATAGGTACGGTCGCACTCTCGATAAAGTTATTTGCACAAGCTCTCACATCCATTATTTCATAAAAATTGTCTGTTTATTTATTCTTTAAAATTAATTAAAAAAAAACATGCAACATGCAAACTAAAAACGGTTACTAATTCCACTTCTGAATTTACTATAAGCCGTATGCTTCAATAACATCAAGCCGTATTCTTGTTGAAAACTTTAAGAATAAAAAAAAGAAAATCTCATTCAAAAATACAAATTAGAACTTTGGAAGCCACGTCTGGTCTCAACAAAATGTTTATTATAAGTGATCTTAAAAATACATAACATAAATGCCTTACAAGAAAGGTTAACAGTTAACAAAAAGCTTTGGAGACTTTTAAAGTTAGAAAGAGATTAGCAATCGACTTACAAAATCATACGATAGTACAGTGTGAGAGAATTACCGCATAAAAGACTTTCTTATTTGTTACATATGTACACATTAACATACCTACTTCGATAACAAAACTAAAATACGGGGTGTTTTATTCTTATGAATCGAAAGTCTCTTACACACGCCAAGTTGGGTCAGGTCCTCTACCACCTGTGTGCTCCACCAGAGTCACGGTCTTGCTCTTCTGCAACGTCCTTCCGGCTGGGATTCGAAGACTCTACGAGCCGGAGCATTATTTTCCATTCGCTAAACATGACCCAACCATCTAAGTCGTTGGACCTTTATTTTTCTGGCTAGGTCAGTATCGCTGTACAGCTCGTACAGTTCTTGGTTGAATCTTCGTCTCCATTCTCCACTGATGCAGACAGGACCAAAAATCAGTCGAAGAATTTTTCTCTCAAAGCAGCCCGAAGCGTTTTCATGAGATGTTGACGAAGGGCCTCAAACTTTCTCACAGCACGGCAGACAAGTTCTTATAGGCGATGTTAAGTAGACTTATACCTCTGTAGTTGGTGCAGTTCAGGGGATCTCCTTTGTTGAGGATTGGGCATATTATGCTGAGGTTCCATTCATCAGTCATGCTTTCCTCCGAACAAATTTTGCAGATGAGCTGGTGCATGCTCCTAACCAAATCATCTCCAGCTGCTTTGTACAGTTCGACGGCTAGTACGTCTGCTACAGCGGCTTTGTTCGACTTTAGTTTAGATATCGCTATCCTTACTTCGTCCATGTCGGGTGGGTGGAATTGTTGGCGTTCTGCACCCAAATTGAATGCTTCTGTATTACTGGCGGAGTTTTGGTCGTCATCGCCATTATACAGCTTGGAAAAGTGGTCTTTCCATATCCTCAGCACCGGCTGCGGTTCTACTACGATGTTTCCATGATGGTCTCTACAGGCTTCAGTTCGGGGTGTATAAGCCCTGGAGGTTTGTTTCACCTTTTTGTAGAACTTTTGAACCTCGTTCATGTTGTAACATCCCCCTATCTCCTCTATCGCGCGCTTCTCATGCTCCCTTTTTTTCTATCTAAGAAGTTTATGCTCCTCTCTTCTTTTCTGCTCGTAGAGCTCACGAGCTGCTCGTGTTCTTTATTTTTATTTAGCTTAATCCAAGCTTTGACTTAACTTAAACTTATCACTAACTTTACCTTCTTTGCAGCACCGCTTTGTATGCTGCATGTGCTCGCCGACACTAGTCGGCACTCGTCGTCAAACCAGGGGTTTCGTTGTGGTGGCCGTGTAAACCCTAGCACATCAGAGGCGGCATCTCTGATGGCTACTTGGCAGTGTTGTCACTGGTTCTCTATATTTCGTCTGGCAGCAAAGGACTTCTGAGGAAGATTTTCGGAAACACGATCGGGAAAGGATCTAGCAATCTCTTGCGATTGTAGCCCTTTGACGTCGAATTTCCTCCTAGCATTTTCGCATGTTGGCTTGATCGGGATATCCGCAATCGTACCTTGGCTACAACAAGGTAGTGGTCCGAGTCGATGTTGGCACCTCGGAATGTGCGGACATCTTGCATGCTAGAAAAGTGTCGTGCGTCGATCGCAATGTGATCAATCTGGTTGACGGTTAATTGGTCAGGAGATTTACATGTTCCCTTGTGGATATCGAGATGTGGGAATCGCGTATTTGCTACCATTATGTCTCGCCCCGCAGCGAAGTCGATTAGCCTAAATCCGTTATTGGATGTGGTGTCGTGTAGGCTATGTCGTCCGATTATCCCACCAAAGATTTCTTCTCTACCCAGCTTAGCATTAAAATCTGCAAAGACGATTTTAATGTTATAGCTAGGGCATTGCTCATAGGTCTTGTCGACGGAAAGATATCAAGTTTTATCAAAATGTACAATTTCTTTAAAGACTTTAAGGCCGCCTACGACAGCAAAGCCAGGCTGTAATTGTAGAAAGTCATGAGAGAATTTGGCATGACATCATGACTAACGTTTCAAGCCAAAATAAGGTATCCGGATTGCTAACCAGAGCCGCCAACATTTTCGATGGACTCCTACAAGGTGATGGACTAGCCAATCTTCTCTTGAAACTGCAGTTGAAGAAAGCAATATGTGACTCTGAGACATCTATAAGAAAGATTTTCATCACCAAGTCCACCCAATTATTGGCGTATATACTGGATCGACATTGGCATCTTTTGAAAAAAATAAACAAGCTGTATAATCTTCTTTTATTCAGATCGAGCAGGCGACAAAAAAGGTGCACTTTGTCTCCGTCCGCAGAAAACGTTGGCAGTAGAAGGGAAACAAAGTAGATAGAGGAGTAGGAGTTCAAAGTAGTGCGATCATTCATTTAGTTTGAATCACTTGTAGTAACTCAAAACAATATGAAAGAAGAGATACGCAATCGTCTGCTCAAATCCAAAATAAGCTACGTTAGTGTACCAAGGCTCTTTAAACACAAAATTTAACCATACTTTAAATCCAAACATTTTAAAATTACTTCGAAACATCTGCTGAATAAGACGATAGTGGAAAGACGATGTAATCATGTGCTATATCAAATATATCAGCCCGAATCCTGGTTGTGATACAAATGAAGGCAGAAACTTCATCGGCCAAGCCACAGTGTAACCATTTGAAAAAAAGGAAACGCGAAATAGATTTGGGATAATAGCGAAGGAAGGGAAGTGGATTTTAAAATAGTATTTTATATTAACCCTCGATATGTTGATACATAGAGGGACATAGACAAAAACCCTTCACAATAAAAGAAAAAAAAATAACGATTTGAATGTACGGGGAAACTTTAAGGAATAATTGACGTTTTTGACTACATATATCTCGGCTACCAGGACTTAAAAAAAACGTCCACCTAAATGTCTGAAAATGTCTAAAAATGAGCTGACAATGAGCTTAAAATTGAATTTGTGTGCATTCGGTGCTCAAAATCTACAAATCTCTGCAAATCTGTTGCCGACAATCGACGATCCAATTTTAGCAAATAGCTGACAATAGCTTTTCGTTTATCCCTGATCTATCGTAACTTTGACGGTATGTGCTCTTGTAAAATATACCCAGTTGCATTCCTCCCCTTAAACAATTCAATCGTTATACTCACGCTTCTAGTAATGCCCATCAGTTAACCCTCGAGTCCCACTTCGGACGTACCTTTAATTACAGAGGATCGTTCTTTAGCTGTACTACGCGAATGTGGCACTCTCTTCCACACTCTGTCTTTCCCAAATCATTGCAATGTTCTATCGTATCTATATTGATTTCGTAAAATGTCAAGAAATTGTTGATTTCTCAATTTTTTTTTTATTCTGTTGAGCGGTTTTTTCTTTTCATTAATTTCTTATAAATATATTTTTTCGAAATGTCATAAAATTCACTATTGTTTTCTTTATCGAAGCCCAAATTTGGACAGGGCTTCAACTTCTCGTGAATTTGATGCTCTGTCTGACTCCATCCAAAGAATTGTTTCCCTGTATCCTCACACTGAAATCGTTATTACGGGCGATTTTAATGTACACAATTCTTCGTGGCTTCTCCATTTGGGACAGACAACACCCGAAGGAATGTGTGCTGAGATCTTTGCTGAGTTGAACCACCTAACTCAGCTTGTCACCGAGCCCACTCGAATATCAGACATTAATGGCCAAGCGGAAAATACTCTTGACTTGTTTCTTACGTCTGACACTGATAAATACACTATCAGTGTATTAACGCCTCTAGGTAGATCAGACCATAGTATGATATCTGCAAATTTCTCGTGTCAAGCTAATCCAGTTAGAGAAAGAGCTCCGAAGAGAACCGTGTGGCAAATACGAGAAAGCCAACTGGGACGGTCTCAACAACTTTTTCCGGATCTTTAACTGGTCACTATGCTTCCTCGATAGTGACGTAGACTCCAGCGCAGATATGATTAATAATATGATTATTTTGGGAATGAAAACTTTTGTCCCGAATACGGTTAAAAGCATCAAACCCAAGGAAAAGTCATGGTTTGATTCAAGCTGTAAAGAGGTTATCAGGGAAAAAGAAGTAAAGTTCCGGTGTTTTAGAGCCAACCCAACTGAGGAAAACCGGAACAAGTTTAAACAAGCCAGGAAGGCCTGCAATGCCCATATTCGGCGGACCAAATCTTTACATGACCAAAAATTAAGGCAAAAAATACTGCAATGTCCCAAAGGCAGTAAGAACTTTTGGTCATTTGTAAGAAATATGAAGAATTTTTCTTCTTCCTCTGTCCCTACGCTCGTCGACAATGACACTCCAGTTGTTAGCTCGCTCGCGAAAGCTAACCTTTTTGCTAGGCAGTTCGCCGCCAACTCTTCGCTGCCAGAGAGTGTCATGACTCCTCCAGTTCTTGAGCGCGTCAATGATTCCATGGGACAAATCTTCTTCCGCACTCGTGCTGTGGCGAGAGTCTTAAAGGATCTCAACATACATAAGTCCGCTGGTCCGGATGGTATCCCCGCTATTATTCTGAAGAGGTGTTCTTCCACGCTGGCAAAACCGTTGCGTAAGCTTTTCCATCTATCCTATTCTTCTGGGCTCGTTCCGAGCAGTTGGAAAACAGCATTTGTCCAGCCTATTCCAAAAAAGGCGAATCCTCCTCTCCCTCCAATTATCGTCCGATTGCACTTACGTCCCTTCTTTCTAAGGTCATGGAAACGCTGATAAATTATCAGCTCAAGAAATATCTCGAAGACCGAAAGCTTCTTAATGACCGGCAGTACGGCTTTCGCAGCAACAGGTCCACTGGTGATTTGATGGTTTATCTCACCGAACAGTGGAACAAATCTTTACATCGTTTTGGAGAAAGTAAGATTGTTGCACTTGATATTTCAAAGGCATTTGATAAAGTCTGGCATCTTGCTCTTTTATCGAAAATGCGTGCTTTCGGTATCGATGAATCCCTTCTTCGTTGGATTAGAAACTTTCTTTCGAACCGTTCAATACAAGTTGTATTGGACGGGTTCAAGTCTGAAACACACAATATAAATGCTGGTGTGCCCCAGGGCTCCGTTTTGTCTCCGACCCTCTTTATCATTTTTATTAATGATCTCTTGTCTGTTACTTCTAATCCAATAAATTGTTTCGCTGACGATAGTACCCTTAGCTTCTCATATTCGTTTCCAGATTCACATCCCTCCTCTTCGGATGTGGAACTGCAACGGCAAAATATGATGAGCTCATTAAACTCTGACTTAAACAGCATTGTACAATGGGGAATTAAAAACCGTGTAGAGTTTAATGCTTCGAAAACTCAATGCTGTCTTGTATCGTTGAAGCGAGATATACCCCCCTTGCCACTGTCCATGAGTGGCACTTGCATCAAGGAGACCGAGCATCTCGAGATTCTCGGTATGTGCATCACTGACCACCTCTTGTGGACCGAGCACATACGCGATGTCGCCAAAAATGCCGCAAGATGTTTGGGTTTCTTGAGACGGTGCAAGAAATATTTCTCCCCGTCTGATCTGGCTATTATCTATAAAACCTATATTCGTCCAAAGCTTGAGTACAATTCACATCTCTGGGCTGGTGCTCCAGCTACTTACTTAAGCCTCTTGGATGGAATACAAAAAAGAGCTGTAAAAATGATTGGTGATAGAGAGATCACTAACTCATTCACTTCATTGGAACACCGTCGTAACGTCTCGTGTCTCTCCTTGTTTTATCGTTACTTCCACGGCAATTGCTCTAGTGAAATAGCCAGTTGCATTCCTCCCCTTAAAGAATTCAACCGTAATACTCGCGCTTCAAGGAATGCCCATCAGTTTACCCTCGAGCCCAACTTCGGTCGTACGCTCAAGTATAGAGAATCGTTCTTCAGCCGTACAACGCGAATGTGGAACTCTCTTCCACACTCTGTCTTTCCCGATCATTGCAGTGTTCAGGAATTTAAAACCAATGTACACCGGCACCTCCTCTCCAACCCCTACCCTCTTTCCTAATGCACTCACTGTGTCTATGGCATAATAAGGGTTCGTATCCCCTTGAGTGTGTGCATATTATAAAAAAAAAAAAAAAAAAAAAAAAAAAAAATTTCTTATAAATATATTTTTTCGAAATGTCATAAAATTAATCGGGTTATGCAGTGTTCAAGAACATGTTAATATACACATTTTATTTGAATTTAAATTTTGAATATGGATCCGGTTTTGATATATCTACAGATTTTTGAGAAAAAAAATAAAGTTTAAGAATATTTTTTTACATATCCAAAAGAAAAAATAATTGGGACAATTAAGCGTACTTTCAAAATAAAATAAAGCTGATCGGTCTTTTATTTTTCGAGAAAATTTTATAACAAGAAACGATTCTATCAAGCGAGGTACCGTAAAACAAAATATTTACGAGGAAGTTTAAAAAGAATCGTAGGAGCCATTTTTGAGAAAATCAAAATGCTAAAGTTTTGCTCTTAAAAAAATAAGACCCACGCAAATTCGCTCAAAATCCGAATTTTCAAGTTTGAAGTCAATCAGACTAGGCTGTGCGTTAACAGACCAGACAGGCGGATAGACGGACGGAATCGACGGACCCACTTTTTTCGACTTCTCCATCATCGTTATATCATGTCTCGCCAAAATCTCAACTTTTTACGAATCCAAAACTTGTCCTATAAGTATTCTGGCAGATTGTATTGCAGATGTTCATTTAACTACATCTACAAATTTATTCATTGACACACCGAAAGAAAAAACATTAGTTGATGTAAACACACTTCATTGTTAATCAACAATTTGACGATAGTTGTGAAATTAAACAAGCTTTGTGATTGAAACAAATAAGATCGCATGTTTAAATCAACAATGCAGCCGTGATCATTTTTTTATTTTGGTGAGTAACATTAAAATGTTCAAATTTAAGAATGTTACTAGTTGATTTGAATATTCTCTTATACTACAGCAAGAATATCATTGTTGAATTTATATTATATATTATTGATCAACAACAAACGTGTTTAATTAACAATTCCACTTAATTTAATGAAAAGTGACAATGATAAACAACGTATCATATTCAAGTATCACTTATAATTTTTGATCAACAATGATTTTTAACCAACCACAAGAATTTTTGAAGCTACACAAAGGTCGTTAATGAATTATCAAGGATATGCTCGATCAACAATGTTCATATTTCATCAATCACGATAATTGTTGAGGCAACACAAACATTGTTAAAGTGTCGCAATCATTTTGAATTAGAATACTTGAAGTATCACGTGTATGTTCAATAGAATATTTGTATTGTTTGGCCTGCAATAATCTTGCATATTTGAGTTTAAATGCATTCGTTCGTTGTTCATTAGTTTAGCTTTTTTTGGTGAACAAGACGTGTGTATAAAGTAAATAAGAGTTTGTTTATTAATTGCTTAACAAATAAAATCGAAATAACACCAGCAGCAGAAGTTTAATTTCTAAGGTAAGTTTTTGTTCTATTATATTATTAAACTATAAATTAACACGACACTCTGAAACTCTGAAACAATTTTGTTAAAATTCATAAAATGAAATAAATCAAGTCTATCTCTATATCTAGTCCGATATAATTGTTTTATGCTAATTGTTCCGAATATGAAAAATATAAAAAAACAAAGGTTATGAATCTACTACATTTCTTAACTATATTTCTTAAGCAGAAAAGTATTTGTTCCATCTCCAAGAGGATCCATAGTGAATTCATCAGAAGGTAGCAGGTTCTTCAATTCTAAAAGAAGGTGCAGAATAATAAGCATTGATGTCTTTCACAAGAAGAAGACGTTTTTAAAATTTCAAGCCGGATGAAGAGTTTTAAACATCTGAAGGTAAGCGGTTTCTTATACTATAGTTTCGTGTTTTTTTTTTATTTTTTGCTTATCGGCTCATCAACATTATGACATTATGTTTATGTCAACAAAGGTCTCTTGCTGGAAATAATGGCTTCAACTTAGCGGAACGAGATTATACTGAGGTAGGGTTTCCATCCGTCCGGGTTTTCCCGGACATGTACTCTTTTTTCACTCTGCGGGGGACGTCCGGGATAGTTTTTGTTAATTGTCCGGGTTTGTACTCTTTTTATCCATTGAGTAACCATATACTTTTATACTACTAAAACTTAAAGTTATTCAAAAAACGAACCGTACTAAATAAAGTGAACGAACAGGTCTAATACTTAAGATACGAAATTAGTAATCGAACACAACTTTTGTGCTGTCATTTATGTAAAAAAAAAAAAAACAAATTTGTTTGTATGTTATGTCGTTTTCCATTGGTCTTTTTTTGACGTTTCTTCTTCTACCTCCAATGGAACGGTTTATGATGAAAGTGTCATTCTTCGGACGCTTCTGTTTTCAAAACGGAAGAGTTCTTCTCTTCTCAGAAGCATTCCATCTGTCAAAGTCAGCCCAATGGAATGGTTTCAGAAGGCTTCTGGATTCTTCCGAATGGTTCTGGACTGCCAATGGAAAACGACATTAGAATCAGAGATAAGGAGATCCGAAACTGACGTACGTTTTATTCTCCGGATACCGCAAATTATATTTTTATGTTACTTCGTGTATGAATAAATGGGAATACGCTTGTTTGTTATGTTTTTAATTTGTGATTCCCCCATTACAGCAATTGATAAACAGAAGTTAAATGTAGTTTTAATAAAAGTTCGAAACTTAAAGATTCATCATTAGGTCCGTTCTTTCACTTTTTCGGGAGTTTTGTAATAACTGTTAAATTTCGAGGAATGGGGATGAAATTTTGCAATTCTCCTAAAATATAAAATCTCACATCGTAATTCTAATGGTTTGACAGAACTCATAAAATCTCCCGCAAGAAAGATTTGAGTGTAAGATCGGAAGAAATATTGTTCTCCTTCAAAAGTGACAGAACTTACAAAACACTTTAGTAAAAGTACATAAAAGTGTGAGAATTTGGGAAATATATTGAGTTTTTGGGAGATTTAGGAAGTAAAAGAACAGACCTTAAAATGTTTGCATTCCGTATGCATTGCGCAGCTGTAAAATCGAGGGTCAATTCAAATCCACGGCTCAACGAAAGAACTCTTTAGTTAAAACTTTAAAGGAATTTCTTTAGGTATCTACTTCTATAGGAATAGACCTAATTGTAAGGCGAACTTATCTTACGTCTTACCCCAATCACATATTTTATTACGAAGGGAAAAAATCTACGTTTCTTGCAGAGTAAATTTGTTTTTTTGTTAGTCCGAGGTTCAAAGTTTACCCTCGATTTGATAATAGGTCCTTACAAATTAAAAAAAAAAAAAAAAACGGTTCAGGAACTCAAATATTTATGTGCAATTTTTGTGTGTTTATTCTGTCCTCATTGTGTACTCTTTTTTCAGTCCCCATTTGTCCGGGAAAGTCCGGGATTTTGAATCTCAAGTACTAGTTTCATCAAAACATATCTGGCAACCCTATACTGAGGAGTAAGAACATTTCTATGACCTAAGAAGGGAAGATGTTGGGAAAACATTGGTAAATCTTGCATTCCTTATTTGTAAAAAAAAAGTAGTTTTTCCTTTAAATATTTAATTATTATATTAGGCTTTAAAATGTATCGCATATCATCATCAAATTAATGTATTTCCCAAACATATTATTCAAAGTATTGAATAAAACTGATGAATTTATAAGTACAGATATCTATTCGAAACACAAACATTAAACGCGTTAAATTTTGTTATATTATTTCAGTTTTTTGGTATATTATTTCAATAAAATATGTTTTAGAAAAATTGATTATGATGGTTTTTCATTTCCTTGGATTTCTCCGGTGAAAAAAAAACTGTAAGTATTCTTATATCGACAAAGAAAATGTTTTTCTAACCACTTTCATTGAAGACTTAATTGTTTTCTAATATCACAAACGGTATCTTTCAACATAAATCACCCTATTTCTCTTTTTAATTTAAGCAGAATAATATTCAATCAACTATAAACGTTTTTGATCAACAACGAGCTGCACCAAATTCGTATTAATTCAAGCACAAAAATTGTAACACAATAATATATCATAGTTAAAGAAACACTAAATCGTTGTTGATCAACAACGATATTGATTATTTGCGCACAATGATTGTCAGTCAAGTATGCTTATAATATTTAAGCGAACACCATTTTCATGTTTGTTTTACTACAAACGTGATTGGTTAACAATGAAATTGACAATGACGTTATTGTTTTGAACAATGAACATTGTATCATCTTAATAAAAAAAATAACAATGCCAGCATGTTCAAATTAAACATATTCGTGCTTGACGCAAAAACAAACAAGATTATTGTTTGATTTTACCAAGGTTTTTTTTTCGGTGCAGACATCTGAAAAACCTCAGAAAATTAGTCAAAATTTGCAAATTTGCAAATGAATGTACCTCCTACCTATGTAAAGACGATTGCCACATCTGCAAATTAATTTGTCTTCAATAAATTTTTCTTCAAATGAATTTGTTGTGAACACATTTTTGCCATTAAAAAAAAAAAAAAGAAATGATATCATTTGTAACTTATTAATTAATCAAGATTTACCTACGTCCATAGACATTTTAGCAAAATCAGTTTTAATTTGACGGCGTTTTAATCTGCCAAATTATTTACATATGATCTATGAATTATTTTTCTAATTTTCCTGTTGCCTTCAAAACAAAAAAAAAAAAAACATAAAACATTACGAAAAATACTATCGACTTTTCGGTATTAACATCCTTAATGCTTGGAAGAAGAAAAAGTCGTTTTCTTATTACGGTATAAGAAATTGGGTTTCCAACCTTTTTAATAATTGTTTATAAATAACCGAACGTGTTTTTGCTTGGGCACATGAGTGCAAGAGTTGCATCAAAATGTTAAGAAAAATCCAGATTCAATTTAGTATTTCATTGCAATGCGGTATGTCCACTTTTATTGACATAGGATAGCTTAGCTATAGATTTAAAAAAATATCGCATGTGCATGTGTTTTTATTGCAACATTCTTGATAAGGTTTGCGTTTAATATTTATGGAATTTTTAAGGTGCCGAAGCAAACAAAAATCATAAAACCATACATCTAATACTTCTATGCAATGTATATACAATCACATAATCTGCTAAACAGATAGGCTCTACAGACCTAGAAAGAGAGACTTATTTATGACCTGATTCAGTGAAAGGGGGAATAAACTAAGACGTTTTAAAATATAATTTTAAGCAGTGCCTCCTCACTATTTGCGAAAGTAGGAAGTGTATTGAATTTAAATATAATATTAAATATTTAACCCTCTTAAAATTAAGCAATTTATTGACATTAAAAACAAAAAATCAATGAGAATTAAAATTTAAGCTTCTCTTTATTTACTTGCGATGACGCACGTCTAGAATACATGGCAAGGATTGTATTCATAATAAAACAAGCTTGAAATTTTGATCAAATATGACATAACGATGATAGAGGAGTGGAAAAAAGTGGGTCCGGCGATCTGTCTGTAAACGCACCTACAGCCTTAACTACTGGTTCGATTTACTTCAACTGTATATGTAATGGTAATCTGTCTTCGTTTCTTCCTGTTAATATCGGTGTTCCTCAAGGGTCAATCCTTGGGCCTTTGTTGTTTTCTTTGTTTATAAATGATTTGCCATCTGTTTTGTCGTTCTGTCAGTATCACATTTTCGCGGATGATGTCCAGTTGTATATAAGTTTTCCGTTTGGTATGGTCGAGGATGTAATTACTAAGATGAACACTGACCTAAAGTCAATTTATGATTGGTCAACCCGGAATGGACTTAAACTGAATCCAGACAAAACTAAAGCTATTCCGATATTTAAAAATAGACTCAGTTTTGAAAACATGCCTTCCATTATTTTAAATACCTGCATTTTTGAATATGTTACAAAAGCAAAAACTTAGGTATTATATTTAACAACAGGCTATCCTGGGATACACATATTGATACAGTTGTTAGCAAAATTTACGCTTCACTAAGAGGATTATCGGTAGCTAGATCGATACTACCCACTCACGTCAAATTAAAGTTGGTGAAATCACTAATTATACCAATCATATCATATGGTTGCGAATTGTTTGCAGACCTAGATTCCCAATCGCTACACAAACTTAATGTTGCGTTCAATGCCATCGCCCGATTTGTTTTTAATGTAGGAAGATTCGATCACGTTTCGTTTCATGCTCGTCAACTCATGGGTTGTAACTTAAAGGCTTACTTCGAATACCGATGTTGTGTTTTTCTCTCCAAACTAATTGTTAATAAGACTCCAAACTACCTATTTCACAGACTGAATTTCGGTTTTTCAAATCGTTTTACCTTATTCCGTTCTTCCACATTTACGTGTTTGACTTCACGGAGGCAATTTTTCGTTTATGCTGTTAGACTGTGGAATAAACTTCGCAGTCACATGAGGTCCGGAATCGAACACAGAGACTTTCAAAAACTTTGTTTTGAATATTTTTCAAATTTGAACTGAAATGGCTTTATCTTCTTTTTTCTGCGACTGTTAATTTTAGATGTTTTAAATTAAGTAAATACTATAAACTATGATCATTTATCAAAATTATGTATAACTTATTATGATCAAACTAGTTGTATTTTTCTTTAATAGTAATTTTATAAATCTTCGTACTTCTTATAAGTTAATCTTAATGTACAGTTGTTTTCAAGTAATAAATATCAAATATCAAAATATCAAAAAAAAAAAACAAACAAAAATATAAATTAGTTGTTTAAGCGAATTTGAGTGGGTAATACTTTTAACTGTTTTTTCTGTAGCCAACATACAATTTTTACGGCCAAATACCAAAAGTTAAAAATAAAAATGTTTTTTTATTACTTCAATACGGTAGCTGTCATATAATCGTTTTATGTTATAAGATTTTCTCGAAAAACAATAGTCCGATCAGCGTTTTTTTTTTTTTGCTTCTTTTTGACGTAAGATGTATTATAACATATTCTTGAATGTTGCGGGCACATAACTTCACACTTATTTCGGGTGAAGTTGTGTCCGACCTTGGGTGGGAATTAACTTGTCTTTTTTGTGGGCCAGAATTTCACTTTTGTGTGAAGTTATGTCCCACACAAATTGGGAAATAATTTCTCTTATTATTACAGTTGTAAAAAATGCACTTGAATCAAGACTCTGAAAATAATCAAAAACATCGCGCGATTTGAAAACCGAGTTGTGGATTATTTAAATAAGTGGGAAATAATTTCACACAAATTTCAGGTGAAATTGTTGCTCACCTTAGTTGGGACACAATTTCACCGGAAAAAAAGTGAAATTATAACCCAGTAGAGGTGAAATTGTGACCCATGTGAAATGATGACCTGTGAAGTTATGCACCCGAACCTTCTTGAATAGGTTCTGCATGCCCAGATTAAGTTTATGACATTTTTGGGCATTTTTTATTAAAAACAAAAGAAGTGGCGATCCGAGAACCGCGGTTTTACACGGTTTGATGACGACCTTTTAGCAAACGCTATAATCGCCGAACGAACGGGGGCAAGTCCCTTGCTCATAACGAAGGTAGAACTCCAGTTCATCTTCGATTCAATAAAGAACAAGAAGTCAGCAGGTGTCGACGGTATATCCAACATTGTACTAAGACACTTACCGATTGAGGCAATAGACATCTACACCACTCTGTTCAACAACGCGCTGAATAATGCATATTATCCAGAGCGTTGGAAGACAGCTGTGGTTCATCCTCTCCCGAAAAAGGGAAAGGACAACTCCAATCCGGCAAATCTTCGGTCGATAAGTCTTCTTCCAAGCATCAGCAAGGTATTCGAAAAGATAATCAATAGGGCTCTGGCTGAGTGGGCTGCGGACAACAAAATAATTCCGGATAACCAGTTCGGGTTCAAGGCGGGACATGACACCATTCATGCCGCGTCTAAGCTCGTTTCTGATATCCAATGGAACAAGTCCAAGAAACAATGCACGGGTGCTGTTCTGGTTGATTTGGAGAAGGCCTTCGACACCGTATGGTTAGAAGGTTTGTACCTAAAACTCACCAGACTAGGCATCAGTAAACCATTGTTGTATATGCTTCATGATATGCTCAACGGTAGAAAGTTTGTTGTCAAAAGTGGCAATGTAACTTCTACCACCACCTTTGAAATTAAAAACGGTCTTCAACAGGGAGCGGTGAACTCGCCGATCCTCTTCAGCATTTACACCAGCGATCTGATAGGTAGCCTATCCCAGGCAATTGCGTATGCCGACGACCTGATTGCGTACAGAACTGCCCCAAAGGTCGAAGTCATTAGAATTCTCTTGCAACGTGACTTCGAGAAGATTCAGCGATATTGCGATGACTGGAAACTGAAAATAAATGTCCAGAAATGCGAGACAATTCTGTTCCGGACCTCGTTGGCCGGGGCCACGAGGGATACGCGCAAGAATTGGCGCAAGATGGTCATCGTTGGGCCTCACGGACAGCGATTAACGAGCAAAAGTGAAGTGAAGTACCTCGGTATCTGGTTGGACCAGTATCTGTATTTCGACAGACATATAGATGCTGCTCTGACTAAGGCCAGAGGAGCCTTCGCTCTGACGAAACGGCTGTTTTACAGCAGTCGGCTTGACCCCAGAGTGAAGGTAATTTGCTACATGGCCCTCATACGGCCGATGATCGTTTATGGCTGTCCAGTGTGGTTCAACGTTGCACCATCTCAAATGGAGAAGATTCGGGTGTTCGAGAGGCAGTGTCTTCGGCGCTGTCTCGGTTTGCATCGGACTCCGGAATCTTCTTATGTACATTACTATTCTAACGAGGTTCTGTACAACGAGGCTCGGATCAACAGAATTGACAATTTCGTGATAAAACTTATTCGGGGTCACATTGCGAGAGCTATGACTTCGACGAATAATTTGATCTTTGGGGCGTTCTATCCGAACGACGAATATTTTGATAGTGCACGCTCGAGCGGCTTCATTCCACCTGAGGCATTCCTCCACCTAGATAAATGCGGTCTGATACAGGACAGATTGGCGATCCCGCTAATCTACCACGTCAGGCGGAGAACCGTCGATCGGCGGCTCCTTTACCATCGAGACGTCCTCGCACAGGACGGAGCAGAGCTCCTCCGGTTCAGTAGGGCTGTGTCCGAACGGGACCGAATTGATAGGGTGAAGCAGGAGCACCAGTTCTGGTGGCTTCAGTCAGCACTTGATAATGGGTAGTCGGGGTGGGGTTTAAAGCCTTGGCCGGCTTGCATACTTTTTTTTAGTCTAAGGGTTGTGGGTTTAGGTTTAAGTAGAGTAGGCATGGTGGCACACATTTGAAAAGGACAACAGGTGAAAAATACAGAACAATAAAGAAAAAAAAATAAGAAAGAAAAAGTCAAAAAAAAAAAAAAAAAAAAAAAAAAAAAAAAAAAAAAACAAGTGAAATGAAAAAAAGAAAAAAAAATGTAAGATTTGCTGCTGTGGTTGCTCTAGTTTGTAAGTAGTTGGTAGGTAGATTAGGTAGTTTTAGTTAATTTTAAGTTTTATTCTTAAGGACCTAATTTTAAGTAGCATGTAAGTAAAATGAAAATGATATGGTGTTAGTTTTTTTTAAATTTTCTAACAAAAGCAATAAAACAAATTTAATAAAATAGTTCATAGGCCGAAAGGCATTACTTTTAAGAAAATCATGAATTACTTAGAGCGCCCGATTGGGGCCAGTAAGTTAAATATAAGATTTTAGATAATAAGCTAGTTTGAATTCTTTGTCTAGTAATAAGTAGTATTAAGTGAAAATGAATAAAAATGAATTTTACAAAAAAAAAAAAAAAAACAAACAAAAAAAGCTCCAAAGAATTTTTTTTTAATTTAAAAAATCAAAAAATTCTTAAGAAATCATACGTCATCGACTTTTTCAGATAAAATGTGGTTTTGGGGCTCATATTGCAAATTCAATGTTCAATATGAATTTTAATAACGTTTTTATTTTTTATTTTATTTTTTTTTTATTTTTTCGTTTTTTAATAAAGTCTTGCAATTCAGGAGCAAGTTCACGCGACCCAATTGTGCACTTTTTCCTTGTTATTAAGTTTTTGCAATTTATTTGTATTTCCTCTGCGATAACGGGCTCGGACTAGCATATGTTTTAATGAATATGTAGTTGCCAAGCTACAAACTAAAATAAATTTAATTTAAATTACACAAATAATCAATTAATTAAGATTAATTTCATTATATGACAAAACAGCGTTTGCTGGGTTAACTAGTTTGGTTTTTAATTAGGATCAAAACAAAACGTTAAGTTTTTTATACAATTAAAGAATTATGATAGCCGTTTTTGTTATTATTCTATGGAAAATGGGACGTCCACATTTCTGTCCATGAAACCGTTTTGTACAAACTTCAAAAAACATCTACACTACTAGCCGAACCTTCCCACAAAATTTGGTGTCAAACACTCCAATGCTACAAAAGTAGTGAGTCGTGAGTCCTCAAGATATATCTATTTATTTTTAAATTTGAAAAGAAAAATAAAATTATTTCCTATTAGCATTGATGAGCTATAAGACTCAACGCCTCATCTCAATGGACCAACAATAATGTAGGACATTCCCTCATTTTGAACTTCTTTCAATTTGGGAAAAACTTCCAGGTCTCCATCCATATAAAGATGAATGGGAAGACAAAAAACTACTGGATGACTATCCATTTTTATACAGATGGATCCAAGACAAATGATTAAGTTGGTAGTAGTGTGCACTAAGAAAAGCTTAATCTAAGCCTCTCATTCCGCCTCCCTAATCATTGTAGCGTCTTCCAAGCGGAAATTTTAGCGATCAAAGAGGTTCACTCCTGGCTAAAAGAAAACGTGATATTAACTTCTGATATCCGCATCTTCTCTCACAGTCAGGCTGCTATTAAATCTCTCGACGGTGATGTTTCAACCAACTCTCAAACGGCCCTCGATTGTTGATCATCTCTTATGGGGATAGCGCAGCAATTTAATACTCACCTCTGCTGGGTGCCGGGCCACAGAGACATCACGGGAAATTGTAGAGCCGATGAACTCGCTTAAAATGGAACCGTCATACCAAAGACCATATAACAAGCAAAAAGGCATAGGTTTTATTGTTGTTTTTTCTACTCATAAACATGAAATACATTGTTTCTCCCTCTACCTTTTCAGTATAAATAGCAACGCTCTTTTTCGCACATTGTGTATCCACAACATGTGAAATGTTTCTAATTCCTAGACTCATGTTTTGGACCCATTGTAAAAAAGGGATGGTGGAAAAAAGCAGGCACAGATTTTTGTTCTACGTGCGACATCTTTGCTTGTTATATGGTCTTTGGTCATACCTATCTCACCTGAAAGGGAAAAGATAGGTATACCGATAGCTGTATGCAAACTTTTGCTAAAAGAAACAGCCTTAACGATAACAAGGTCTAGGTGGTACAATTTACCTACGTGCGCAGCCACAAAGCTCACTTGGCCGTCACTTGACCTGAAGCGCTCTAAAGACTTGTTATCTCAAAGCAGATTTCATATTAGCTATCTAATAGGTGTCCTTAGGAGACACTGTCTTATAAGCAGACACGCATTACGACTTGGTTTAGCCCCAAACGACTTTTGCAGGAGTTGTATGGACGAGGAAGAAGAGGAAACAATCTCTCACCTTCTCTGCACATGCCCTGAAGTGCGTTTTTGCGCTGACGATACTTGACTATAGTTCTTATGTCAAAAAAAAAATGGTTGATGTGTCATAGTTGAAATAGTTAGAAATAGTTGAAATCATCCAAAAACGCTTTTGGCTTTTAAGTTAGGTTTGGTTGATCTGTCAAACAAGAAAAAAAAAACAAATCTTTTGAGGTTTAATTTTTGTTTTCTTTTGATCATAATAGATGAAATGGATAAAGAGACAACAATTTTCGTTTTTCTAAATTTATTGAAAAATTTCAAGAATGATCCTGATATGGTAGGTTCTTGAGGACAAATGAAATAAGAACATATTTATTTATTTTTTAACAACCCACAGCAAGAAAGGCAAATGGATTATTCGAACGAACTGAAGACCACAATCCATAAGGAAATCTTCAAGCAGTTCCAAGTAAGGCAGCTTCTGATATTCTCCTAATTGTTGCTTCCAGATTCACTGAAAAACTATTAATTCCATTTCTAGTTCGTGCTTTTAGATAAATAAACGGAGAAAGTCTTTAGTTTCTGAAACTAATTAAACATTTTTTTTTTATTACCGACAGAATATGTACATAAAAGCAATAAAAAATGCAAACAACTTATTTGTCTGTTCGATCAGCTGGTTCAGCTGTGCTATCATCTTCATATGGACTTGCTGCAGATTTAATCTCAGATCGTTTGATTCGCCGATCAAATGTTTGATAAGTCCTTTCCTTCGGCGACGAGTTTGTTCACATGTTCCTATACTGACAGCTTCGTCCTTCCCCCGGACACTCTTGTGCAGCGCATTCATCTTCTCCTGCGACGGTTCATTGCGCTTCTGCTCGGCTTCCAGCATTGCCTCGACTTCGGTCAGCTGGTTGTCGGTGATGGTGCATGCACACGCGGGTCGTTCGTAGTTGTCTACGAAGTTTTTGAGCTTGATTTCAATAGCTGAAGCCGCATCGATGGCGTTTGAGAATTTTAACTCGTCTTCGTTGAATTCACGAAGGAGTTTCTTGTTCTCCAAACTGAGAACGTCATGCTTCTATTGAGTCTGGGATCTGGGTTAGTTTCAGGCGGAGTTCAGAAACGGAGTTCGACGACCTAAAGAATATAATAAACGTTATATGAGATCGGTTTGGAGATGAAAAATCTTACCTAAGATTTCTTCTTCATCTTGTTAGTAGTTCCTCTTGCGAAATCTCCGGGGAAATAAAGTTTTTTTTTTTTCGACAATGTCTGGATGAAAAATACAAAATACACAAACATTAAATTTCTAGAACAAGCAAGCTTTAAAATTTGTAAGGGGAACCTTATTTTCTTTATATTTTTGTAATGATATGAAATAGTTTTAATTGAAGACGAACAGAAATCCTTTGATACGGACGACTAGGTTAGGTTAGGTTAAAGTGGCTGTCATGGATGTTAAGAACACACACTTAGGCCAATCAAAGGCCCTTTGTGATACCACATGAATCTAGAAACGATTTTCTTCGAAAGCTCATTGAAACCAATTAGAGTTCCTTACGAAACGTAGAAGATTAATTATATTAATATTTACGAGATCGTTTAGATCATTGTAGAAGTATTCTCCTAAGTGAATCATACGTTTATGAGCCAGAGCAGGACAGGTACAGAGGAGGTGAAGAACTGTTTCCTCCTCCTCCTCATCCATGCAGCTTCTGCAGAAATCATTAGAAAATACGCCCAGTCGCGCAGCGTGTCTTCCAATCAGACAGTGTCCAGTAATGACACCAATTAAGGAGCTTATATGCGCTCTGCTTAGAGATATCAGGCATCTAGATCTCTTTAAGTCCAAATTAGGCCAGATGTTTTTCGTTGCCTGACAGGTGGTTATGTTATTCCACCTGATGTTAGTTCTCTTAATAGCATCTTGTTGTAGCAAAAGTTTACATGTAGCGATTGGTATACCAACATTAGCCATTTGTGGTTTAATGGGTAATGTTGTACCATGTTTGGCGAGTTCGTCGGCTTTGCAGTTTCCTGGAATGTCTCTATGGCCCGGCACCCAGTGAAGGTGAATGTTAAACTGTTGTGCCATCTCCATTAGAGACGATCGACAGTTTTGGACCGTAATCGAGTTTGTAGAGACAGAGTCCAGGGACTTTATAGCTGCCTGACTATCTGAGAAAATCCGGATATCAGATGTGGATACCACGTTTTCTTTGAGCCAGGACAGGACCTCCTTAATCGCCAAAAGTTCTGCCTGAAACACGCTACAATGATTTGGAAGGCTGAATGAGAGACTTAGTTTTAGTCGTTCGGAGTACACACCTCCACCAACCCCATCACTAGTTTTCGATCCATCTGTATAGAAGTGAATTGCCTCGTCTTCTAGAAATGTATTATTTTCCCAGAAGGATCGGGAAGGGATAGAAGTTTGAAACTTCTTATCGAACTGTAGTTGAGGAACGGTGTAGTCTGTGTGCTTTGGAATTGATTCTAAGTAATCAAGAATAACAGAGTGGCCGATGTTATTGTTAGTCCACTGTGAAGAGGCATTCAGGCGAATAGCAGAACTAGCAGCTATTTGTTTGCTGATTATATCCAGAGGTGTCAGATAGAGTAGGGTGTCTAGTGCCGCAGATGGGGTCGTCCGAAGTGATCCGCTTATACTTAGGCATGCTGAGCGTTGCACTTTACTAAGCTTATCGCAGTTCACTTTTACGTCTAAGGCAGTCCACCATACTGACACACCATAAAGAAGAATCGGTCTGATTACCGATGTGTATAGCCAGTGAGTGATTCTGGGTTGCAGACCCCATTTGTTACCAATGGCTTTCTTACAGGTGAAAAGAGCTACCGTAGATTTTCTTATTCTTTCGTGTATGTTGCTCTTCCAATTCAGTTTTCTGTCTAAGATAAGACCCAGATATTTAGTTTCCTCTGAAAACTTTAATTGGACACCGTTTATAGAAGGAGGGTCGATGTGCGGAATTTTATATTTCCTAGTGAATAGGACCAAATCGGTTTTGTGTGGGTTAACGCCTAAGCCACACCGATTCGCCCAAAGTGATAGCTTATTTAGAGCGTTTTGTAAGAGTTCTTTTAAGGTATTTAGATGCTTCCCTGAAACAGCTATAGCAACGTCATCAGCATAGGCTATCACTCTGAAGCCTTCTCTATCCAGAAGGGTAAGAATTTCGTTCACTACCAGATTCCAGAGTAGAGGGGAGAGAACACCGCCTTGCGGCGTACCTCTGCTGACAGATCTTCTTGCGGAAGAGCCGCCAAGTTCTGAGTTAATTATTCTGCTATTCAGCATTAAATGAATTAACTCACCGAGCGAACTCTCCACATTTAGAATTGACAGTGCAGATGTGATTGCAGATGTGTCCACGTTGTTAAAAGCGCCTTCAATGTCAAGGAATGCAACCATGGTATACTCTTTATGATGGAGGGAGTATTCGATAGTGCGTACTAAAGTGTGTAGCGCCGTTTCAACCGATTTTCCCTTGCAGTAGGCATGTTGTGACTTGGACATGAGTCTTGTATCAATGTTTGCCCTGAGGTGTATATCTATCAATCTTTCTAATGTTTTAAGAAGGAACGATGATAGACTTATGGGTCTGAGATCTTTAGGGTTAACTTGCGAGCATTTTCCCGCCTTGGGTATGAAAACAACTTTCACTTCTCTCCATACTGAGGGAATATGGACCAGATGCAGACAGCTATTGAACAATACCTCAAGGATTGGTGTTATTATATCTGAGGCTTCTTGGAGTTCAGCTGGAATAATGCCGTCTGGTCCTGCCGATTTGTACGGTTCGAAGGTGTTGATAGCCCATCGCAGTTTATCCCTTGTGATTAGACCTTGTGGAAATGATGTTGTAGTAATTGAGTGCAACTGATTGTTACAGGTTACATTTTGAGAGCTACCAGGAAAGTGAGTGTCTAGTAGCAAGTTAAGAGATTCTTCACTTGAGGCTGTCCAGGAGCCATCTGCCCTTTTCAGACAGCTGGGCATTACTGGATTTGTTGAAAGAATTTTTCGTAGCCTAGAGGCATCAGAGGTTTCTTCTATTCTGTCACAAAAGGATCGCCAAGACGATCGTTTAGATCTTCTAAGCTCCATTTTGTATTTATTTAGGGAACTTTTGAATGATTCCCAGTCAGAAACCTGTCTTGTATATTTAGCTCTGTTAAGGAGTTTTCTACACTCTTTCCTGGGTGAATCGAGACCCGAGGTCAACGGACGACTACGACGGTTATAAAAAATGCACGACCAGAATGTTTTTTTTTCTAGATTCCAGATTGACAATTTCTCATTAAACAGAGAAACAAAAACACTTTCACACATCAACCACTTTCAACTCACCTCCTGAGATGAATAGGAAATAGTTAGAAATAGTTACGATTTGACACATTAAAACTGACCGCAAAATCGACAATTATGGTTACGAATCGTAACTATTGGCGTGCAAAAACGAGAAATAGTCAACTAAAGTCAACTATAGTTAGCGCAAAAACGCACTTCAGCTCATTCACTAAGACGCAAACTTCATCTAGGAGAATACTTTTATGATAATCCCAGTGAACCAGCTTAAAAGGATATAAAATATCTTCTTAGCTTTATTAAGAGCTCAAAATGGTTCGACTATAAATAAATAGAGTGACGCGACAGCTCTTGAAGAGCCAAGGCCTAAGTGGCTTATTCTCAATTATCTAGGTGCGTGTGAAGAATTGAGGGGACCTACAATTTTACGCCGATTTCGAAAGGCAAAGTTGATATTGTAAGAAATAGAAATAGCTGAGTACAATCTTTTGTCTATGACAGTGATGAAAGTACTAAAAAATTGACTACAATGAAAACAAGATATAAAAATATTATTGGTGGGGAACAATAATGAACATATGACATCAAATGCAAATGAATAATACAAAAAATAAGAAAATTTGAATTCAAACAAGTTAAAAAAAAAAAAAAGTAAGCAATTATATTGTTGTTGTAAATAGAGCATTAATATCTGAATGATTAAATGAAAATAGCCATTTTTTTACTTTTGATAAAAATACTGATCTCACGCTCTCAAATCTTATACTATCAGGTAAATTATTGTAAAGGCGCGGTGCAGAGACATTAAAACAATGAGTAAAGTGGGTTTTTTTAATATTTGGAATAGTAACGACATTTCTTGTGTTAATTCTCAAGTTATAATTGAATGAAATCTAATAGAATAAAACCCGGAATTACAGAAAAACAACTTAAGAACTTTATAACAATACAAATGTCTTAAGGGGAGAATGTTAAGGTTTTTGAAAAGCTCAAAACTGGGAGTTAAACGGTGAACCTTACATAAAATTCTTATTGCGTGTTTTTGCTTGATCAACAAAGGTTCTAATTTATTGAAATAGGTACCACCCCAACATGAAATACCATAATCAAGCTTGGATTTAAATAAGCCATTATAAACTAGTTTTAAAATTGTCAGACTGCAGTACATACTTAGATGGAACAATTGTCTTACTACCCCATTTAAATACCGTTTCAAGTAAGCAGTGTGGTCTTTCCAACACATATTTTGGTCGAGAAATAAGCCCAAGTTTGAGAAAATAGCGAATTAGCATAAATAAGAAAAAGTATTGGACCAAGTACTGAACCTTGGGGGACGCCCATACTTAATGATCGTTTTGTACTGTAGATGTTCTTTATCCTAACCAACTTGAAAACGATTCGACAAAAAGGAGGAGAACCATTTTGAAAATTGGGCCTCTAAAGCCCGCTTTAAAAAGTTTACTGAGCAATAGTTCGTGGTTTACCATGTCAAAAGCTTTACTAATATCGATGAATAAGGCAGATGTAAATTTTGAATCGTTTAAAACTTTCATAAATTTCTCCTGTTAACTTCAACAGCGCTCCTTCATGTGGATCTTCCACTTCTGGAAACCAAATTGACTATCATTTAAAAAATTAGTATTTGTTTAAAAACGATAACATTCTATATTTAATACCCTTTTCAAACACTTTAGAAAAGACAGAAAGTATTGAAATAGGACGATAGTTATTAAGTAATTTTGTATCACCTTTTTTATGCAACGGTAGAACTACTGCAGTTTTTAAACATTCAGGAAAAATACCTTCTTGCATGCAATAAATTAAAAATAAAAGAAAGAACATCGGAAATATGAAATGCAATATGTTTCAGTACAAGCTTTGATATACAATCGGTAGAAGACGAATTATTAGATGTTTTAATTGATTTATTTATTTTTGTAATCTCAAGCGCAGAAATTGTACCAAAGAAAAAACTAGTTGCTTGTGTATTATCATTAACTACTCTGGATGTGCAAAGCCGAGTGGGACTAGTAACATTATTAATACTAATGTTATCTACAGTCTCAACAAAAAAGTTATTGAAAAGATTAGCAATTGCTAAGGGATTGGTTACCAATTCATTTTCTTCTTTGATGATTATATCAGAGGCGATGAATTTTTGCCAAGGAATTCATTAACGATTCGCCATTCATTTTTTAGAACTGCCGGTGTTACAAGCTAACTTATTGATATAATAAGAATTTTTGCAAAGTGGAATTTCAACTTTTATCTCTTTGCACAACTTTTCATAATATAAATTTTAACCTTTGGTTGCTAGGATGTTTTCTAATAGCAAGAGATAGCTTATGTTTCTTTTTATTTTACTAAGTAAACATGGAGACATCCATTGTTTCAAGCATTTAAATTTGTTAGTTTTTTTGTAAGTTTTCTCACTACAGTTTCTATGTGGCATTGTAATTTATTAAGAAATATATTAAATGCAGTTGACGGATCATTTGCAGAAGAAACTTCTTCCCAAAATTCCATATTTAAATTTGATCTTAACAATGAAAAGTCAATTTTTTTATGTTCAAACTTATCAAATTTACTATAAGTATTTGATTGTACGCAACTGAACTGAATGCCAGTTAACTTGTGGTCAGTTATATTAAGATCTCTGACAAATGCTTTGTATTCGGTAGAAACATTTCTATGCAACCTAATGAAAATATGATCAAGGCAAGAATTTAATCTAGTTGGTTCATTTATTAGAGACTCAAAACCAAAAGATGACAAAAGACCTAGAAAATCATCAGCTTCTGATGTCCCAGACAGAATGTTAACATTAAAATCACCCAACAGAATTAAATTTTTACAACTTTGATTCTCCAAAAATCTGCAAAATTCATTCAAAAAATACTCCACCGTACACTTATGTAGTCTGTAGACACATACAAAACAAAAGTTAACACCAGAAACGTCGCAACCTACACTGATTATATCTGAACTTACAAGTTTATGTTCAATGACATTGCAATTAGAAACATTGTTATTATAATATACTGCAACGCCACCCGCAGCATACGTCTCATTGCATGACGCTTTAAAGGAATAAATTCGGAATTATATCAAAATTATTCTTTTCTTCCTCAAAAATCCAAATTTCCGTTAGAAAAAATAAATCTGGCAAGTGATTAAGAGCCGTGAGATGAGCAAGAAAATTATCAAAATTAGTTCTCATGCTGCGAATATTTTGGTGAATTACAGAAAAGCCAGGTATCTCATTTTGTAGATGCTCTAAACAAAAACAATTTACATCTTCAGTATAAAATGAAAAATGTTATCATTATCATTAATAATTTAATCATTTTGAAAATTTGCATTACAAAAATTTTGTTCTGAATTCATAGTTTTAAGAGAAAAAAAAAGACAAGAATAATTTTAGGTTGATTTAAACTTACAAATGTCATCAAAAGATTTAATCTTAAAAACTTTCTCTCCTTCAGTTTTCCTTATGCATACTGTTGAATCTCTAACCCATACAAATCTGCATTCATTTTTGCGTTTTAGTTCAATTGCCATTTTTAGTAAAGACCTTGTGTAGGATGTTAGACAATCGTTGATGTAGATTTTTTTGCTGCTTTTTTTGTTGTTGCTATCATTACCGCTGCTTTGTCTGTTATTATTATGAACATTAAATATTTCGGGGGATATGTTGTTCTTTTTTTCACGCATTAACTTCATAACATTGATCTTCTGCAACAATGTTGAAAACTTCACACAAACAATGTTGCTAGAAAACAGTGTTTTTGTTCGTGAAAGGGATTTTCTTTACAAAGCATGAACTTATACACTCAGAGTTAATCTCTTCACCAATGACAGCTGTGAGTAATTTATTAACTTTTTCCTTAACATTGGAATCATTAGCACCTGGATATACCAATAATGTCGACTGAACACTTTCTCTCTTTCTGCTCCATGTTGTTGAGCTTAGCCTCCAAGACGTCAATACGCTTATTGAGAGAATCATTGCACTCTTCAAGAAATTTGATTTTTGTAAGTGCTTCTGTGTTGACTTGCTTAAGACTCATTATTTCTACATACAGTGTTTGCAAGGTTATTGTTTGTTGAATCTTATTTTTATCATTTTGTAATACATTGCTCTCAGACTCAGACTGTGATGGATGATCAGTCTTATTTGTAAGTTCAGAGGAGGAAGATGATGAAGATGAATCACTCTTAGATTGCAAATCGTTCAAAGTTAATGAAGTTTATAGGAGTGGTCTATAAGAGAGGATTTTCTCCTTTGTGAAACACAGTTTGAACACTTATATTTTTGTGAGCTTTTCTCAAAAAATTCGATTTCTCTCTTATCCATTTTGGCGCACTTTCCATGAATATATACTTGACAATTACTGCACTTAATTTTTAAATCTTGTCTATCAATTTTTAAATTACACCAGCCACACTTCATCTTAGTTCTCTTTTACTTTTACCAACGATTCAAAATGAAAAATAATAAAGGTAAAATAAACTGACAGTAGGTACAAATGATAATAACTAAGTCAACAAGATAATTACGTGGACGTGCCAACAAGTACGTGTGTCCCCACCAAACGCAAGCTGGCGACTTGAAGAGAAGCACTTTTTCATGACAGATGATACTCTTGGAAGTTTTGTCAGTTCTTCGCAAGAGACAGTGGCCCTGAAAGATCGAATAAAAACCATGGACACGAGTAGGACTCGAACCCACGACGTTCGGCTTAGCAGCTAACTCACCTTACCACTAAGTTACGGACACTTGCTTGGTTCGAATAGTAAGAAGTAATTCTCTTGATTCATGTGGTATCGAAATGGGCCTTTTCTGTTGGCCTAAGTGTGCGGATTCTGTATCCGCAGGCACTTTTACCTAAGCTAACCTAGCATTGATGAACAGTAATTGCATTTAATAAATTGAGTCAAATAATAATAACAGTTGTTAATATTCTACATATTTAGCAAACAAAATAATGTAAAATGTGTCTTACCTCTCAACCCCTTAATAGAGATAAATGTCATTTGCTTTGATATTGATGCAAATTGCAAACACGTTTTTTGTTATTTAAGAAAAAACATTTGCATATATGCAATATTTAAGTACTTAACATATATTTGTACGCACCCTTTAATGTAAACTTTTCTCGTTTTGGTTTACCCTGTGCCGGAGCAATGGAGATACATCTGCTCCATTTAACCCCATTATATAGCTGCCTCCATTCTATAGCAATGTCTCACTGACATACATAACGCAAGAAAAAGCAAATAAAACAAAGGAATTTTCTTTCGTATCTCTATCCCTTGAAGAAGTTCGTCCAGTCAGACTCCTTAGAAGCCTAATTTTGTATAAGGAATTTTCATAGAGTTAGAGGGTTCTTTTTTCATTTTTGTATACAACAAAAGTACTTGAAGAAAAATTCTTTCAGACATTCAAAGAGATTCAACATCCTTTTTTATGCTTTGGCATATATGAAGCTTATTGCCCTGAAGGAACATTGAGGAAGAAAAGTTTATGATTCTAAAACACTGAGCATAAAAAAAATAATGAGGAGTTTCTGAAGTACATCCGTTTTACATTCGACGTATTCATAGAGAAATAAAATATCAAATAAGAAACCTTTAGGCCTAACCCTCAAAAGGTTCACATTATTTGAACGTAATCTTGTTGTTGTTTTGTCCTTTCATATCATGTTTTTTGTTAACAAAATTTACAGAAAAACTCAATGTTTGTAATTTAATTCAGGAAAAAGATATGATTCGAAAGTGACAAGATGAAGCCAAAAATAGACATGTAGGGTCAGGTCGTGATGTTTTGCTGAACTTTAGACCAAAAATCACGACAATATTGTTACATATTTAGATAGATTGGGTGTCTGTATATGTCTTTATGCGTTTTCAATAAATTTTTGATATGTTAAAATGTGTTACTTTTTCCAACCCGTTCTTTATAGAGTTTGAGTCTTGTGTTCGATTTTTCCATAGTATGGTGAGGTCAAAGCAAACCCCTTGGGTGATCAAGCACGTTCCGAGACTGTTTGAAGGCTGCCTGTACACCCGACTCAAGGCGTCTTAAAAACTAACAAATAATCTCATATTTTGACTTCAATTAGGGGGTCTTAGAATTAATTTTCCTAAGTTACGCGATTGCCTAATTTTCTAACACAACTAAGCACCTAACGCAACTTATTCAATTTAATTTGAGAAAAGTAAGTATTTTTTTTAAACCTGCATGGCATGTCGGCATGTACGTCAAGGAAACCAACTATTTTTCACTCTTGATTTTTCAATTTCATAGAAAAGAGAAAAATCACCTTGGAGACTGGAAAATGACAAGCCAACATCAATTGGCACTTTCACACAGGAATCTATACTTCAAGAGGTAGAAGAGGTGGGCATTTGATAGCAACGGCGCGCGGCGGCGGCTATGGTATATGGCAGCGAGTCCGCACAACCTTCAAAGTCAAAGGTGCAAGAAGTAGAAATATCTTTTGTTCATTTTTTAAGCATTTGCAATGGCACCATGCTAATGGTATGGCGGGTAATTTGTTTTTCAACAAAATGTGGTGTTCACATCCTTTCCAGATTCCAGATCGTTGAGGGAAATTGCACTTGCATGCTCCTTCCATGTCGTTTGCATTTGTAGATTGCATTGAATTCCTTTTTTTTATTGCCAAGTCCTTGAAGTATTTCTCGCCTTGCATTCCCTTGTCCGTCTGGTTTGTCCATCGTTCTAAAGGTGTAAAATGAATGATGTCATAAGAAGAATTTATAACCTTAGCAGAACTTGAAATTGGGTTGGTATATGATTTTTTCTGGGATTTGAATTCAGGTAGAAGAATGAACAAAATATATCCAAGAACAAAATTGGACGACAATGTCACGTCTGAGTAGAAAAACAGAGTAAGAGTCAACTCCAAAATAACTCTGTGTTTCATTTTCATTTGATTTTGAACCAGGAGTTAACTCAGAGCTCATGATTTTATGGATAAATCTGGGATTTAAAAAAGAAAAGAAACGAAAAAGAAAACGCTTGATAGATATATAAGTATATCGAAAGGCATTCAACTTTATTTGTTTGAAAAATTACTTCTCAGTTTAATCGCCAACTCCAGGATCAGGATAACCCAGGCTCAGTTGATGTACAGAAAGCCTGTTTGCTAACCCGAGCAACTTCTTGCTAGCAAGTTGGCATACAATCAAATATTTTACTCCCACATTCAAACTTTTAGTACTTGCTTCAGAACTGGCCAGTCAACTGGCTTGCGAATTTTGAAGACAGTAAACGAGCAAGTAGAAAGGCAAGTAATTTGACAGGTTTTGCCAAATTTATCAAAATGAACACAATTAAATAAGAATATTGAAGCGAGAGTCTTATGGTGGATTTACATGTATCAGCATCATCTTGATCTGTAAAAATCATGAGTATATAACTGCTTTTTTTAACTGCCATAATTTTTTATAGCTCAGTGACAGATAAAGAGTCACCATTTTTTTGGTAACACATTTATTTATCAATTAGTCAAAGAAATTCCGGAGGTAAATTCCTATAGTTTAGTTAAAAATCAGTGATCACTTTATAACAAGATTGGAAACCTACCTACGTTTTACCCTCCAAATACCGCAAAAGTTATTTTTTTTCATACACACATACTCTTACAGCAAACTTGCTATATTATGTAGGCAATTGTATCATCTATACTAATATATAAAGTAAGACTTTTGTTTGTTTGTCGGTTGTATGTTTGTAGTCGATAAACCAACAAACAAACAAAAGTCATACCTTATAAATGTAATAGACTTTTTCTGCGATGCACTGAATGTGCAGTAGGATACTCTGAAAGAAAAAGAAATAATTATTAATAGGAAAAAACATTAATTTTAATCTACTTACTCGAAAATTTTGTTTGGATATTCAAAAAAACTGACAGCCGACATCAATTTTTTGAAACGTCTTTCTATTTTCATTTCATTTTATTTCATTTCCAGTTCATTCTTCTAAATTATATTTAAGGCTGAACTCCTACTTAAGCTTTTGGACCAAAACAATGTTTACATGCGATCTCTTGGACACGACTTTCTGTACAAAAGAAATTTTAACATCGATGTTCAAAAAAGCATGGATTTTATTTTCCAATCTCTGTGCACGAAAATTTCGCATTATGTAAATTGGTTTTCAAAGGAAAACTGGAAAATTTCAAAATGGGTTTTCGAATGGAAAATAGAAAATTTTTCATGAAAAACTCGGAAAACTTATTGGTTTTAAAAGGGAAAATTGCATGTAACTGTAGGTGCATTGGTTTTCAAATGGAAAACTGGAAAATTTCAAAATGGGTTTTCGAATGGAAAACAGAAAATTTTTCATGAAAAACTCGGAAAACTAATTGGTTTTAAAAGGGAAAATTGCATGTAACTTTAGGTGCATTGGTTTTCAAATGGAAAACTGGAAAATTTTAAAATGGGTTTTCGAATGGAAAATAGAAAATTTTTCATGAAAAACTCGGAAAACTAATTGGTTTTAAAAGGGAAAATTGCATGTAACTGTAGGTGCATCGGTTTTCAAATGGAAAACTGGAAAATTTCAAAATGGGTTTTCGAATGGAAAATAGAAAATTTTTCATGAAAAACTCGGAAAACTAATTGGTTTTAAAAGGGAAAATTGCATGTAACTTTAGGTGCATTGGTTTTCAAATGGAAAACTGGAAAATTTCAAAATGGGTTTTCGAATGGAAAACAGAAAATTTTTCATGAAAAACTCGGAAAACTTATTGGTTTTAAAAGGGAAAATTGCATGTAACTGTAGGTGCATTGGTTTTCAAATGGAAAACTGGAAAATTTCAAAATGGGTTTTCGAATGGAAAATAGAAAATTTTTCATGAAAAACTCGGAAAACTAATTGGTTTTAAAAGGGAAAATTGCATGTAACTGTAGGTGCATTGGTTTTCAAATGGAAAACTGGAAAATTTCAAAATGGGTTTTCGAATGGAAAATAGAAAATTTTTCATGAAAAACTCGGAAAACTAATTGGTTTTAAAAGGGAAAATTGCATGTAACTGTAGGTGCATTGGTTTTCAAATGGAAAACTGGAAAATTTCAAAATGGGTTTTCGAATGGAAAACAGAAAATTTTTCATGAAAAACTCGGAAAACTTATTGGTTTTAAAAGGGAAAATTGCATGTAACTGTAGGTGCATTGGTTTTCAAATGGAAAACTGGAAAATTTCAAAATGGGTTTTCGAATGGAAAATAGAAAATTTTTCATGAAAAACTCGGAAAACTAATTGGTTTTAAAAGGGAAAATTGCATGTAACTTTAGGTGCATTGGTTTTCAAATGGAAAACTGGAAAATTTCAAAATGGGTTTTCGAATGGAAAATAGAAAATTTTTCATGAAAAACTCGGAAAACTAATTGGTTTTAAAAGGGAAAATTGCATGTAACTGTAGGTGCATCGGTTTTCAAATGGAAAACTGGAAAATTTCAAAATGGGTTTTCGAATGGAAAAAGAAAATTTTTCATGAAAAACTCGGAAAACTTATTGGTTTTAAAAGGAAAATTGCATGTAACTTTAGGTGCATTGGTTTTCAAATGGAAAACTGGAAAATTTCAAAATGGGTTTTCGAATGGAAAATAGAAAATTTTTCATGAAAAACTCGGAAAACTTATTGGTTTTAAAAGGGAAAATTGCATGTAACTGTAGGTGCATTGGTTTTCAAATGGAAAACTGGAAAATTTCAAAATGGGTTTTCGAATGGAAAACAGAAAATTTTTCATGAAAAACTCGGAAAACTAATTGGTTTTAAAAGGGAAAATTGCATGTAACTGTAGGTGCATCGGTTTTCAAATGGAAAACTGGAAAATTTCAAAATGGGTTTTCGAATGGAAAACAGAAATTTTTCATGAAAAACTCGGAAAACTTATTGGTTTTAAAAGGGAAAATTGCATGTAACTGTGGGTGCATTGGTTTTCAAATGGAAAACTGGAAAATTTCAAAATGGGTTTTCGAATGGAAAACAGAAAATTTTTCATGAAAAACTCGGAAAACTTATTGGTTTTAAAAGGGAAAATTGCATGTAACTGTAGGTGCATTGGTTTTCAAATGGAAAACTGGAAAATTTCAAAATGGGTTTTCGAATGGAAAACAGAAAATTTTTCATGAAAAACTCGGAAAACTTATTGGTTTTAAAAGGGAAAATTGCATGTAACTTTAGGTGCATTGGTTTTCAAATGGAAAATTGGAAAATTTCAAAATGGGTTTTCGAATGGAAAACAGAAAATTTTTCATGAAAAACTCGGAAAACTAATTGGTTTTAAAAGGGAAAATTGCATGTAACTGTAGGTGCATTGGTTTTCAAATGGAAAACTGGAAAATTTCAAAATGGGTTTTCGAATGGAAAATAGAAAATTTTTCATGAAAAACTCGGAAAACTAATTGGTTTTAAAAGGGAAAATTGCATGTAACTGTAGGTGCATTGGTTTTCAAATGGAAAACTGGAAAATTTCAAAATGGGTTTTCGAATGGAAAATAGAAAATTTTTCATGAAAAACTCGGAAAACTAATTGGTTTTAAAAGGGAAAATTGCATGTAACTGTAGGTGCATCGGTTTTCAAATGGAAAACTGGAAAATTTCAAAATGGGTTTTCGAATGGAAAATAGAAAATTTTTCATGAAAAACTCGGAAAACTAATTGGTTTTAAAAGGGAAAATTGCATGTAACTGTAGGTGCATCGCTTTTCAAATGGAAAACTGGAAAATTTCAAAATGGGTTTTCGAATGGCAAACAGACAATTTTTCATGAAAAACTCGGAAAACTTATTGGTTTTAAAAGGGAAAATTGCATGTAACTGTGGGTGCATTGGTTTTCAAATGGAAAACTGGAAAATTTCAAAATGGGTTTCCGAATGGAAAACAGAAATTTTTTCATGAAAATTGCATGTTACCTTAGGTGCATTGGCTTTCAAATAAATAACTGAAAAATTTCAAATTGGGTTCAGGTCTCCATTTGAAAACCAGTGCAATGCACATTCAAAAATGTCTTTATATTTTTCATTCGAAACTCATTTGAAATTTTCCAGTTTTCAACCAATGCACCTTCAATTACATGCATATTTCCCTTCTAAAACCAAAGAGTTTTCCGAGTTTTTCATCGAAAGCGCATTTTCAAATTTTCCAGTTTTCCATTTGAAAACCAATGCACCTGCAATAACATGCAATCTTCCCTTTAAAAACCGATGAGATTACCGAGTTTTTCATGAAAAACTTTCTATTTTCACCATAACGCAATGCAATAAAAAATTGTTACGTATACGTCATAGTGTCCACTGTTAATCCTATTATGTATTTGCGCTTTGGTCTGATGCATCCCTGACTGAATTTTTTTTCCTGAGATTTCGAAGATGAAAATATTTTGGATTCAATTCAATTCCATTTGTGAGGTCACAGTAATTATCTCACTGATGATTCAGAATTATGTTCCACTAAATGATTTTGTCAAATTCATATAGTTATAACTGATTTTGACCGCGACCGAAATGTACCCAATATTCAAAAAGCGAAAATGTTTATGCACAGAAATCGTGCATGTTTTGGTTAACATTGTCTTGGTCCAAAAGCTTAAGTAGGAGTTCAGCCTTAAATATAATTTAGAACAATGACTGGAAATGAAATGAAATGGAAAATAGAGAGACATTTCAAAAAAATTGATGGAGGCTGTCAGTTTCCTGAATTTAAAAACAAAATTTGCGGGTGAGTAAATTCAAACCAACTTTTTTACTTGCGACATACAGAATACATAATATGGCAAGTATTGAATTCGTAAAAAAAAAATTTAAGTGAGGATGAAATATGACATTACGATGATAGAGAAGTCGAAAAAAGTGGGTCCGGCGATTCCGTCTGTCTGTCTGTCGGGAAGTTTACAGGCATCTACAGCCTTAACTGTTGGTCCGATTGACTTCAAATTTGTAAACAAGAGGTTTGAGCAAAAACTCTTATACCAATTTTTTTTTATTTTTGTTTTAAGATCAAATTTCAGGGTAGCCACCATACGATTTTTTGGACAAAAACCAAAACTTTCAATTTCCTCCAAAACGACTCCTACGATTTTTTTAAACTTCCTCGAGTTTAATTTTTTTTTACGTTCATGTATTTTATGTAAAAAAAAATGTTTGTATTGCCCCAAAACGCTACCTCCCATAGAACCGTTTTTTTGTTATAAGATTTTCTCGAAAAATGAAAGTTCGATCAGCGTAAGTTTTTTTTTTAAAGTACGTATACATTATATTGTTCAAAAATAATATTTTGTATTCAAAATCATTTCAAATTTTGTTTTGGATTTTTAAAAAAATGTTTTTAACTTTTTTTTTAAACTCTGTATCTCTTAGAAGGAACAATTTTAAAAATTAAAATTGAAGTGTAATATGTATATTTACATGGTCTTGAAGACTGCATACCCAAATTAATTTTAAGACATTTTTGAAAAATTTTATATATAAAAAATTAATTTAAGAAAAAACGGCTCCGACGATATTCAAAAAAAACAAATTCAATAAATCAAGAATAAGGTTTGAATTTGCTTGGCATTTAAATTTTTGGAATTAAATTTATTTACGAGGTACATTTTAAAATTTTATTTTTTTTAATAAATTCTAATTATTTTTATATATTGAGTTTTTTTTGTGTGAGTTAAGTGGAAGCTGTAAGTAAGAATGTAATCAGAATTGCTGAAAGTATATCTCTTATTTAAGCACTACTCTTTACAATTTTTGGATAGAATTAATCATAAATATTTTGTTTTGGCATGCAGGAGCAAGTTCGTGCGACCCAGTCGTGCACATTTTTACTATTGCCTTTAGCTCTCTCGCAGAAATTCTCAAACCCGGCAACGCAGGGTATATTCGGCTAGTTATTAAAATAAAACGCATACTCTTACAGCTAACCTGTGTCTTTAAGTTTGTATTACACGCATACTCTTACAGCTAACCTGCTCCCCTAGCTTGTAGGCAAATGTCATTTTGACAGCAAGGTTTCCAATCTTGGTATAAGTGATCAGTGTTAAAAATATTTAACAAAAATGGACGAGAATAACGAAGAACAAAGAGAAAAGCAATGAGCCTATTCTTAGCGTCGTTCATTTTTGAAGAACCTACAAGAGAAAAAACAAGAAAGAAGAAAAAACAGTTCTGGGTTCAACCATATCTTCAAAAACGTAATGAGGATGGTGCTTTTATTACCATTTTTGGAGCATTAAATGAAATCAATGACCCTCTGATATTTAAAAAATATTTGAGAGTTACGGCATCTCAACTGGAGGAACAATAGTTGGCCCAGCAATTCAGAAGGTGTATTTTATTAGAGATCCGATCCCTGCCAAAATGCGCACTGCGATCACCCAAACAGTTTACATTGATATAATTGAAATTTACTTTTTACTTTTAGATATCTAGCTACCGGTTAATCTCAAACGAGTTTGGGCCAGAGATGATATAAGGTAAGGAGATGGGAAACTAAGCTGTCAAAATGACAGATGCCTACAAGCGTTTTTACCAATACTATCACAGCTTGGACCATAGTTTCTTTGAAAGTATGCGTGATTTTACCAATACTATCACAGTTTGGACCATAGTTTTTGTGAAAGTATGCGTGTTTTTACACAGTTTTTGTTTTTTTATTATTCATGTACAAGGAAAGAAAATAAAATGAAAAAAAATGAAAATTGCGGGATCTAGGGAGTGAAACGTAAGTCAGTTTCCCATCTTGTTACTTATTTAATCTTTGGTTTGGGCACTGGCTACATATGTCTTGCTTCTATTGTGCATAACTTATTGATGTAAACAACGGCAACAACGGCTTAATTTCACATTTAGCAGCAGTTTTAATAACAGCAACACCACAGACAACGAGAACAACTATACCTACACCAACTTCAGCAGCAACCAAACATTAGGCGTGTTTTTTGCACGCGTATATACGCTTAAAATGAACAGTGCACAAAAAAACGACAAATTTTTTGTTTAAGCAATTTGGCAAGGCATCACAAGTTGATGATATGTAAACGAGAGGAGAAAGAAGAGCAACGTCAGCGGGAATTTTTTCTCCAGAGAACAGAAAAATCTCTTGCTCAAAGAAGAATACCAAGAGAATGAAGAAAAGAGATCTGGATAGAGAAAGAGATAGGAAGATATGGAACATACAAAAGTAGCCAATGGTTTCCTTTGATTTAAAATATAACAACAGCAAAATCATAGCTTGCTTGGGTAATTAATTAATTATTAAATGAAATGAATTTCGAATGAATTTTGGAATGAATTGTTGACATAATGTTGAAAATTCATTCAAAACGGAATATGGAAGCATTGTTTTTATATCCGTTTATTTCATAAGCGTGGATAATTATCGCCGCTAACTAAGCGGATATAAAAATTTATTGTTGTTGCATTTGCATGCAAATATTTTCTTAAGCGTATATACGCGTGCAAAAAAACATCATATTCCCGTCTCTAATTTTATTTTCTTGTTTGTGTCTCAACAAATTTGAAACCATTTAAAACAACAACAACAATCAGGTTTAAACATGAACTAAATAGAGTGATGCCAAGAATCCAAGAAAAAAATTTGATTTCAGAATGAAACAGATGGAAAGTTGTTGACTATCACATTTGATAGTCAAAAATTTGATAGTCAACTATCTTCTTACACGATTCCACCCCAGATCTAATTGTAGACAGAGAAGGTGTCGTCGCCGAAAACGTCCATAGCAAAGAGTCAAATTTCAATCAAAACAAAACAACTTCGAAAAATAACAAAACCCCAGCCAAAATAAAATTTAAACGTATGTACATTACATATGGAGTCTGGTCATAACAGCATAAGTCAATTTTTTTTGAAAATGAGTTAAGTATGAAGAAGTATTTAAAAAAAATCTTTTTTCGTTTGGTCTTAACAACATAACTCTATGTAAATTAGTCAAAGAGATATTCACTGATCCTAACCACACTTAACTGTTTTTTCTTAAATAATGTTTGGTCATAACGACATAACTCGACTTGTGTTGTTGTGACCAATAAAAAATTGTTTCATTTTTTAAGTAAGTATTTGGTCAAAACAGCACAACTCAAGAAACTGAGTGCTTTTTTGAAACTAATCGTAGTAGGCATGAAGGAATAGCTGGAAGAGGGATAAATGAAATTGCTTCATGCATTTTTCTGCACTTGATTGATTAATTTAAAAAAAAATCAATAAAAACTTTAAATTCCTTACTCGTTTCTTTTTTTTAATAATCAGCCTATTGACGTATAATAACGTATGTCGTTCCGCAAATGTTCCGACACAATTTAGCTGTCGGATCAATCGAAGACGCATAAAAAAAATAATCGCTATGAATCGCATATCGTTCGTTAAATTTTTGCTTTCATTGCAGGAACATCATCTGTCACCAACCACATTCCATCATTTTTTGCTAGTTCCTCAGGGTAGCCACCTAGGACCTCTACTTTTTAATTTAGCTATAAATGATGCCCCGTTATGTTTTCGTAATAGCGAAATCCTCATCTTCGCAGATGATATGAAGATTTACAAAAACATCTGTTCTAGTAATGACCACATTCTTCTACAAGATGACATTAATAGTTTTGCATTGTGGTGTGAGAAAAATAGTTCAAACCTAAATCCAATAAAATGTCAAACAATGACCTTTTCAAGGAAGCGTGCACCGTCTTCATATGACTACGCTATCTCACAACACATTCTAACCCGTGTAACTTCCGTAAGAGATCTTCGAGTTTTCTTTACCCCTACATTAGATTTTTCTGTGCACATTAACAACATCGTGAATAAAGCAAACTCAATGCTTGGATTTATAAAGCGTTGGTCAAAGGAGTTCCGCGATCCAAATATAACCCGCGCTTTATATTATTGCTATGTTCGTCCTCACTTAGAATACGCTTCCCAAGTTTGGTCACCTCATTACAATATTCATATTGAGAGGCTAGAATCTGTTCAACGAAATTTTACTCGTTTTGCCCTGAAAGGTATTCTATGGAGTGATCCTTTGAATGTCCCCTCTTATGAAAACCGTTTACTAACTCTCCAAATGGAAACATTGTCAAGTAGACGAAATAACAATGACATGGTATTCTTCCATCAAGTTATTACTGGTGTAACAGATGCACCTGAATTACTTGGCGCTATATCTTTCAACCATCGGGGTGGCGGTTATAATTTTCGTAGGAAGCACTTGGTACATGAACCAAAACATCGTACCAACTATGGTTTCTATGAGCCCTTGACACGTATGAGTAGGCTTTCAAACTGCAACTCAGACTTATTTGATTTAAATATAAGTAAGAATAAATTGAAGTCTTTGCTCAAGACCAGTGTTATACACTTTTAAATGTTTCTCTGTTTACTTAATGTTTGTATTTTGTAATTATTAGTTTTGGATTAATCTTGTTTTGTTAACTGTCTTGTTTTTGTTTCATCCATGTGAGTGTTTGTTATGTAATGTTTGCACATAGTCTACTATGTTGGCAAACCATTGGTCGTAAGACTGTGCTTGCTATAAGCTCTCTTCGACCAATTCTGATAGTGTAAAAAAAAATCGGATAGAATTTCGTTACGATCGGATACGACGATAGGGCTGAAAGTGTTTTATTAAGTGTTTGCTTATTGTATCTTGTTAGTAACGTGAAATAAATTAAATTTTTTAATCTCAGTATTGGTATTAAAGACACAACTCGAAATTATCTTTTTCTTCGACGAAAGCCAATTTGGGCAAAACAACATATCTCACTAAAAATAAACAAACAAGCTTGAATATTATTTTTTTTTTTTTTTTATTCGTGTAAATATTATTATTTGAAACAGAATTGCATCCAAACAAATATTTATTTAATAAAACTGGATTTGGAGGAATTTGTTTAACTTTGAAACGCATTTATCTCAAAACGATGATTTTTGACTTACGTTGTTATGACCAAACTCCATAGATATGTATGTAGCAAACAAGCATTGACCTGAACTCAGTTATAGGAACCTCAAGTGCAGATGAACATGCTATAAAAAAGATGAACATGTTTGTGTTAATCTTGATCTTGATTTCTGTTATTTCCTATAATCTTGATCTTGACAAGATGTTTGCATTTGGATTTTAGACTTTGCCTCGAACGGACATGATTTTTGTATGTTGCATCTCTCTTTTTTGCAGAAAAAATGAAGATACCATGTAAATCCACCATTAATTTCTTTTATTGTTGGTGACATCTTCGAAATTCAAAATTGGATGTTGAAAGCAGGTAAACTTATAAAAAAGCGTTTTGTCGTACGCAACTGTTTTGACATCATCTTCACAAAGTGAAGCTGTGGATTTGATGTGCTCGTGTGAATATGTGCCATTTATTTTTGCAAGATGTTCAAAAGATACGTTTATTTATTTGTTCCTCGGATTTACCGACATGGTGATTTTTTTTTTTTGTCTAGTACAAATATAGTGGTATCGTTTTGTTAACAAAGTAGTATGTATTTTCAAAATCTCATCTGGCATCACTGCTTACAAACGATTTGAGAACATTTATATTGCTAGGCTTTCTCGTTCATGACAAGATATATTATTCTTTTCTCCTCGTATAGCCAAGAGGGTCAATTAAAAAAAAATCTTATTAAAAAAAATAATAATAATAAAAATCAGCGGCTACATCCACAAGGTCGTGCCATACTCCTTTCAGTTTGTTTTTAAATAAAATTGTTTTAAGTAAGCTACACACTATCATTTTATTCCACAATTTTTGCTGAAATGATGAAAAAACTAATAGTGCGAAGTTGAAAATGATAAATGATAAGGGAAACGATGAATATCAAAATATTTTGTGGGTATTACTGTTATGATGGAATGAAATGACAGTGTGTGGGAACTTATCATTTTTGTGTATGTTTTTCCACTAAAATTAATAATTGCAAGAGCCTTGGTCAATGGAAAGGAATGAAACAATCCAAAAATCAAGTATTAGTTTGCATAGTATTTATTCATAAAGCTGAAATTGAAACTAATCTGTAATTGGGAAAAAGAGTTGAAATTCACTATGATTGCATATTGGCGTAGACCTTTGAAAATTAATAAAAATATTTGAAAAATTTGTAACTTGTAAGCAACAGCTATATCAGAAATAGTGGTGTACCATTACTTACTTACTTGTGGTGGCGCTACAGTCCAGGTCGGACCAGGGCCTCACCCAACAAACTTCTCCAGCCTGCTCGGTCCCTGGCTAGCTGTCTCCAGTTTCGCACGCCAAGTTGGTTCAGGTTCTCTACCACCTGTGTGCTCCATCGGAGTCGCGGTCTTCCTCTTCTGCGACGTCCTTCCGGGTTGGATTCGAAGATTCTACGAGCCGGAGCATTATTTTCCATTCGCTCAACATGACCCAACCATCTAAGTCGTTGGACCTTAACTTTTCTGGCTAGGTCAGCGTCACTGTACAGCTCGTACAGTTCTTGGTTGAATCTTTGTCTCCATTCTGTATTAATGCAGACAGGACCAACAATCACTCGAAGAAATTTTCTCTCAAAGCAGCCCAAAGCGTTTTCATCAAATGTTGTCACAGTCCATGTCTCTGCACCATACATGAGGACCGGGATGATGAGGGTTTTGTAGAGTGTCACTTTAGTTGCTCGGGAGAGGACTTTACTACTCAATTGCCTTCTAAGTCCAAAGAAGCAGCGATTGGCAAGAGTGATTCTTCGTTTGATTTCAGCGCTGGTGTTGTTGTCTGAGTTGATAGCGGATCCCAGGTAGACAAAGTCCTTAACTACCTCGAAGTTAAATCTGTCTATGTTGACGTTTGCTCCAAGACGTCGATGTTGGTTGTCCTTTCTTGTCGACAGCATTAACTTGGTCTTGCCCTCGTTAACCGCTAGACCCATCTTCCTGGCCTCCGTCTCAAGGCTCACAAACGCTCCACTGACATCACGCTGTGTTCTTCCAATTATGTCAATGTCGTCTGCGTATCCTAGTAGCTGGACTGACTTTTGAAAGATTGTGCCTCTGGTGTTGACATTGGAGCTTTGCACAATCTTTTCAAGAATGATGTTGAAGAAATCGCATGACAACGCATCGTCTTGTCTAAAACCTTTTTTGACATCAAAAGCGTCCGTTAGGTTTTTTCCGAACATAATGGAACAGCGTGAATTTTCCATTGTCATCTTACACAGACGGATGAGTTTGTCAGGGATGCCAAAACTAGACATTGCTCTATATAGTTGGTCTCTATAGACGCTGTCATACGCGGTCTTGTAATCGATGAAAAGATGGTAGGTATCGATTTGAAGTTCCTGGGTCTTCTCCAAGATCTGCCATAGGGTGAATATTTGATCGATGGTGGACTTTCCAGGTCTGAAGCCATACTGATAAGGACCTACCAGGTTGTTGACGAAGGGCTTCAAACGTTCACACAGCACGGCAGACAAGATCTTATAGGCGATGTTAAGGAGACTTATACCTCTGTAGTTGGTGCAGTTCAGGGGATTTTGCAGATGCCCTGGTGCAAGCTCATAACCAAACCATCTCCAGCTGCTTTGTACAGTTCGGCGGCTAGCCCGTCTGCTACAGCGGCTTTGTTCGACTTTAGTTTAGATATCGCTATCTTCACTTCGTCCATGTCGGGTGGGTGGAATTGTTAGCCTTCTGCACCCAAATTGAATGGTTCTGTATTGCTGACGGAGTTTTGATCGTCATCGCCATTATACAGCTTGGAAAAGTGGTCTTTCCATATCCTCAGCACTGACTGCGGTTCTACTACGATGTTCCCATGATGGTCTCTACAGGCTTCAGTTCGGGGTGTATAAGCCCTGGAGGTTTGTTTCACGTTTTTGTAGAACTTTCGAACCTCGTTCCTGTTGTGACATCCCTCTATCTCCTCGATCGCGCGCTTCTCATGCTCCCTTTTTTTCTTTCTGAGAAGTTTATGCTCCTCTCTCCTTTTCTGCTCGTAGAGCTCACGAGCTGCTCATGTCCTTCTTTGCAAAGCCGCTTTGTATGCCTCTTGTTAAGCTGCATGTGCTCGCCGGCACTCATCGTCCAACCAGGGGTTTCGTGGTTTCGTTTAGGAGGCCGTGTAGGCCCTAGCACTTCAGAGGCGGCATCTCTGTATTTCTCTGTATTTTATGCTGGCAACAAAGGACTTCTGAGGAGATTTTCGGAAACACGATCGGAAAAGGATCTAGCAGTCTCTTACGATTGTAGCCGTTTGACGTTGAATTTCCTCCTAGCATTTTCGCGTGTTGGTCTTGATCGGGCTATCCGCATTCGTACCTTGGCTTCAACAAGATAGTGGTCCGAGTCGATATTGGCACCTCGGAATGTGTGGACATCCTTGTTGGATTTTCGGAATAACAGTTTCTTTATGTGGCTGGGCAGTCTCCCCGACGCACGACCCCCAACCTGGAGGGCCAGGTCTTTAATTTTACTCTAAGACGAAGAGCCGGCCAAACCGCTCCTCATAGGCCTGGGCTGCAAATATGTCGTAGTAGCCCTATAAGGTGTTCACTTAGTAGTTCATCCTGACAGGAACTGTAGACGCCACCGTTGATTCCATCTTGGTAGTTCTTCCGCTGCCGCCTCGCCTGTTGAAAAGGAGGCATGCCTTAGTGGACGCATACCTCCTCCCCCTCTCTCTTTGCTGCCGCCAACAACTTCCCACTGGGGTTGGAACCCAAACTACGGTCGAAGGTACTGGGCACCCGATGTTTACCCTGAGGAGATGGAGAGTAGGAGTTGATAGACAGAGGTTTCAGTGGACGCTTGTGTCAACTTGAATGCACGTGTCTACCCTTCGAACATGGTGTGCCATTAATAACTGATATTTCGAATGAGCATGGAACCTTAGTCGGATATTTTACCACCAACAGCCGATTGCCATAACCTCATATGATATTCTAGTATGAAACGATTCCGAAACGACAGTCAGTCGGGCAGTTCTTTGAAACATTAAGTCGTCTTACTAATCGTCGACGAAAGTCGGCTCAAATTGTGAACCTAGAAATTAATCATCAGATGCTTTTGTGGAGGCTTTATGCCTGACAAAATTGATCGACAAAGATTTTCACATACAAAAATTCTTCTATATTATGTTTTTAGAAATAACAAGACAACAATTGATCACAAACAAAAAGTAAAAAAACCTATAAAATAAAAGATCTATAAAACAAACAAAAAACGTATACGCCCGAGTGTACATTATAATTTCATCCGTAGTAAAATACGAAATCGCTCAATGTACAATAAAAATGAATCTATGTTAAGCGAGCCAACAAATATTTATGAAAGAAAAAATTTGTAAGACCATAAGAAAGACGAAGAGCCGAAAAACTGTATACTCATTCATTACTGCACTATAAAGATCTGTGATATTCCCTTGCGTGAGCTGATTTTCTCGAACTCAATTGCAATGCAGTAAAATTTGTGAGTTGAAAACCCGTTTTTTCACCCACATTTTCTTAGAATATTTTATTTTGTAGCCAGGGCTAGAATGATTGACACACTAGCTTTTTCAATATCATTCATTCTTATATAATATATCCACTTTTAATTAATTATCTTTTTTTTCACTACACTTCAGAGCTTGAAGAAAGTGTATAAGTAACTAGCTGACCCTGCAGACTTCGTACTGCCTCAATCGATAATCGATAAGAATACCCTCTACCATTCTACCCAACCCACAACCTCCTTGTGCTACCCAGTACGTCTACCCATATTCGCTACTCTGTTACGCTACCAATTATTTCTACACGCTTACCGTTACACCATTAGCCAGAAACCCACTTCTCATTACCCGCAACGCGCAACCATTTTTTTTTTGCATTTCAATTTTTCCATTTTTGCCTTTTTTTACTTTTTCTTGCTTACCAGTTCCCCATCACAAATTTTCCAGTTTCCCTTTGAAAACGAGTGAGTTTTCCGAGTTCCTTTCTAAAACCCATTTTTAAATTTTCCAGCTTTCCATTTGAAAACCTCTGCACCTAATGTTACATGGAACTTTCCCTTTGAAAACCAATGAGTTTTCCGAGTTTCATTCGAAAACTAATTTTGAAATTTTCCAGTTTTTCATTCGAAATTTTCCAGTTTTCCACTTGAAAATGAGTTTTCCGAGTTTCATTCGAAAACCCATTTTAAAATTTTCCAGTTTTCCATTTGAAATTTTCCAGTTTTCCACTTGAAAACCAATGCATCCATAATTTCATGCAATTTTCCATTTGAAAACCAATGAGTTTTTTTTCCATTCTAAAACCCATTTTGAACCAAAAAATTCCAACCAAAAATATCTAATTTGCGACTTTTGTTTGGTTTTTCCAGTTTTTCCACTCTCCCATGAGGTTTTTCCATTTTTTTTTCACAGAAATCATCACTGAATACAACAGTATCAGCCATGAAAATTCCACAAACATCTGTTGGGCCATTTCGGAGTCTATAAGAGACATACAAACAAACACACATCCATTTTTATATATATAGAAGATAAAAATGAAATAAATCTAAAAAACTGTTGAAAAATGATTTCATTGAAATGATAGTGTGCACTGTTCAGTGTGCAGCATAAAATTATATGTTTAAAAACTACAGTTTTGGAATGATGAAAAAAAATTATAGTGTGTACAATACTTTAAAAAAAATTATTTTCAAACTCATAGTTTTGAGAAACAAAAATCGAAAAAATTTTAATTCGAAATTCAATACTGTTAGAAATTTTGAGTCAACAAACCCAGAAAATCTCACGCAAAAATGTTTAATCTCAACCCAATTATTCAAAAAGCTAGAGCTTTTGTGATAATAATGATTGTGCATTTTTTTATTTTTCATGTTTTAATATGAAAAATAAAAAATGCACAGTTAACATTTAACATTTTTGAACCTATCATATAAGATTTGTATGATTTAATTGATATAGTCGAGTTACCAACATTTGAAAATGGATTTGACGTGTAGATCGTAGCAGCTTCACGTTATGTTTTTTGAACCTATCCATTTTTAAATTCCCAGAGGAAGTAATTGTAAGGGGGCCGATTTCGTGAATCTCCAATTTTACATATCTCCATATTTCGAGGTCACTAGAATCTGAATCAAGCGCTTTTATGAGGATGTGTGTGTGTGAGTGTGTAGTTTGTTCGTATGAGCGGACGTGCGTTTCGTTTTTTCAGCTCAATTATCTCGCGAACCACTCATAGTATTGTCATGAAATTGATCTCATTCGACGCGGTATTGTGTTGTTAAGATTTGATTGGCTGATTGGGTTTTGAGCAAAATTCGTTAAGCGGTTTTTTTTAATGAAAATAAAAATCTAAGACAACTCGAATTTTACTTTGAAAAACAACGTTCGTGTGCGTTGTACAAATCCAACGGGATGCATTGGCATCTAAATTTAGTAAAACAACTAAAGTTTTTACTTATTTTACTACTTTGGGATGTTAGTCGTGTGGACCACATGGGGAGCACTCATATTTATTATTTTTATTTTCTCTATTTAATTAAAATAAAATAAATATTAAACTTTTCGCTCTGTTATTCAAAAATAGTGTAGTGTCCGTAGCTAAGTGGTTAGGTGCGTAGACTGCTAAGCAGAACGTCGTGGGTTCGAATCCTACTCGGGCCCAAAGTTTTATTTAATCTTTCACGGACACTGCCTCTTGCGAAGAACTGACAAAACTTCCAAGGGTATCATCTGTCATGAAAAAGTACTTCTCAACTTTGCCGTTCGGAATCGGCGTTAAATTGTAGGTCCCCTCAATTCTTCACACGCACCTAGAGAATTGTTGATGAGAGTAAGCCACTAGGCCTTGGCTCTTCAAGAGCTGTCGCGCCACTCTATTTATTTTATTTTATTCAAAAATAATTATTTTTCCTACGAGATGAAAATGTTAAAGTGGCAACACAGTTTTTACTGATATTTGTTGGTAGTGATACCAAATGTAAGTCAAAATTTGACCTTGTGTGACAAAAGTTCCAGTTGTACGCAATCGAGATTTTTATATTGATTTCTGTCTGGTATTTCGAGACTTTTTTTCAAGTTTTTTTTTTTTTTTTTGGTATTTTTTTTCAATTCTGGATTTCTGTTTTCGAGATTTTCGCTTCCTAGAAAATTATTTTCTAGATATCGTGGCAGACCCATGCATGTCAGATATTTTTTGGGCGAGTTGCTGTCACCCATAAAATTCGCACCCTAAAGCTTATATAACTAGTCGGGATGGAGGTTTTTTTTTTAAACTCATCACAAGAACATAACATATATACAGCTGCGAGCAAAAAAATAGCAGTGCATGGAAAATTATTTTAAATAAAACATAAAACATAAAAAAGAGCTTTGGTGTTGGAAATGCTTTTAAGTAAAACTCCTTGAAATTATTTAATTTCATTTTTAGTAAGAATGGAATTTAATTTATTGCTAGTTACCTAAGCAGTAATCCAGAAACAAAATAAACCTCAAAATAAAGCGAGCAAAAAATAGCAGTGATTTTCTTTTTCTATTAAATTAAAATAAAACAAGGGCACAAAAAGTTCTTTTCAACGGTATTTTATTTATTAAAAGCTAATATTTGGAACCATGACAATTATTTTTTACATTTGCTTCACAGCGACGCCGACGTTTCATTGACTCCACAAGTCCCTGACATCTTGATGGTGATATTGATTGCCAAGCCTGCTCAGCAACGCTCCATAACTCTCTGTTATTTTTTTTTTTTGGTTTTGCCTTGAATACTTCTTTTTTAATATCTGCCCAAAGATTCTCGATGGGATTGAGGTCAAGAGACTGTGCTGGTATGCTTTGGGTCGTTATCCTGCTTCAAGACCCATTTGAGCGTCATTTCGTATTCGGCATATGGCAGCATGGTGTTTTTAAGAATATCCACGTAAGAGTACCGATTCATAATGCTTCTGATCCAGTATATTGTATATAATAGGGGAAGCATCCCCAAACCATTATACTGGATCGTCCATGCTTAATTGTTTTTGTGATGTATCTGGGATTACACTGAACCAAAATCAGTAGCCCTATTGATAATTTTGTATATTCAACTGAACATTTTGTTGTCAATTTACAACCAATGACCGCAGTAGTAAATACGACAATTTAATGTCAAATTCAAGATTCGAAACCGGGGTTATCACATTGATAATTTTCGTTGGCAAATTGAAAACCATGGTTGTCATTTGGAAATCTATGGCAGTCGTATTAAACACTGGAGTAGTCATTTGGAAAACCCAAATTATCAAATTGAAAACGAGGAAGCCTTTTTGGAAGCCATGACTTTCAAATTGAGAACCACGGCTGTGAACTTGACAGCCGTAGTGTCATATTGATAATTACAGTGAACCAATTTAAGACCACGGTAGTTAGTATGAAAACTAAGGTTGTTAAATTGAAAACAGTGGTTGGTAGATTGAAAATCATTATTGTCAGTTTGTCTGCTATTACACGATGAAACTGGTTGCGTGCAACTTTTCGAACCCCATAAGTGCAAAAGAGAAACAAAATTCGAAAATATGAGACGGAAGAAAATCGACTCGTGTCGCATGGGTAAAATTTTCTATGCAACAATTTGACGTCTTTTCTGTTTTTTACTTTACTTTTTTGATGTGATTTCGTTTTGCAAAAGAAAACGTCATTGAAGTCAGTTGTGTTTTTAAAATATTTATGTGATGAAGCAATCGATGCCGGTCCAAATTTGTGTGAATTAAAAGCTGTCGAATGATCTAACCCCGGGATACAAAAGGTCTGTTTAATGAATCTGCTCCACACAGAAAAGCACAGAAAAGATCCAAAAAGTACACGTTTGTGTGTTCCATGAGTAAAAACCTTGCCCCAAACTGTTTTACAATTTGTCATTTTGTGTTCCATGAAGTTGTTCAGCTCAGTTTAGTACACATTTTTCTGCCCCTACTTTTTTGCTGGTGTAGCTTTGTGAAAACTATCAAATGTCAAAATTACAAATGCCAAATTATTTTTTTTATTGGAAATATCAAACAATTTTTTGAAATTATCTCGATTGACGAGTTTTCCGAAGAGGTAAAAATATGTCTACTATACTCCCAAGTAAAAATTCCTCAAAAAAAATCTAAAAAGCTATTCAGAATCTTGTTTCCAACAAATGAAAATGTTATCCAATTTGATTTGACCTGGAATATTTATTTAACAGCTGATTTTATTCTGTCAAAAAGATTAAATAGGGAGCTGATCTTTTCTGTTCTTACTTGTTCTGACAGTTTTCATTTACTTGTGCTGTTCTGTGCTGCTCTGATCTGTTTTTTCTTCATTAAACAGTACTAATATTGAAGGTGTTCATTAATTTGTCGTACGTCGTAAAAGTAAAAAACCTTGCGAAGCGGTTGACACAAAATGTTTACAGTGCGTTTTATTAAAAGAATGGACGTGAGTTTCTCTGCAATAAAAAAGAGCAAACCCAAGAAGGAGAACTCCGACAGTAAACAATTTTGTTCATAATTTGACCAATTTCTTCTCACCTCTCCTATCGAACTTTTTGTAAGTCTTTTTCAGCTTCTCTAAACTAACCTAATTTAATATAATTTCCTTCTAGTCTAGCAGCTGACCAAGTGATTTTCCACTCAAATTTCATTCGCACATCGTTTCTAGCAAGTATTACCCCTTTTTAAACCAACAAAAAATTTAACAAAAAGCGAAGTTAAGCATTTTCCCATCAAATTTAATTCAATGCCCGAAAAATTGATTGTCAACAAACAACACTCCGGAGGACTTGAGACGCAGCTATTCAGAGCATGGAGCAGGTGAATACTTCTCAATGGTCAAACAAAATGAGTTCAGACTTCGAAGAGCAAATGAAGCAGTCTTTGCAAGTCCAAGTCCAATACGGTGGCCGAGGACAATTTTGAAAATTGAGAAGAACGAAAGAGGCACACGCACAAGTCGAAGTCGAGGAAGACGAGTATATTGGCGCTGTCGATGAACCAGATGTTTCGATTGCACTTTTTATTCCGGTTGTAGTTTCTTCTCCAGTAATAGTTTATGCTTCAGTTGAACCTTCAACAGCGGTTGTTACTAGTGTTTGAATAAAGAAAGTTGAGTGATTTGAAAAAGTAATTTCGTGTTTTATTTGGAAATTGAGAATGAATTTCAATTAAAGGACCTAGCCGATGACAAAAGATTCAATAAACATTCAAAATTATTAAATTAACTTAACACTTAGTGTCTACTAGACAGATACAGAAACTAACACAATCAAGGGAACATAGTTAGTTTTCTTATAACCTTGGTTGTTTACCGATACGAAGAAATTCGTCCAAATAATGAATCAGTGTTTCACTTAATCCGTTTTTTGTTGAGAACTAAAAACAAAACTCCTTTTAATTTTTTGTTTACATAAAGGTTTATGAAGAATATTTGTATTTGTCTGCGTTGAAAACCCAGTTGGTCGGAGGAGAGTGCATCAGACATTGCGGTGGTTCCATCAAGATTAGAAGGTTCTCGGACTAGTCCGTATGCCAAGAACGAGAAGGATTCGTCCGAATAAATACAATAATTCATACTGAAAACCAAGTTTTTCTTATAATCAAATACTTATATAAAATATAAATACCGTGAGCTGCTTTACTCCATCATCTTGGAGAACTTATTCAACAGTTTCTTGGAACCCTTATGGGCTTAATTGATGAAGTTTTTTTTTTTATTCTAAGGCGTACAGCGTTCTTTTTAATTCAAACAATTGAGTCAAATTTTAGGTTTTCGGAGTGGGACAGGATTTACTACTCAGCTGATGTGAATACAAAGGTTTCGCTTTTTAACACCTTAGTGACTAGGTTATATGACAACTACATCCCAGTTATTTCCAAAGAAATAAAAGCTTCTAGTTGTCCTTGGTTTAGTAACAGCTTAAAAGCAATGATTCGTGAACGTGAGCGTTTTTACAGGAGATTCAAAAATAATCCAACTTCATATAATAAAGCTCAATATAAACATTCACGCAACAAAGTTAGTTCTCACACACGCAAATGCAAACGCGAGTATTTATTGAAAAAGATTGACTCACATCCAATGATTTATGGAAAAACCTTAAAAACATGGGTGTGATAGACAACAAAAATGAACAAAAGTGTCCGTGTAGTCCACAAGTAATGTCTCATGTGTTAGTCCCACCTTTCGTTAGTTCACCTATCCCTCAAGATCTGTTTGATGTTCCTGAAAATGAACATTCTTTTTTGTTTAATTGCATAAGTGCTGATGAGTTACTTAAATCAATCTTCTCAGTCAAATCTAATGCTATCGGCCCTGACGAAATTTCTCCTAAGTTTTTAAAATTGATTTTGCCCCTAATGATGAATTATCTTCTTCACATTTTTAACTTTTGTCTTTATAGCAGTAAGTTTCCTGATGCATGGAAAAGTGCAAGTATCATACCTGTTCCTAAAAAATCGAATCCCTCAAACCCCTCTGATTACAGGCCTATAAGTATTCTTTCTTTCTTGTGCAAAGCCTTGGAAAAAGTGATTCATGATCAAATACAGAGATTCTTAAATGCTAATAATTTGCTCTCAAAATTGCAATCGGGTTTTCGTAGCAAACATAGCTGCGAGTCTGCTGTGATAAAAGTGACATCTGACTTACGATTTGCTTTAGATTCTGATAATTTTGGCGTTATGGTTTTGCTTGATTTTTCTAAAGCGTTTGACTGCATCGATCATTCAATCCTGCTATGTAAACTCAAAAGAATGTATAATTTCTCAAACACATCGTTTAAGCTTTTGTCCAACTTTTTGTCAAATAGAATGCAATCTATAAAAACTGAGTCGGGTTCCTCCAATCCAATTTCAGTTAATACCGATGTACCTCAAGGCTCTGTTCTGGGCCCGCTTTTATTTTCACTATTTATTAATGATATACCTAATGTAATTCATAATTGCCAAATTCATCTATATGCGGATGATGTTGTTCTATACATTTGCCGCCCAATTGGCCTGATGGATGATTGGATTGTGAGGTTAAATGAAGACTTTAACGAGATTCGAATGTGGTCAAACGACAATTGCATGAAACTAAACCCTACTAAATCTGTTGCCCTTTTATGCTCTAGAAATAAGCTTAATTTTGAACAATTTCCCTCGGTGGTAATAGGAAATGAATGTATTCCTTTCGTTAATGACGTTAAATATTTAGGTTTCAAAATTAATAGTAACTTTAGCTGTTGTAGTGCAATATCTAATTCTGTTAGACTTATCTATGCTAGACTGCGATCTTTGAGATGTTCTTCAAGCTTGTTCCCGCCTTCTATGAAAAAGTACCTTATAAAGACTTTAGTTATGCCGTACTTTTCTTTTAACTGTACAGTATTCCCAGTCCTTGATTGTGAGTGCAGGCGTAAGCTCAATGTTGCTTTTAATGACTGCATTCGGTTTATCCATAACATTCCTCGATTTACTAGTGTGTCACATCTCCAAAATACTCTAGTTGGGATGAATCTCGACTCGTATCTTAAGTATAGACTTCTTATTAGATTCCATGATGTTGTTCACAATAGATGCCCTGACTACTTAAGTGAAAAGCTTCAGTTTTCCCAATCCCAAAGAGGATTAATGTTTATCCTTCCGCGTTTTTCACACACCATATCTGAACGTTCCTTTTATATATCTGCAGTTCGCTTGTGGAACCTTATTCCTTTCGAACTGCAAAGAACAGCCTCACCTATAACCTTCAAGAGAAAATTGTTTTTACACTTCACTAATAATTAATTTTTATAATGTTTTTTTTTTTGCTAAATTGAAATTTTAATATTAAATCATTTTAACTTTCCTTTTTTCTATATAAATTAGTCCATATTCCATTATGTTTATTTTGATTATTGTAATTATAATTGTTCATTGATTTCATATTCTTGATACTTTAAAAGATTTATAATATAATGTATCGTTGTCAATATTCAGATGTTTTACGAATAAATAAATAAAATAAATAAAAACTTTCAAAATGGAACTTTAAGAGAACTGTCAATACAGTTTCATGAAGCTAGTTTCAACGTGTAATACCAATTGAGAAACAGGATAGGATAACAAAGCAGAATTCGAAGATGTTGCATGAAACTAGTTTCAACGTGTAATAGCAGACTTTGAAGATCTTGGTTTTCAAATTGACAACCGCAGTAATCATATCGAAAAAAACAGTTTACCAATTTAAAACCACGAGAGTTAGTATGAAAACTACGGTTGTCAAATTGAAAACAGTGGTTGGTAGATTGAAAATCATTATTGTCAATTTGAAGATCTTGGTTTTCAAATTGACAACCGCAGTAATCATATTGAAAAACACAGTTTACCAATTTAAAACCACGGGAGTTAGTATGAAAACTACGGTTGTTAAATTGAAAATTTAAAATTTGTTTGGTTTTCAATATTACAAACATTATGATACACTTTAAAATTTCGATTTTCAATCATATTACCGTGTTTTTCAATACTATAGTAGGTCCTGCGAGCGCGAAACTTCAATACCAAGGATGCTTTCCTATCTACGACACCCTTTTTTCTGAAAAATAAGTTACAACGATTGTTTAAAATATAAGGCAGATTTAATTTTTTGGAACATGTTTAATTATTTATTATTTTCTACATCTAAGTTAACGTAAATATACATACATATAATTCTTATTAATACAGGTTGGTGTTGGTGCTGGTTTTTGTGTTGGTGTTGGAATTGGTGCAGGTGTTGGTGTTATAGTTGGTGATGTTGGTATTAATGTTTGGTTATTGTTTTGGTGTTATTATTGGTGTTGGTGTTTGTTTTTGTGTTGGTCTTGCTGTTGATGTTGTTGTTGCTGTTGGTGTTGCTGTTGGTTTAGGTGTTGATGTTGGTGATGGTGTTGCTGTTGGTTTTGGTGTTGGTGTTGCTGTTGGGTTTGGTGTTGGTTTTGGTGTTGCTGTTGGTAATGGTTTTGGTATTGGTGTCCGTGTTGATTTTGGTGTTGGTTTTGTGTTGGTGTCGGAGTAGGAACATAAATGCTAATGATTGCTTACGTACATAAGTCCTATAAACAATAGAAAATTAATTTTTATATTATTAATGCTAATAGGAACGGTTTAGTTATTTATTATAACAACAAGGTCTTGCATACTTACTTAAGGTGGCGCTACAGTCCGTTGTGGACTTGGGCCTCAATCAACAACAGTCTCCGCCAGCTAGCTCGATCCTTAGCTAGTCGTCTCCAGTTTTCCACTCCAAGTTGATTGAGGTCCTCTTCCACTTGAGTGCGCCACCTGAGTCGCGGTCTTCCTCTTCTCCTACGTCCCTCGGAAATAGTGTCGAAGGCTCTCCGGGCCGGAGCTTTGGTGTCCATTCGCTCTAAATGACCGAGCCATCTGAGTCTCTGGACCTTGACCCTTCTGGCTAGGTCCAATAACAACAAGGTCAATACACAAACAAGGTTTGTGTATTGGTATTGTGGTGTTGGTGTTGGAGTTGTTGCTGGTGTTGGTTTTGAGCTTGGGTTTTTCGATTCAATTGGTATTGTGGCTGAGGTTGATGTTGGAATTGGTGTTTTTGTTAAGGTTGATGTTGGGAGTGGTGTTATAATTGGTATTATAATTGGTATTTTTGTTGATTTTGGTTTTGCTGTTGTTTTTGGAATTGTTGCCGGTGTTGGTGTTGGTATTATTATAAATATAATAATGGCTTACATATATAAGTTTTACAAGCAATTGGAAGTTTATTTTTAATTTGTTAATGCTGAAAGCATTGAACAAAGTTTGGAGCTCATTTTTTGTGATTTTATGGAGCAATTTTTTATATAATAAAATTTTTCTATAAAATTCCAAAAATGTTCACAAGCTGGTGGATATTTAATATTAAATAAAAAATAACTTTCAAAACAAATATCTACAGCTCGTAAAATATTTGTTGTTTCTAGCTTAAATTCGTCCAAAAAAACGAAGTAGTCATTTGTGACGCAGAGTTTTAATATGAAAGGTTGAATTGTTTCACCCCGCAATTTTAAGAAGGTTATATATGATCTTCGATTGATTGTGTGCTTTTGCCTTCGAAAACAAAAGCGATTTGTGAGTCTTTTATTGTATATTTTGAGGAACACTTGTCCCTACTATTCGTTTTCCTTTGGTGGTATTTCATTGGAAACAGATAATTGTGCACACTTTTGAGCACTAGCAAAATAACTTCGTCTATAATAAGTTTTAAAGAAACAATTAGAATAATTAAACCTGTTAAGCATCAAAAAGTAGTTTACCTTTATCAAAGTCCTCTTCTTTTGTGTTTTTAATGTGTCTACTACATATATATCCTTTATGTTTTTGATGAGGAACTCCCTTAAGGTTTTGAAGGTTGGCTCCCACAACGAAAGGATGGAGGAACTTTCGGGGTACATGAAGTGAAAGTCCTTATCAATCTACAACATAGAAAATGCCATGAAATTTAGTTAGTAATATTGTATTGGTGTTGAAGTTGGTGTTGGTGTTGGTGCTGATGTTGGTTTTGGTGTTGGTGTTTGTGTTGATGTTGGTGGCTGTGTTTGTATAAACATTAATGTTAATAATTATCAACATTGGTGTTCTTGTAGCTCTTGGTATTGGTGTTGGTAATATTTTTGGTGCTGGTGTTGCTGTTGCTGTTGGTGTTGCTCTTGATTTTGGTGTTGGTTTTGGTGTTTTTGTTATTAATGGTTTGGGTGTTGGTTTTGGTGTTTGTTTTGTGTTGGTGTTGATGTTGGTGTTTGTTTTGGTGTTGTTGTTGGTGTTGGTGTGGGTGTTGCTGATGATGTTGGTGTTGCAATTGGTGTAGTGTTGCATTTGGTATTAATGTTGGTGTTGGTTTCGAGTTTTATTTTGCGATGCAGCTGGATTTGGTGTTAGTGCTAGACTTGGTGCTGGTGTTGGTGTTGCTGTTGGTTTTGGTGTTGGTCTGGGTGTTGCTGTTAATAATGGCTTTGGTGTTGGTTTTGATGTTGGTTTTGGGTTGGTGTTGGTGTTGGTATTGAGGTTAGTGTTGATAATGGTGTTGGTATTGATGCTTGTGTTTGTGTTGGTGTTGGTTTTGGTGTTTTTTTTGGTGTTGGTGTTGAACTTTGTTTTTGCGATGAAGCTGGGGTTGGTGTGAGTGCTAAATTTGGTGTAGGTGCTAGGTTTGGTGTTGGTGCTGTTTTGGTTTTGAGGTTGGTGTTGAAGCTGATGTCGGTGTTGTTGTTGGTTTTGCATTTGGTGTTGGTGTTGTTGTTTTGGTTGGTGCTTTTGTTGGTGTCGGTTTAAATATTTTTGTTTGTAATAATATGTGTTATACCAGTTTTTAAATAATTATTATAAAATAATTATATCATTTTTCTGATGGCCCTCAAAAACGGGTAAGGAGCAAATTTTTAACACATTAAAATAGAAGGATAACTTACCAGTCTATACCCATTTGGTTTCTTATAGTAGGGCCATTTTTCAAAGATTGTTTTTTGGTCTTTGGAATTTATAATCTCTTGCAGTCGATATTGACGACAAGACTGCCACAAGCTGTCGAACTCTTCGACTGACAAGTTGTCAAATTTAAGACTATTTATGCACGCTTCTACATCTGATTCTGGACTTGACGATTAAAAAATATATATGTTAATATTTGCTTTAAATATACAAAAAATTATATTTACTGAATGAAAAAGTTTGATTTTTTTCGGAGAAATCAGCTTTCTTTTCGCCGGTTTCAATACTTTTGAATGCCTTTTGATATTAAAATATCAAGCATAAGGTTTTTCTCTTTTTCCAATCCGGTAAAATTCATTTTTTTCTGTTGGAAACAATTGCGTTATTTCATCTTCTAACCTTTGACCAGTTGCCAATTAAAGATGAATGTCGTTCTCATCAAAGTAATCGGCTACTAATTCGATTAGCAAATTACGATGTTGGTTTTCAAAAGCATTGTTTTGCTTGTAATAATCAATCATTTGTTTTCCTCTAGCCTTTTTTTTCTAGGATTGTAGAGAGTGAGATACATACGATCTCGTTTGGTACTGGCGAAAGAGATTGACTTCGAATAGATGTGCTTGGTGAGCTTGAGACTTCAGTACTAAGAAGGTCTTGGATTGACGAAGGGAATGAGTGTACTTCTGGAGCACCAATATCTTTCCTCCACTTTTCAATATTTTTTTCAAAAATTATTTGGTCGCCGATGGGAAAACTTTTCAACAGGTCTCGAATGTGATACCATATAATAACTTTTAATATTTCTATTCCAACTTTTTCTTCTGTTAATGAAAATCAAAGAAAAAAAAATTAAATTTATAACACAAATAATACAATATTATTACATTGATATCATAAAAAAATACTTATACATACCTTCTTAGATCGGATAGAGATGTTCTTGATTCCAATCCTTAAGGAGATTTTATAATTCAGTGTCATTAACATTTCTCGAAGATCCAGGAATCGAAGTAATGCATGACGGTTCAAAATCATATAACTGAATATTTTCGTTCTCAATTACGAATTGTTCATTTATATTTGAAGCGTTAATATTTGTATTGGTTTGTATACTGTTTGTCTGTTCTGATGTTGTTAATAAATTTAGATATGAAACTTCTAACTCCGATCCAGCACCTTCCATTATTTGTGATTCTTTCTTCAATTGAATAGAAAGTATTCTTTAATTTTTATAAACTTTTTCCCCTTATGTGTATTTAAAATGGTAAGAGGAGGACCAAGGAGTTCGTCGAATTTAAGTATCCGGTACTCCCCTAAAGTTTCAGAATCAACTTCAAATGCTGAAAAATGCGGATTGAAACTCAATTCTGATAGTTGTTGACAAAAAAGGTAAACTGCATTTTCAACTCTTACTACGGATTTAATTAAATAAATCTTGTAATCGGAGGAATATGTTGCAACATATAGACCTACAGTATATTTAATTCCTTTAAAACTTATTTCATTGAAACAACTGATGTTATCTGTTTTAATAAGTTTTAATTTCTTTACGATAATATTCAAAAAAATTGTTTCACAGTTATGTTTTTTATCAATCTCGTATTCAATTTTCTTATTATTTGAATTCAGAATATCATTTGCAAACTTCAATTGAAATTTTTTTGCAAGAGTTAAACATATGTTTTCCCGAGAAGTTATAGAGTATGCATAGGTTTTGAATGATTTATGTTTTGCTTCAAATTTGAAACACCAAAAATTTCTTACAGGTCCTGAATTTCTTAAAACTGTGGGATAGTGAGTTAAAAAGTGATATTTGGGTTTTAAATTATCTTTAAAAAGTTTCACATATTGAACGTTATGCATTTTAATTTTTTGTTGCAGCATAAGCACTAGATTGTCTGTTACTTCAAAACAGAGAATTATATCATTTATGTCCAGAAGTATTAACAGAAATTGCCAAACTTCATCATCATCAGGAACTAAATTTCCTATCATCAAGGGCAGGTACATTGCGAAAGTAAGCATCTCTCTCGTCGACATTTTCAAATGTTTATTCCTTAAATGAGATAATTTAATTTCTCCTGAAAAATTTCCAAACTCCGTTTCTCCATAATCAAAGGTTTGTTTTCTCTGATTAAAAACTGTCAACGACGGCAAATAATGCATGTCTTGGAGAAGGTACACAATTATTTGGCAAAGATTATAATGTAAAATGCCTTCACATATATCGTGCATCGCATCGACATAAAAATTGTCTACTACATGAAATGATGGTAATTTATTAAAACAGCTTTTTCCTTGTATTCCGGTCTTTATTGAATCCTGCACTTCTAGGTCAGTTTTATAGTTTTCCTCGGTTCTCATTATCTCTTTTTGCTCTTCACTTAATTCAACACATTCAGGTTTTTGTGCCTTGCAAAACCTACAATACGATGCACTAGAAAATGACTTATTGAATTCCAGAAGTGAGTGAGTGACTTCAACGCATTCCCAAAAATATTCTTTAAGTTTTGATTAAGATCAAAACTTTCATTATTTGAATTCGATGCACTATCCACTGTATCGGAGCTCGTAGTAATTATGCTTTTATTAATAATATTGGTTGGCATTGGGACATTTTGGCTGTCGAAAGGTTCTCTTATTTGCTCTTTATTTTCATTTGTGTTAAAGTGTTTACGCAAAATGTGGCGCTTGTTACTATTTATATTATTGAACATCTGAGCCCATAAGATTTCAAAGTACAGTACTGTCTGGGTCGTGTGAACTAATTATTGCAAAGGCTGTCCATGCTAACCAGGTTGTTCAAACTATCCAATTTTGTACATATCAAGATAAACAACAGTTTTCGTACTAAAATAAACGTTTTATTTTCCTTTTTTTTTCATTTAAAATAATGTTTAATACATTTTTGTTTTTTCTTATTTGCCAGCACCTTCTGCACAGCTTTTTCTCGAAGATTTTTTAAAGCTATGATATCTGAATAGTCCACTCTATTCCCTTATCAAATAGCTGGATTGCTTCTGATGCAGTTATTTTGGGTTGATTCGAAGTTGCGAGAGTTTCATCTTCATTAGATGATATGAACTCGCTTTCATCTTCAACTGGCTCTACCCTATCATCAATTGCGTTCCATGCGTTGATATCTGTAACAGTCGATGTTGCCTAAATTAAATAAATCAGTTGATATCTATGATTTAATTTCTTTATCATATGAGACAAACCTCTAGGATAATAATTTGTAGCAAATTCTGCAATTCACTGATTTCATCCAGCTGCTGCTGCCTTAACTTGTCTCTTATGATATTAAGAGGAGTATCTTCCTCTTCATATGAACTTTGTAATTCGATGTCATTTGTACAAATTTGTGGTAAAATATTTCGCCAACATTTTTCAATAACTTCTGGTTTTAATTGACCCCAAGCTATTGCGAACAAAGAAACTGCGTCTTTTATAGTAAGTGACTTTAAAAAGTGCAAAACATCGTCTTTTCCAACGGCTAATCTTAAAAGACTCTTCCTGTAATACAGCTTCGTAATGCGAATTGCATTTTGATCCATTGGCTGAATCAATGGTGTCACGTTTGGTGGCATGTACATAGTGAATATAGACCCATCATCTGTTTTCAATAAGTCCTCCGAAGGATGACAAGGCGCGTTGTCTAGTAGTAAAACAGCCTTAATCGGCAAGCCTTCTTTTCGTAAAAAATCTTGCACCTGGTAAAAAATGTATGAGCCTATACACCATTAACTTTTCATCATGCATCTTACCTGTGGGACAAATAAAGTATGAAACCATTCTTTGAAAATATCGGAGGTCATCCATGCGTTCTTAGAACTACGGTAGTCAACAGGAATGTTAAAATTTTTGAAGCAACGAGGTTTTTTGGATTTTCCAATGATCAACGGCTTAATTTTGTGAAGACCAGTAGCGTTAGTGCATGCTAAGAATGTAATTCTGGCTTTTTCAGCTTTTCTACCGGGAGCAGTTTTTTCTTCTCTGGTCACATACGTCTTTTCAGGCAACAACTTCCAAAACAAACCCGACTCATCAGCGTTATAGATTTGGTTCTGAGATAGCTGAAGCTCATGGATTGTCTTTGCGAGATTATTTTTGAATGGTGCAACTGCGCTATGATCGGATGAAAGTTTCTCTCCACAGATTTTAAGAAGCCGAACACCAAAACGAGATTTGAATCCATCTAGCCAACCAGAACTAGCGTTGAAGCCTCCTTCCTCTTTTAGTTTTTCATGCAACTGTTTTGCTTTTTCTTTGAGCATCTCACTACCCACTGGTAGATTCTTTTGACGCTGCTTTAAAAACCACTTATACAGCGCCCGTTCCATACGAGGATACTCACCCTGTTTTAAAGTTTTTCTTTTAAGCGAATTGAATTGGCTAGTGCCGACCACTTTAAGTAGTTTCTCCTTATTTTTTCTTATGGCCGAAATTGTAGATTTAGCCACACCGTATTCCCGAGATAAAATTGATGGGGCTACACCCCTTTCTAATTTCGCGATAATATCGCCTTTTTCTTTTAATGATAAGAACTTTGGTTTTTTTGTTACCATATTTGCAGAAACGATAAATAAACTTTAAATGCCGAAAAAGTAATTGCACTGAAAAGAAGCATTCAAACAGCAGCAAGTTTCACGTGTACAAATGTGAATCGTTTTTGTTTTTGTTGGAATCAATACAAATATTGTGTACAAAAACGGAGTATGCGTTGCAAAAATCTTTTTAAAAACTACGATGTTTTAATAAAGGGAAATTCCCGAAATAGGAGCATAAATTCATTGTTCATGTTATCGAGGTTTTTGTTGTTCACGCTATAGAGTGCTCAGTATATAACAATTGGTGTTCATGCGAGCCAGGTGTTCACGCAGTCCAGTGTTCACGCTACCCAGACTGCACTGTATATATAATCACTATTAGGGTCTAGTTGATGGTTTTTCTTGAAATGGTTTGTAAGACTATTCATTTCATTACATTTAAAATGGCATATAAAACACTCCATTTTAATAGAAACTTTGTAGGAGAGAGTAGAGCACGTTTGAACACGGGGTACCTTTGAATTTTTCCGAACCAAATCAGAATTTTTCACTTGGCAATACTGTTTTCTTTAACCGTCAATAATTAGGTTTGTTTGATGTAACCATTGTCATACTGTGAACGGAGTTGTCAAAAAACTGAAAAATTTTTCTGGGTTTGGTTTCACATCGAACGCGTAAGTAATGCCCTGTTTTTTTTTCTCTTTGTTGTATAGCAACAGCTGATTCGAACAGCTCCGAAATTCTCGCCCCGAAAAAAACTTGGGGCGATTCAGAGCGCTCCCGGTGCGAGCACTGAATGCACATTGAACACGGTGGAAATGCACCGGGGCTAAAAAGGAGCGACATCGAACAGCTCAGTGCGAGATCAGAGCGCCACAGGGCGACCCAGAGCGCACACCGAACAAACCTATTTTCGCTGGTCTCAGTAGGCGCCTGAAAGTAGTTTGATGTGGATGTTTTTTTTTTCTTTTATTTTTTTGTAAGAGTGAACATTTTTTGGTGAGTGTTTTTATTTGTAAAAACAATTTTATTTAGACGTTCATCTTGGACCACATTAAAGCCTGTATGATACTACATTCCTCTATTTTTTCACCATTAACAATGAATCAAGAATGAGTAAGCATTTACTTAAATAATTTCAGCTTGCTGCAATGGTGAGTACTTAAAAAAAGAAAAGAGCTACGGAAATTAACGAAGATGACATAAAGAGATAAAGAGATTTTACTCCCTACCTTATTGAACTTAGATGAAACAGGCCTTACTACTACAATGTTACAGGCCACAAACGTCATAGCAAAAGAGGGCTAAAAACAAGTTAGACATTGTGTTTCTATTGAAAAAGGACAATTGATAACTATGTGCGCCATCGTCAATGCAGCTGGCAACACAATTCTTCCAGTCTTTGGCCTTCGCGAGCTAGATATCACGATAGTAAGTTTGCTGGAGCACCAATCGGTAGTGTAGGAAGCCACTATGGCACAGCTTTAACAAACGACTAGAGAAAGATCAAAATGCCTAGAGTACAAAGAAAACTAAAAAGTCTAAGGACTCTGGCTCGGACTCGAATTAAAGTTGTGCGTGTTCAGTGAATGATGATACAGATCTGGACTTCAACTTTGATGATGACTCATCAGTTGATCTTTTTGGTTCAGAACAGGGAGAATGCTACGGTTTATTGTTTTTTCCAAGAAGAATTGTGGTTTAATCATCTTAAGCTCCTAGCAGGTAGAACCCTTCACCGACAGGTGGCCGCGGCCCCCAGGCATAGTAAGAAAAATTTCAGGTCATTTTTCAGTGGTTATCAATGAACAAAATGATTAATCCAGGGAAAATCCAATACTTTTCTTCTTTATTGGGGCCTCATAAAATTCCAATTACAGAACAAATATTAAAATAACGGTTAATGTTTCATAATAAATTAATAAAACTAAAAGTTGAGATAGGTAAAATAAAAAATAAAAACAAAGATTTTCTTAGAAAAAAATTGTCCTGTTTTTTTTTTTTATTTCTCAAAAACGAAAAGACATTTTTGCATCCGGTTTTCTGTTTTCGACTAAAAATTAACAATGGCATTTAATTTTTAAAACAAAGTTAGTACTTGATTACATAAAATTTTGAAAAAAACTTGGTTCAAAAATGATTTTGTTTGTTCTTTTTTTTTTTGAAAATTTTGGTTTTGGGAATAAATATTTTTTAAACTATTCGTTAAAACAATTTAATTTAAAAACAAAATGAAAGAAATTATTTCTGGCTTTTCAAAAAGGTACAACACGGTGTTGTAAACGAAGCCGTTGATTTTTAATATTTTTTTATAAAATAAGTCAATTTTTCAGAAAATTGCCCCTCCCGGCTAACCGGGGGGAATAGACCCCCCCTCCCATACGATTTTTACTTGTCTCAGCTCAACCTACACGCTCTAGCTTTTTGGCACAACGCTCGTGAATCACCCTGTATAGTCGATGATCGTATTGACAACCGCAATTGTAAATATGATTTTTAAAAACGGTTAAACCATCACATTGAATACTGCGTTTTTCAACTTGACAATTATGATTTTCAATACATTAATTTTTATAACGGATAAGCAATTTATCGTTTGCGTTTGTTTGTTCTTGTTCAATTCAAGATAAACTCGATTTTCGTATTGAAATTAATAATTGTCAATTTGATGACCACAGTTTTCACGGTGATAATGATAAGGATAACATTATGTGGTCGATCATCGTATTGACAACCGTAATTGTAAATATGACTGATTTAATTAAAAATTAAAATTTTTCAAGACTCGACTAGGGAGGCCAAAAAAAACAGCTATTTTTTGAATTTTTGCAAGGCCTCCTAAGTCGAGTTTTGAAAAATTAAATTAAAAAAAAAAAAAACCTGAACATAGTATAAATTCTTCATTTATCCATTAAAACTACGATTATTATCATAATCATAAACAACAATAGTTCGAAAAATCCTATTTATCAATGTTAGTTTCAATTTTCTACGATTTGTTTAAAACATCCTTGTTCATTTTTTTCGGAACACCGATATTTTTAGGACAAACAGATTATTTTTGTATTGCTGCAAAACGGTACCTCTCATAGAACCGTTTTTACTTGCGACATATAGAATATATGGCAAGTATTGAATTCGTAAGAAAAAGTTGAGATGTTGATGAGATATGACATTACGATGATTAATGAGAAGTAAAAAAAGTGGATCCGGCGATTCCGCCCGTCTGTATGTCTGTCTGTAAACGCACATACAGCGCCTTAAGCACAGTACCAGTGCACTGGTCCGATTGACTTCAATTTTGTTAATTAGAGGTTTGAGCGAAAACGCATCTGTTGTTTCTTACATCAAAATTTAGAGTAGGAACCGTACAATTTTTTTGGCCAAAAACCAAAAGTTTCAATTTACTCAAAAATGGCTCCTACGATTTTTTTTTAAACTTCCTCGAAATTTTTTGTTTCAAAGACTGATGTTAAAATATTTTTGTTTTGCTCCAAAACGGTACCCTATAGAACCGTTTTTTTGTTACACGATTTTCTCGAAAAATAAAAGTCCTAATAACACTAATGTTTTTACATATTTTTCTATTCCGAGGAGTTAGTCGTGTATATACATGAGTCGCACTCACATTTTTTTAACTGCTGTTAAACTTTTGGCTGAAACTAGCTATCATAATTTTGATTATTTTAGGGTTGTCTTAAGTTTTGACCCCTGATTTTCGATTTATGAACCGACAATACGATGTCTGGTTCGCAAGATAATCGCAGAAAAAACGTAACGCACATACGCACATACGAACATACATGCACACACACATATCTACAGATAAAAAGGGTTGATTCGGATTCTAGTGACCTTGAAACATGGAGATATGCGAAAACTCTCTGGGAAGTTACAAATTAAAAAAATCAACAACTGCTTAATAAATTTTATCAATATATGTTCAGATAAAACGTGTTTTTTTTTTTTTTGTGCATATTTTATATTTCATATTTCATATAAAAAAAATTGTTAAATTTTGGAAAAAAGGAGCAAGTTTGTGCGAAGATTTTTAAAATTTAAATTTGCAAAAATTAACCCCTGTTGGTTTAGCAAATATGTAATCAAGAAAATCATATTGAGACTGAATCTCTGTTTCTTCATCAAAAGATTGTCAACAAAATCAAAATTGGGTCTTATTTCCAAGTTGACGTGGAAACTAGGCCAGATGTCCATTTTTTTTTTTTTTGTAAATTTTTGCAAGTAAGATGCGGCTTTATTACCATAAATAATTAAATATTAAATACATTATGAAAAATAAAGCCGCATTTTGTATGGGCCTTATTGCGTCGTTATTTCACTCCATCATCATATCGGCAACATGGATTTCAGTACGAAAACTTTGTCAACGAAAAGTCTTCGCTAAATAACTTTACTTTTTGTTTACATACTTCTATTTATTTTGGTTTACATTCTAACAATCGCAATTAGCTATATAGCAACTCTAGTTTTCAATTTGATGCCGGTAAAATTCAATCATCACTTAAACAACTGCAACTGTCAGTTAGATGATTTTATTTTCAATGCTCTTGTTGCATTAAGGTAGTAATCAATTTGACAATCATTGTTGTACATATGATTATTGTAGTTCTTAATTAACTGACGGACAACCTAAGAATTTCATATTGACAACCACTACATTCTATTTGATCATCTCAGGTATTAAAACGAAAACTTTGGTTTTCAAACTAGCTATAAGGTATTGAAAATTTCAAATTGTCCCATTTACTATCAAGACGTAAGATGTTGTGACGACTTTTGGAAATTTACATCACATTGAACATTCCTTTCATCGATATGAGAATTTTGGGTTAACAACCAGTAATTTTTAATATGACAACGGTTATTTTTTTCAGTGATATTCCATGTTCGTGGGTCTTCTCACAAACTGCCGAGATCCTTTGCAACCATTGAGAACCACCTAGCCTTGATCGGTCCAGAGAATGTTTCTCCACTTTTCAGTAGCCAATCCTAAATTCTCGCGCGCAAACTTCATCCTTTTAACTATACCTATGGTTCTTCCTTAAAAGTGGAACCTTTCTTGGACTGCGAGCATTTAGGTTATGCTCCCTTAGTATTCTCCTCACCGTATGCACACCGCACGGAACCTCAAGCTTGCCTGCAATCTCTGTAGGTGCTGCTGTTGGACTATTTCTTCAAAATCAAACCACACGTTTTTTAAAAGATGGTGTTAGAGATTGTTTCCGTCCCCTCGTTTCTGCTTTTCCTTCAAAGGTTATGGCGCTTCGTATCATCTTCGCCGAACAACCAAGAATTTCTTGAATCTTTTTTATAGGTTTTGCCTTCCAAAAGAAGCTTATTTATAATTTCCCGCCTCTTGCCTCGACCCATTTTAAATTCATATATTCAATAATTTTATTACAATTTTAAATCTCTATGGACAGAAGAAGAGCACTAAATTGGCTTTTGAATTTCAAGAATCCAGAGGGTCAAGTGGCGAGATGGATTGAGAGGCTGCAGACGTACGATTATGAAATCCAACATCGGAAGGGGAAGCTACACTCAAATGCTGATGCACTGTCTCGGAGACCATGCAAACAAGACTGTAAGCATTGCAGACGCCAAGAAGAAAAAAAAGTGGTTACTGTCCAACGAACTAGAGCCGATCCCATTTGTGGCTGGAGCAATGACGAGTTGAGGAAGGCTCAACAAGAAGACCCAGATATCGAACCCATCCTCGCATGGAAGGAACACCAGGAAAAACCAAAATAGGCTCATATCTCCGACAGAAGTCCGTCTCTGAAGGCCTATTGGGTACAGTGGGAATCGCTTCATGTTCATGAGGGTGTCCTTCGGCGTAAGTGGGAATCAGCAGATGGAAAGTCTTATGTAATGCAGCTAGTCTTACCGAGATCGAAGGTTATGGACGTTCTGCGAGAGAGGCATGATGGAATTGCCGAAAATGCGATACCTGTGCTGCCACCAAAGGCCCGAACAAAAAGAATCACAGTCAATTGCAGCAGTATAATGTCGGAGCACCCTTCGAAAGGATTGCAGTAGACGTGGCGGGTCCATTTCCGGAAACAAATAATGGAAATCGTTATATTCTGGTCGTCATGGATTACTTCATCAAGTGGCCTGAAGCATACGCCATTCCGAATCAAGAAGCCAAAACAGTCGCAGACCAAACTGTGTTCAACTGGGTTTGCAGATTCGGCGTTCCATTAGAACTGCACTGCGACCAGGGAAGAAACTTTGAATCAAATATATTCCAGGAAGTTTGTGGGCTTCTTCGCATCAAGAATACAAGAACAACACCACTCCACCCACAATCTGATGGCATGGTCGAACGATTCAACCGAACTCTGAAGGAACATCTTTGTAAAGTCGTGGACTACAACCAGCGAGATTGGGATCGTCACATTCCTCTGTTTTTGATGGCGTATCGAAGTGCAAGGCATAGCTCAACTGGCCATACACCATCTGAGATTTTGATGGGAAAGAACATCAGACTGCCGAGCGAAATAAAATTTGGGTGTCCCACATCGGAGCCGCAAGCCGAGGACGACTACATGGATGAACTTAAAGAAAGACTCCTTCAGATCCACGACGATACCAGGTTGACAATAAAGATGTTCAGTGACCGCATGAAGACACGCTACGATATACGAGCGACAACAACAGAGTTCCAAGCAGGAGATCGAGTGTGGCTTTACAATCCCCATCGACAAAAAGGGTTGTCACCGAAACTTCAACGCGACTGGGAAGATCCATATACATTCATTACAAAAATCAACGACGTCGTGTACCGGATACAAAAGGGAGTCAGAGGAAAACCTAAAGTTGTACATCGCGACCTGCTACATCGCTACAGTGGTAATGAGAATGATGGATTTGTTCGGGACGATCAATCCTAAGGAGGGGGCAATGTAATATGTATACACTTTCTATTCCTACCTCTCTATATCTCTGTATGTCAATCTATTGTAATGTGTACACACTTAGTAACTCCGCCTCTTTATATCTCTATACTTAAATGTGTAAACACTATCTATCTCTGTCACTCTAATATTGTCTAATTGCTGAATAGTTATGTAGCAAAAGTTTTATTTGTAGTTGTAAGTAATTGTGTATACACTCTTGTGGTTAAGAAGAGAACTTCGTTAATCATCGAGAAGTTTCAGCGCCTACTAGAGCCTAGTAGTTTCTCGAACGTATTTGAGTTATATCAATCAATCGAATGTGAACTGCTATAAAGTAAAGACACTGAGTTTGAAAGTAATAATTGAAAGTGTTATATAAATAAGTTTGTGAATGATTTAAATAAAGTGAATTTGTGTTTTATTTGAAAAGTGAATATGTTTTAATTGTCGGACCAAGCCGAATATTACAATATAAAATTTTGAAATCAAAATTTAAATTAAAACACAATTATTTAAATTAAATTTGTCAATTACGGCTATTATTTTGCTCGCCTAAAATAATGAATCACACTACACAAAGCGCCATTTAAACAAAGCAATGAGAATTTACCGTAAAATTATCACTTGCACCTGTAAATTACTCTGAGTACCAAAATACAGTAGAGCTGCGAAAAAGTGGCTGAGTTATTCATTTATGAAAAATTATAGGTCCTTGCCTATTACACTGCTATTATTTTGCTCGCCACGTACATACATACTTACCTCGTTTGAAATAAAAAAACAAAAAAAAAATTCTTAATTTTCTGTCTTTTGTGGTTTTTAAATTTTACTAAATGGAATAAACATTTTTTGCATATTTTTTATAGAACAATTTCCCAACGTCTAAAAATACAATTTCTTTCTCATCAAATTTTATTGGAATTGTGATCCCCTCCGACATATTCAAAATAAGATTAAATACCAGTCCCATTCTACTTTCCTCCTTTTTATGCTTTTCGCAAATAAACGCTTCAATTGCCAAGAAAAAGGAAAAAAATGGTTTGCCAAAGGATCTCAAACCGGGCAATATGGCAATTTGCGCATTTTACTGCTCATCCCCATGGCATTAAATCCAACAAGGTTCAATCTGATTCCACAATAACGCCATTGAAAACTCTCTCCCTCGTGTTTATATTCCTTATTCGAAAAGTAATAATTTTAAATGAAGAAGAAAAAAAAGATGGATGGAAAGTGAAGAAACTTTTAGTTCATTGATATGCTTGCGGGTGAGATAGGAAAAGGAATGGAAGGGACAAAATATACAAAAACGCTATACTTTCTTTCGGAAGTCATCATCATGTCGAAATGCTTTTCAGAGAAATCTCGCTGCCCACTCAAACGAACACCAATACTTGTTTGGCTTGGTACAAAAGGCAAGTTTAATGTAAAATGTTTTTGTTTGATATAAGAATTTGATTTAATTGTTTTTAAAATCTGCTTATGGCATTCATTTTTTGTTTGTTTTTGTTTTAAGGTTAGCTTGGTTCCATAATTTCGAATTCTTTATCTAGAGACGAGAAGTTGAAATTCATACAATACATAAATTACTGCACGCATTTAACTTTCATATTTTCAGCTAAGATTTTCAACTGCTTAATCCTCCCGTTTACTCGCTTCCTTTTCCTAATGTTCACCTACAACAAGTCCGCATAATAGCTTCTCCATTTCAACAATCATTATTACTTAAATCGACCCCATAGGGAAGAAAAGGGACATAAAATAAGATATCCTCAAAAAAGTAAGTTCTTCAAAAGGCTATATATTTGTAACGAAATTCAATTGAGATATTATTGAATCTGAAACGAAGATGACGATGCGATGGGGTAAGGTATGAGTTTGTTGAAGAAAAACACAATATCTGTCTTCAATATTAAATTACTAAAAACTTGAGGGTAGAGTACAGAGGGCACGTTCAAAGTCCCAAGGGTGAGATGCATATTTTTATAATGTCGTTTTGTCGTCGTCACAGGACTTGCTTCTCGTTATTTTCTTCTAAACACATTTGTCTGAATTGGATAGACATCCTCATCATCACATTCAATTGCCAGGAAGTAGAGATTGACAAAAAACGGATCTTCGGAATGTCCTGTAATTTGTAATCACGATGAAAAAAAAAAGAAAAAAAAGCCAAGCAATTTGAAAAATAAGAGTAAAATAGAAAAGGAAATTTTAAAAAAGTCAGCAAAATAGAATTAAATAGGTACTGAAATTAGCTAACAAATATAAGTGTGCGCATACAAAACGCATGCATAAACAGGAGCGACAGACGTTATTTTGATATTTTGGTGGAACTTCAATTCCTTTGCGGTGTCCATACAGTATGAATGAATGATTGAATTGAGATAGGGGTTGTTAGGGTAGGTGAAAAGGGGTGTGTACAGCGTGAAACTGTTGCATACACGGGGGTCTACTGGTCCATTGTGATCCCCTAAAAAAATAAAAGTTAGCATCGATGCTCTTCAAAGTTGCCGATTAACGTAGACTGGCTCGTTAACGAATCAGCCTATGTTATCTATAACTTTCTTCATGTTTGCCATTGAGACCTGTGCTAGATCATCCAGTTCCCCAACAAACCTGTTTCCGAAATGACGGAGTCGGTTAGTTTGGAGATCCGGACAGTCACAGAGCAGGTGTTTAATGGCTTCTATTTCCTCCTCATCCTGACAGCTCCTACAAAATCGACTGCAAAAGCCCCTATCTTGTTGGCCATTGTGCCAATAGCGTAATGACCCGTTAGTACACCTATCAGGATTTTAATATTCCTTTTACTCAGCGATAACCTCTTAAGTAGTCATTTGCCGCCAACATCAAGTATCGAAGACCAGAGGCACCATTACCAGAAAGCAGTTAGAGATGCCGCCTCTAATTTGCTGGGTTTCATACAGCCACCAAAACAAAACCCTTGGTTTGACGAAGGCAGGCCCATGCAGCCAAGCGGGAGGGATACAAAGCGGCGCTGCAAAGAAGGACAAGAGCTGCTCGTGAGCTCTACGAGCGAAATAGGAAAGAGGAACGCCAGTTTCTCAGGACAAAAGAGAGAGCATGAGAAGCGTCAGATCGAGGATGTTGAGAGAGCCAACAGCAGTAATGAAGTTCGGAGGTTTTACCGAAAGGTTAAACAGCTGGCTCAAGGTCATCGAGCAAGAACCGATGCCTGCAGAGATAAACAATCGTACATTATCAACTTCTGTAGATTGTATAACGGCGACGACGAACAGAACACCGCCGTCAGACAGGAGACTTTCATCGGACACGATGCCATCAATTCCGCGAACCGGACCTAGAAGAAGTAAAAACCGCACTATCACAGCTGAAATCCAACAACGCCGCTGGAGCAGATGGACTAGCTACTGAGATGTTCAAAACAGCAGGCGACGAGCTAGATAGGAGGGAGCATGCACCAAGTCATCTGTAAGATATGGTCAGAGGAATGCATGCCCGATGAATGGAACCTCAGCATTGTTTGCCCGATCTTGAAAAAGGGAGATCCTCTAAACTGCGCCAACTATAGAGGAATAAGTCTACTAAACATCGCCTACAAGATCCTCTCTGCCGTAATATGTGAACGTCTGAAGCCTTTCGTCAACAATCTGATTGGTCCTTATCAATATGGCTTCAGGTCAGGAAAGTCAACCATCGACCAAATTTTCACGTTGCGGCAGATCCTGGAAAAGACCTATGAACTCCAAATCGATACCCACCACCATTTCATCGATTTTAAGGCCGCGTATGACAGCATCTACAGAGACGAACTGTACAAAGCTATGTCCAGTTTTGGCGTCCCTGCCAAGCTCGTTCACTTGTGCAAAATGACGATGGAGAACTCACGCTGTTCCATCAAGGTTGGCAACGAGCTTACGGAATCTTTTGACGTCAAAAAAGGATTCAGACAAGGCAATGCACTGTCATGCGATTTCTTCAACATCGTTCTGGAGAAGATAGTGTAGAACTCCAACGTCAACACCAGAGGCACTATCTTCCAAAAATCTGTTCAACTTCTCGCGTACGCCGATGATATTGATATAATGGGAAGAACACAGCGTGATGTCAATGGCGCCTTTGTGAGAATTGAGACAGAAGCGGCAAAAATGGGTTTAGCGGTAAATGAGGGAAAAACGAAGTATATGCTGTCTTCGAGGAAGGACACTCATTCTCATTCAGAGATGATCGACAGTCGTGGACTAATTGAGAGTTTGTGGAGACAGACACGAGATATTTGAGAGCGGCTTGGCTGTCCGAGAAGATACGAATATACTTGCAAGATATAAAGTTTTCTTTGAGCCAGGATAGTGCCTCTTTAATCACCATTACTTCTGTCTAGAACACACTACATTGATTGGGAAGTCTATATGATAGACTGAGATTCAGTTGTTGAATAGAAACTACTTCCAACGCCGTAATAGGTCCTTGAACCGTCTGTATAGAAGTGTACCATATTGTCTTTCAGGGGTCTCTCTTCTTCCCAAGAAGATCTTGAAGGGATTGAAACTTGGAAGCTATTACCGAATACCATTTTTGGGGTGGTATAGTCTAAGCGATCAGGGATAGATTTGAAGTTGTCTAAGATAGTAGTATGACCAGTGACAAGGCCTATCATGGGCCATGTACAGTGAGGCTACGAAGACTCCTCCGTTCGCGTCCTCGATTTTCACCACCGTCAGATCTCAAGAGCTTAAATTAGAACATAGAAATGTCTTTAGATGTTTTTTAAATATAATGCAAGTCCGAGGTGCACCTTGGATTTTTTTGGCATATTTTAAACTGATTGTTACATTTCCTCTTCGAAACGTCAAACGAGTTTTTATGGTATCAAAACGGCGCAACCCAGCGCTAATTGGGTCACCGAGCTACACTGTTCGTGGTCGCCTTTTCTTCAACAACTACTACTGCTACTACTACTACTACTACTACTACTACTGCTACTACTACTACTACTGCTACTACTATTACTTAGATGTATCACTACTACTGCTACTACTTATTACTACTACTGCTACTACTATTACTACTACTACTTCTACTAATACTAATACTTTTTATCAGTATCTAAAAAATCATTTAATTAAAGAGATATTTATATACGATTTTCGAAATGTTACTTTGATGCAATGGTTGATTACTTATTATCTCTTTCATGGCAAGATATACTTCTTCTGACTTAGAAGATTCTTATTCTGCGTTTATTACAGTATTTAAGGATGCTATAGATTTATACATACCAATGAAGCGACATAAAGTTAACTCCAGTTCACCGTGGTATAACAGAAGACTGAATAATCTTAAAAACCGAAAAAGTAAAGCATATAAATTATATAAAGCAAATAGTCAGAATCTTCAGCTCCGGATAAATTACTATCAAATACAACGCGAATTGGATTTCCTTGACAAATTTTTGTATAAAAACTATCTACTATCGATTGAAAGTGATCTCAAATCAAACAGTAAACACTTTTGGAAATTCGTTAACACCAAACGTAATTCTAACGGAACTCCTAGTTGTATGAGGTATATGAACTCAGTATCTAGTGATATTCCGGAGATCTGCAATTTATTTGCTAAATATTTTCAATCAGTGTATTCAGTAGATACTTCTCCATAGCATGAAATGCCCTTTGTCAATAAAGTTGTTGATATCGAGTCACTTGTACTTGACCCTTTAGAGGTACAGGAAGCTTTATCAGAACTAGATGATGATAAAAGTGTGGGCATGATGGATTTCCTGCATTCATTTTAAAAAAGTGTGCACTCGCGTTAGCACCTCTTTCTATAATTTTTAAAAAATCGCTTGGAAATGGGCTAGTCTTAGATAAATGGAAAATTTATTATTTGTCTCCCATTTTTAAATCAGGTATCTCGACAAGAAATAACAAATTATAGGCCAATTTGTAAGCTCTCCATGATTCATGATTACATCTTTTTTCCGAAATCACATTTCCGTAATATCAACACGGTTTTGTGGGTTGGGGTCGAAATTCTGTATGGACCAAAATTCGGATTCCAAAATACTGTATTCCAAAATTCTGTATTCTAAAATTTTGTAAATACAAAATTCTGGATTTCAAAATTCTGTACTCCTAAATTCTGTAAATGATAAAAGTAAAATTGTTTTGATAATGAATGAGTACAGATTTTTTGTGTATTCTATGCAGAACCTTGAAGCATAGATTACAATTCTAACGTAAAGGATCTCTCTCCAACTTATTTGCATATTATAATGTAACGGACCTCTCTTCAACTAATTTGCATTATGGTTTACATGAATCACATACCTTCAAGCCCCTCTTTCCCACTGGGCACTCTGGGCAAGTGCCCAGGGCCCCGTGATCGATAGGGGCCCCCTCGTCCCTGCCAGATTACGAACTTATTTACTTATCCGGCTCACTATCAATGAAGGAACTCAGCCTGAGATACTGCAACCTTCCATCGTGAACGGTCCCTCGCATGCACTCTCCAGTCACCGAAACCAAGCGCTCTGGCATCCGCAGTCACTTGGTCCTTGTACCGTAGGCACGGTCTTCCTTGTCGTCTCGAACCTGGGGGCTGGGATGAAAAGAATTTCTTGGCTGGAGCGCTGTCGTCCATTCGTTCGATGTGGCCGAGCAAATGTAGTCGTCTTTCCTTGGCCTTCTGGACTTCATCCACATCTTGGTACAGCTCGTACAGTTCTCGGTTGAACCTTCTTCTCCATTTGCCATCGTCGCATACGGGACCGAAAAACCGTCGAAGAATTTTTCTCTCGAAAGTGACCAGCATTAATTCCCCTTTTTTACTTATCGTCCAGCACTCGGCGCCGCCGTAGAGTAGGACTGGTAAAATCAAAGTTTTGTATAGCAGACACTTTGTCATTCGAGTGGGAAGTTTTGAACCCAGTTGTTTGGCCAAACCGAAGCATCAGCGCAACGGTTCGCTAGGGTAATGATTCTTCGGATCTCCACAAAGGTGTCATTTGTGGGATTGATGTTTGCTCCAAGGTAGTTGAACTCCTTAATACCTCGATAATGCTGCTACCAACAGACGTTTTGTCCTAGGGGGTGGACAGATCTTGCTTTGTTTGTTGATAGCATGTTCTTTGTTTTGTCCTCATTCACTTCAAGACCGAGTTTTGCCTGTTCTTCAATTGCTGTGAAGGCCTCAAGCACAGCTCTCTTGGATCGACCGATTATGTCAATGTTGTCCGCATAGCCTAGGAGCTGGGTGAACTTGTTGAAGATAGTGTTTTGCGTGCTCACAACTGCCTTGCGCACTATCTGGTCCAGGACTATGTTGAAGAAGTCACATGACAACGCATCTCCTTGCCTAAACCCTACGCATTTTTGGAATAACTCGAGTGAGCTGTTACCCATTTGCACACTGCACTGCGTATTGTTAAGCGTCATGTAAAGTCACACTGGTACGTGCCGATTATTGTGTTGCAGAAAGGTTTAAGACGCTTACACAGAACGTTGGATAGAATTTTGTATGCAACATTAAGCAGGGATATGCCATGGTAATTTCTTCATGACATCGGATCGCCTTTTTTGTAGATGGGACATATGGAGCTTATCGACCAGTCAGTGGGCATGCATTCTTCCTCCCACACTTTGGTGATGACCTGGTGCATGCGGTTCATCAAAAAGAGTTCCGCAGGTATGCCATCCGACCCGGCGGACTTGTTATTTTTTTAGCTTTTGGATGGCTCTTTCTACCTCTTCTGAACTGGGGGCTGGGACTGGGTTTTTATTGAATGATCTTGCTTCTCTTTCGTCATTAGCTCGCTCGAAATTATGAGCATTCAGCAGCTGTGCGAAGTGCTGCTTAAAAACATCTAGTATTCCCTGTGCTTCGGTGACTTTAAGGTGACTGTCAATAAAAATGAATCTATAAACATGGTTATCTTCTTTCTTTATTTAATCTAACAAAATAGTGTTCTGTCAAAGTCATAGGGGCCCCATTATCGTAGTATGCCCAGAGCCTCCAATAAGTTAAATACGGCTTTGCATACCTTGATAACACATTTTGCGTACGACAGCTTAAGAGTGTTCCGGACCAAAACTGGGTTTTTTTCAAATGGTATTGTGAAGCGACTAAATGTCGTATTGAAATGATAGTGTCATTCTGTAGACAAAAACTGTTTCTAAAAAACTATTGGAGCACAATTTCAATTAAGTACTTCGTTACTCAGAAGTAAAGGCTCAAAAGCTTCAAAATGGCCAAAAATCGTACCTTTTCACAGAGAAAAAAACATTTTTCCCTAACATTTCTTAATGAGCATAAAATTTTACATTTAAATTGTAGAACTATAGGAGAAAAAACTAACTTTTTAAACAAAAAAGAATTAAAAAACTATGAATAAAATTCTTATTTTTGATACAATTTTTCTTATGATGCGATATTTATTAATTTTTTAAAATCTCTTAATTTATTTAGCACGTACTTTTTCTCAACACAGCAATCAAAACATTTTGAAAAAAACTTTGATCAAAATTAAGGGATAGCAAAATCTGCCTAAATTTGAAAATTCAAATCAGTAACGGCTGGCGGAAGTCACGATTCTCATAGCAAGGCGATTCTCTCTCTCGTAGTAAGATGCATTTAGTTAAAAAAAAAAAAAACATTTAATTGGGCGAGCGAATAAAAAATAAATGTAAAGCTCGTGTTGTAACAAAATTGATTGGTAGATATAATGTGCACACTATAACTAAACAATCGGGTAAACATGAGCCATGTACAAACGAGTGTGATACTGTAGCCGCAAACAATTCAGTCAAGTCCTCAGATCAAAATAGTGCTTTTAATTCAAGCCAGATTATCCAAAATCTGTATCTGACCACCTCATTTTAGTAAATTGTTCTACGGGCAATTCAAAACCCTGTTCATAACTGTGAATTTTAATGTAGAGATTTGGAATTACAGAATTTCTAAAAGCAGAATAATGGTTTTGCAGAATTTTGAAAAACAGAATTTTGGATTTACAAAATTTTGAAATACAGATTAATAGAAAAGCAGAATAATGGAACACAAAATTATGTTCATACAGAATTTTTTCTTCAGATACAGAATTTTGTTCATACAGAATTTTGGAATACAGAATAACGACCAGTTCCCTAACAGAATTCAAATCGTTAAAATCGAAAGCTCATTCTCTAAGAACATTTCGGTGACATCGGGCGTCCCGCAAGGCTGCAAGGTAGCAATTTAGGACCGTTATCATTTTTTCTTTTTGTGGATGATATACCGAACATCTTTAAAGACTCCTCTTGTCTGCTTTTCGCTGATAATCTTAAACTTTATCGTAAGATTAATTTATTGTGAATGTGATTGCCTCCATCTATTAAATGATCTATCGAGACTAGATGAGTGGTGCCAACGTAATTTCCTTTTTCTTAATATTTCTAAATGTCAAATTTTGTCGTGTTACAGAAATCAAAATCCGGTTATTTATAGTTATAAAGTCGATAATATCAGTCTGGAGAGAGTGTCAACAAAGACACCTCGGGGTAATATTGGATACCAATATATCTTTCTCTGCACACTATGACTACATAATAAATAAAGCCAATCAAATGCTTGGAACACATCAGAATTCTCAGATGATTTTACTTTAAAATCATTATACATCTCAATGGTAAGATCTGTCTTAGAATATAATTGCATAATTTGGAATCCGTGTTACAATAACACCTTAGATAGAATTGAGAGAGTTCAGGGAAACTTCACTAGATATGCTTTTTATAAACTGAATTGGCATATTCCTAGACCTGCATATGAAAGCAGATGTTTACTGTTTGGTTTGCATTCGCTTAAAGATCGAAGGACTTACTTCTCTGTGATGTTTATTAGAGACATCTTAAGTTCTCACATTAATTGCCCTCCTTCGCTTTCATTGGTAACCGAAGTTAGTGCTCCTGGTAGAACGACACGTTTTCGATTCTTAATATATGAACAGTTTCATCGTAGTAACTGTGGTAGAATCAGAGAATCTATTTTCATTTGCAATAGACTTAATTTTCATTTGGATTGTTCTCGATATGTATTTAAACAATTGGTATTAAATATAGTCTGCACAAATAGTTATCTTATAATAATAATATTAATAATAATAATTAAAATGTACATGTCTATACTAATATATAAAGTGAGACTTCTGTTTGTTTGTCGGTTGTATGTTTGTAGTCGATAAACTAACAAACAAACAAAAATCTCATTTTATAAATGATGGATAATTGCTCTTCCATGCACTGATTGTGCAGTAGGAGGTTCTGAAAATAAAAGAAATAATTATTAAGAGCAAAAAACATTGATTTCAATTTACTTACTCGAAAATTTTGTTTTTAAATTCAGGCAACTGACAGCCGACATCAATTTTTTGAAATGTCTCTCCATGTTCATTTCATTTCATTTCATTTTATTTCCTATTCATTCTTTTATTTATATTTAAGGCTGAACTCCTACTTAAGCTTTTACACCAAGACAATGTTTGCACGCGAATTCTTGGGTAAGATTTTCTGTACAAAAGAAAATTTTAACATCGATATTAAAAAAAGCATAGATTTTAGTTTCCAATCTCTGTGCATGTACATTTCGCATTTTGAATATTAGGTACATACATCTCGGTCTCGGTCAAAACTAGGCCTGTGTCGTTCGGGATTGATTCGTTCATTTTCGGTCTCGATCAAAACCAAAAGTAGAGTTAAGGACTGTTCACGGACAACTGGAAAATTTCAAAATGGGTTTTCGTATGGAAAATAGAAAGTTCTTGATGAAAAACTCGGAACCCTCATTGGTTTTTAACGGGAAAATTGCATGTAATTGCAGGTGCATTGGTTTTCAAATGGAAAACTGGAAAATTTCAAAATCGGTTTTCGAATTGAAAATAGAAAGTTCTTGATGAAAAACTCGGAACCCTCATTGGTTTTTAACGGGAAAATTGCATGTAATTGCAGGTGCATTGGTTTTCAAATGGAAAACTGGAAAATTTAAAAATCGGTTTTCGAATTGAAAATAGAAAGATCTTTATGAAAAACTCGGAAACCTCATTGGTTTTTAACGGGAAAATTGCATGTAATTTCAGGTGCATTGGTTTTCAAATGGAAAACTGGAAAATTTCAAAATCGGTTTTCGAATTGAAAATAGAAAGATCTTTATGAAAAACTCGGAAACCTCATTGGTTTTTAACGGGAAAATTGCATGTAATTGCAGGTGCATTGGTTTTCAAATGGAAAACTGGAAAATTTCAAAACCGGTTTTCGAATTGAAAATAGAAAGATCTTTATGAAAAACTCGGAAACCTCATTGGTTTTTAACGGGAAAATTGCATGTAATTGCAGGTGCATTGGTTTTCAAATGGAAAACTGGAAAATTTCAAAATCGGTTTTCGAATTGAAAATAGAAAGATCTTTATGAAAAACTCGGAAACCTCATTGGTTTTTAAAGGGAAAATTGCATGTAATTGCAGGTGCATTGGTTTTCAAATGGAAAACTGGAAAATTTCAAAATCGGTTTTCGAATTGAAAATAAAAAGATCTTGATGAAAAATTCGGAAACCTCATTGGTTTTTAACGGGAAAATTGCATGTAATTGCAGGTGCATTGGCTTTCAAATGGAAAACTGGAAAATTTCAAAATCGGTTTTCGAATTGAAAATAAAAAGATCTTTATGAAAAATTCGGAAACCTCATTGGTTTTTAAAGAGAAAATTGCATGTAATTGTAGGTGCATTGGTTTTCAAATGGAAAACTGGAAAATTTCAAAATCGGTTTTCGAATTGAAAATAGAAAGATCTTTATGAAAAACTCGGAAACCTCATTGGTTTTTAACGGGAAAATTGCATGTAATTGTAGGTGCATTGGTTTTCAAATGGAAAACTGGAAAATTTCAAAATCGGTTTTCGAATTGAAAATAAAAAGATCTTTATGAAAAACTCGGAAACCTCATTGGTTTTTAACGGGAAAATTGCATGTAATTGCAGGTGCATTGGTTTTCAAATGGAAAACTGGAAAATTTCAAAATCGGTTTTCGAATTGAAAATAGAAAGATCTTTATGAAAAACTCGGAAACCTCATTGGTTTTTAACGGGAAAATTGCATGTAATTGCAGGTGCATTGGTTTTCAAATGGAAAACTGGAAAATTTCAAAATCGGTTTTCGAATTGAAAATAAAAAGATCTTTATGAAAAACTCGGAAACCTCATTGGTTTTTAAAGGGAAAATTGCATGTAATTGTAGGTGCATTGGTTTTCAAATGGAAAACTGGAAAATTTCAAAATCGGTTTTCGAATTGAAAATAGAAAGATCTTTATGAAAAACTCGGAAACCTCATTGGTTTTTAACGGGAAAATTGAATGTAATTGCAGGTGCATTGGTTTTCAAATGGAAAACTGGAAAATTTCAAAATCGGTTTTCGAATTGAAAATAGAAAGATCTTTATGAAAAACTCGGAAACCTCATTGGTTTTTAACGGGAAAATTGCATGTAATTGCAGGTGCATTGGTTTTCAAATGGAAAACTGGAAAATTTCAAAACCGGTTTTCGAATTGAAAATAGAAAGATCTTCATGAAAAACTCGGAAACCTCATTGGTTTTTAACGGGAAAATTGCATGTTATTGAAGGTGCATTGGTTTTCATATGGAAAACTGGAAAGTTTCAAAATATGTTTTCGAATTGAAAATAGAAAGATCTTTATGAAAAACTCGGAACCCTCATTGGTTTTTAACGGGAAAATTGCATGTAATTAATTGCAGGTGCATTGGTTTTCAAATGGAAAACTGGAAAATTTCAAAACCGGTTTTCGAATTGAAAATAGAAAGATCTTTATGAAAAACTCGGAAACCTCATTGGTTTTTAAAGGGAAAATTGCATGTAATTGTAGGTGCATTGGTTTTCAAATGGAAAACTGGAAAATTTCATAATCGGTTTTCGAATTGAAAATAGAAAGATCTTTATGAAAAACTCGGAAACCTCATTGGTTTTTAAAGGGAAAATTGCATGTAATTGTAGGTGCATTGGTTTTCAAATGGAAAACTGGAAAATTTCAAAATCGGTTTTCGAATTGAAAATAAAAAGATCTTTATGAAAATTTCAAAATCGGTTTTCGAATTGAAAATAGAAAGATCTTTATGAAAAACTCGGAAACCTCATTGGTTTTTAAAGGGAAAATTGCATGTAATTGTAGGTGCATTGGCTTTCAAATGGAAAACTGGAAAATTTCAAAATCGGTTTTCGAATTGAAAATAAAAAGATCTTTATGAAAAATTCGGAAACCTCATTGGTTTTTAACGGGAAAATTGCATGTAATTGCAGGTGCATTGGTCTTCAAATGGAAAACTGGAAAATTTCAAAATCGGTTTTCGAATTGAAAATAAAAAGATCTTTATGAAAAACTCGGAAACCTCATTGGTTTTTAAAGGGAAAATTGCATGTAATTGCAGGTACATTGGTTTTCAAATGGAGAACTGGAAAATTTCAAAATCGGTTTTCGAATTGAAAATAAAAAGATCTTTATGAAAAATTCGGAAACCTCATTGGTTTTTAAAGGGAAAATTGCATGTAATTGTAGGTGCATTGGTTTTCAAATGAAAAACTGGAATATTTTAAAATCGGTTTACGAATTGAAAATAGAAAAAACTATTAATTTTGTATTGCGAATTCGCAAAATTCAGCGAGAGCACGAAGATAATTGTCATAATTCTAAGGTTGCTCTGAAAGGTGCGAGACGAGGGTCGCAGGGTCGGCTAGTATTTATATATATTTATATATAGTTGGTTTTCTTCTTATTTATCAGGTCGTAAGCAAATTGTGATATTATAAGTGGTCAAAAATGTTTGAATATGGGTGTTTCCCAAGGACCTGTTTTGGGTCCAATCCTGTTCTTAATTTATGTAAATTCACTCTTTTTACTACCTTTTAAAGGAAATATAACTGCATTTGCTGATGATACATCTGTTGTATATTCAAATAGCAACTTGATTGATTTGTTTGCAAACGTCAATAGTGATCTAGATACTATTAGAAGGTGGTTCAATTATCATAGACTTATCATAAGCAACAGAACGAAAAAATTCCTCTTGAAAAAACTGTGTTAAGAATTGAAAAAAGCTGCAATGAAAATTGCTTTTTAATTGAACGCGTAGACAGATTGAAACACCTAGGAATTATTCTAGATCAAAAACTTAGTTGGAAAAAACATACCCAATTTTTGAAACAGTATTTGAACGGAGTTATACGACAAATATTTATATTTCATTTTAGTATGTACTGCAATTTAACAGTCATAAAATTGGTTTATAATGGTTTATTTAAATCAAAGCTTGAATATGGTATTACTTATTGGGGAGGTACTCATTTTAATAAAATAGAACCTCTACTGATTAAACAAAAACATGCAATAAGAATAATTTTAAAAGTCAATCGGAGAACTCCAAAATTTGAGCTTTTTAGAGATCTTAAGCTTTAACCACTGAGACACGTCTGCTGCTACAAAGTTTTATAGATTTTCTTCATGAATTGTGGTTACTTTGTAACCAGAGGATATGATAACTATAGTTTGAGAGTCAACTCTAGTAATTTCGCAATTGTACCAATGAATGGTTAAGAAAACCCACTATTCAAATTTTTATTTTGTATCTGCCCCTCGTATATTTAATAAATTGCCCGAACAGGTACGATGTGAGAGAGTAAAAACAAAGTTCCTATTTGAAGTAAAAAAATGGCTTTTCTTATTCAGTCATGCCAATATTGATGATTTATTAAAACCAATGATTTAACATGTGCGATCTCAGTATTTATTGCTCTATACGATTCATAAATGTCACTTGCTTTGTACTTATTAAGCTTAATTATTAATTTGTTAATTTATTTAATTTATTACTCAATTCTATTGCTCCCCATCAATAGAACAATTTTAGATTTTCATTTTGTTTTTTTCTTTAACTCTTTCACCACTGTCTTAATTGACAAAAGAATGTACTTAGCTTTTTCATTAAAAACAAATCCTTCATGTACATAAATGTCAACATTTACTTATTAAATAAAAAATTGTAAGCAATATATAGGTACTAAGTATTTTTAATGAAATAAAGATAATAATAATAATAATAATAACAATAATAATAATAATAATAATAATAATAATAATGATAATAATAATAATAATAATAATAATAATAATAATAATAATAATGTTAATAATAATAATAATAATAATAATATAATAATAATAATAATAATAATAATAATAATAATAATAATAATAATAATAATAATAATAATAATAATAATAATAATAATAATAATAATAATAATAATAATAATAATAATAATAATAATAATAATAATAATAATAATAATAATAATAATTAGTCTAAACGAATTTTGAATATAAATTGACGTTAATAAATAAATAAATAAATAAATAAACTACTACTACTACTACTACTACTACTACTACTACTACTACTACTACTACTGCTACTACTACTACTACTTCTACTATTATTATAAGTTGTTGTTTAAAAAACTGCTAATTTTATTGTTTTTTTTAGAGATTTAAGTATGGATTTAGTTTTCAAAAAAGTTATCAGAAAAAAATGTGTTTTCTCAAGGTTCCTGCTTGTAATCATTATGATATTTAATAATTATGAAATTTTGTATTATAAATATCCGTCAATTTAAAAACAACATCTGCTCCACACCTTTCTTCCCCTCTATATCTTTCTCTCCCTCACTCTAAAATCTTAAAAAAAAAATAAATACAAATTTTCAACTCGCATGTTTTCTTTATTTGTTCCAAGAGTGTATGTTCACGTTTTATATCCAAGTACCTTTGAGTTGTTTTTAATATTTGCGAGAAATCAAGAACAAAACAATTTCTTATTTGCATACATGTTTGTACATAAATATATATATGTAGAAACTTCTATTTTTGTGAATTCTTGACACATATATAAATTCATGACTTATTAGATTTTTTATTAATCGCTGATAATGTTGCGCCTTACTATAATCGCTAGTATTCTGTGCCTCGTGCTGGGTGATGCTGACCTCAAAGATAGAATTATAGATGGAACTAGTACCGTGATCACTGACGTTCCCTACCTTGCTTCATTACAAAACCGAGGGGTTCATTTTTGTGGTGGAAGCATTGTCAGTGCAAAGGTTGTTCTAACCGCTGCCCATTGTATCAATGGAGTCAAAAGCGTTAAAATAAATTACTTAACAGTACGGGTTGGTGCGACCATGTGGAGGATAGGTGGACAAGTAAGGAATATTATTGAAATGAAAAGCCATCCCGAATATAACCAAACGACGAAATATGCAGACCTTGGTTTGGTACTACTGCAATCTAAAATTGATTTTAACTCGGGAGCAAAAATGGTACAACTTGCTGATGGGATTCCAGTTGACGGAGCAATTGCCTTAATCGCTGGATTTGGTGTAACGGATCCACAAGGTTTTATGATACCAACCATATTGCAATCTGCTGATGTGAAAATTGTATCAAAAGATAACTGCAGTTCAGCATATAAAGATAATAACTTAAAACATATGTTCTGTGCTCAGACTGACGGTAAGGATGCATGTCAAGGAGATTCTGGTGGCCCTATAGTGAGCAAAAAATCATCAAAACAATGGGGTATCGTGTCATTTGGATATGGGTGTGCTGAAAAAGAATACCCTGGAGTTTATTGTGCTATTAAGCCCTACAAAAAATGGATAACAACAAATGTGAAAAAGTATGAGTCTTATTAAGGTTAAAACTTTTAAATAATTCGTGAAATAAAGCTTGAGTTATGTGAATACAAGAAAAAAACTGAGTGTATCGGTATTCTTTGATTAAATTGGAAAGTTATGGTTCAAATGTTTGTATAACGCAGCTGAAAAAATAAGCAATGTTGACATTTTTTTAAGCGTTTTCAGCCCTATTTATAAGAAGAACTAAGTATATTGGATTTTAAGTTTCTCTGAAGAAATTATAAAAAAAGAAATAAGTTCTTTCTGAAAATTGTAAATATTTTTAATTTAGTGCCCATTAATTGACTGAATAAAATCTCTTTATTGCTGTTTCTTTCGAATCAAAATTAACAATGCACGCTTTTTGATGATCTGAACTCTAAGGGCTATTCACATGAGTAAGAAAAACAAATGAACGAATATTCGTCAATTTCAGCCCCCAATGCGAGTGTCCTTGACGCCCAAGTCCACAACGGACTGTAGCGCGAGTAGTAAGTAGTAAGTAAGTAATGCGAGTGTCAATTTTCTGATCGATGATCATTTTTTTTTCGACTATAGATTGTTGATTACATTATTTCATAATTGTGAAAGTCGATTGTAATCGTAACTCTTCAATTGCATTATTCCAACGATTACATTACACAATACCAAACACAAAAACCAATCGAATCTCTTCGATTTGATTAATAATCAACAACACAAATTGGGACCTTTGACATTTCTTTTAGATGAGATTTTATAATTCCTCGCGAACGAGATCCAGAACAAGATCTTTGCTGAGTTTAACCACCTAACTCAGCTTGTCATCGAGCCATGGTTTGATTCAAACTGTAAAGAGGTTATCAGGGAAAAAGAAGTAAAGTTCCGGTGTTTTAAAGCCAACCCAACTGAGGAAAACCGGAACAAGTTTAAACAAGCCAGGAAGGCTTGTAATGCCCATATTCGGCGGAGCAAATTTTTACATGACCAAAAATTAAGGCAAAAAATACTGCAATGTCCCAAAGGCAGTAAGAATTTTTGGCCATTTGTTAAAAATATGAAGAATTCTTCTTCTTCATCGGTCCCTACAGTCATTGACCCTGACACTCCAGTTGTTAGCTCTCTCGCGAAAGCTAACCTTTCGCCGTCAACTGCCAGAGAGTGTCATGACTCCGCCTGTTCTTGAGCGCGTCAATGATTCCATGCGACAAATCTTCTTTCACACTTGTGCTGTGGCGAGAGTCCTTAAAGATCTTTACATACTTAAACCGCTGGTCTGGATGATATCCCCGCTATTGTTCTGAAGAGGTGTTCTTCCACGCTGGCAAAATCCTTGCGTAAGCTTTTTCATCTATCATATTCTTCTGCGCTCGTTCCGAGCAGTTGGAAAACAGCATTTGTCCAGCCTCTACCCAAAAAAGGCGAATCTTCTTCTCACTCCAATTATCGTCTGATTGCACTAACATCCTTTCTTTCTAAAGTCATGGATACGCTGATACATTTTCAGTTAAAGAAATATCTTGAGGAACGTAAGCTCCTTAATGACCGGCAGTACGGCTTTGTAGCAATAGGTCCACTGGTGATTTGATGGTTTATCTCACCGAACAGTGGAACAAATCTTTACATCGTTTTGGAGAAAGTAAGATTGTTGCACTTGATATTTCAAAAGCATTTGATAAAGTCTGGCATCTTGCTCTTTTATCGAGGATCCGTGCTTTCGGTATCGATGAATGCCTTTTTCGTTGGATTAGAAACTTTCTTCGAACCGTTCAATACAAGTTGTATTGGACGGTTTCAAGTCTGAAACCCACAACATAAATGCTGGTGTGCCCCAGGGCTCCGTTTTGTCTCCGACCCTCTTCCTCATTTTCATGAATGATCTCTTGTCTGTTACTTCTAATCCAATAAATTGTTTCGCTGACGATAGTACCCTTAGCTTCTCATATTCGTTTCCAGATTCACATCCCTCCTCCTCAGATGTGGAACTGCAACAGCAAAATATTAAACTCTGACTTTAACAGCATTGTCCAATAGGGAATTATGAACCGTGTAGAGTTTAATGCTTCGAAAACTCAATTCTGTCTGGTATCGTTGAAGCGAGATATACCCCCTGCCACTGTCCATTAGTGGCACTTGCATCAATGAGACCGAACATCTCGAGATTCTCGGTATGTGCATCACTGACCACCTCTTGTAGTCCGAGCCCATACGCGATGTCGCCAAAAATGCCGCAAGATGTTTGGGTTTCTTAAGACGGTGCACGAAATTTTTCTCCCCGTCTAATCTGGGTATTATCTATAAATCTATATCCGTCCAAAGCTTGAGTACAATTTTCATCTCTGGGCTGGTGCTCCAGCTACTTACTTAAGCCTCTTGGATGGAATTCAAAAAAGAGCTGTAAGAATGATTGGTGATAGAGTGATCACCGACGCATTCACCACTTTAGACCACCACCGTCGTCGTAACGTAGCGTGTCTCTCCTTGTTTTATCGCTACTTTTACGGAAATGGCTCTGGTGAAATAGTCAGTTGCATTCCTCCCCCCAAACAATTCGCCCGTAATACTCGCGCTTCTAGGAATGCCCATCAGTTTACCCTCGAGCCCAACTTCGGACGTTCTCTCAAGTATAGGGAATCTTTTCTAGCCGTACTACGCGAATGTGGAACTCCCTTCCACACTCTGTCTTTCCCAGTCACTACAATGTTCAAGAATTTAAGACCAATGTACACCGACATCTCCTTTCCAACCCCTTCCCTTCTTCATAATGCACTCACTGTGTCTCTGGCATAAAAAGAGTATAAAAAATCCCTTGTGTGGGTGCAAATTATAAAAAAAAAAACACATTTTGTTCGTTTGGAGTGTGTTTTGTGTAGAACGCGAATAGAGTTTGAAGGTTTGTATCAACTAGAATCTTTTAACGAAAAAAGTAAATCTATGCATCTTAAATCAAATCAAATCATTGTTTATACTCGGACAATTCCTACGCTAAAACAATACTTACTTACTTATTTATCCGGCTCACAATCCATGAAGGATCTCAGCCTGAGATACTGCAGCCTTGCATTGTGAACGGTCCCTCGCATGATCTCTCCAGTCGCCGAAACCAAGCGCTATGGCATCCGCAGTCACTTGGTCCTTGTACCGCAGGGTCGGTCTTCCTTGTCCTCTCGAACCTGGGGGCTGGGATGAGAAGACTTTCTTAGTTGGAGCGTTGTCGTTCATTCGCTCGATGTGGCCGAGCCAATGTAGTAGTCTTTTCTTGGCCTTCTGGACTACATCCACATCTTGGTACAGCTCGTACAGTTCTCGGTTGAATCTCCAATCGCCATCGTCGCATAAAGGACCGAAAATCCGTCGAAGAATTTTTCTTTCGAGAGTGTCCAGTATCAATTCCCCTATTTTCTTATAGTCCAGCACTCGGCGCCGCCGTAGAGTTGGACTGGTTAAATCAAAAATTTGTATATCCGACACTTTGTCTTTCAAGTGAGGAGTTTTGAACCCAGTTGTTTTGCCAAACCGAAGGAGCAGCGGTTCGCTAGGGTAATTATTCTTCGGATTTCCACGAAGGTGTCATTTGTGGAATTGATGTTTGTTGGAAGGTAGATGAACTCTTTAACTACCTCGAAATTGCTGCTACCAACAGTGACGTTTTTTTCTAGGCGGTTGGTTGTTTTTTGACAGCATGTACCTTGTTTTGTCCTCATTCAATTCAAGACCAACAAGTGTCGCCTGATCTTAAATCGCTGTGAAGGCCTCAAATACAACTCTCTTGGATCGACCGATGATGTCAATGTCGTTCGCATAGCCTAGGAGCTGGGTGGAGTTGTTGGAGATAGTGTTTTCCGTGCTCACACCTGCCTTGCGCACTATCTGCTCCAAGACTATATTGAAGAAGTCACATGACAACGCATCCCCTTGTGTTGGCATCTGTAGTATTTGGGAGGACGGCGGAAAGTCGCTCACTCTGGCGCTCACGTAGTCTCTGGCATTATCCGTAGTGCAGAGGCAACCGATGTTGAACTTGTTTCTTGGGGCCGCACGTGTGTTTTTGTCATTTGATAGTCGAGTCCTAAGCTTAGCCACAACCAGAAAGTGGTCAGAGTCGACATTTGCTCCTCGGAAAGTGAGTGCGTTCAAGATGTTGGATGCGTGCCTTGCGCCAATTAGCACATACTCGATTTGGTTGGTGGTTCGACCATCCGGAGATCGCCAGGTTGCTGTATAGATCTTTCGTCTTGGAAACCAAGAGTTACTTATCACCGTATGATGAGCTGCAGCAAAGTCAATTAGTCGGAAGCCGTTATCTGTTGTTACTTCGTGGATGCTGTGCTTTCCAGTTTATCCGCCAAAGATATCTTCATTCCCGATTTTCACAATGAAATCTCCGAGTACGATTTTGATGTCGTACTCCGGACAGACTCCGTAGACTCTATCCAAAAGGTCGTAAAAATCCTCCTTGCTTGACTCCTCAGCATCATCGGTAGGGGCGTGTGCACATATTATACTGATGTTTTGTAGTGTGGCCTTGATGCGGATTACAGCCAGGCGATCACTAATTGGCTTGAAATCCATGACTTTCGATCTAAGCCGATTCCCCACGACAAATCCGCATCCAAATATGTAAATTCTTTGATGACAGCTGTAATAAATGTCGCAGTTTTTCCTTTTTATTATCCCTGATCCCATCCATCCTATTTCCTGGATCGCAGTAATATCAGCCTTATACTGCGAGAGGACGAATTCAAGATTTTAAGTTGAACCTGGAGTGTAGAGTGTTCTTACATTCCATGTACAATCTCTCAATGCATAGTCCGTTGCCGTTCCGGGTCTGGTTACCATAAGAGGGGGGTCATTATCCGATGCTACTATCTCTCTCATACCTTTTTAGTTTTTTACTATGGAGGGGTTGCTAGCCCCTCGAACTTAGCTCCAAATTTGTTGTGCCCTTGGTTAAGTGCTTCTGTTTCTACGTTTTGCACTCGTGTTTACAAGTTTCGCAAGTTATATCTTGTGATATAACCAGTACCCGGTGGTTACCACGAGAGGGTAAAGTAAGCACTTGGTGTGTAGGAAAAGTTACAGCATACGCCCCCAGATGCTACAACACCCAACCACCAACTAGAAATGGGACAATCATTTATATTTCTTCTTAGACTAGTTCGGCTTGTGTTGAAGTTTTCATCTATGTCGGCAGTCCTCAGAACTGCTACATATTTTTATTTTTTAGTTTTATTTTTTTTTTTAGTGTTACCATACCTTACTTAACTACATATAAATCCTAAATTGGACAGTTATCAAAGGTGAAAAAAAAAATCGATCCTGTTCGAGCACATGGAAGAAACCACAAAGGAGGTACACCTAGAGTCGCAACTCAAGGCATTTTACTCTCTTTCGACTAAAAAAATTAAATTTGATAAAATATACTACCCATTGTAAATGTATAGGCTTTTCAATGCATTTCAAATGGGAGGCCGAACCAATACATTTGCAATGGGTAGGCCTGTGTGCTGGGCTCAATAAGGTGAAAATTTAAAAGCCTGCTCAATTTTAAAAGCTTGCGCTCAAAATTCAAAAATAAGAGTCAGTTAAATTCAAAAATTTGAAAAATAAAAAATAATTGTATGAAATTCATGTTTTAAGTATTTAAAGTTTTTTGCTTTTTAAATGGAATTCAACTATGATTTACGAATAAATAACTAAAAAAACACATTTAAACACTTTTGGAGAGTTTATTTCACCCTTAAAACAGTGCGGTCATGTCCTTATTGAATTTTTTTCACCTCTTTCACAGATTCACGGACACGAAAAATAAGAGTAAATTGAGAGACTCACCACAACATTTTTTGGACAGTGATTTTTTAAAAAAGAGAGCGAGTTGCGACTCTAGGTAAATAGATTCTCTATGGAAGAAACCCTGCTCCGTCTTGTTCTAGTACTTCTCGACTGCAAAGAATCCACCGATCAACAGTTCTTCGTGTAACGCAACACAAACGTGAACTTTCGAAATATTCGTCTTTCGGATAGAACGCATCAAAGATCAAATTAAATTACGAAGTCATAGAGGGGATCAAAACAAGTTTTATCTCAAAATTGTCAATTCTGCTGATACGAATCTTGTTTTATAGAACCTCGTTTGAAGACTCTGGTGCTCGATTCAAAATGAAGAAGCGTCAAAGGCACTGTTTCTCAAACAACTGAATTTTTTCCATTTAAGATAGGACAAGGTTGAACTATACTGGACGACTATAAACAAAATGAAGGACCTTCACTCTGCGAAGTCTTTGTGTACCAAGCCAGAGCAACATTTATATTTCTGTCGATTAACCAAAGGACGAGTGCCACTAAGTATACGTAGCGAGTCAAGAAACATACACTACAGAGCTACAAAGAGGACTCGACTAGGATGAGAAAATTTAATACAAAAAAAATAGGAAGAAAGGGGATAACATACGGATTGGGATTCAAAGATGTATCTATAGTGCCGGGTCTACCTAAGTAAATGAGTATATGTATATATTTTTAACCAAATTCGTCCAATTGGAAGTTTTATTTCCAGGAAGCCAAGGGTCGAATGCTTTACACAATTAACAATTCCTTAGGATTACACATAAGAAAGATTGATCCTGGAAGTCCTGGAACCTGGAAGTCTTGTCATTTCTTCGCAAGAGGCATAAGCGATGAACTGAAGACACTTACATAGAGTCCGATTTAGTTAAACAAATGAAACACACATTTTTTTTAAAGCGAATATTTTCTGTTTATATACATTTTTATTTCGAAACAGAGATAGAGGTATACATTTCTATATTTTTAGCTATCCATTTCCTAACTGCTGCCACTAATGAATAAACCCCTGGGAAGTCCGGTCTACCACATCCCCTACCAAAAGAAGTGACTCCTACGAGCTCGTATTCTTTCGTAACTAGATTCTTACAAACGTATGGTCCACCAGAGTCACCCTGACACGTATCGATACCTGGATTATTTGCACAAACCATAGTATCCGTAATATCTTTATTATAGCCATACGAATTCGATGAGCATCTCTCTCTTGAAATTGATTTCACTTCTGCTTGTTGAAGCATAGTAGACACCATATAAGCTTTTTCCTTCTTCAATCCCCATCCGCTAACAAGGCAGTCTCGATTATCACCAGGCACTTTGTCAGCTAGTGTAATTGGTTGAACAGTCACATCAAATTCCAGAGGAGAAGATAGTATGAGAAGAGCATAGTCGTAATTATTTGTTTCCACATCATACTTAGGATGTTTGATCATTTTTTTTACACGAATGTGTTGACCGCCTGCACTCCAAATCGTTGCACCGGCACGAATGCTTATATCCCTTGCATTTTGTTTTTCAAAAGCATCGACACAATGAGCAGCTGTCAGTATAGTGTTTTCGTTTAAAATGGATCCGCCGCACTGATGAACATCGTTTCTTTGAAATGACACTATATAAGGAAATTTATTGATCATAGCACCACTACCTCCAATAATGCGATCATTGAGACTATCCGGCATAGCCGCTTGAAAAGTTGGTGCTATAGCCACACAAAGCAAAATCACAACCAACATAGCCCGAAACATTTTACTATCGAATAAGGTAATATTGCTTATGAAATAAGCGTTTTATACTATTTTACCAAAAACAAAATCGTTTAAACAGGTGAAGAAATAATACCTCTTAATAAAGAAAATAAATGTATACTGTTCGAAAGCAAATAAATTGATCACAAATAGCTTTTGCGTCTGGTAGGTTATATAAAATTTGTTTTGTTAAAATCAGTTACAAATTTTAAGAGGGATAGAAACTTTCATTTCCTTATTTTTTTTTGTTTTTCTACATACACTCCGATTTTGCAGTAGTAAATGACGTTTTATAATAAGTTTACTGACCTGGCAAACGTTGTTTTACCATGTCTAGGAAATATTTTTTAGGTCAATAAAAATAACTATCAACTGTAAGTGTGCGGTGATGTTCTTATAATCTAAAGCATTATAAACAATACTCACTTACTTACTTATGGTGGCGCTACAGTCCTGGTCGGACCAGGGGCTCACCCAACAAACTTCTCCAGCCAGCTCGGTCCCTGGCTAACTGTCTCCAGTTTCGCAAGCCAAGTTGGTTCAGGTCCTCTACCATCTGTGTGCTCCACCGGAGTCGCGGTCTTCCTCTTCTGCGACGTCCTTCCGGATTGGATTCGAAGACTCTACGAGCCAGAGCATTATTTTCCATTCGCTCAACATGACCCAACCATCTAAGTCGTTGGACCTTAACTTTTCTGGCTAGGTCAGTATCGCTATACAGCTCGTACAGTTCTTGGTTGAATCTTCGTCTCCATTCTCCATTAAAGCAGACAGGACCAAAAATCACTCGAAGAATTTTTCTCTCAAAGCAGCCCAAAGCGTTTTCATCAGATGTTGTCATAGTCCATGTCTCTGCACCATACATGAGGACCGGGATGATGAGGGTTTTGTAGAGTGTCACTTTAGGTAGACAAAGTTCTTAACTACCTCGAAGTTAAATCAGTCTATGTTGGCGTTTGCTCCAAGACGTCGATGTTGGTAGTCCTTTCTGGTCGACAGCATTAACTTGGTCTTGCCCTCGTTAACCGCTAGACCCATCTTCCTGGCCTCCGTCTCAAGGCTCACAAACACTCCACTGACATCACGGTGTGTTCTTCCTATTTTGTCAATGTCGTCTGCATATCCTAGTAACTGGACGGACTTTTGAAAGATTGTGCCTCTGGTGTTGACATTGGAGCTTTGCACAATCTTTTCAAGAATGATGTTGAAGAAATCGCATGACAACGCATCGCCTTGTCTAAAACCTTTTTTGACATCAAAAGCGTCCGTTAGGTTTTTTCTGACCATGATGGAACAGCGTGGTCTTTATAGACGCTGTCATACGCGGCCTTGAAATCGATGAAAAGATGGTAGGTATCGATTTGAAGTTCCTGGGTCTTCTCCAAGATGTGCCGTAGACTGAATATTTGATCGATGGTGGACTTTCCGGGTCTGAAGCCACACTGATAAGGACCTACCAGGTTGTTGACCAGATGTTAAGGAGACTTATAAACCTCTGTAGCTGGTGCAGTTCAGGGGATCTCCTTTTTTGTGGATCTGGCATACGATGCTGAGGTTCCATTCATCGGGCATGCTTCCCTCCGACCAAATTTTGCATCTCCAGCTGCTTTGTACAGTTCGGCGGCTAGCCCGTCTGCTCCAGCGGCTTTGTTCGACTTAAGTTTAGATGTATTGATATATCTAGCAATCTCTTGCGATTGTAGCCGTTTGACGTCGAATATCCTAGAGAAGTGTCGTGCGTCGATCGCAATGTAATCAATCTGATTGACGGTTGATTGGTCAGGAGATTTCCATGTTCCCTTTTGGATATCGAGATGTGGGAATTGCATAGCCTGCCTAAATCCGTTATCGGAGGTGGTGTCGTGTAAGCTTTGTCGTCCGATTATTCCACCAAAGATTTCTTCTCTACCCAGCTTAGCATTGAAATCTCCAAGGACGATTTTAATGTCATAGCTAGGGCATTGCTCACAGGTCTTGTCGAGGAGCTCGTAGAACCTGTCTTTGGTGTCTTCATCCTTTTCGTCTGTAGGGGCGTGAGCGCAGATGAGGCTGATGTTGGTGAATATAGCCTTGATACGGATTGTAGTGATGCGCTCATTCACTGAGTTGAAACTCAAGACCTTTCTTCTGAGCCGAGTTCCAACTACAAATCCACATCCAAATAGACGCTGATTTTGTTCCCGGTAGCAGTCGCCGTAGTAAATATCGCAGTTTTTCATTTCACGTAGGCCCGGACCATCGCATTTCTTGGATGGCAGTTATATCTGCTTTATAGCAGTCAAGGGCTTCTGCTAGTTGTTCGGCTGCATGTGGCCTGTTAAGGGACCTAACATTCCACGTTCAAAACCGAAATTCGTTGTCCTTAAATCGTTTGCGTGGGTCGTCATCATTAATTCCGTCTGTATCCGAGGCTTGTTGGTGGTTCGGAACTATCTCTTCTTTATGTGGCTGGGCAGTCACCCCGACGCATGACCCCCAACCTGGAGGGCCAGGTCTTTAGTTTAACTCTAAGACGAAGAGCCGGCCAAACCGCTCCTTATAAGCCTGGGCTGCGAATATGTCGTAGTAGCCCTATAAGGTGTTCACTTTGTAGTTCATCCTGACTGGAACTGTAGACGCCACCGTTGAGTCCATCTTTTGAGTTCTTCCGCTGCCGCCTGTCGAAAAGGATGCATTCCTTTTTGGACGCATACCCCCTCCCCCTCTCTCTCTCTTTGCTTCCGCCAACAACTTCCCACTGGGGTTGGAACTCAATCTTCGGTTGAAGGTACTGGGCACCCGATGTTCACCACGGGGAGGTGGAGAGTAGGAGTTGATACACAGAGGTTTCAGTGGACGCTTGTGTCCACTTGAATGCACGTGTCTACCCTTCGAACATCAACATAAACAATACACTTATGCTTTATTTAGGGTAACGAATACATTTGGAAGTACAATTCTTGATAGCTATCTAAACAACAAAAATAATCAGTTATTTAAGTTGAAAAAAGAATGAATCTCTCAGCGCAATAGAGTGAACAATATTCTTGGTTAGTCTGTTTTTAGTATGGTTTGCGGTCCCGGGTTCCCGGGACGTGAATTTCCGGTAATTAAAGCGTTATCGTTCCCGAGAATAGATTTTAGAATACCCGGGTGCCAGCGTTGCGAAAATGGGCCCGATCGGCAATTTGGCCTTAAGTTTTTTATTTTGGCCCGTGGTCTGGGGCCAACATGAAATGGCCGGCATATCATATTTTTTTCTTTTTACTTGCGACATATAGAATATATGGCAAGTATTGAATTCGTAAAAAAAAAAATGTGCACGACTGGGTCGTACGAACTTGTTCCTGCATGCTAAAACTAAATATTTATGATTTATGTTCCGAAAATTGCAAAAAGTAGTGTTAAATTAAGAGATATACCTTAAGCAATTCTGATTACACTCTTACTTATAGCTTAAACTTAACTCACAAAAAAACTCAATACATAAAAATAATTAGGATTTATTAAAAAAAATTATAATTTGAAAATGTACCTCGTAAATACATTTAATTCCTAAAATTTAAATGCTAAAAAAAAATCAATTTTTTTTTTTTTGATTTATTGAATTTTTTTTTTGAAAATCGTCGGAGCCGTTTTTTTTTAATTATTTTTTTATATATACAATTTTTCAAAAATGTCTTAAAATTAATTTGGGTATGCAGTTTTCAAGACCATGTTAATATACATATTACACTCTAATTTGGATATTTAAAATTGATCTGTTTTTGAGATACAGAATTTTGGAAAAAAAATAGTTAAAAATATATGAAATTTTTTTGAAAACAAAATATTATTTGAACAATATATACGTACTTTCGAAAAAAAAAACTACCGCTGATCGGACTTTCAGTTTTCGAGAAAATCTAATAACAAAAAAACGGTTCTATGGGAGGTACCGTTTTGGAGCAATACAAAAATGTTTTTTTTTACATATAATACATTAATGTTTAAAAAAATAAAACTCGAGGAGAAAATTGAAAGTTTTGGTTTTTGGCTAATAAAATCGCGCTACGTGCCACACAAGCAATGAAACCATCGATCTCTTACGGGAAAAGTTTCCAGACCGTGTTATCTCTCGAAGAAGTGATCACAATTGGCCACCGAGATCTTGTGATTTAACAAATTGCGACTTCTTCCTTTTCGGGCCACGTGAAAGATAAGGTCTAAGCCAACATCCCAGCGTGTGTCGATTGACGACCTCAAAGATGGAATTAGTGAGGCTATCGAGGACATAGGGCAGCCACTTTGCGATTTGGTTATAGAAAATTACATGAAAAGGATATGGTCCTGTAAGCGTGGTTGTGGCGACCATTCATCTGATGTTGTGTTCTCTTTATAATGAAATAAACATCCGATCATTTATCTCAAAAAATACCATTTTTCTTTGAATATCAAAATAACACGTCTTATTCACACAGAAGAAAAATCGTGTAAAATCAAAAATAATAATAATGATTCAACATTTTTTTGCTATGATTTTGCTCTAATGTCGTTTCGTGTTGATTTAAAATGATTTTCTTGTAAAACAAGCGTAAATTCTTTTCGTTTTGAAATAACGTGATATCAGCTTAATTTGAAAAGATTATCGTATTGATATAACTCGTTGATTCCTGTTGAATGAAAATGACTACCCTTTTAAAATAATACGCATATCCTCTTGAATCATATCGATTTTATAATTGAAATAACACGATATCCCTGTTAAACCAAAATGATATTCACCTTAAAACAAAATCAGAATTCGAATTGAATCAACATGACTCTCATGTCAAAACAACATGATAGTTCTTTTTAAAATAATTCTTTGTCGTATTAAAACAACTTGAATTTTCCTCGAAAAATCGATATGTTTTCATTTTAAAGTAAAGTGATGAGTTAGTAATCCTGTGAACAAACATACATACAGAAATACATAATGCATTTTTTATGTTATAAATTATTCATTCTTTATTTTATTCTTTAAAAATATATTAAAATACATTAATTTCAAAAAATTATTTTTCCATTACAAATTGGAAATATCATTGAATTCATAAATTTTTATTTGATTTCTTAAGCTAAACATGAACTTTTTTAAATACATTTAAAGTTAAAGTTATCCAGCAGCTCGTCCAACTTTGTTTGACTTTGGTCCAACACTGGCACTGAGGGCAAATTAAAAAAAGAATTTCCTTGGTCGTCCCTTTCATACGTTACTGGTTCACTTAACACAAAATCATAACTTTGTACATCCATTACAAATAAACTTTTAAACACTTTACTTCACTTTATTAAAACGAACTCTTCCGACCGAAAGCTAAAATGGTGTGGTCGAAAAGATAACGGACCATTTTGTCTCGTTTGGCAAATCTTAATCAAAAATCAACACGATTTGATGCAGTAAGAACACTACTCCCTCTTACTTCAACACGATTCCTTTTTGTTTTAAAACGATTAAATGTTGATTGGCTACTAAATAGTTTTTGAGCTGAGACGCTCAATAATAAACTCAAAGAAAAATCAAAATACTAATGCAACCAGAGAAAGGGTGCTGAAATGATAACGGATCTTTTTCGTCTGTCGGCATATTTCAGCGTATTTCAACTCGACTCCGTTTTATTTCAACACGATTTACTTTTTTTTTTAAACGATTTCATGTTGATTGAATACTAAAGCAAACAATAATCTTTCGTGTTGATTTTACATTGGGTTTGTTTTCTGATTTAATCCGATTATTAACACGACTCCCTTTTATTTCAACACGATTACTTTTTTTTTAATCAGATTTAAAGTAAATTTTAAACGAAAAACTTTAAAATCAACACTTAATTAATAATAATGACAGTTCAAAAAGCATCCTTGTTTAAAATAATCACTAAAAATATCAATTTAAAACGAAACCATTTCAAATCTAAATGAAAAAAATAGTTTAATTAGAAACTGTGCACCATTGTAAAAACAATAATATGCCGTGTTAATTTTACATTAGATTATTTTTCTGTGTATTGGAAAATCCTTTACCTTTAACAATTCTAAAAATGCCGCTGGAAAAAATGATTAAATTTATTTTTAAGATTTTTTTTATGAATTAAATTAATCAGATTTTCTTAAAATTTCAAATTTTGCCTCTTACTTTTATTTTATTCTATTATATTTAAAGCTTGATTTCAGCAAAAATGATAGTGGAATTCAAAAGAAAAATGTATCGGCCTTATAAGAAACTCGTGCTCGTAAGGTTTTTCAAAACAAATTTTTAGTGGGCTAGTGGCACGCAAAATGGGCCTTATAATTTTTTTTCTTCGAGGAAACGCTGCCGGGTACCCGGGAGCATTTTATTTTTTGCTTTGTGAAAAAGATTTTAAAGATAGAACAAATAATTTTGAAATCATTTTAACGACTTTAAAAACATAATCGCAATAGGCAAAAATGCACATGTAATGAAGGATTCAAAAATCTTAGTAGGCGCTGCTGTATTTTCAACTATGCGTTTGTTTCAAAGTTTAAAAAGAAAGTTCTAGTTCTTTGTTATGTTAATTGCGTTAATTTTTTTTTTTTTTGTACTTTCAAGTGATTGCTAAGTACGGTATATATGTACTTTACTTTTTTTTTCGCAGTGAAATGCAAGTCTCTAGAGATTTTTGTAAGTTCTGAAATTGGTGGAGTCTTTGCTTTATATATTTAATTTGTATGCAATGACAATTTGTCTAGCTTTGTTTTTGTTGCGGTCCTTTGCAATGTATCTATTAATTAAACATGGATAAACAATCTTCCAAAAGCTGGAATTATTTTTAAAAAATAATGAGTTGGTAAGGTATTTCATGTGTCCAAAAATGTTGTCCAATAAAGGAGCGTCCCACCAACAACTTAAATATACCTAGTCTTGCCTTAATTACTATTACATGTTCAAAACTCTTACTATGCTTGGCAGGTACGCCAAAACTGGTCATAGCTTTAATACAGTTGGTCCTCCCAACCCCCCCACAACCCCCCCCCCCCCAAGGGGGGGGGGGGTGAAAAACACCAAACAAAACAAAAAAAACAAAAAAAAAAAAAGGGGTTGAAAACAAAAAACAAAAAAAAAAAAAAAAAAAAAAAAAAAAAAAAAAAAAAAAATTTTTATTAAAAAGGTTTTAAGGAATAAGAGGATTGATTTTCGTGTTATATTTTAGTGGTGAGGGAAATTAGGTATTGTTCAAATTAACCATAGGAAAATTGTTCGAGGTGACTTTCTTGCCTAACCAAGTGTTAAGGAACAATAAGATTGTTTGACAGAAAGGCTTCAGATTTACATGTAACGCAAGAGATCTTGTAGGCCATGTTAATAGTCTAATCCCTTTAGTTCGCAGTTTAGAGGATCCCCTTTTTTCAGGACCCAGCAAACAATTGCTGATTTCCATTAACGGCATGCATCCTCTGACCAGATCTTACAGACTGATTTGGTGCATGCACCTAGCTAGATCGTTCGCCTGCTGCTTTGAACAATAGCTCGGCCGCAAGACCATCTGCTCAGCGGCTTTGAGTTGGATTTCAGCCGTGATATTGCGGTTTTCACTTCTTCTAGGTCGGGTTGACAGGATTGTTGGCTATCATCGTGTCCGATGACAAGGCATCCTGTCCTGGACAGCCGGTATTTTGTTGATCGGTCGCCGTTAATACAATCTACAGAAGTGGTATTTCCAAATCCCCAGAATGGACTAGCCGATCCTAACTACTGAGTTCCCTTGTTTTATCCGCGCTGCAGCTATCGGTGCTGTCCTCGAGGACCTCTGAGCCAGCTGTGTAAAACCTTTCGATAAAACCTCCCAACTTCATTCCTGCGGTTGGCTCACTCAACATCCTCGAGCTGCTGCTCTCGCATGCTCACTCTTGTTCTCCTGCGAAAGCCCAGTGCCTCGCTCCCGGCTCTTTTACTCCGTAGACTCACGAGCAGCTCGTGTCCGCTGCTATGCAGCGCCGCTTTGTATGCGTCCTGTTTGGCTGCATGGGCCTGCCTGCATTCTTCGTCAAACCGGGTGTTTCGTTTTGGTGGCTGTGTGAAGCCCAGCACATTAGAGGCGGCATCTCTAACTGCTTTCTGGCAATGTTGCCACTGGTCTTCGATACTTGATGTTGGCGGTATAGGACTCCTTAAGGATTACTTGACACTCGATTAGAGAAGGATCGGGCGATCTCTTGCGATTGTAGATGTCCGACGTCGAAATTTCTTGCAGCATTTCCTTGTTTTGGCCGTTGTCGGGGTATCCGTAACACTACCTTGGCTACGACGACGTAGTGGTCCGAATCGATGTTAACTCCTCGGAAAGTTCGAACATCTAAAATGCTGGACAAGTGCCTTCCGTCGATCGCAATGTAATCATTCTGGTTGAAGGTTGATCGATCAGGAGATTTCCATGTACCCTTATGGATGTTGAGATGTGGAAACCAGGTGCTTGCTACCACAACTTTTGGGTGCCTTTATACCTATCATAACAAAATTGGTTTCTCTGCTAGCTTCTGCCATTTCTGAAATTACAGTGCTATTTTACATTTAACGTTATATCACGCTTTGTACGCAATTTTACATATTGTGACTCCAAACGGAAGTTCTAGTTCAAATTTGCTGATCAATCGTTTTATCTGTTAGCTTAACAGCTGTAAAGAAAAGTCAACGATGATGATGGATGGTTCTAACGTAGATGAAGACGAAACTATTGCGTGTTTTTGTTTCAGCCATTATACCTTCGTTCTGCAGAGCTGTTGCACCAAAATATATTATTATTGAGATTTGAAGCAAGAAAGCTCCCTATGCTACTGTTAGCAGACAGAAGACACACAACAAGTTTGCGAGAAGAATAAATCCTAACTAATATCTTGAATTCTCTTTTTCAGAATATAGTCATTGTGATGATTTTCAAAAACTGATTAAAGAATGCTCTCACATTCCAAAATCTAATGATTGTTTATGTGTTTTTGAACAACTATAGTAACTTAGAGCTGCTTCCACTAATGGCTTTTTCCGTCAATTCCTTTATTTGGCTGGAGTTATAGCTATTTCACGGGTGCCAAGCCGATCATCAGACTCCTTTATTAGTGGTGCTGTCTAGTTGTTCTTTCATTTTAATCGAAAAACTTTTCGAGTTCACATGGGATTTGAACCTAGGACCAGCTGGTTGGGAAGCCAATGCACTACGCACTGCGCTAACAACTCCACTAATTATTGTATTTGAAAAAAAAAAGACAATTATAGATGAGAATTGAGCCCAAAACTCAACCGAAGTATAACAATCATCGCAAAATTGTATATGGATTTCTTCCGAGACATTAAACATTTCCAAGGTCGAGTTTCAAGCAGTACGATATGTATGAATCATGTACATTATACGCATGGGTGTCTGAAGTCTGATGCTAACCAGGAAAAGACAAACTCACGAGAACAAGATTTTTGGCACATGTATGAAAAAAAAATTAAATTGATATTTCTTATTTGCACACATTGCATTTTTCTTTTCAATGCGCAATTAAATTGGAGAACAGATATGGCAAACAACAAACAAGTATAATATTTTTGAAATTAAACAATTATGTAATTATTTTCACAACTATATTTGACGCAAAGAGACAAAAATTCAATAATCCAATAGGGTTTAAATACAAAGTAAATATTTACAAACATCTGTTTTTGGTTTTAAGAAAGTGACAAATTCAGAAGTGTGTTTGGAACTTATTTGCTAACCTAACAACAAGAAAGTTGTCAAATTCTTTTTGCGATTAGCCTTCACAGATGAGATAGATTTTAATTGACATTTATTTGGAAAGAACATATATCTAAGGCTCGTTTGCTAAATTGTTAAGTTCTACTGCGGCTCATACGTCTTTTACTCTTGCATTCCAATATGCAATGCTCCTGATCGAGGATGAATCGCTGGACTCCAATTTCTCCGAAAAAGAATTGCATTTCGATTTACATAGAGCACATTAGAGGCGGCATCAACAAAGCAGCAGGAATCGATAGAATACCTGTTGAATTCTTCAAGTATGCTTCGACTGACTACTTATTTGCACCTTTGAAATGCTACACTACTATCTTCCAGACCATGGCCGTGGCCTCAACTTTCTTATTCTCCGTTATCTTCCCACTGTTTAAAAAAGGAGACCCTGCTGTCCCAAATAACTATAGAGGAACTCAGCAATGAAGATGTTTACAAGTAGCTCTTTTCCAGGCTTTAAGATTGGGTTGCTGACAAGCAAAACTTAGTGACAATAGTGACAATAGACCAAGTATTTCTGCTCTCAAATATCGCGAAATTAAATCTTCAGCAAGGTAAAAAACTATACGCTTTCTTTGTTGATTTTAAGGCGGCATTTGATAGTATAAATAGACAGGCTCTCTTTTATAAACTTTCAAAGTGATTAATATTTTAAGGGCCCTGTAGTCTGTACGCTAAGGACTTAACCCTGTGTCAATCGTTCATTTTCAAAGATTCAATCGTTCACATCTATTCAATCTTTCCAATCGTTCATTTTTCCAATCATTTCTCTTTTTCAATTGCTCATTTTTCGGATCGTTCCATTTTTTCAATCAATATAGTTATGTTGCACTTCGCTCTCCTTTTCTATGGTCCTTTTACAATTGTTCCATGTTTTTGCTAGGTTTGTTTGGCGATCTTCTTGTTTTCTTTTCAATCAGGACAAGGTTACCAGTATATCGGATTAAAAATATTCATATCCCATTGCTTCGAAAATTCAAGAATATTTTGATTTTTGTATCATATTCATTACATTACATTACATTCACGTTTTCAAATGAAATAAAATCATAATCAGTTAAAATATTTGACTAATAATTATGGATCTGACCCACAAAAGAAGTCCAATATGGATACACTTCAACAAAGTTAGAGAAAATAAAGTTAAGTATGTTTACTGCCACAAAACCATTAGCATTAATGGAGGTAGAAAAATTGCAGTTTCATTTTAATTTTTCAGAACTAATCTTTCTCAAAGAAAACTAAATAGTATGATCGTACCATAAGGAATTCTTTCCAATATTCAAGTTTGCTTTCATCTCTCAATAAAGAACAAGAAGTGTCCTACTTCAAAATGTGACAGATTACTGAATGGAATGAACGAGACATTTCTTTCTAATATGTTTCGTTCGTTTTTGATTGAACGAACGAAACGACATGAAAAAAGACCGATTCTATCTTGTATTGAACGAGATGGAAAAAAGATTCGACTTTGAGTGAACGAAACGACATGGAAAAAGACCGACTTAACCTTGTATTGAACGATTGATTGATTCGATCTTTGAATGAACGAGATGGAAAAAAATGGATTCGATCTTTGATTGAACGGATCTTTATTGAACGGGTGATTGCAATCAATCGTTCTTTCAAGTGAACGAATCAAAATGAACGAATCAATCACGAACGACATAGGACTATAAGGACTACACATCGGTATGGGACTGAGACAGTCTGTCAGATAACTTTAGTTCCTCAATGGGTCTTTAACAAGGCTGTGCTTTGAGTACTCTCCTGTTCACTCTATTTATTGATGACTTGGTGGATCATGTTGGAGGTGTGGTGA
>CAKKXW010000004.1:47469203-47672880 GCA_920937365.1 Sphaerophoria rueppellii
AATTTCTTTGCGCAATTTAAACTTCTTATTTTCACGTGGTAACGATTCACATTCGTGATGGCGTTTACAAAAAAAACGAGGCGTTCAGATGTCGCACAACAAAAACGCGGGACAAAACTTGGCGAACGATTTGAATTTAGGTTTGAAGAATATCAGAGAAAAAAAATAATTAGTTCGAATTTGAGAAAATTTTCAAATGTCATTCCGAGAAATTGATTCACATAAACATAACGAACAGCACAGTTAAATACAATCACTAAGTGTTTTCTTTTGCTCGAAGTCAAGTTTGCAGAAAACATTTCGCAACGTAAGTTATATAAAGGCAGAAACAAGTTTGTATTAAAAGAACTCTAATTTTTATTGGAATTAAATATTGAGATGGCCAAAGATACGAAGGGACACAATAACACTACCCACAGTTCGTATTGTTATGGTCCTCCCAAGTCAGGGTTAAGTGAACCAAAACACCGAGGGTTTATATCCTTGTGGACATACATGATGGCACTTTCTTTTGAATTTGAAACATGACACATCAATCTTATTCCTAGCGATGACAATGCATTTAGATTTTTTCGGGGTTAAGCAGCAAGCAATTATCTATTGACCATTCATCGATTCTTCTTAAATCTTCATTAATACATGCAACGTAGTGTTTCAATCCCCAAGGGATAACTTAGATACAGCTGAGTGTCGTCGGCATACATGCGAATGGAACAATTTTTTACAATACTAGCAACTCGTTCACATACATTGAAAAGAAACAATGGCCCTAGTATTGACCTTGTGGAACACCATTCGCTAAGGTAAGAAGATCGATTTTTTTTTATTATGTTCAACCGCCTGTTCACGTTCTGTTAAATAAGAAAACAATAGATCGACTGCAGAGGAGGAAACATTTAAATAATTTGAGAGCTTAAGGCAAAGAATGTTATGATTTACCATATCGAAGGCTTAGAGAAATCGAGAAGAATTATAAAAGTAACGTTGTCCATATCAACTGCTTTTCTGATATCCTCAGAAACACTTAACAAGGCAGTCAAGCAGCTATTTTTCTTTCGAAATTCGGATTGTCTTGAGGTCAATAAGTCAAACCGTGTTAGATACTCGTTTGCTTTTGAAGTATTCTCTCAAAAACTTTCGACAAAAAAGGCACTATAGATATAGGTAGAGATGTTCTTAAGAGTGATTTTTAATGAGCAGTGATCTCTAAGAGCAGTTTACAAAAAGAGCAGTTCAAAGTACCAGCTATTTGATCACTCTTAAATGAGCAGTTTATGTTGAAAAAGGACCGACAAATGTACATATTCTTACAAATTTTTTTTTAAATTATCAGATATACCTGCACACCTTTTTCATTATTTGAGGAAAATTATGGCAAAATTATAATGGTACTGCGAAAGCCCCCAAGCTCAAGTGTTCAGTGGTCACTGCTTCTTGCGAGAGGCTTTCTTCTCACTGCTTTTCTGCTCACTTGTCATTGCTTATTTTCTAACAGCTTTTCTGCTCTATTTTCTGCTCTTATAAATGAGCAGTGAGTAGATGAGCAGAAAAGCATTGAGCAGAAAAACAGTGGACAAATAGCAATGAACAAATTATTTATTTCTCTGAATTGTTTTTTTTTTTTTTTTTGAGAAAATCTTCACTTTTCCCTGCTATTTTGCTCACTGCAAATTTTCTCACTGCTCATGTAATCACTGAAAAGTTTAAAGAGCAGTGAGCAGTATAGCAGGAAGATTGAAGAGCAATCACTCCTGCTAACTGCTCAGTGGAATAGCTGAGTGATTAATAGCAGCTATCGCAATAGCTGCCTCACCACTGGATACAGGTCTAAACTCATCTCCTTTGGAATTTTTTGGTATAGGAATAACCTTTGCTTTTTTCCATAGAGAAGGAAATTCACGTGTTCTTAAAATGGAGTTTAAAATGTGGGTGATGAATGTAGCAAGGTAGGAAGAACAATTTTTAGGAACTTAGGGTGCATCATATCGATTCCTACAGCGTTAGATTTTATCGATAGAGGGGCCTCAACTGCATCCTCCGGGGTAATTTGAGAGAACTCGAAAAGGGGTGTATTTGGCCTAGAATTTGATAAATTATTCTCCGATGAATTAACCTGGTCTGGAAAATGCGAGGTGCCTGTCGTGCTTGAGCGGAAAGATAAGTTTAGGGCATTTATGACAAGCAAATCTGTAGATTTGTTATCGAATTTACCAATTCCTATGTTTTTCAGATTCTTCCAAATCTCTTTGCTTCCCAATGCGGCATTGAAACGTGTAGAATATGTAGAGAAAAAATTATTGCTATGTTGTTAATAGAAGCAGAAAACTAGATAGCTTTAATATAGATCGTGTATCACAAGGCGGACATTCATTATATTTAATGGTGTTTTTTTTTTTTACAGCCAGTTAATAACAATTTCTACTCAACTACCTACCAGCTCTATTATAGAGTTAAAATAATTTTGTTCACAGCATTAAATATTCATGATTTTCTGATGAAATACGAAGACTTATTCTTCAAAGAGATCAGGCTTATAAGGAGTGGAAACGTTATAGATTAGAAATACACCATCTCTTATTTCGTTGGTTGCGTAATAAAGTAGTAAGACTGAAATCTATGGGCTTAGGCAAACAAAACAGCTCCTTTATAGGAAGTGGAGTCTATTAATAGATATTTCATAAATCTTAGTTTACTCAACATTCATGAAATACCAACGGTGTTAGAAGGAAATCGCTATTCGTCGTCCGTATTTGAGTTTGTCTGTGTTGATAGTACTGAAATCGTAGAGATCTCCCTATATATTAAATCGAACGCTATTGATGGTATCAATCCTAAATTTATCAAGATGATACTACCAATTTCTCTGCCTTTTACAACGCACATTTTCAATACAATTATTATGACAATTATTATTTTTCCCTGCTCAGTGGAAGCTTTCTAAAATCATCCCCATCCCGAAAGCTGGAAAAAGTAAGGAGTACAGACTTGTTTCTGTGCTTCCATTTTTGTCTTCTTGACAAGGTCCTTGAAAGAATCGTTCAGAAACAAATCAATACTTATTTACAAAGCAACAAATTATTTTCTGAAAAGCAGTTTGCTTTTCGACCAAATTTTCACGTTGCGGCAGATCCTGGAAAAGACCTATGAACTCCAAATCGATACCCACCACCTTTTCATCGATTTTAAGGCCGCGTATGACAGCATCTACAGAAACGAACTGTACAGAGCTATGTCTAGTTTTGGCGTCCCTGCCAAGCTTGTGCAAAATGACGATGGAGAACTCACGCTGCTCCATCAAGGTTGGCAACGAGCTTGCGGAATCTTTCGACGTCAAAAAAGGATTCAAGCAAGGCGATGCACGTGTATGCGATTTCTTTAACATCGTTCTTGAGAAGATAGTGCAGAACTCGAACGCCAACACCAGAGGCACTATCTTCCAAAAATCTGTTCAACTTCTCGCGTACGCCGATGATATTGATATAGTGGGAAGCACACAGCGTGATGTCAATGGCGACTTTGTGAGAATTAAGACAGAAGCAGAAAAAATGGGTCTAGCGGTAAATGAGGGAAAAACGAAGTATATGCTGTCTTCGAGGAAGGACACCCAACACTGACGGCTCGGGCAGAACGTCACAATAGACACATATAACTTCGAGGTAGTAGAGGAGTTTGTCTACCTAGGCTCCGCTATAAACACGGGCAATAACACCAGCCCCAAGATCAGACGAAGAATAACTCTTGCTAATCGCTGTTTCTTTGGGCTAAGAAAGCAATTGAGTGGAAAAGCCCTCTCTCGAGCAACTAAGGTAAAACTGTACAACACACTCAACTTTTTCGCTTGCAAATACTTTGTTCACCTTTAGAAAGTCTTGTAAAAAAGGTTTAAAAAGAACATAGAGAGGCATAGTTTATTTCCTTGCGGTATATATCACTTAGACTAGAAATTTTAAAGGAGTTTTCAGTCTTTTCAGTTATATTAAAATAAGTTTTAAGTTCAAGATATTGCTTCTGAATTCTTGAAAACAGCCGATTCATTTGAGCTTATATATGAATTTGAAAATTTGACTTGATTCCAGTCAAAAGAATATGTTGACTGGATTTATAGTTTTTTTCAAGCTAACGACGAACAAATCCAGTCAAATCAAAATAGCAACAGTGATTGTATGTGCATTGGTTTTTCAAATGAAAAACTGTAAATTTTCAAAATGGGTTTTCGACTGGATAATAGAAAGCTCTTGATAGAAAACTCGGCTGGTATAGGTAGGGACTTATTAATCCTCTCAATCCCTCCATACATATTTATAAAATTTTCACTAGTAATTATAGGGCTTATTTTAAATTAACACAAATTTTTGGGACAAATTAACGGATCAAGGCCAAACAACGACGAAAATTCCTAGAAGAAAATTCGACGTCAAGCGGCTACAATCGCAAGAGATTGCTAGATCCTTTTCCGAATCGTGGTCTTCCGAAAAATCTCCTCAGAAGTCCTTTGCATGCCAGGCACACCCACAGGATGGCAACACTGCCATGCAGCCATCAGATTTGTTCGCCTCTGGAAGTGCTAGGGCTGTACACGGCCACCACAACGGAACACACCTGAGCAATACCAAGCCGGTGCTGCAAAGAACGACAAGTGTCAGCTCGTGAGCTCTACAAGCCCGAAAAAAAGAGAGGAAGCATAAACTTCTCAGCTAAGAAACAAAGGGCGCATGAGAAAGCGCGCGATAGAGGAGAGATAGAGGGATGTCACCAAAGGAATCGAGGTTCGAAAGTTCTACAAAAAGGTGAAACAAACCTCCAGGGCTTATACACCCGAACTGAAGCCTGTAGAGACCATCATGGGAACATCGTAGTAGAAACCGCAGTCAGTGCTGAGGATATGGAAAGACCACTTTTCCAAGCTGTATAATGGCGATGACGACCAAAACTCCGTCAGCAATACAGAACCATTCAATTTGGGTGCAGAAGGCCAACAATTCCACCACCCGACATGGACGAAGTGAAGATAGCGATATCTAAACTAAAGTCGAACAAAGCCGCTGGAGCAGACGGGCTAGCCGCCGAACTGTACAAAGCAGCTGGAGATGATTTGGTTAGGAGCATGCACCAGCTCATCTGCAAAATTTGGTCGGAGGAAAGCATGCCCGATGAATGGAACCTCAGCATCGTATGCCCGATCCTCAAAAAGGAGATCCCTGAACTGCACCAACTACAGAGGTATAAGTCTCCTTAACATCGCCTATAAGATCTTGTCTGCCGTGCTGTGTGAACGTTTGAAGCCCTTCGTCAACAACCTGGTAGGTCCTTATCAGTGTGGCTTCAGACCCGGAAAGTCCACCATCGATCAAATATTCACCCTACGGCAGATCTTGGAGAAGACCCAGGAACTTCAAATCGATACCTACCATCTTTTCATCGATTTCAAGGCCGCGTATGACAGCGTCTATAGAGACCAACTATATAGAGCAATGTCTAGTTTTGGCATCCCAGAAAAACTCATCCGTCTGTGTAAGATGACAATGGAAAATTCACGCTGTTCCATCATGGTCGGAAAAAACCTAACGGACGCTTTTGATGTCAAAAAAGGTTTTAGACAAGGCGATGCGTTGTCATGCGATTTCTTCAACATCATTCTTGAAAAGATTGTGCAAAGCTCCAATGTCAACACCAGAGGCACAATCTTTCAAAAGTCCGTCCAGCTACTAGGATACGCAGACGACATTGACATAATTGGAAGAACACAGCGTGATGTCAGTGGAGCGTTTGTGAGCCTTGAGACGGAGGCCAGGAAGATGGGTCTAGCGGTTAACGAGGCAAGACCAAGTTAATGCTGTCGACAAGAAAGGACAACCAACATCGACGTCTTGGAGCAAACGTCAACATAGACAGATTTAACTTCGAGGTAGTTAAGGACTTTGTCTACCTGGGATCCGCTATCAACTCAGACAACAACACCAGCGCTGAAATCAAACGAAGAATCACTCTTGCCAATCGCTGCTTCTTTGGACTTAGAAGGCAATTGAGTAGTAAAGTCCTCTCCCGAGCAACTAAAGTGACACTCTACAAAACCCTCATCATCCCGGTCCTCATGTATGGTGCAGAGACATGGACTATGACAACATCTGATGAAAACGCTTTGGGCTGCTTTGAGAGAAAAATTCTTCGAGTGATTTTTGGTCCTGTCTGCATTAATGGAGAATGGAGACGAAGATTCAACCAAGAACTGTACGAGCTGTACAGCGACACTGACTTAGCCAGAAAAGTTAAGGTCCAACGACTTAGATGGTTGGGTCATGTTGAGCGAATGGAAAATAATGCTCCGGCTCGTAGAGTCTTCGAATCCAACCCGGAAGGACGTCGCAGAAGAGGAAGACCGCGACTCCGGTGGAGCACACAGGTGGTAGAGGACCTGAACCAACTTGGCGTGCGAAACTGGAGACAGTTAGCCAGGGACCGAGCTGGCTGGAGAAGTTTGTTGGGTGAGGCCCTGGTCGACCTGGACTGTAGCGCCACCATAAGTAAGTAAGTAAGTAACGGGAAAGTTAGCAAATAAAGGGGACAATCGAAAGCTGTATGGAATTCTGATTTTTTTTAAATAAGTAGTCAAAAAACCGAAGAAGGGAAGAGAATTTGTGTAATTTTTCATTGTTGTAAAGCTTAAAAAACTTACATTGGACTCAAGCAAATCCCATTGCATTTTAACACATGCGTTTTGTTGATGTTTCTTGTGTTAAATTATATTTATTCTGTAGTTGCTCTGGAGGATAGCGAGGACCCGAAGTTCGCAAAGAAGTCTCGGCTAGTTAAATATGAATGTAGTTTTTTTTTTTTTTTTTTTTTTTTGTACACAGCCAGGTAGGGTGCAGTGAATTAAACGCCCATGGCATTTACGCCAGCGGGTGTTAATTCCAAAATATAAAAACGGAAATTTACCCCCGCGGCTGTTAATTCCTTTTTTGAATCTGGGGAAATAAGGCCCACCATGAAAAAAGTAATTAAATGCCCGCGGGTGCTAATGCCATTTGGATTGGCTTTAAAAGACCAAAAGGAGGAACCCCGCGAGTGTTATATAATCTCTGGAATTGAATAATTTCACCTTAGGGTGTGAACACTTGCGCGAATTTCATTTTACGACTTACCCACTATGATGGGTCATTAGTCCAGAAATCAAATTCAGGGCCTCCGACCTTCGCGATTAACTTTAAAACATTTTGTGAGGGCAGATAGTTTGGCTGATTTGTGAATCCAAAGCCGTTCTTATTGTTGTGGTTGTACTTTGAATTAAGATCCTTTATAATTTGAGATTATTTTATAGGGTTTGATTAGCAAAAATGTCCAGACTCTAAAAGACATACAATGCTGCAAAGAATGAGTTCAGTAGACCTCACTAACATTACATTAAAATTCCAATCTGCAAACGGCTGGTAACTATAGCTACCATCTTTTATAGTAACATCAAGTCATACCTTACTTAACATCACTCGAAGCAGAGGGTTTCAGGGTTGATTGCTGACAACGTTGCAACATCTATATCTGGGAAACATCCCAAAGTTCTCTCAGAACTCCTACAAATATGCTTAAATAGGCTAACAAATTAGGGTAAGCAATGTGGCTTGGACGTCAATCCACATAAAACAGAACTAGGTACTCTTTCCGAGAAGGTACAAAATTCCTCAGATTAGCCCACCCAAGATTAAAGGAATACCATTAAGCTTTTCCGACCAAGCTAAATATTTAAGCCTCATTTTAGACAAAAAACTAAATTGGAAGGGAAATATTGATGAAAGAGTAAAAAAGGCTACCGTAGCGCTTTTTACTTGTAAAAAGGCCATAGGATCAAAATGGGGCTTCTCCCCAAAAATAACCCGCTGGCTATACACTTCGGTAATCAGACCGATACTCATTTATGGAGTTGTCGTATGGTGGGCCGCACTGGACAAGATGGTAAATCTAAATAAGCTCTCATCAAAGTCCAGCGGTCATCAGGTATGTGCATCACAGGAGCATTTCGCTCAACACTAACCGCAGCCCTAGAAGTGCTTTAAACCTTACACCTCTTGACATCTTCTCCAAAATGGTGGCAGCCAACTCATATGTGAGGCTTAGAGCCACCTCTCAATTGAACAGGAACAATACTGGTCATACTACTATTCTAGACAATTTCAGATCTATCCCAGATCGCCTAGACTATACCACCCCAAAAATGGTATTCGATAGAAGCTTCCATGTCTCCACCCCTTCAAGATATTCCTGGGAAGAAGAGAGAACCCTGGAAGACAATACGGTACACTTCTATACAGACGGTTCAAAGACCGATTACGGAGTTGGAAGTGGTATCTATTCGGAACAACTGAATCTCAGTCTATCATACAGACTTCCCAATCGATGTAGTGTTTTCCAGGCAGAAGTAATGGCGATTAAAGAGGCACTATCCTGGCTCAAAGAAAACGTAAATCTTGCAATGATATACGAATCTTCTCGGACAGCCAAGCCACTCTCAAATCTCTCGCGTCTATCTCCACAAACTCTCAAATAGTCCACGATTGTCGATCACCTCTGAATGAGATGACAGAACAGTTTAATATTCACCTCATTTGGGTGCTGGGCCACAGACACATTCCGAGAAATTGCAAAGCCAATGAGCTCGCCAAAAACGGAACACTTCTGCCTCATGTTAGGCAAAAACATAACATAGGAACACCACTTGCTACATGCAAATATCCTCTCAAAAAATTCGCCTGCCTGGCAACCAAAAAAATATGGCCAAGCATAGACCTGAAACGGTCAAAAGGTCTGATTTCCCAGAGCAGACAAAATATGAGCTCTACAACTGGAGTCATAACAGTACAGTGCCTCTGCAGGCATGCCTTGATACTTGGGGTCTACGCAAACGACTTCTGTAGAAGCTGCATGGACGAGGAGGAGGAGGAAACAATCCAACATCTTCTGTGTACATGTCCGGCACTCTCCAGAAGGAATAACTATCTCGGTGATCCCTTCTACGATAATACCAGTGAACTGGCAACGATAGACACAAAATGTCTTTCTTACTTCATTAAAAGTACAAAATGGTTTGTTTAATTTCATTACTCTCCCATGAGTAACCTCATTAGTGGTATCACAATGGACCCTTGAGGTCTAAGTGAGTCAATGGTTAGGTTAGGTTGGAGCGGCTGTCCGGATCTCCAACCTAACCTAACCAACATCAAGTCATAACAGATGCCGTTTATACAACAGTCTGTTTTTTTATTCTAAGGATAACTTTATCAATAGGCACTTTGTTTTATTTGAACTTTTATAAAAGACGCATTGCTATGAAGTAATTTGTTGCCACTGGACGCGTTCAGTTTTGTCTTGGTAAACCTATCCTAGATAGCTTATCCAACTGACTTTCCATGTACGGTTATGTTCGTTGGCTACTAAGCAGAACGTTGTGGGTTCGAACTACTCGTGTTCATTAAAGTTTTTATTTCATTTTTCACGGGTACTACCTCTAGAAAGAACAGAAGCATGAATTGATTAACGTCAGCACCTAGCAATTAAGCCTTATCTGACGTGTGACCACTCACACAGGTGTCGTTTATAAGTGTTGACATTCACCCTGATGATCCACCAGCTACAAAAGCACACCTCAACTTTCAAAAGAAAGAAGCGGGTACCCTGCAACCGGATTCACACCATACCAATTGAATTAGTGCCAGCCCTTATTCATCTTGGTTTGATTCTAGACTACTATTCAGGCAAAACACGGAACTGCACTCAACCCTCGTTTACCGAAAGAAGAGCCGTTGTCCGGTCACGGAAACTGCACTCAACTTTCAGTCACCGAAAGAAGAGCCGTAACCGCGATTTGCGAACAGCAGCTGAGGCCAAACTCAGACAACCACAACCCCCGCGAAGGTCCATCCCACTAGTGAGTTGGCAAGTCCTCACTACCCGCGGTACCCAATTGCCCCTGGGTGAGGGGTTGGTGTCACATTTTGGTTCTGTATAACCATTCGTTATACAGACATTGTTTCATTTTTGTGATCTTTTGAGTTTTGCAGCTTTTATCAACTGGCAGATGAGGGACACCGCTCACCCTCTGTCAAGTATATCCACTTTGATTGAAGGGATGAACCAGCCAATCAAGAGATATACCCAACAGGGCGTCTAATTTCATTAACGTCTATCCACATTCGGTATTCGTTGATCGTATTTCCTCATTTAATATATCCTTAGATATATTATCTGTTAAGGATCGCATCAATCTTCATTATACGTCCTGTTTCAATCCGTCAATTCCATTAGACTAAAGCTGCCTACGTCCGCAGGTTCATGCCAATAAATTGACAAGAACCTCTCAGAGGCACCACTTGAAGGTGTAGGTCAGCACGTTCACTTACTGGGGAATATGTACTCGGAAACATGTTTCCTTTCTAAATTTCCAGGTCCATGATTTTACATCCTCCTAGAAAGAATGACAAAACTTCCAAGAGTATCAATCTTTCATGCTTCGGTGTTAAGTTTTAGGTCCACACACGCACTCAGAGGATTTTTGATGACAGTAAGCCACTTAGGCCTTGGCTCTGCAGGAGTGTTCGCACCACTCAATCTATTTAATTCAGTGGTGGAGAACTGTTTTACCCATTACTCCCTCCCACCTATGCGTGTATGATCACTTAAAGCGCAATTAATCTAAAATTGGATAGAATTGAAATTCAATTGACGTCAACTACTTAAAGTGAGGTTAATTATGCAACAAATGTTAATTATGGAATAAACAAATCTAATTAAGTTCTGTCTCATTTTCAAACACATGTTTTGCTAATACAAACATCAAACTTCTTACCGAAAGGCATAATATAAGCATGTGACAATTATTCTAAACCATTAATTTTGGTCGAGATGTTTTTCTTAACGGTAGTCATCGTAAGTTGTTTCTCAATTAATGGTGGAAGTGCGTTTTTCAATGCTGATCGCGTTATAAACGGTGACAATGCTACAATCCAAGATTTCCCCTACCAATGTTCACTGCAAAAGTTGGAGAATCATGCATGTGGATGCAGCATTTACAGCAACAAAGTTGTTTTGACTGCTGCTCATTGTGTTTCCGGTGCAACTCAGAGTGACATTAACCATATGCAAGTACGTTGTGGTTCACCATTATGGAGTTCAGGTGGTGTTACCAAACAAGTTGAGGACATTATTGTACATCCTGAGTTTAACTACGACACCATGGCAAATGATGTAGCCGTTATACGCCTATCGAGTAAATTGGTTTTTAGTAATTCAATAAAGCCTATTGAATTAGCATTATCTCCACCTGCTGATGGAAGTCCTGTGATTGTAAGTGGATGGGGCTACAAAAAAGAAGACTTGAGAGAAATGACTCCAATGCTACAAAAAACAACAGTGAATTATATATCTGGCAAAGAATGCTCTTCATCGCTCTATAAGTACTTGGGAGAGATAAAGCCTGGTATGTGTTGTGGCATCTCAGAACGTTCAGATGCATGCCAAGGCGATTCAGGAGGCCCATTGATAGATCGTCTAATTAACCGACAAGTTGGCATTGTTTCATGGGGATATGGATGTGCTAAGCCAGGCTATCCTGGTATATACTCCAGCGTTCCCTACTTCCGCGATTGGATAAAGAAAACTGCTGATGCCATGTAATTTAAAAGTTATACGAAAAATTAAAAATTCGAATGTCGAATAAAATATTTTTAGTTTTACTTTTTAATTTTAAAAGTTGTGAATTGATGAGTCATGCATTGATACAAATAGTTTTTGTATTGTTTTTTATGACTGCGGTAACAAATCCTGTATCGATTTTTTAACAACCAAAACTGCGGTTTTCATTGAAATTCATATGAGACGGATTCACTCAGATTTTCAAATATGTACACTGCGAGTCCGATAGTTGGATCACACAATTTGTTTATCGAATGTGAAGTAAATTTTTGTGTCAGCTGGTAAGCTCCTATTCACCTATATTTTGTTGAGTTTTTTCCAAACGACATTTACATTTGTAAATTCAAGGTTTCGGGTCTTGTAAATGGTTGGTTTCAATGTGGCAATCGATGTGGCGCCATCTAGTTACAAGCAGAGATAGCTTAAATGCTTGTTGTAGAGAAAACTGATAACGCAACTACTCGATAGTTCTATAAACATTTATTAAAACTTGATTGATTGATCACGTTTCACTTAAGAGTGTTCCGGACTCCGATCGAACGGGCACAAGTCCCTTGCTCATCACGAAGGTAGAGCTCCAGCTCATCTTCGATTCAATAAAGAATAAGAAGTCAGCAGGTGTGGATAGTATATCCAACATTGTACTGAGACACTTATCGATTGAGGCAATAGACATCTACACCACGCTGTTCAACAACGCACTGAATAATGCATATTATCCAGTGCGTTGGAAGACAGCTGTGGTTCATCCTCTCCCGAAAAAGGGAAAGGACAGCTCCAGTCCGTCAAATCTTCGGTCCATAAGTCTTCTTCCAAGTATCAGTAAGGTATTCGAAAAGATCGTCAATAGAGCTCTGAATAAGTGGGCTGCGGACAACACAATAATTCCGGATAGTCAGTTCGGGTTCAAGGCAGGACATGACACCATTCATGCCGCATCTAAGCTCGTTTCTGACGTCCAATGGAACAAGTCCAAGAAACAATGCACGGGTGCTGTTCTGGTGGATTTAGAGAAGGCCTTCGACACCGTATGGTTAGAAGGCTTGTACCTTAAACTCACCAGACTAGGCATCAGTAAACCATTGTTGTATATGCTTTATGATATGCTCAACGGTAGAAAGTTTGTTGTCAAAAGTGGCAATGTAACTTCTACCACCACCTTTGAAATTAAAAACGGTCTTCAACAGGGAGCGGTGAATTCGCGGATCCTCTTCAGAATTTACACCAGCGATCTTATATGTAGCTTTACTAACGCAATTGCGTATGCCAACGACCTGATTGCGTACAGAACGGCTCGAAAGGTTGAAATTATTAGAATTCTCTTGCAGCGAGACTTCGAGAAGAATCAGCGATACTGCTACGACTGGAAACTGAAAATAAATGTTCAAAAGTCGGAGACAATTTTGTTCCAGACTACGTTGGCTAAGGCTTCGCGAGATACATGTAAGAATTGGCGCAATATGGTCATTGTTGATCCTCACGGACAGGCATTGACGAGCAAAACTGTAGTGAAGTACCTCGGTATCTGGTTGGACCAGTATCTGTATTTCGACAGACATAATATAGATGCTGCTCTGACTAAGGCCAGAGGAGCCTTCGCTCTGACGAAACGGCTGTTTTACAGCAGTCGGCTTGACCCCAGAGTGAAGCTAATTTGCTACATGGCCCTCATACGGCCAATGATCGTTTATGGTTGTCCAGTGTGGTTCAACATTGCCCCTTCCCAAATGGAGAAGTTTCGGGTGTTCGAGAGGCAGTGTCTTCGGCGCTGTCTCGGTTGGTATCGGACACCGGAATCTTCTTATCTGCATTATTATTCAAACGAGGTTCTATACAATGGGGCTCGGATCAACAGAGTTGACAATTTCGTGATAAAACTTGTTCGGGGGCATATTGCGAGAGCTATGACTTCGACCAACAATTTGATTTTCGGGCCGTTCTATCCGAACGAGAACTACTTTGAGAATGCACGCTTGAGCGGCTTCATTCCACCAGAGGCATTCCTCTATTTAGACCAGTGCGGCATGATACAGGATAGATTGGCAGTACCGCTTATCTACCACGTCAGGCGTAAAACTGTAGACCGGCGACTCCTGTATGAACGAGGCATCCTCGCTCGTTATGGAGTGGTGCTGCTTCGGTTCAGAAGGGCTGTGTCCGAACAGGACCGCATTGATAGGGTGAAGCAGGAGAACCAGTATTGGTGGCTTCAAAGGGTATTTGACAATGGGTAGTCCGGGGTGGGGTATTTTTGCCTTGGCCGGCTTACATATTTGTTTTAGTCTTAGGTTTTAGGTTTAAGAAGAGTAGGTACGGTGGCACTATCAAATATATGTAAAAAAAAAAAAAACAACACCAAGGAAACATATAAAAGTGAAAAAAGTGAACAAAAAAAATAATCAATTATATACGAATTACAAAAAAAAAGAAGACAAGTACAAAATACACAACAGATCATAAGGACAAAGTTTTTGCCGCTGTGTTCTAGTTTTAAGTAGTTTTTAGAATAGGTAATTTTAAGTTTTATTTAAAGGACCGTAGCAACAGGTCCACTGGTGATTTGATGGTTTATCTCACCGAACAGTGGAACAAATCTTTACATCGTTTTGGAGAAAGTAAGATTGTTGCACTTGATATTTCAAAGGCATTTGATAAAGTCTGGCATCTTGCTCTCCTCTCTAGCCCCTTCCTTCTTTCCTAAAGTACTCACTGTGTCTATGGCATAAAAAGGGTATAAAAACCCCTTGAGTGTGTGCTCATTATAAAAAAAAAAAAAAATGTAAGTAAACTTAAACAAGAAAAAACATTGGCATTAGTTTTATAAATTAATAAAAAAAAAAATAAATAAAATAAAAAAAAAATAAAAAAATGAAATAAAATGAAATAAACCTAGTTCGTAGTCCGAAAGGCTAATTTTAAGACTTATGAATTGCTTAGAGCGCCCGACTAGGGCCAGTAAGTTATATATAAGTAGAATTAATTAGGCTAGTTTTACATTTTGTCTAGCATGTAAGTAGATTTAAGATAAATGAATAAAAAAATGAATTTCAAAAAAAAATTGTTCCGGACCGAAACTGAAAATGCGAGTTAGAGGAAGCGCCAGCAAACTGTAGAGGAAAAATTGTAAACTAAATTCATCTTGCTTAGAAAGAGAGAGTACCACTTTCCTATGAGAAACGTGACTTGGGAAGGGATACAAAAAATAACTATCGCTTCATAAGAAAAATTACTTATCAATGAAACGAATTTTAACCAATTAACGACCGATAAATGACCGAGATATCTGAATCTCTGGACCTTGACCCTTCTGTATCTTGTATCTTCTTCGCCATTCTTCTTCAATGTAGATACATGAGGCCAAAGATGACCCGAAGAACTTTCCTCTCGAAACAGCCCAAGGAACATTCATCCGATTTTGTCAAGGTCCATGCTTCTGCACCATACAACAGAACTGGGATGATAAGGGTGTTGTAAAATACCTATTAGAGAGGGCTTTTCCACTCAATTGCTTTCTAAGCCCAAAGAAACAGCGATTAGCAAGAGTTATTCTACGTCTGATCTCGGTGCTGGTGGTTTTGCCCGTGTTTATAGCGGAGCCTAGGTAGACAAACTCCTCTACTACTTGTGACGTTCTGTCCGAGCAGTGCGTCGGTGTTGGGTGACCTTCCTCGAAGACAGCATACACTTCGTTTTTCCCTCATTTACCGCTTAACCCATTTTCGCCGCTTCTGTCTCAATTCTCACAAAGGCGCCATTGACATCACGCTGTCTTCTTCCCATTATATCATTACCAACGGCGTACGCGAGAAGTTGAACAGATTTTTTGAAGATAGTGCCTCTGGTGTTGACGGTAGAATTCTGCACTTCTTCTCAAGAACGATGTTAAATAAATTGCCCGACAGTGCATCGCCTTGTCTGAATCTTTTTTTGACGTCGAAAGCTTCAGTTAGGTCGTTGCCAACCTTGGTGGAGCAGCGTGAGTTCTCCATCGTCATTTTGCACAAACAAACGAGCTTGGCAGGGATGCCAAAACTATCTATTTGGAGTTCATATGTTTTTCCAGAATCTGCCTAAATGTGTAAATTTGTTCGATGGTTGACTTTAATAGCCTGAAGCCACATTGATAAGGACCGATCAGATTATTACGGCAGAGAGGATCTTGCAGGCAATATTAAGGAGACTGATTCCTTTGTAGTTGGCGCAGTTTAGAGATCTCCCCTTTTCAGGATTGGGCAAACAATGCTGAGGTTCCATTAATTGGGCATGCATTTCTCTGACCATATCTTACAGATGATTTGTTGTATGCTCCTATTTACCTCGTCACCTGCTACTTTGAACAGCTCGGCAGACCATCTGCTCCAGCAGCTTTGTTGGATTTCAGCCGTGATATTGCCGTTTTTACTTCTTCTAGGTCGGGCTCAAGGAATTGCTGACTATCGTCGTGTCCGATGAAAGGCTCCAGTCTGACGGCAGGGTTTTGTTTGTCGTCGCCGTTATACAGTCAACAAAAATGGTCTTACTAAATCCCCAGCATTGACTACGATTCTACTATGATGTACCCTTGATTATCTCTGCAGCCATCGGTTCTTGCTCGTTTAACCTTCCGATAAAACCTCCGAACTTCATTTCTGCTGTTGGCTCTCTCAACATCATCGATCTGCACTTCTCATAATCTCTTTTCTTCTGAGAAGCCGGAGTACCTCTCTCCTCTTTTGCTTTTGGAGCTTGTCCTTCTATGATGCTCCGCTTTGTATACATCCTGCTTGACTGCATGAGCCTGCCTGCACTCTTCGTCAAACCAGGGGTTTCGTGTTGTAGGCTGAGTGAAACCTATCACATTTAAGGCCGCATCTCTAGCTGCTTTCTGGCAATATTGCCACTGGTCTTCGATACTTGATGTTGGCGGCATAGGACTCCTTAAGAAGTAACTTGACACACGATCAGAGAAGAACCTGGTGATCTCTTGCGATTTTAGCTGTCCGACGCCGAATTTTCTTGCAGCATTTCCTTTTTTAGCCGTTATCGGGATATTCGTAGCACTACCTTGGCTACGACAAGGTAGTGGTCCGAGTCGATGTTGGCTCCTCGGAAAGTTCGAACATCTTAATGGTGGACAATTGCCTTCCGTCGATCGCAATGTGATCAATCTTGTTGACGAATGATTGATCCGGAGATCTCCATGTACCTTTATGGATGTTGAGATCAGGGAACCAGGTGCTTGCTACCACAACATTTCGCCCCGCAGCAAAATCGATCAGCCTGAATCCGTTATCGGATGTGGTGTCGTGCAGGCTGTGCTTTCCGACCGTTCCACCAAAGATGTCCTCTTTTCCCAGCTCTGCGTTAAAATCGCCGAGGACAATTTTAATGTCATAACTAGGACATTGCTCGTATGTTTTGTCGAGGAGCTCGTAGAACTCGTCTTTGGTGTCGTCCTTTTTCTCTTCTGGGGGGCATGCGCACATATTAAGCTAATGTTGCCGAATTTAGCCTTGATTCGGATTGTCGTGATGCGTTCGCTCACACATTTGAAGCTCAAGACTTTTTGCCTGAGTCTGCTTCCCACGACGAATCCGCATCCAAATAGTCGCTGTTGTTGCTCTCGGTAACAATAACCATAGTAGATGTCGCAGTTTTTCATCCTCCTTTTGCCCGGTCCATCCCATCGCATTTCCTGGATAGCGGTAATATCTGCTTTGTAGCAGTTGAAGGTCTCCGCTAACTGTTCGGCAGCACGCGGTCTATTAAGGGACCTAACATTCCACGTGCATATCCGAAAATCGTTGCCCTTTGTACATTTGCTTGGGTCGTCATCAGTGTATCCGTCCGTTTCCGAGGCCTGTTGTTGCTTCGCAACTAATATTTTTTCTACGTGGTCGGGAAGTCACCCCAACGCACAACCCCCAACCTGGAGTACAAGGCACTTGATGTGACTCCAAGTGCAAGAGCCGGAAAAACCGCTCCTTTTACGACCTGGGCTTCAAATAAGTCGAAGTAGCCCGTAAAGGTGTTCACCAAGTAGTTCGGCCTAACTGGAACTGGAGACGCCACCGTTGATTCCAAAGAAGAAATTCATTCGCTGCCGTCCCTCGGTGGGAGTTTCTTGGTGGGAACACTCCTTCGTTGTGGGGTAATTGGTAGTAACAGCCTACTCCGCTTCGACCTGTCGACCATGGGAGGCCCTTCTGCGAAATCAAGTTTCGCGATCGCATAGCTCTAAGCTTCATAGTAGTAGTTACCGTAAGCCGCTCCGCCACGTTAAGGCTTACCCCGTGGAGGGAGCGTAGTTCGTTACATTCATGTGCGAAGTACTGTGAAATGTCAATGTCGTACTTTATTTAAATGTGTAGTGCAGAAAAAATAGTAGAAAAGAATTCAAGCAGTCTGCAGTTAAAATACTTCAAGCAGTCAAAAGACTTCAAAGCAAATTACTTCAAATGACTGCATTACATTGAATGCAACCAAAAGACTTAATGACTGCAAAGAATGTTAAAGGCTTTTAAAAGATTTCAAAAAATGCAAGCAATAAAAAGTAATGCATTCTTTTGAGTTCAAGTCTTTTGCTCTAAATGACTTTTATACAAAAGGCTTCAAAATTAACTGCGAATTTACCTTAAAAGTTAAGTACTGACATGAAGTCAAAGTACTCAAAAAATATGTCTTTTTAATCTTTTTACTGCAATAAAAAAATGATTGCATTCTTTTACAGCTCTGGAGTAGGCATGGCCTTCTCTTCTAAACGCTGTCAAATTCACTTTAGCAATGAGCGAATGAAACCGCATTAGTAAAATTTGAACGAAAAGTTAAGAAAAGTTTCTATTGTCAGACTGTATTTTGACAGATACTATAATTTTGTATATTCTAAAAATGGTGCAGAAGACGCTGAGTACAGCGCATCAGTTTGATTTATGTGGCTCTTCTTAAAACCCAAGAACTGATCCGCGACGTAAAAGCGGCAATTTTTTCCCTTAAACGCATTTCTTTTACAAAGAAATTGAATTTAGTTCTCGAACTTTATTTCTTTTTCCCTGATAACATCTTTACAGCTTGAATCAAACCATGACTTTTCCTTGGGTTTGATGCTTTTAATCCTATTCGGGATAAAAGATTTCATTCCCAAAATAATCATATTAGGAATCATATCTGCGTTGGAGTCTACGTCACTATCGAGGAAGCATAGTGACCAGTTAAAGATCCGGAAAAAATTTTTGAGACCGTCCCAGTTGGCTTTCTCGTATAGCCACACGGTTCTCTTCGGAGCTTTTTCTATAGCTAGATTAGCTTAGTCTGATCTGCTAGTCTGATCTGCCTAGGGGCGTTGATACACTGATAGTGTATTTATCAGGGTCAGACGTAAGAAACAAGTCAAGGGTATTTTCCGCTTGGCCATTAATGTCCGATATTCGAGTGGGCTCGGTGACAAGCGGAGTAAGGTGGTTAAACTCAGCAAAGATCACAGCACACATTCCTTCAGGTGTTGTCTGGCCCGAATAGAGAAGCCACGCCCGTAATAACGATTTCAGTGTGAGGATACAGGGATAAAATTCTCTGAATGGATTCAGACAGAGCGTCAAATTCGCGAGAAGTTGAAGCTCTGTCCAAATTTGGGCTTCGATAAAGGAAACAGTAGTGAACGATGTGCTTATTTACGGATAAATTGAACCACATAAAATTGAAAAAAGGGTTGGAGCAGCGTCCATACTGCGGTAAGAATTGATAACCAACATCATTCCTAATGTAGACGGCGAAACCATGGTGGGCGAAGAATAAAGGCACTAAGCAAAGCAATACCCATGAATAAAAATTTTAGTAGGGTCGGAATCCTCACCTACTTGGGTTTCACTCAGTGCCAATACAACTGGCCTGTTCGAAACAGTGTGGATATACGCAGCAAGAAAATTAATTCTTAGCCCACGAATATTGCAAGAATCGACTCTGAAACTATCAGTCATTACAAGTAAAAACAATAAAAAGACCAAAACAGACGAGATCTAAAAGAGTTACTGAATTGAACATAAGAAATTTTTACGATTGAGCGCCACTGTTAGTGTTATTCCTTAACGGCAGCGTGAATTGATCCGACCCTGGAATTCAAACAGTAAAGCTCTAGCCATCGACTGGACACTTTTTTCAGGGGGTTATGTCAAGCAGGAAGTGTACAAAGCGAAACCTAGAAATTTGACTGGATTGATGCAGTCCATTAAGACAATAATTTAGGCGATCCCAATTTCAACCCTTCAAGCCGCATTTTCTGATCAGTACCTACTGAATATGCACGGATGAGCGTGGTAGTTATTTGCTAAATAAACCATTAATTATATTGTAGCACGATTAGTATGTCACCCTGTATAATCAAGAAGTCTCCAACGATGTCTTGGTTGGACAAACACCCGATATTAACTGGGATGCAACAACCAAACTTTTCACTATAAAGTTCTCCTCTATAGGGAAGTCCTTGCAACCGAGAAAAGATTTTCTGCAATGTCTTATCGAACGGTACATTATAAATAAAGAAATTCGTATCACCTGCTTCTACACCGCTCTTTCAGCGATGTTCTTTGCATTCACTTAGCAACAAGAGATTTAAGTATCTCTGTTATGTATTTTAAAGATTTTGTTGTTTCAACTTAAAATATGCATTTTTAAACGTTAGTTTTTGATAACAATGTATACAAAAAATTTAAACAAAACGTAATTTATTTATTAATATTTATTTTTTATTTTTCACTAAGAATTCACTCACAATGTCTTCATTGCTTCTTTAATAAACGACAAAAATTCATAAACTAAAACATAGACTCCAGGATACTTTTCAGAAGCACAATCAAATCCAAATGATATTATACCAATTAGCTCTGATTGATCATTAACTATTGGGCCACCAGAATCACCTTCACAAGCATCCGTCCCCTTACCTCTAGCACAGAACATATTCTTGCTTATGTGTTTTCCATAGCCTGTTTGTGTACATTTTTCCTGTGACATGACTGTGAGCGATGCCTTCTTTAAGATTGGTGATAAGTCACCGTTATTTTTGATCAATCCCCATCCACTTACAAAAGCTGGCGATCCGTCTTTTGGGATATCACTAGCTACTTTACATTTTTTTATGGAGTTACTGAACACAAATGGTTTTGTTTTAAAAACAGCGACGTCTGAATCCATCGTTTCTGCGTCGTAAGATTTATGTACTTTGAAAGCAACAACATCCTTCACCACACCTCCGTTCTCGTGAGTTGAAGATCCGGCACGGATCTTTAAATCATGTGAATTTGGGTTAACGTCTTCTAAGCAATGAGCGGCACTTAACACGTGAGTTTCAGATAGAATAGTGCATCCACAAACGTGATGTCCGTGTTCCATGACAGAGCATTGAAACGGTACTTCTTGAATAGACACTTCGTCGCCACCAACGATTCGGCTCTTATTTTTGTCCTTGACAGTAGCAGCGCACACTATGCTAACTAAGCTCAACACCGTAAGAAGTCTTAGACCTGCCATTTTGTCGTGAATTAGTAACAAAACAATTTTTTTAAGCTTTTTATAGTCTTTCTAACGCTGTTCATGTTTATTCGGCAACAACTGTTTTTTGTACAAATATTGAAAGCAAATGTTTAATTTTTTAACAAATGTAGGAAACCCAGGTAATGTAGTGTTGAGGACATGTCCCATACGCATACCTACCTACCTATTAAATAAACAGACAAAAACTGTTGGAAAAATTTTATGAATAAATAAGATTGTAAAAGTAAGTGTTTTGACTGCATCTATCGATGGGAATTGTATTACATTACAAACATTATTAATATTTGAACCATAAAAAATCTTGCATGGTAATGCTGGCGTTTTTAAGCAGGTTATATGTTTTTGGTACGCTGGCGCTGCTTGGTATCTGGTGAGGATTTTGTTGAATTTGTTTGAAAGGTTACGTTACGAGTTAGGTTCAAGAAAGGTTAATATCAGTTACGTTTTGGCATTTGGTTTCGGTGGACAGATGAGGGGCCGATTTGTTTTCCATTGAACCAAAAAATTGATGTGCCGTCGACGGACCAGCAATATTCTTTCTAAAACGCTTTCCAATAGGAAAAGTATTGATGTTTTTTCCCGACGAGTTGATTCGTTTTGAATTCGTCTTTTGAGGTAAATCTACACTGATTTGAACACCTACTTAAAACTTGATTCGGTTTGGATCGAAAGTCATGGATTTCAAGCCAATTAATGATCGCCTGGCTGTAATCCGCATCAAGGCCACACTATAAAACATCAGTATAATATGTACACACGCCCCTACCGATGATGCTGAGGAGTCTAGCAAGGAGCTCCTGGATAGAGCATACGGAGTCTGTCCAGCCTGGCATGTGCTAATCGGCGCAAGGCACGAATCCAATATCTTGAACGTGCGCACATTCCGAGGAGCAAATGTCGACTCTGACCAATTTCTGGTAGTGGCTAAGTTTAGATCTCGACTATCAAACGACAAAAAAACACGTGCGGCCTCAAGGAAGAAGTTCAACATCGGTTGCGTTGGCACTCCGGATAATGCCAGAGACTACAGTGAGCGCCTGAGTGAGCGTATTGTTTTATAATAAGTTACGCAGAAAAGGATATGTTCATAAATTGAAATATTTATTGAGAATGAAAATTTTGTTTAAGAAAAATTTGAAACGATAAAAAACTATGATTGCTCAAAATATTAATTGAAATTAAAATACAAAAGTGTATAAAGTTTAAGTGAATTAAATCTACTTCACAACACTCCACCTTAATTCAAAATTAAACATTTACATTAACAACTTGTAAATAATAATCATTGGGTTAAGCCCATATTCGTTGAACAAAAATTGTGCTTTTCTTTTGTAACACTTTTAGTTAAATTGTCCGCAACCATGCTATCAGTGTTAAGATATTCGAGTTTTACTGATCCGTCTGCTACTTTCTCCTTAACGAAATGATGTCGAATATCAATGTGTTTCGTTCTTGGACTGTACGATTGATTTTGGGAAATATTGATAGCACTTTTGTTATCACAAAATATTCTAACAGCACTAATATTTTCACCAATTTCTTCAAGAAGTTGTTTCAACCAAATAGCTTCCTGTGTTGCCGATGACAAAGCCATATATTCAGCTTCAGCACTTGATAACGCTATAGTAGGTTGACGTTTACTTGCCCAGGAGATGGCTCCACCTTGAAGCTTGAAGATATAGCCAGTGCAAGATTTTCGACAGTCAATGTCTGATGCCCAATCTGCATCCGAAAATCCCACCAAATGTTCATTTCCTTCACGAGAAAATGTAAGCTTATAGTCCACAGTAGCCTTCAAATATTTAAAAATCCTCTTTACAGCATTCCAGTGTCCTTTTCCATAGTCGTTGTTGAATCTACTAACATTTCCTACAGCATATGAAATATCTGGCCGAGTACACTGAGATAAGTAAAGTATACTGCCGACAGCTTCTTGGTATGGTATTTGCTGCATTTCCTTGGTCTCATCTGGTGTTTTAGCTGACATGTCCTTGGTCAATTTCTGATTTGTATCTGCAGGTGTTTTAACAGGGTGACAGTCCTTCATGTGAAATTTTTCAATGATTGCTTCAGTGAACTTCTTTTGATCAAGTGTGATAATTCCTCGTCTTCTGTCACGCATTATTTTCATTCCAATACATTGACTTGCTTCTCCTAAATCTTTCATGCTGAAGTTCTTAGTCAAGTTAGATCTAAGTTGATTTGTCCATGCTTTATTGTTTGAAAAAATCAAAAAATCATCAACATAAACCGCAACAAATGTCATATTTTTTCCTTCACGACGAAAATATATGCATGCATCTATTTGAGAACGCTTATATCCACTATTTATCATTGCATCATTCAACTTAATATTCCACATTCGACTTGCTTGCTTCAATCCATAAATTGCTTTTTTGAGCAAACAAACTCGACCGCTTCCATCGTCAAAACCTTCTGGTTGTTTCATATAGATGGTCTCATTGACGTCACCTTGCAAAAATGCTGTGATGGCATCCATCTGATCAATGTCAAGGTCATACTGTAGCATACAGGGTGGTTTTCTTGCTTTTGAGTACAACCCTTAAATTGCAGCGAATTGGCACGCTTGCAGTGCTCAGGCCTTAGCTCGCCGTGGGGTGGGATCTTGCTGCATATGTAACCCTGTGCCATAAAATTTTCGTGCCAAATTTTTAGAAAAATAGAAAAAAAAAACAGCCAACTACTCTGCTTACTGACTGGCGTAAGGTTGATATATTACTCATAGAGGAAACGGTAATGAAAACAAAATGACACAGAAAGTATAAAAGTAGATAAGAAGAAAAAAATAAAGGAAAGAATTTGAAAATCAACAGAAAAAAAAATAGGCTCAAAATGAACACTAATTTGTTCCACTGTCATCAAGGGAAATCGTCATATGAGATCGTGGTGGATTTGATCTCCGGATGAACCCTCCCATAGTAAACGACTAATCGGTCATTTTCTCCATGACTACACCTTCATCATTGTTTTTGTTGATGTAGCCCCAAATCTGAATTTCTCTATCGACGATCACTACAGCATCAGTTCAACGATTAATAAATAATCTAATTCATTTTAGAATTCATTTTTATTAATTTTGAGTGTTCATTTATGAAAACTTAACACAGGTAGATATTAAGATTTTTAAAGATTAAGGTCATGCATGTGCGTTGCATTCTTGCATGAATTTTACAATTAGCTTTAAGTTTTAATTCTAGAATGAATATGCCAATGAAAGAAATATTAATAAATTTATGAGCTTTGATTTGGCCTCGAAATAAAAAAATTCATATACACTTCAATATAAAAATTCAAGAATATTTTGGGGGTACTCACGTTTTGTTTTTACTATGTATTTAACTCAAAATTCAGGCTCCGCGGCGTCGAAGTTCGTGCACGAAATTCCGCTGTATGCTCCTGTTTGTCTCACTTTTTTGCTTGTTTTAATTTATGTTAGTTTAGCGTATATATGATTTTTTTTCTATGGCCACTTAACATGAAAAGGTCAATCTTAAAATTTAATTAGGTTTACAAAGTATAATCAATTATTATTTTTAAGTTTTAATCTAAAAAAAAATATTTTTATTCTTCTTTGATGCTTGCACCGTTTCTTTAAATTGGTTTTAAAGATTTTCTTTCGCTAAAATGATAATTTTAATGTTCTTCTTATTCTTTTGCGTTTGCTTTAGTTTTTGTGGTTAAGGTACTTTTTGGGTAATTTTAGGTTTTATTCAACTCCTGGTCTTCCTATGCTGATATCGATAGCCTGTCTTTATTGAGTGGATTCTTTCTTCGTGGTTTTGTCTAGCTTTCTTGATTTGTTCAGACCTCGTGGTCTCGTCGTTTGGTAGAAAAGCGCCGAAGTGGACACCTCTACGACCTAAGCTTTTTATCCTGAGTTCGGTTCGTTTGCTTAGGGTTCCACTTATCGACAGCTATTAGACACAATATTTTAAATTACTTCGTGTTTCGTTAATTGTTATAAAAAATCTTAATTATTTTTACCTTTTCTTGTCTTATTTTGTGTAACGTGTAGTTTTTTCTCTTGGTTTAAAACAAATCAATTTGGACTTTATTTCACTCTTTTCTTTAATGAGAACGGCTTAATAACTTTCTATTATGCAATGCTTTTAAATTATTTAAAATTCTTTTTCTTTATTTTTCCTTTTTTTTTTTTGACAAAAATGTTTAGTTCCACTTTCAATTTCAATTCTAAAATAGATATGGAGCGTGTTAGGCAACCAGCTTGGATGAGTGACAAATCGAAAAAGATCGAGAACATGGTTCCGCTCGAGTTTCCTACCTTGCTGATTTCGAATGTCGAAATCATTCGAAGTTTGACTGATCTCATTTTTTAGATTTTGTTGACGAATGTACTTATTTCCGTTTTCGGAATTTCAGTTGGTAACTTAAATTTTGAAATTTGAGCAACTTTTTTTTTTTTGACTGATAAAATTATGTTGTGTTGGTGTTAAGAAACATTTCAACCTATTAAAGGGACACGCTACACATTCAGAAATTTCCAAAGCAAAACAAGTGAAGGATTTGGAAAGATCTGAAAACCCAAAAAACCGTGTCTAAACATACCAAAGTCGACCCATGACCCTGATTACTAATGACATGTTTGTATTTCATTTGCGCAAATCCTTAGAATGATAGGTTCCTCTTTTCTTTCCATCCATATCTTCAATTTCGTATAAAGAGTTTCCTACTGATTTGATAATACGGCATTTTACGAATTTCTTACACAGTTTAGAGTTCACGTTTCTTGTCGCGTCGCTTAATATAAATTGTCTTCGGTAAACTACTTCACCTGGGCTAAAGTGTCTTATTGAGCTTCTTAAATTATATGCTTTTGTGTTACGCTCATACGCTTGTTTGATTTTAACTTTTATGTCGGCTCGTACTAAATCTAGTTTTTCTTTTTGTGTTACAAACTGCATTTCTCCTTCTTCGAGAGATTTCAGACTACGCAAGAGTTTGTACATGCTCCCATGTGAAACCATATGTTGTCCATACAAACTATAATACGGCGATTTTCCTGTTGATTGGTGTACTGAAGTACATATCGCCTGTTGTATTTCGGACACATATTTATCCCACCCCTTTTGATTTGCTCCGAGATAACTTCTAATTCCCGAAAGAATCGATTGATTAACTCTCTCAGACGCATTCGCCTGGGGAGAATAAACAGCATTCCGGATATGCTTGACACCGAATTTGGATAAAAATTGTTGAAATTCCTTGGAGACAAATTGTTGGCCGTTGTCGCTATGAATACATTCTGGCACACCATATACACTAAAAACATTGTGCTCAAGGAATTCCACAACTGATCTCGAATTAGCTCTCCTTAAGGGTTTCAACAAGACAAGCTTGGAAAAAGCATCTAGCAACACAAAAATGAAAGAATTGCCTTGTTTCGTTCTGGGATATGGTCCCATGAAGTCTATATAATATTTTTGAAATGGTCTATCGATTTCATGCTGGATTCCCATTGGAGGTCTTAATGTTTGATTGGGTGGCTTGTTTTCCTTATAAAATCCCTAACTTGAACAGTCATACTTGGCCAAAAAAACCACTCCTTTATTTTTTCTAGGGTTTTGTTCATACCACCATGAGAACAATTTGGAGGATTGTGAAATTTTTCAATGACTGAGTTCGCGAGATCCTTAGGTACCCATAGTTTCCACTCCAGCTCCGAATCATTATTATCCTCAACTTTTTCAGAAATTCTTTTATAAATATACCCACTTTTTGTTTTCAGATCTGGAAATTTTTCAGGACTTTTTGAAATGGTAGACATGAGGTCAAGATAAGAGACAGATCGAAATGCCGGATCGTTCAGATCTATTATCGCATTTAATTGTATATCACTTCCTATTTCATCTACATGGGCTCTGGACAGAACGTCAGGTACAATATTCTGAGAACCTTTTCTATGGGAAATATCAAAATCGAAAGCTTGTAATTTTAATGACCATCGAGCCAACCTTCCACTCAGATCTTTTGAGCTCATAAGCCATTTGAGACTTGCGTGGTCTGTTATTATCGAAAATTTCATACCCTCTACATATGGGCGGAACTTTTTCAAAGCTTGGACAACCGCAAGGCATTCTTGCTCCGTTACGCTGTATTTGCGCTGTGCGGGATTCAATTTTTGGGAGAAGAATGCGATGGGCTTTTCGTTTTTTTCCTCGTCAAGCTGGAAAAGAACAGCTCCTATTCCTACGCTCGAAGCATCGGTCTGAATCGAATAAGGTTTCGTATAGTCTGGTTTTGATAAAACGGGAACATTAGAAAGAGCTTCTTTAAGTGCTTCAAAAGACGATAGAGCCTCAGGCGTCATCTCAAAGGTTTTATTCTTTTTCAGCGTGTCGGTAAGTGCACTGGCTATCTCAGCATAGTTTTTAACGAATTTGCGATACCAACCGCACAGTCCTAGAAAACTCCTAACTTGTTTTTGAGTTTTGGGCACTGGGAATTCTCTTACCGCTGAGACCTTGCTCGGATCTGGTTTTATGAAACCTCCACCTACTATATGTCCTAAGAATTTCAACTCCTTAAAACAAAAGTGAGATTTTTCGACATTTATTGTCAAATTTGCCTTGTGGAGACATGACGCAATTTTGTCCAAAATCTCTATATGTTTATCAAAATCTTTGGAAATTACCAATAAATCGTCGACATATGGGAAGACATTCTCCTGAAGTTCACTTGGGACCATTCTATCAATTACTCTGCACATAGTTTGAGCAGCGTTTTTCGACCCAAATGGCATAACTGTAAATTGATAGAGCGATCTTCCTGGGACATAAAAAGCAGTTTTGTCTCTGGATTTTTCTTCAAGGGGAATTTGCCAAAAGGCGTCTTTTAAGTCTATGCTGCTAATGTAATGAGCGTCCGGAAGTCTGCTCATGATAGCATCAACATTGTGAAGTGGATACGCACTGCCTTTGGTGAGTGAATTCACTTTCCTCAAGTCAAGACATAATCTATTCTTGCCTGGTTTTCGAACAAGAACGAGCGGTGAGCTCCAAGAACTTGAGCACTCTTCTATCACTCCCAAAGATATCATGCGGTCTACTTCAGCGTTTATTAATTCCTGGATTGCGGGTGACACGGGATAATACCGCTGTTTAACAGGCATGGCATCACCAGTGTCGATAACATGCATGTCCAATGACGTCTTTCCTAAACCTAATTTGGCGTATGATGGGAACTTTTCTATTGTTTGGGTCAACTGTTTCGATTGTGCTTCATTTAATTTTATCATCTTCCTATCCTCTATTTCATCTGTATCCGAGTCAAGATCTTCGGCAACTTCGCTTATGACGTTCGGAGCGATCTGAAATTTTTGCCAAAAGTCTATTCCCAAGTAAAGAGTCTGAGTAAGAGACGGAATCAAATAAAAATCAACAACTTCTTTACGACCTGCAAACTCTACCTCAACCTGTACTCTACCTAAAATGGGTTGTTGTTTACCATCAGCAGTTCTTATAAACGATGAAAAATCTATAATAGGAATTTTAAGCTCTTCAATAATTTTCATGCAGTCCCTACCTAAGCACGACACGCTGGCCCCACTGTCCAACAGGCCATTGAATTTTTTTCCTTTAATGGACACTGTTGCGTATGGTCTAGGATCTGAATCTGGGCTTAAAATAGAGCTAGATATTATTTTATTGAACATTTTTCGTTTTTTATTACGTAGTCTTAATTTTGTAAAATTGTTTTTATTTACTTTGGTAAGTTCATTGACAGCGAAAATCTTTGAACGTAATTCATTGTAACGTTTTAAGCGTTCTTCGTAAGGTAAGCTACGGAATTTGTTAGCTTTATTTTGGTTTATGTTTGGTTTTATTTTGTTGGAAAATCTGGTAATATCAGTTTGGAACTCATTGTTTTCGTAAGTATTTGTACTAGCATCTACCATATCTATTCGGGGACAGTCTGAGTCGAACGAGAATCCCCGGTTTTCTTCCCGTCCGAATTCATGTTTTCCGTTTGTGTTTTGCATCGGTTACAGTTCAAAACTGTGAATCCATCCGATCCGCAACGATAACAAAATAGACGATCGATCTTCGATTTACAATCAATGAACAAATGACCTCATATTCGAGTTAGGCTTCAACAACACTTTATTTTCACCTGAAAAAGCCGCTATGTCCAAGTTCTCGTCAGCTGAACCAATGTCCGATTTTTGTTCTAACTCATTAACTGAACGATAATTAAAATGTTTACTCTGTGAAAACCTAGTTTGAAGCATCCTTTCAATTTTTTTGCATTCATCCTTGAAATGTTCTAATGTGTATACTTTCATGGGATACACGAAGTTCATTAATCTAGAATTAACATTTGTCCTAAGTATCTGTATAAGATCTGAATCTCTCATAGGCTCTCTTAACTGGGTTCTAAGATGCATGATTGCATTATAATAATCTTCGAAACATTCCTGAGGCGCTTGCCGTCTATCCATCATTTGCTTGAATATTTCGAAATCACTTTCATGGTTTCGATATTGCTTAATTAAAGCTCTTTTGAGACCTGGCCAATCACCTCGAGGATTGCTACGCAGATACATCCAAAACCATTCCTGAGCAGCTCCTGATAATAAGAGATGAAAGTTCATCAACACTTCTATCCATGTCATGTTGTAATTTAATTTTAACATTTCAACTCTAAACACGAAATCTTCTACAGACATCCCCTTCGATGAACCGTCAAATTTCATTCCCCAACGATCTAATCGAGGAATACGGCTATCGAATGTTATTGGATGAACGTACCTACCGTTGTGTAAGGATCTATTTTGGTCAAAGCTTACATTGGATTCATCCTGAGAAGGACCATCATCTGTAAAATTGGTATTCAAATTATGTTGTCTATTATGAGGTGGATTACGTATCCTTGGATCTAATCCACTTTCTATGCTTTCCTTTACAATTCTAGGAATCACTTTACCTAGCTCTTCGCTTATTATTTTCTTAATATGGCCTTCGAGTGTTTTCATTTGAGGACCACTACTTGAAATGAATTGATGCGCTATATTGTTTGTGTCACGATCAGCTGTTGTAATGTTGCTAGCAACATTGAAATTATTTTCGAAAGCCAGATTCTGTTGCGATTGGAAATAACCCGCTGGTCTTTGTTGTGCAACATTATTTTGGTATATGGCTGATGTCATCCTTGGATTGAGAGGGAAAGCTTGAGAAAACGTTGGTGTGGTATTGTTTTGACTAGATGCAACCGTTGTTACTGTCAAATTAGCTCGGGCTTGATTTTCAAAGAGAGAATTATTGATTACGTTTTGGGAATATAACGGCAATGGGTTTGAGTCCATTACATTCTGTGTAACTGTTGTCACAATTGGAATATTCTCATTTGAAAAGCCTGATATATGAGAATTATTAGCATTGTTTACATTTTGTATACTGGAATTTGCGTTTTGCATTGGAGTGTGCTGAACGGGTTGGAAATTCAGTCTATAAGAATTATTTGGAGTATCATTATTACCACGACCCTGAGAGCGTGTGGTCATACCACGCTTTGGTATAGCTCCTCTAGATACGTTGCTATGATTCATGTTTATATGCTTATTTGATGTTATTTGATTTTATTTTAGTTTGTTTAATTAAATAATAATTTTTTTTTTTTTTTTTTAATGTATATATCTTTGTGTATTAAATATTTATTTAAGATGAAATAATTATAATATTTTGTAGAAATGTGTTTCTTAATTTTCTGTTTTCATGTGAATTAAATCGTTGAGTGATACTGTTGTGACAGTGAAAGAGAAACGAAAAGACGACAAAATGATAACAGTGTATGAACTTGTATAGAAAAGAGACAGAAAAGTAAAATTTAATGATGATACATATTGTTGAATTGTTCTGGACTATTATGATTTGAAACCTATAACGACTCAGAAACAAAAAGATTCTCTTAATGTAACCAACTCTATCAGATGGCTTCATGTAGCTTCTTTTGGAACTATCAAGCTTTGATATCCTCGACGACTCAAAATCATGCTACTGCTCTAAAGCTCATCTTTGAATTGAATTGTCATAAAACTGATCTTATCAGAAAAAAAAATATCAAGTTTTGCAAAGCAACAAAAAATGTACATACGTGCTATTGCACGTTGACAGAAAAACACAAGCAACTGCAAGATTGCTTGGTGTGGTTAAGCACTTCGGTGATCTTAAGCAGTGCTTTTATATTATTATTTTTCGCAATGTCAACGGGTTGACATTGACGGTACCACGTTGTTGGGCGCCATTGTAGCATACAGGGGGGTTTTCTTGCTTTTGAGTACAACCCTTAAATTGCAGCGAATTGGCACGCTTGCAGTGCTCAGGCCTTAGCTCGCCGTGGGGTGGGATCTTGCTGCATATGTAACCCTGTGCCATAAAATTTTCGTGCCAAAATTTTAGAAAAATAGAAAAAAAAACAGCCAACTACTCTGCTTACTGACTGGCGTAAGGTTGATATATTACTCATAGAGGAAACGGTAATGAAAAGAAAATGACAGAAAGTATAAAAGTAGATAAGAAGAAAAAAAAATAAAGGAAAGAATTAGAAAATTGACAGAAAAAAATTGGCTCAAAATGAACACTAAGTTGTTCCACTGTCATCAAGGGAAATCGTCATATGAGATCGTGGTGGATTTGATCTCCGGATGAACCCTCCCATAGTAAACGACTAATCGGTCATTTTCTCCATGACTACACCTTCATCATTGGCTTCGTTGGTGTAGCCCCAAATCTGAATTTCTCTATCGACGATCACTACAGCATCAGTTCAACGATTAATAAATAATCTAATTCATTTTAGAATTCATTTTTTTATTAATTTTGTGTGTTCATTTATGAAAACTTAACACAGGTAGATATTAAGATTTTTAAAGATTAAGGTCATGCATGTGCGTTGCATTCTTGCATGAATTTTACAATTAGCTTTAAGTTTTAATTCTAGAATGAATATGCCAATGAAAGAAATATTAATAAATTTACGAGCTTTGATTTGGCCTCGAAATAAAAAAATTCATATACACTTCAATATAAAAATTCAAGAATATTTTGGGGGTACTCACGTTTTGTTTTTACTATGTATTTAATTCAAAATTCAGGCTCCGCGGCGTCGAAGTTCGTGCACGAAATTCCGCTGTATGCTCCTGTTTGTCTCACTTTTTTGCTTGTTTTAATTTATGTTAGTTTAGCATATATATGATTTTTTTTCTATGGCCACTTAACATGAAAAGGTCAATCTTAAAATTTAATTAGGTTTACAAAGTATAATCAATTATTATTTTTAAGTTTTAATCTAAAAAAAAATATTTTTATTCTTCTTTGATGCTTGCACCGTTTCTTTAAATTGGTTTTAAAGATTTTCTATCGCTAAAATGATTATTTTAATGTTCTTCTTATTCTTTTGCGTTTGTTTTAGCTTTTGTGGTTAAGGTACTTTTTGGGTAATTTTAGGTTTTATTCAATTCCTGGTCTTCTGTGCTGATATCGATAGCCTGTCTTTATTGAGTGGATTCTTTCTTCGCGGTTTTGTCTAGCTTTCTTGATTTGTTCAGACCTCGTGGTCTCGTCGTTTGGTAGAAAAGCGCCGAAGTGGACACCTCTACGACCTAAGCTTTTTATCCTGAGTTCGGTTCGTTTGCTTATGGTTCCACTTATCGACAGCTATTAGACACAATATTTTAAATTACTTCGTGTTTCGTTAATTGTTATAAAAAATCTTAATTATTTTTACCTTTTCTTGTCTTATTTTGTGTAACGTGTAGGTTTTTTCTCTTGGTTTAAAACAAATCAATTTGGACTTTATTTCACTCTTTTCTTTAATGAGAACGGCTTAATAACTTTCTATTATGCACTACTTTTAAATTATTTAAAATTCTTTTTCTTTATTTTTCCTTTTTTTTTTTTTGACAAAAATGTTTAGTTCCACTTTCAATTTTAATTCTAAAATAGATATGGAGCGTGTTAGGCAACCAGCTTGGATGAGTGACAAATCGAAAAAGATCGAGAACATGGTTCCGATCGAGTTTCCTACCTTGCTGATTTCGAATGTCGAAATCATTCGAAGTTTGACTGATCTCATTTTTTAGATTTTGTTGACGAATGTACTTATTTCCGTTTTCGGAATTTCAGTTGGTAACTTAAATTTTGAAATTTGAGCAACTTTTTTTTTTTTTTCGACTGATAAAATTATGTTGTGTTGGTGTTAAGAAACATTTCAACCTATTAAAGGGACACGCTACAATACCTAGCCGCTAGTGCCATCATCAAACGAATTGATGAGTATCGAACTACTGGTGAGTAAGTTTCCTCATAGTCAATACCAGAACGCTGACTGCAGCCTTTGGCAACTAGCCTGGCTTTATAACGAATTATTTTTCCATTCGTATCAGTCTTGACCTTGAACACCCATTTCGAATTAACCGGTTTTCTATCATTTGGTAACTCAACCAATTGCCAGGTTTTATTGTCAAGTAATGATTGGTACTCTTCATCCATTGCACTCTGCCACTCTTTGCTATTTGGACTCGACATTACTTCATTTAAAGATGACGGTTCATTGATGTGGTCTTGTACTAAATATTGAACACAATCTTGTCTATGAATTTGTTTTTTTAGTCGATCTGATCTTCTTAAAATTGGAATTTCGTTGGATGTACTTGTCGTCTCCACCTCAACGAAAGAACAATCTTCAGAGGAAGCATATTCATCCATAGTTTCCACTTCAATGCAAGCATTTTCTTCATTATTAGTGGTACCGTCCAAATCTATAATAACATCATTTTCACTTGAAATGTCATCTTTAGCCATAACAGAGTTACTTGATTCGGCAGATTCCAAAAATACAACATCTCTACTCTCGATGATTTTATTTGTTGCAGGATTTATCAGCCGATATCCTTTATGACCTTCGCAATAGCCAATGAATAAATATTCAACTGATTTCACATCAAACTTCTTGCGTTTCTGATCAGGAACGTGTACCATTGCAGAAGATCCAAAAATTCTAAAATAAGCCAAATTTGGTTTAACACCTGACCAAATTTCTATCGGGGACTTGTCTTCTAAAACGCGCGAAGACGAACGATTCTTGATGTAAGTTGCAGTTGCTATTGCCTCGGCCCAATATCTCAACTCTAATTTCGCATCAGTGATCATACATAAAGCTTTCTCTGTTAATGTGCGAATTGTTCTTTCAGCTAATCCATTCTGCTGTGGTGTGTATGGAGTCGATGTTTGCCTTTCGATACCACAAGTACGAAACAATTCGTCAAATCTGGCGTTACAAAATTCCGTTCCATTGTCTGAACGAAATTTCTTCAGTTTCTTATCAGTTTGATTTTCCACATATGCTTTAAACTCACAAAATTTCTCGAAAGCTTCATCTTTATTTTTCAAAAAATATGTGAATGTCATTCTGCTGAAGTCATCAACCAAAACAAAGTAATATCGATTGCCTCCAATCGATCGATTCTGAGTAGGTCCCGCCAAGTCTGCGTGTACAAGTTCCAGAACATCATTGGCTCTACTTCCAACATGATTGAATTTAAATCTGGCTTGTTTACCCTGTAAACATGTCACACATACTTCCATTGTCTTGTCTTCATTAAATGTTACACCATTGACTGATCCTGCTTTCATTTTTAGCAAATCATGAGAGTTGATGTGACCTAACCGACGATGCCATGTTTCAATGCTGTCACTCCTTGCTACTGCAATGAAACTCTTGCATCTAGCACCATTCAAACGATAAAGGCCATCAACTACTTTTGCAGATGCAACCAAACAATTATTTTGATCCTTGATTTTGCAGCAGTCTGCAAAGAACTGAACTTTGTGATTATGTTTTGTCAACTGACTTACCGATAACAAGTTGGCCGTAAGATTTGGAACGCAAAGCACTTCACGAACCTCAATCGGATTTGGTGTTCCATTGACATCAGCATACATCTTCACGGTTCCGCAGGATTTGACATTCATTTTGGTATTGTTGGCAGCTACTATTTCACGTATTGGAGAACGTTCTTCATCAAAAATCCAGTCATCGTTCATTGTTAGATGCTGTGTTGCCCCAGAGTCAATATACCAGTCATCTTTGTTGAATTTTCCAGACAAAAAGACTGTACTAAACGCTGGTGCAACATTATTGACTGTATCGGGTTTCTTGTTGAAGTCTTGTTGTTTTTTCAATTTCTTCTTCTCGGGACATTCGGGAGATTTGTGACCTTTTTTATTACAAGAGTAACAACGAATGCCACCCTTGCCACCCTTTTTTGGCTTATTAAAAAATGCACTGTCTTTGGGCTGCGATGGCAATTCTTGCAATAGCTTTGTTTTTATTGCATCGCTAGTAAGCCTTATGTCAATATTGTCCATTGCCATAACCATCGGCGCAAATTTTTCGGATAAACCACAAAGCAAAAAACATGCCAGCCATTCGTCGTCTACCTTAAAACCAATTGCATTTAGACGTTGTGCTGCAGTTATAATTGTGGTGACATAAACATCCATTGATTCACAATCTTCCAGTTTTGTTCCACTCAATTGGCGTATCAAACATATTCGGCGAGATCTTCCCTTATCTTCAAAAACAGATTCGAGTTTGTTCCAAACATCTTTTGCAGTGTTCGATTCTTGAATATGAACATAATTTGTTGGATCAATGCAAAGAACTATTGTAGTTCTTGATTTTGATATCTTCTTTTCATCAGTTTCCGTACCCTGAACAGCTTCCCAAAGTTCCATATGCTCTAAATATGTTTGCATAGCAAATTTCCAAGTTGCGTAATTTTCACGCCCCTTCAGCTTCTCAATTGTTGCCAAAAAATTGCTTCCCATATCGAAAGTTTCTTAAGGCCTCTTTCAAATTTAAAACAGATATATTTATTAAACAATTTCAAAGACAAATACTTATTTGCACAAAACAAATCTCCGGAGTATTTCTTCTTTAATAAATTATAGTCCTTTACGATACTCTGGGCCCATAACCTATTGTTTTATAATAAGTTACGCAGAAAAGGATATGTTCATAAATTGAAATATTTATTGAGAATGAAAATTTTGTTTAAGAAAAATTTGAAACGATAAAAAACTATGATTGCTCAAAATATTAATTGAAATTAAAATACAAAAGTGTATAAAGTTTAAGTGAATTAAATCTACTTCACAACAGAGCGACTCTCCACCGTCCTCCCAAATACCATAGATGTCAACACCTTGTGGAACCAATATCGCGAAATAATAAAAAATGTAGCCGAGACCACCATAGGTTACCAGCCAACCCCGAAAAAGAAACCATGCTATGATGATGACGATAAAAACACGTTATTGAAAAAGAGAGACGGAAAATGCACCTTTGCAGATGGTGCAATGGAATGGAGCAGCAAGAGAAGAGTACCGAATAAAAACGAGATATGAGAAAAAGACCCTTCGAGAGAAGAAAAGGGCATCCGCAGTTTCTCAGCTCAAAGATCTAGAAGAGTCTCGGGCCATGAACAACACCCGGCGTTTCTTTAAATGGTCGAAGCAATTAGCTTCTGGTTTTAGAACCGGGACACAGGCTCTTCAAACAGTGAAGGGAACCTATTCATCGAACCACAGGGAATTGTAGATGTTTTCAAGCAGCACTTCCAACAGCTGAATGCTCAAAATGTCGAGCGAGTGTATGAAAGAGAAGCAAGACCAGTCAATGAAGACCCAGTCCCAGCCCACAACACAGAAGAAGAGTTAGAAAGAGCCATCCAAAAGCTAAAGAATAACAATTCCGCCGAGTCGGATGGCATACCTGCGGAACTCTTTAAATATGGGGGAGGTGCTTTGATGAAGGAGGAAGAATGCATGCCCTCTGACTGGTCGATAAGCTCCATATGCCCCATCTACAAAAAGCCGATCCTATGTCATGCAAAAACTACGGTGGCATATCCCTGCTTAATGTTGCATACAAAGTCCTATCCAACATACTGTGTGAGCGTCTTAAACCTTTCTGCAACACAATAATCGGCACGTTCCAGTGTGGCTTTAGGCCAGGCAGAACAACGATAGACCAAATATTCACACTGAGGCAGATCCTGGAAAAGACCAACGAATTTCAAGTCAAAACCCACCATCTTTTCATCGACTTCAAAGCTGTTTATGATTGCATCCACAGCCAAGAGCTTACTGATCAGGGTTAAGACAAGGAGATGCGCTGTCATGTGACTTCTTCAACTTCTTCTCTTCCTGGAGCAGATAGTGCGCAAGACAGGTGTGATAACGGAAAACAGTATCTTCAAGAAATCCACCCAGATACTAGGCTATGCGGACGACATTGTCCGACAAGCTGTGATTGAGGCCTTCACAGCAATTGAAGAACAGGCGAAACTCGCTGGTTTTGAACAAACAAACGAACATATGTGCATCGCCTAGTTAAGGAGTAACACTACCTGGGAACAAACATCAATCCCACAAACGACACCTTTGTGGCGATCCGAAGAAGAATTACCCTAGCGAACCGCTGCTGCTTCGGTTTGGCAAAACAACTGGGTTCAAAACTCCTCACTCGAAAAACAAAGTGTCTGCTATACAAAACTTTGATTTTACCAGTCCTACTCTACGGCACCGAATGCTGGAGGATAAGTAAAAAAGAGGATTTGGTACTGGGCACTTTCGAAACAAAAATTCTTCGACGGATTTTCGGTCCCGTATGCGTCCCGTCCGTCCCGTATTACGAGCTGTACCAAGATTTGGATGTTGTCCAGTTCTCATCCCAGCCCCCAGGTTCGAGACAGCAAGGAAGACCGAACCTACGGTACAAAGACCAAGTGACTGCGGTTACCAAAACGCTTGATTTCGGCGACTGGAGAGTGCATGCGAGAGACCGATCATGCTCGGATGAGCTGTTACCCATTTGCACACTGCACTGCGCATTGTGCAAACAATGAATGTCGTGTAGGTCGGAAGTGCATCAAGTGGTATTATTTGGTGAAAAAGATTAATTTAGACGGTCCTCATGGCTACCAGTATTATTTTCACGACCTTCGTTAAAATGAGCAATATTTTAGTCGTCTGCGTAGCTGAGATGGCAGTGCCATGGTGTTGGTAGCAATTTCATGCTTCGGAACACTTGAACTCCGATTTCTCACTACAAGAATGAATGCAGATACTTATAGAGGTGAGCAAAGTGAAGGCATTGGTGTGGCCTATACGGGAGAGCATAACATTATAGAGGATATTTGGGGACAGGGAGACAATAGGCCAGTTCCACCTAACAACTTCTCACTGAGATCTCAGAGATCTCAGAGATTTTTTAGGTGGAACAAAAAATCTCAGCTGAGAATTGAGATTTTTTTCTGAGATTTCTGAGATGAACATTTTTTGGATTCGATTTCTCACTCAGCTATTTTCACGTGACTGACATATGCACAACAACAATTTGTAAGGTAACCATTTTATCTCAATGAGAACTGAGAATTTTGTTCCACCAAATGATTTTGCCTCAGTCAAAGTGACATTGAGATCTCAGTGAGATGTTGTTAGGTGGAACTGGCCTAATATAATGACAAGGAGTCACTGATAGAAGGAGTAAAGAAGCATGGACCTTATTTCGCTTCAATATTTTTATTTATTTATTTAAACAGCGGCAATGCGGCAATTATGAAACAGAAACATATTGGTTAATGGTTAAGTTGATGGAAACAAAGAAAAAGTTAAGGAAAAGAAGTGTTAAATCATAAATGAGAAAAACTAAACAAATTCTCCTGCTTCTTCTGTCTTTTAAGTACGAATAACATTTGTCGTTAAGAAAATAAAAACTTAAATTTACAAATAACGACACAAGCGATTTTTTTAAATGTTGAAATACTTTATTTAGTTTTCTTTATCACTAAAATTGCTTATGTACGATTACTAATGAGGACGACTTCCTCGTTCGACTTCCATGACAACAATGTCCTCGTTCTCTGATTTTCATTATGATCAACCATGCATCGTCCTATTATGCCTAGTGGTTGATGATCGTGCTGCTACTCTTCGTAATGTTCCAATGTAGGATTCAAATTACACTCGACCTAATCCTTTTACTGCAATTGGTTTGTTTGCATGTTTTATGACATGCAGCTGCACTCGACCACGTAAGTCCTTTTGCGTTGTTGTGTCTTTGTTATCTTTGGAAAGCTAATGAGTTTATGACGGCACTCAACTAAATCCTTTTTTTTGTTGCTTTATGACCTGCAGCTGCGCGAGACTATTTAAGTCATTTTGCTGTTGTTGGACGATGTTTATTTAGTGATCTTTTATTGCAGGATATTTTAATTGCTTACTAATTAACATGAACAATTGAAATATTTTGAATTGGCTAAGTGATTTAAAAAATATATGTTTTTTTTTTCTATTGAAAAAACATTTTTGGCGACAACATTTTTGGCCATTAATACCTGGTCAAATTATCCTCGATGAATATGAGCGCATCTCCTATCTTTACTGGTTTGACCTTCTCAAACCATTTTGTTCGTTTGGATTACCTTGGCAGATGTTCCCGAACCCATCTTCTCCAGAATATCTTATCTCTATATATATAAAAATGGATAAAAATGGATGGATATAGACTCCAAAATGGCCCAACAGATGTTTGTGAAATTTTCATGGTTGATACTGTTGTATTCAGTGATGATTTCTGTGAAAAAAAAATGGAAAAACCTCATGGGAGAGTGGAAAAACTGGAAAAACCAAACAAAAGTCGGAAATTAGATTTTTTTGGTTGGAATTTTTTGGTTCAAAATGGGTTTTAGAATGGAAAAATAGAAAGTTCTTGATGAAAAACTCGGAAAACCCATTGGTTTTCAAATGGAAAATTGCATGAAATTGTGGATGCATTGGTTTTCAAGTGGAAAACTGGAAAATTTCGAATGAAAAACTGGAAAATTTAAAAATGGGTTTTAGAAAGGAACTCGGAAAACTCACTGGTTTTCAAAGGGAAACTGGAAAATTTGTGATGGGGAACTGGTAAGCAAGAAAAAGTAAAAAAAAAATTGGACAAATGGAAAAATTGAAATGCAAAAAAAAATTGATTGCGCGTTGCGAGTAATGAGAAGTGGGTTTCTGGCTAATGGTGTAACGGTAAGCGTGTAGAAATAATTGGTAGCGTAGAGTAGTGTCGTAACGGGGTAGCGGATATGGGTAGACGTACTTGGTAGCACAAGGAGGTAGTGTGTTGGGTAGAGTGGTAGAGGGTTATCCTTATCGATTATCGATTGAGGCAGTACGAAGTCTACAGGGTCAGCTAGTATTGGATATTTGTTGACATCTGTTGGAAAACTTGTTAAGTTCATACTTGCGATCAAAATTTCTAAGTAATCAAGTTTTGACTATAATGTATAAAGAAAATATTTTTCAATAAAATATTTATTCTGTCGTTTACTATCATATAATCAAGTCGTTTAATTTAACTCTGCTAAAAGGTTATGGGCCCAGGACAATAGCAAAATTCAAAGAATACATACATACTGAAGAAAAATGTCTGTACAACAGAATTTGGGAATCCATCAAATGGAGAAGCTAACTGGTTCTGAAAATTGGTCAACATGGAGTTTTGCCATGAAAACCCAATTAGAGCTTGAAGATTCATGGAAATGTATCGAGAATGTTCCAGGCGTTGAGTTGGATGTGTCTAAGGACAAGATTGCTCGTTGTAAGATGATTCTGGCTATCGATAAGAGTCTTTACGTCCATGTTAAGAATGCAACAACTTCCAAAGAAGTTTGGACAGCTTTGCAAAATCTTTTTCAAGACTCTGGTCTGGACAGGCGCATAGGTTTGCTTCAAAAACTATGCTCAGTGGTCCTGGTAGAATGTTCCTCTATAGAAGATTACGTAAGTCAAATCGTTTCGACCGCACAGAAACTGAATGAAATAGGATTTGCAGTAAATGATGAATGGGTTGGCAGCTTATTATTGAAAGGCCTTCCTGATGAATATCGGCCGATGATCATGAGCATAGGTTGCAGTGGAAAAGAAATTTCAGCAGATTCCATCAAAATGAAATTGCTGCAGGACGTTAAATATGATTCCAAATCATCCAATAGTGCTCTTTTGTCAAAGAGAGGAAGTTTTTTCCAATGCACACAAAAAATGGAAGCCTAAGTATGACAAGAAAGGTAAATATCGTTGCTATAACTGTGGTGGGGTTGGACACTACGCTTCAGATTGTCTATCGAAGTTTAAAGGACAAGATTTGAAGTCAGAAAAAGGTGGCTCAATGTTTGCAGCGTTTCATGCAGAGTCCAAACAGCATGAATGGTGTTTTGATAGTGGTGCCACCGATCATATGACATCTGATCCTGATTATTTCAAGGAACTCAAGCCAATTCAAGGTCAAATTAAGACAGCAAATAACATGTTAATGAATGCTGTTAGTAAGGGCGACATTTCGTTGGCTGTTTTAACTCCTAAAGGAAGACGTGATGTTGTTGTTCATGATGCTCTTTATGTCCCGGAATTAAAAGTAAACTTACTTTCCATAAAAAAGATTGTGGATCATGACAATGTTGTCATCTTCGACAAAGATGGATGTCGTGTCATAAATTCTTCAAATGAAGTCATTGCAAATGGTAAATCTGAAAACGGTCTTTACAAGTTGGCTACTGCTCCATATAAGAATGCTTATGTTACAAAAAGTAACCTGGGCAACGTTTGGCATCGAAGGTTTGGTCACTTGGGACAAGAAAATTTAAAATTACTTGCTCGAGGCTTAGTTAAGGGTATTGCTTTGAATCAAGATTCTCAGTCAACATGTTTGTCATGTGCAGAAGGCAAGCAGCATCGGAACAGTTTTCCGTCAGAAGGGTCAAGGTCATCAAAAGTACTTCAGATAATCCATTCAGACGTGTGTGGTCCAATGGAGGCAAAATCTATAAAGGGAAGTATATATTTTGTTACTTTCATAGATGATTTCACTCGGAAGGTATTTGTTTACTTTATGAAGACGAAAGATGCTGTGTTGAACTGTTTTCGTGAATTCAAAGCCGAAGTCGAAAACCAACAAGAATCCAGAATTAAAATTTTACGAACGGACAATGGTACAGAGTTCATAAACCAAGCTATGCAACTAGAGTTGAAGAAGTCTGGGATTGTTCATCAAACAACCGTTCCCTATGCTCCAGAACAGAACGGTTTGGCAGAAAGGATGAACAGAACTCTTATAGAGAAGGCTCGAGCTATGTTGTGTGATGCTAAAATGCCTAAATTTTTTTGGGCTGAAGCAGTTAACTGTGCAAGTTATATTGTCAACCGTTCACCGCATAGAAAGCTTGAAAAAACTCCAGAAGAGTTATGGAGCAATCGCAAACCGGATGTTAGTTTTTTTCGAATTTTTGGTTGCACAGCGATGTCCCACATTCCCAAACAGAAACGACGAAAGCTGGATTCAAAATCTGAGAAATGCATTTTTGTGGGATACTCGAATACTTCCAAAGGTTTTCGTCTGTACAGCCTACAAAAGAAAGATGTTTTCATCAGCCGTGATGTAGTATTTCACGAGGATAACTTTCACTACGAAATTCATAATGAAAATACCAATGAAGTTCCAAAATATACCGCTGTAGTGGGGGTACATCCAATAGAGAAACAAGAAAATCTTGCCATAGAAAACGACTTCGAGTCATGTTCATCAAATCCAGAATTTGAAGAGGGGAATAACGAAGAAGATCCATCTTTGACAACGTCATTAGAAACTCAAGATCTTGTTTCAACGTTGGGCATGCAATCTGATGTAGGCAATGAGCAGATAGGTGAAGATAATCCAGACCTGCCAGAAGCTGGAGAATCTGCTTTCCCACGCCGAAGCGAAAGAATCTCAAAATTACCAAGAGTAGTTTACAGTGCTGAGACGGTCAACATCTTGGAAGATCCCGAAGACGTGGAAGATATGTTATCCAGAGATGACAAAGAAAAATGGATAGAAGCGATGCAGAGTGAGATGAAATCATTTGAGGAAAATGATACTTGGAAATGTGTCGACAAGCCTGCTGGAGCCAACATTATCAAGACGAAATGGGTATTCAAGAAGAAGCTAGATGAGATGGATAATGTACGATACAAGGCTCGATTGGTGGTGAAAGGGTTTACACAGAAGAAAGGTATTGACTATGAAGAAACCTATTCACCTGTTGTGAGGTACTCTTCTATCCGGTATTTAATAGCATTGTCAGTAAAGTATGATTTGCGAATTGAACAAATGGATGCTATTACTGCTTTTCTCCAAGGTGAGTTAACTGAAGACATCTATGTTGAGAAACCGAAGGGGTTTTCGATGGGAAGAGAAGGTCAAGTGATGAAACTGAACAAAGCTGTTTATGGACTTAAGCAATCAAGTTTAGTTTGGAACACCAAATTGGATCGAGTCCTACAAAAACTTGAATTGAAGCGTTCGCAAGTTGACCCTTGCATATACTTCCATCGAAAGGGTAAGGCCATGACGTTTCTAGCAATCTATGTCGATGACATCCTAATCTTCACTAACGAAACGGTATTTTATGAAAATCTGAAACTTAATTTGATGAAGGAGTTCAAAATGAAGTTTTTGGGAACCGCGAAGAATTGTTTAGGAATTCAGATTTCACGTGATGAAGATGGAATTTATCTAGATCAAGAAAAATACATATCTGAGATGCTGATTAAATTTAACATGGATGAGTCAAATCCTGTAGCAACTCCTATGGATATCAACATAAAACTGACAAAAGAGATGTCACCAAAATCTTCAGAAGAAGAAAAAGAAATGGCTAAGATTCCTTATCAGCAAGCAATTGGAAGCTTATTATTCGCAGCACAGTGCACTCGACCGGATATTTGCTTTACAGTCAACAAATTAAGCAAATTCAACAACTGTCCAGGCAAAGAACATTGGACTGCTGTGAAGAGACTCTTCAGATATCTGAAAGGAACAAAATCAGCCAAGCTGAAATTTTCAAGAAATGGAAATCCTGAATTTAGAATATATTCTGATTCTGACTGGGCAAGCGATTGTGACGAAAGAAGATCTGTTACAGGATACGTATGTATCTTACAGGGAGGTGCCGTGTCTTGGGCGACAAAACATCAGCCAACTGTTGCATTATCCACAACAGAAGCCGAATATATGGCACTTTCGGCCTCAACTCAAGAAGCAATGTGGATTCGTGGCCTCGAGTCTGAACTGAACTATAATTTTGACAACTCGGTCATGAATATATATTGCGACAACAAAAGTGCAGTTCATCTGGCATCGACAAGCAAGTACTTATCAAGGTCCAAACATATTGATGTTCGACATCACTTTATTCGTGAGAAGAAGAACATGAACATTATCTCTTTCATTGGAATTGGAACTGAATTAATGGTTGCAGATTATTTAACTAAACCAGTTTCTACTGAAAAACATAATTTCTGTTCTAATAACATGGGCTTATGTTTGAGGTAAATTTTGTTCGAGTGGGGGTGTTGGAAAACTTGTTAAGTTTATACTTGCGATCAAAATTTCTAAGTAATCAAGTTTTGACTATAATGTATAAAGAAAATATTTTTCAATAAAATATTTATTCTGTCGTTTACTATCATATAATCAAGTCGTTTAATTTAACTCTGCTAAAAACATCTTATCCAACTTTTTCTTGACAAAAGATCTTGACTTTGAAATTCAAGAGGAACTTGACTTCCGCCTAAGTGCCCAAGAAAAAATGATTTGGCGTAACGCTTAAGTGCTTCTTCACTTTCATTGTCCAAGGGGATGGTGTTAATGGTCGCGAATTGTTTATTTTTTCAATTTCGATAAGAGTCGGAAGAAGTGTTTCATCTGTAAGCCGTTGATTTTGTACAACATTATTAAGAATTTTCTTTGCAGATCCAATCAACCGTTCCTAACAGCCACCCATATGAGGGGCGGCAGGTGGATTGAAGAACCATTTTAATTGAGACGTGATGAATTTTTCCGCAACGCTTTTCTGATTGATCGACTTGAGTGCTTCTCTTAACTCTTTATCTGCCTCAACAAAATTAGTTCCATTGTCTGAGTAGACTTCAAACGGACCCCGTTTGCCATTAAATTCCTGATACATAGTATGCAAGAATCGGAAGTGTGTAAACTCCTTGTGTATAGCACGAACGGTCAAACAAGTGCATAACACCCCCCACCTCTTTACTGATACTGAATAATGGTAATGGAATCATTTCAGAACATCTAGATGGTATCATTTTGAGTATGCAGTCTACACATTTTCGTCGAACATAACTGGCCAAAGATCTCAAACCAGGTATATAGAACCTTTTTCTGGCCTCATTGATCATAGTCTCAGTACAAGAATGCTTAAACTTGCGATGATAAAAATCAAGAATAAGAAAGCTCTCCCTGTACTGGTCGTCTTAAGGATTCTTCAACAAATGCAGCATGATCAATCCGACCCCCCTTCATACGCATGATTCCATTCTCGTCAAAATACTTTGACCACTTGTAGAGCTGAATTGATTTCTGTAACTTTATGCCTTTTTTAGGAGAATTGATTCATTTTCATATGCCATCTTTTGTCTCATTTTGAGTATGATGATTTCTGTTGACCGTTCTTCTCACGACAAAGAAACGATTTAATAGACTTTCATCAAGGTTATTGCTGTCTTAAACTTTTAAATACTCAGGTCGAATTTCTTCCCTAGTAAATTTACCTGTAAATATTTAGCTAGTCCATTTGTCTTCATTCAAGAAACTTGGGCATTTCAACCATCTGCTATTCTCGTCAAAATTTGGTATCTTGGTCCATTTAGTACCTTCGTCGACTACATTTAACTTGGCACCTATCGCAACTCGTTTTTTATCTGTATTCTCCTGGATTTCCGCAATACGAAACACGACAAACTGCTTGTACCGTTTGGTATCTGAACGTAACTAATAAAATACATTTCGGGAGTCAGTCTATAGAACTCGTTTTGCTAATACAAATTTGTGACTGACGGATAAGGTATTAGCCATCCGGGAACCTATGAGCGCTGCTTGAAGCTCCATTTTTGGAATGGACATCGGTTGCAGTGGAGCGACATTGCTCTTAGCCCCAACAATTTTACACTCGGTTGAAATTCCATCACAAAATCGCAAATACGCTACAGCCACCATAGCATCTTCTCTCGTATCGAGGCTCCTTTTTCCTCAACTGATTCTAGTTTTTTCTTTCCGATGCCATCATCTTCCAATGCGAAATAATTGCTGACTATTTCTTCTAGATTTTGTTCACATTTACAGCTATAAATATGCAGCCTTATTTATAATCCGAAATCCAATCAAGGTCTACAAAGTCTATCTATGTACACCTTGATTGGATTTTTCGCTTGTATCACCTCCACTAAGGCTCGTGCCCACCTGGTTTGCACTGCTACAGGCATTCATGAACCTTCTCGAATCTTCAACGCAACAGAAACGCTTTCATTACTGAGTCCGATATGTATCCCAAAGTGAGCTTCTTTATATGATGACACTGGCAGGCCTTTCAAATTCGAATATTTTTCCACTAAACGTGGAAACTGGAGCGACTGTTTTGGCAAATCCAAAGAAGTAACTGTGCGAACACCTTGAAGTTTATATTTTTTATCACTGCACTGACCCGAAATAGCAACTGGGCCAACTTGAGAGCTTTCTTCCAAACGGCTAGTATTGGCTGTCCATTTCAAGCAAAGGGGTCTTTACTCACATTCCATATTCAGAAAACTAGCTATTTTACTCTCCAAAAGCGTTAAGAAGATCCTTTTCCTAGAAATGCAAAAGTTTTTATTTGCTTTTCATTTCCATAAAGCGTCACAGGGATTATTCCAAACCAAGCTTCTTGATTATCGCGCTGATGATTGCGATTTTTGGTGTCTGTAAATTTCTGCTGGCTGATAACTTTATGAACGTTCCCTACATGTGAACTTCTTTGGATGCTTCAGACAAACACACTATGCATTATCGTTTACCATTTTTCACTTCTCCTTGCAATCCAGTTTTGCAAAATAATCACAATCTATCAACCCATGGTTCCTTTCACATGAATAGCATTTTCCTAGCAGCACTCCTTTAGAATTACTGCCCATTCTAGCTTCATGGATGATGGTAGCTTATCGACAAACTCCTTATACTATTCAGATACTCCGTCAACTTCGATGCCTCCATGTATGTATCGCGTCAAGTTTTGTACCACCAAAGGATATGACATGTAGATTTCCAAATGTTGAATTCTTGGGGAAAGCCTTTTGATAAGATCTTCAGGTATGTATTCGGGTCTCCCAAGAATAATACCTTATGTTCTTATAACTTCAGGAACTTCCTGTGTATTAAACAGCTGCATAAGCCTTACCCTTTAAAGCCACTTGTAGCCACAACAAATTTTCATCATCAGAATAGCTGCACTTTGTAGTACTATTTTCACAAATACTTATGAAAATTGGCGACTCATCAGATTTTCCAGAGAATATGGGCAAAGGTCGTTCTATAATCTTTCTTGGGGGTTCAACTTGATTTGTTGCTTTCCCAGCCGATGATCTTGCAGGTTCAAATATGTTGACGAAGGGAACATTGCATTTCTGAACCCATTTTGTAGTACGATTGTACTTCGTGATACTACTTCCTTCTCCAGATTGCCCAGATTGTGTTTTTTTTAGAAGAGCAAACTTCTGCTCTAGGTATTTAGCTTGTTTGTCAGACTGTTCCTTAAGTAAGAGCTTCTTCTCTTCAAGCAATTTTTCGTCCATACGTTTTATCTCCTCAAGCAACTGTACCATTCACCGTCCTTTTCATTGAAATCCAAGCAAAGATCACAAACTATCTATGTTCTTGGGCTCTCAAGGCTAGGACCATGTTTTTTTCCAATTGTGTCAGTGTATGCCAGCTGGATAGGTTTTTGAAATATTTTGTGTTTTCCATCGTCATCTTTTTGATTAATGTGTATAATAGAAAGTATATGATATAATTACTTGACACAATGATAAAGTTAAAATAATTATTGAATTACTAACTTACTTACTTAGGGTGGCGCTACAGTCCGTTGTGGACTTTAGCCTTAATCAACAGTCTCCGCCAGCCAGCTCGGTGCTCAGTCCCTAACTACCTGTATCCAGTTTTGCACTCCAAGTTGATTAGGGTCCTCTTCCACTTGAGTGCTCCACCTGAGTAGCGGTCTTCTTCACCTTCTACGTCCCTCGGGAATAGTGTCGAAGGCTTTCCGGGCCGGAGCATTGGTGTTCATCCGCTCTAAATGACCGAGCCATCTTAGTCTCTGGACCTTGACCCTTCTGGCTAGGTCCATGTCGTTGTACAACGTGTAAAGTTCGCTGTTATATCTTCTTCGCCATTCCCCTTCAATGTACAGGGGACCAAAGATGACCCGAAGAACTTTCTTCCTGAAACAGCCTAAGGCACTTTCATCCGATTTTGTCAAGGTCCATGCTTCTGCACCATACAGCAGGACTGGGATGATGAGGGTGTTGTACAATTTTACCTTAGATGCTCGAGAGAGGGCTTTTCCACTCAATTGCTTTCTTAGAGTTATTCTTCGTCTGATCTCGGCGCTGGTCTTATTGCCCGTGTTTATAGCGAAGCCTACCTACCTCGAAGTTATATGCGTCTATTGTTACGTCGGTGTGTCCTTCCTCGAAGACAGCATATACTTTGTTTTTCCCTCATTTACCGCTAAACCCATTTTTGCCGCTTCTGTCTCAATTCTCACAAAGGCGCCATTGACATCACGCTGTGTTCTTCCCATTATATCAATATCATCGGCGTACGCGAGAAGTTGAACAGATTTTTGGAAGATAGTGCCTCTGGTGTTGACGGTGGAGTTCTGCACTATCTTCTCAAGAACGATGTTGAAGAAATCGCACGACAGTGCATCGCCTTGTCTTAATCCTTTTTTGACGTCGAAAGATTCCGTAAGCTCGTTGCCAACCTTGATGGAGCAGCGTGAGTTCTCCATCGTCATTTTGCACAAGCAAACGAGCTTGGCAGGGATGCCAAAACTAGACATAGCTTTGTACAGTTCGTCTCTGTAGATGCTGTCATTCGCGGCCTTAAAATCGATGAAAAGGTATTGGGTATCGATTTGGAGTTCATAGGTCTTTTTCAGGATCTGCCGCAACGTGAAAATTTGGCCGATGGATGACTTTCCTGGCCTGAAGCCACATTGATAAGGGCCAATCAGATTATTGACGAAAGGCTTCAGACGTTCACATATTACGGCAGAGAGGAATTACAAAATTAAAATTCAATGAGATTATTATTACCTAATTACTTACAATACTGTTACCGTTAGAGCTTAGTGTAAAATATCGATCTAAGTCGTACAGAGTACACCAAGCAACTTTTGTCTCCATTTTAACTTCAGAAAGTTTTCTCTATAGAAACTTATTCTATCTCGTCTTCGAAAAATATTGTGTGCTTTATTTATTATTCAACAGAATAAAAAAATTCAAATTGCATACAATAGCAAAACAAAAATCACATAGTAAAATAAATAGTCAGGCATTTAACTGTGCTCCAACTGAGCTTCTGACTCTCTCCAGGTTCTTTGTATCATCTCAATTATTTGTTTGCACATTGCTGTCTTTGAGAAATAGTTTGCTGCACAAAATATTATGAAACTCCAAGCAAGTAGTAAATAGTAGTCTGGGCTTTCTTCAGCAACAATTGGCAATGGACCTCTAAAATCGTCCGAAGTTATTGTTGCATATGAAGGAACTGCTAATCCAGTGTGACGTGTAATAAACTTCCTGAAATCCCAATCTTCACCATAAAACTTAACAATAGGCCGTCCTTGGTGGAAAAGCATTATTGTTGGCAATCCAACAATACCGAACTCCGCATTAAAACTGTGGAACTTATAGGCATCGATAGCTGCAACTTTAAGATTTGGAAAGAGTTTTGGCAAGGGATTAAATATCGGCGCAACTCGAGCACATCCTGGGCATGATTTGGAATAAAACATTATAAGAACGCAGCTTCCCTCAACGTTCCTTTTGGTTGAGTTGCCTATTGGTTTAAGTAAAGCCACAATATCCATAACAGTATCGGGCATAAGAAGAGTTGAGTTATTGCTTTCATTTGTCAAACACTTGACGACAATTGGTGCTTTGGCTTCTGTGCGGCCGGACTTAAGGTGACCAATTTCATAATCATAGAAATTGCATTCATATCTTTCATATCGAAAACTAATGTAATCTATGAAATTAAACGATGAAACTCCTTTATATGGACCATTGTTGGCAGACGCTATTGTGTCATCGTCTTCCTTGCTTTTAGTATCTAGGAAGTTTCCATTGAGAAAACTTACAATTGTTTTGAGGGCCTTTAACTCCATTGTCTGGACCATGGAAGCTTTAACAAAATGTTCACATTTCAATCATACCCAAATTCAATGAAAGAAATTCGCTTACCTAATATTGATATACAAATTATTTTGAATAGCCACATTCTTTAATTTTTTTTTTTTGCGAATTTACGAAACTAATAGGTGAACACTATTCAGTGTTTTTTTTTTAAGAAATCACAAAAATTCACAAACAATCGAAAATAAAACATATGTGCATAAATGTCGCATGTCAATGTCACTTTAATAATTCTGTTCAACGAGACTGAAAGTGCTTATTCAGAACAGAATCATAACAATACAGTAACATAATTTTGTTTATGTTCTTTCACTTAACGTTGTAAATAGGCCTGTTTGTTCACAATTTCCTTGAACCCTTGTTTCAAATTTTTTTTTTGAAAGTCGCCACCTAGTTAGAGAGAAAGCCATTTCTTTCCCAATACCAGCTTATGTAAAAGAAAATGGAAATACAAGTCTTCAAACCTTTGTATATATATTTTATAGGTACTATCGAGAAGAGCCGACATCTAGTTAGTTTTTTCTCAACAACCAACTTTATTAAATGGGATTTTACATTGAGCCAAGAAAATGATTCTTCGTGGATCAGTAGCAATTTTTTTCAATTAAATGAATTACATTGGGAAAAGTATTTATTGCAGTTTTTATTGGAAGAATAGATTTCTCTGAAATCTCTTTTTGGAGACAGATTTACACATATTCTCACACGAATTTTCACACATACTACGAGTTTGATTTTTCGAACAATTTGATATTTGTTAATAATCAAAACGTATGGTATTTGTTGCAAGATTTGTTTAACAAATTATTTTGCCGAAAATAAATTTAAAGCTATTAAGCATTTTAAATTGAAGAATATTCAACCATAAATCTGTTTTGATGTAAAATCCCATAAGAAAATGGATTTCTCTGTTTCTAACAAGATGGCGACACTTCTTTATAATACATATCAAATATATACAAAGCTTCGAATTCGAACTACATATCAGAGATAAGAGGATATAGGAAACTAAGCTGTCAAAAGCATAGCCAAAAGGAGATCGGAAACTGACTTACGTTTTACCCTCCGCATACCGCCAAAGAGAAAAAAAGCAACATTAATGAGGGGGTTGGAAAATATTTACTGTGATAGTATTAGTAAAAACACACATACTATCGCACTAACTATATGGTCCATAGCTTGTAGGTATTGCATTGAATAAGAAGTACAGGAAGAGGTCTTTTGCAAAAGAAGTGAAGTATTTTTCTAAATAGTGTGAGTATCACAAACACAAACGCATTACAACAGGGCTGGTCTGCAGTTGAATGGTTAATCTCAGGGGCACCAAGCGGAATTTGATTGAATCAAGATTTCATCGATTTTGCTTCAACTTGTTTGTCAGTTCTTCGCAAGAGGCAGTGCCCGTGAAAGATGAAATAAAAACTCGAATCCACGACGATCTGTTTAGCAGTCACAAAAGACAGGGACTCAAATATTGACAAGAGGAAAATATAGAAGTATTTTCTAGTTGATTGTAATACAACCAACAAATAAAAACGTTTCGAAACACGATGGAAGAAATGTTCAAAACAACCGTGCACACTACGGAAACTCAACGAATTGCGGCGCCTTACCATCAGAAATAATACACCCCTGAACTCGACTGACAACACAGTCAAAGTTGACAGCACTTACCCCAAAAATTGACAGCACATACCCCAAAAATGGACATCATAAGACATTTTTGTTGCTCTACTCACGTACACTGTACATGTAGCTAACACCGCTTCCTGTACTTCTGACGATCTGACGGGAAAATGAAGCCTAGGGCCTGATTATAGGATTCGCGGCGGATCGTTTTCAATTCGACCTTTCAAATTCAACTCGAGTCGTATTTCCTTATTAACGAATTTGCGGCGGAGTGAAAATATTTCTTCCAATATTCCAGTATTTTGAATAAACACTTTTTCGCCTATGAGTCCGTCAAAAAAGTAGTCGGATTTCAACTTGCCAGGCGCCAGCCAACACTATGACATTTCCAATTCGCTTTCGACTTCGTTAATTGGTCAAATTTAAAACGAAGACGGCGAAAGCGAAAGCAATAATTGAAAAATGTCAAACTCGCTAGCAAAACGATCCGCCACGAATCTCATAATCAGGACCCGTGTTCTGTAACTCTGACGATAACTTTTCCCATCGTTAAAAAATGAAACGATTCATTCCCCACTTATCGCCACTGGAAAAAATTGTGTGTCTATAACTGAACGCGTTAACTCTAGTTTTGGGATTTTTTTTTTATTGGAATTTCCATTGGAAGGCGATAATTCAATCTGTCATTTTTTGACAACAACAACAAAAAATCTAAAATTGAAAACTTTTAAAGTGTCCGTTTCTGCTTTTAAAAAAAATATTAATAAAAATACTACAAAATGTTTAGTGCGCGAATTCACCTAGAACATGCGAGAGAACGCAGAAATCAAATGGGGATACAAAGGAGAAATTTACGCGATTCAACGAATCCCTTTGAAATGCCGGAAGAGCGCTTTCGTGAATTATTTAGATTCACGAGAGAAATTGCAGTTATTCTTTTGGAGGAATTACGACCCCATATGACCCAGGGACAACGGATAACTTTCATTCCCATCCACTGATCTCTATAATAAACATGGATGGTACCTTTACAATTATAAAAGTCTTCTATGGGAGTCAAACTTTTTGCTCCTATCCACTATCCAGTTATAATAGAGATCAAGATCAGTGTTCCCATCCCGCTAAGAGTTTGCGCTGCTCTTAATTTTTTTGCTTCAGGGTCATACCAACGAGACATTGGCCATGATTTTTCTGCCGCCATGAGCAGATCTATGATCTATGATCTGCAGTCTTAACCACTGGTCCCATTGCGTTCAGTTGGAGGGCTAACGACTCCCACATCACCAACGCTTTTACGTGAGAATTTACGCCTCCAAACTGCTCTCTGGCGAAATCTACGTTTGCCGCCATAAAATTGACCAACAGATCTTTTTGAGCTCGCGTTACCCTCGAACATCTCTAAATAAAATGTTTCCATAAATTGGCAAATACATATTTCTATATTTATTTATCTTTTTGATTGTTTGCATTTTAATTTTTTTTTCAGCCACTTTTTGCAACAGCACAACGTCTACCAACGACAAGTTCTCATCGGTTTTTTACTTGGGATAAAATTAGAAACTACAAATTTATCGATATTTGAAGATACAGAAACCCACAGTACACAGAATACAAGGTATTATTATATATTATAATTATTACGCATCCCTCAGAGACCAAGATGACAGAAGTGAGAAAAGGCGCAAAAAGAAACGCCGATAAGACAACAACAATTTTTGTTGTATTTTGACATTTAGGTCTCTGAAATGTGACATATGCGCGAAATTTGGGGGAAGAAAATCGGGAATATAATACCTTGTATTGGCTACGTTCAATCATATATCGGATAGGCTATCTGGGATACCCGTATCTGGGATATCTTTTTGGACGAGACAGATACCTGTATCCAGATTGCTGTCAAAACGTCTATGAAAACAAAAACAACAAATCACACGCTTGAAAACAAGAAATTGTTTATGGCCGTGAATCCGTTGGCAAACTTCTTCCGAGTCATCTAAAATATAACAAGTATTGTTAAAACCTTAAAAATCAGATCGATAGTCGTCTGCTTATATTTCTTTCAATTTTCTTTTAATTTGGAAGCTGATGAAATTGCGCGCCAGAAAAGTCAAGGCAAATAAATCATATGTTGATCAGCTGAACACTCGGATACCCGAGGTATACCAAAAATTTTCAGATACCTCTGGATTTTTTTTTTGACAGTAAACGGTTCATGTATTTGCTATTTTTTACTATGGTTTACAAAAACAAAAAGCTATCCGATACCTTTTGGTTACATGATTGAACGTAGCCATTGGGCGCGTTCACTTTGACTTGGATAGGCTATCCGGATAGCTTTTTGTTTTTGTTTTCCATGTAAACAAAAATAGCAGAGATTCAAACCAAAAAACCAAAGCTATCCAACAATTTCTGGTATAGGTGGCTATCTGACAGAAAAGCCATTGCAATTCTGAAACAGCTGATTTTTGTATACGTGTTTTCATACCTATCTAAATTAAGCTATCGAATTCGTTCATGTAAAACGAGTTGGATAGGCTATCTAAGGGGGCAGTTATAGCGATCATTGAAATCCATCAGGAAAAATGTTTGAATGGATATTTAACTAAGTTTTCTTTTGATTACTAATGCAATTTATATACCAATTGACCGGAAAATACTTTAAGAATTTTTTTTGAGAAGAAAATATAAGTTCGCAAGCTTATTTTTCGTTAAAAATGTGTTTTTCTATTTTCCGTACGGAAAATCATTTTCCTGAACAGCTGATGGATTTTTGTCAAAAAATGAAACGAATCGTTCCAATGTTTTGTGTTTCATTTTTAAATAATTCCAATGACAGATTTCTGTCAGGAAAAATTTTCCGGCTGCATTTCAATCAGGAAATATTTTGGCGGTGGACAAGTGACATTTTTTCAATGACGTAAATTTCCTGATTGCTATAAACGCTCATCAGGAAAAAAATTCGGTTTCCTCCTGTTCCAATTTTTCCTGATGAAAACCAATGATCGCTATAACTGGCCCCTAAGATAGGCTGTCCAGAACCAAAGTGAACGCGCCCATTCTGTGTACTGTGCAGAAACCCATTTTATTCCATTTTTCCAGGTTATCGATTCCATTCGTTTCAATCGATAAAATTAACGATTGTCAAAGTTATAGAAACACGATAATGCGATAAGACTTATTTTGTTCCGATTCACATCGTTTATCGCAAATTTTATCCATTCGAAAGATACAGAACATGGGTCCAGGCCCCTGAAAGAAAGAAATCAAATTTAAACCATAAAAAGGGTGGATTTTCTTTGACAGTAGCAGAATCATTTGAGAAATAATTTTATTTTCAAAATTGTTTTTTAATTTATTTATTGTTTTCTAGCTTATTATTTGAAACTTATTATTTTAATGCTTTTTCAAAGAAAATATTCAACGCGGCTTATAATAATTTAATTCAATACTTAAGCTAATTAAAATTTAATGAAATTCCTACCATACATTCATATTTTCATCAAGAAAAACTATTTGTGAGCTTCAAAGAAAAAAAAAACTATTATTAACATGAGATCTGAATCAATGTCTTTTACTTTCTTCAATCTATTTTATCTTATATGCAAGGAGATGTGTTTAATATTTAGGCCGTGTGCGAATTGGGTTAAAAATTGGTTAAAACTTGACGTTTGGTTAAATTTTGACACTTCGCATTGAATAAATTGTGTTAAAAATTAGACTAGCTGCGGAGGAGGTTAAAATATGACAGTAGTGGTTAAAAATTCATCAATTATTAACCACGATTCATCCAATTCGCACACGGCCTTAGGCGAAGATAAGGGATTCTTTGTCGTTTATTTTTGTTATACTGTTATACGAATTTTCCCTTTTCGACTTTATAACAATATTCAAATGGCGTCACTTTTTCTGTATGGATACAATATCCAGTGTATTTTAGAGATCAGTGAACGGTTTATGGCGTATGTATCATTCTTCGGACGCTTGTTTTCAAAACCGAAGAGTTCTGCTCTTCTCAGAAGCATTCCGTCTGTCAAAGTCAATCCAATGGAATGGTTTCAGAAGACTTCTGGACTCTTCCGAATGCTAGTCTAATTTTAAACACAATTTATGCAATGCGAAATGTCAAAATCTAACCAAACGTCAAGTCTTAACCGCTTTTTAACCCAATTCGCACACGGCCTTATTATCAAAGAGTTGTAGTAACAAAAAAATGAAAAAAAAAAAAACGTATCTTAAATTTGGTATAAGAAATTGTTAACGATGGTGTCATTCAAAGGAGGGCAACGGCACCTAGGTTTTCTTTCAGCACAGTTTCCATGACGACATGAAACACGGTCTGAACATTTGCAGTGTCTGTTGCTGTAGTAAAGTGCGGACATATTACTCTGCGTGCGTTGTGATTGCGTTTGAGAAATTCGCTTTGAATAAAGAGAGCAGCTTGGTCAATATTACGATCGGGACCTGGTTAAATAAATTATGTAATTTTTTTCAAACAATAATAATAATAATTGTGGACAAACCCCTGTACGATGGAACAAATAACCGAAGATGTCTATTGGTGGACATTATCTTTTCGCGAAAGAGATCCAGTTTATTAAGGAACAGTATAAAGGCGGCTTCCTTAAACCACCTGTTGTTAATAATCTGTTCGAACAAATTAAGACTTTCAACAAGGCGATTAACGGTGTTATCCTCAAGCAGGGTCATGTCATATTCGCTAAGCGCAACAACAAAAAGCACAGCTCTTATGTCTTCAAAGCAGTAAACCCATTTGCGACGCTGCGATCGCTGACCGCCCACGTCATACATGCTTCAAAAAATTAGCTTAATATTTATACAATTTTTATACTTTATTTCCGACTTACCTTACAACAGAATCGTTTACTAGAAAATTTGTTTCAATTATGCCGTTGGTTCGAACTCTTGCTCTGAGGACATCAGTGGATGTTGGAGAATACTTGTCACTCAGTATACGTTCCATATTTTCGAAGAGACTAAACCAAACAAACATTAAGCATTGTTAGTAGATATTTTTTCTATTTATTTGAACTTACTATAGAGCTGAATCATTCAACTCAAAGTCATAGCCTCTCGATACAACTAAACGGACTCCACGATCTTTCCATAATATTTTCAGTGCAATTCGCACTTTATCAATCACACGAAATTCCATATCGAAACAACTGGGACTGGAGAGCACGATTTCAGCATAGATGCGATTTGATGGATATTCCAAGTTAATGCGAAGAATCCCCATTCCGGCGAGGGCATATTTCATTGACGAGAGAAGGTTGTCAAGGATTGTGGGACGAAACGAAAGCAGTTCACTTGGGGTAAAGCCGTCTGAGTGTATTATTTTCATTTGTTTCACCAACGTACTCTTTCCTGAAAGATTTTAAAAGTGTTCATGCGTCAGGCACTCTGTTCGTAATATATGTAACTAAAGCAGACATTTTCATGGTATTTTAATGGGAAGCCCGGTTTTCTTTACGCAAAAATATTTTTCCGTACGAAAAGTGATCACATCGGACAATATGGAGTGAAAATTAAAGGAAAGGTATCAACGTTTTCAATGATGTTTAATTTGGTGACAGGTTGCAACATAAATATCAATTTTTGTCCACTAACAACTAATCAGACCGCTTTTAACTTACCACTTTCGCCAGCACCGAGAAGTAGAATTTTGAGAACCTTTGGCCTTTGTTTTTCTAAAGCCTCGAGTTGTCGGTCTATTTCCTTGCTCCTTTTTCTTGCCAAAATGTCTTCATCACGTTCCAGTGTAAAGCATGCACCCATGTTTACATAAAGTGAAGACAATCGACTAGAAATAGTCACCAATTAGTCCCAAGCGATCGTGCATGTTGTCGATCGTACAATAAGCTAATCTTACCATTTAATATTTTATGTAATTTGTAGAATCCAAAAACTAGATTATTTGATGGTTTTTCAACACGATTAATCCAAAGGAAATATACATTCAGTAGATGAGAATCAAGTTCGACATATAGCTTATACTTGTTGAGCTTCTCGCGCACTGCTTTTATGGATACGTAAAGAAAACTCACAAAGTTAAGAAGCCTCGTGGTAGGTTTTAATTAGTTCAGAACATTGTTTTGTATAAGTTATTTGCTTTTAAATCGATTTTATATGAAATACTGCAAATTAATTCAAGTTTAAATGCACTCACTTCAAATAAAAAACGCGCATCTAGAAACAAATCACGATTCACAAATCAAAATGATCATACTCTCTCTTTGTTTGGGGAAATTTTAGATGTACATGAAGTTCGCACCGGTTCAAAATGCTATTACAAAAACCGATTCAACCGATGATTCTCTAGAGGTGTTTAGTTGCTGCGGTGTCGGTACGTTGTTATCGATTATTTAAGGCCGTTACACAATAGAGCGGTGCACTTATCCCGTGCTATAGAGAGAATATGTGAGTAAATGCTTTCACACAAAATAGAGCGTGGAACGGTACATAACAACGTAATCTTGAACGAATTCCTAAAATTGAATTGAATTGAATACTTTATTGAGACTTTTATATGAATTTACAGAAGTGATTACATAACAATTTATATGATTTAACTGCGGCTGTAGTGTATTGCCTGCTTTAACGATTGCGATTAAAGAGAAGCCTCGTGGCTGATGAATATTAAAATGAAATGACTCTCATGCTCTTTGAGAGTATTTATAAACAATTACATTGACGGAAGGTCACTATATCTTATACCTTATATACCTAAGACTAAAGAAACTTATCTACAACCTAACTAACAGAATAAAATAAAAATAAAAACGCCAGTAAAATTCATGAATGGAATTACGTTAAGAGTTAAAGAGCATTAAAATGAGATGGAAAAAAAAACATTAGGCGAATAAATTCATTTTTAAGATGAGAATTTGAGAATTACTTATTCTTAAATCACAGTTTAGTTACCAATTATCACAATGTCTATAATTAAAATGCATTTTCTGGCAAAAAAAGTGATATTGATAAAATGATAAGTATACTTAAGATATGATAAAATTAAGTTAATAAAATTAGTCAGGTAGGTACTGTCCACTTGAAATAATTGAACATTGACGATAGGCTAGTAATACATATATATATATATATATATATATATATTTTTTTTTTCAAATAAAATGTATTGGATGTCAATGATAATAAAAAGTCAACATTGGTAGCGAATAGTGAATGGTGCAGATTGAAAAAGGAAACAAAAATGTTAGCCACGGTTTTGGCCTGGGGTGGCACGAGAGTAAAAGGAGGGAGGTGATGAATCAACGGAGTCGATATTAAAGGAAAGAATACCAAGAGGAGATAAGTAAACCCCACTGTCCCAGGACGCCCCGGTCTGAGAAAGAATGACGTCACTTATGAGATCATTTTCTGAAAGTTCTAAGTTGGAGATAGTTTTCTTCATTAGGGACAAACAATATCTCAGCAGCGGAACGATTTTGGTGATGTTGTAAATGTATATGTTAGAGAATCTTTTTGTTCGATATTCATAATTTTTCCCACAACAAAGTCTGAGTATTTTTCTTTCAAGTTTTTCTAAGTTTTGTGCAATTGTGGGGGAGATAGAAAACCAGATTGGGAAAGCATAAGTTATAATAGGTCTTATTAAAGTTTTGTAAAACAATAGCTTGGTTTTAGAACTAAGAGCTCTATGTTTAAGGAAAGGCATTAATATGTTAGAGATTCTCCTGGCCTTATCAAGAGTTGTTTTAGCATGTGGGTTGAATTTGAGAAGGTTATTAAATCGAACGCCAAGATATTTGATATTATTACTAGCCCGAATGGTTTGATTGTCAAGTCTCAAAGCAATATTTCTACTTTCACACACCACTCCATTAGGGCCTTTACCACTAGCATTGCGGATACAAATCAGTTCGGATTTCGGGACGTTGAGTTTAATCCCCCATGTTTTATAATACTCATTTATAATTTTAAGGTGTTTTTCAAGTGTGTGCAAGGCAAGCTTAGGGGATTTATGGCTTGAATATGTGATAGTGTCATCAGCGTAAAGCAGGGCGGTTGATAATAGATTGTTTTCAGAAAATTGGTGAGGAAAATCATGAAGAAAAATGTTGTAGAGGTGAGGCCCCAAAATCGATCCTTGCGGAACGCCACTCTTACATGCAATGGTGTTACCTTTAGTACCTTGAATTTGGATGAAGAAGTGTCTGTCATTAAGGAAACTGCTTAAAATGTTTAAAATGTGCCTTGGAAAATTGAGAGAAGATAGTTTAGCAAGAAGACCAGCCCTCCAAACACTATCAAATGCTTTCTCGACGTCAAGAGAACAAGCAACAGTACACTGTTTTTCTCGGAGTTTGAGAACCACGTCGTTTTGAAATTTGATAAGAGCGTGCAGGGTTGAGACACCTCGACGAAACCCAAATTGGAAGTCTGATATAGGTTCTACTGGAATTTCGGATGGGGAATTAATTTTCTCTAAGATTATTTTTTCAAGAATTTTGCCGGTGTTAGAAAGTAGTGAGATAGGTCGGAAGTTGTGGATATCGAAGATATTTTGTTTCTTTAAAATGGGCAAAATTCTAGCAGTTTTCCAGACCTTAGGGAAATGAGCGTTATTGAGGCAATGGTTGTAAATAATGGCTAAATATCGAAAACCCTTTGCTGACAATTTTTTTAGGGCGAAGTTGGATATATTGTCAGGGCCAGTGGACTTCTTGGGCGCTAGTTGCTTAACAATGTTCTGAACTGTTTCGGAATCAGTAAACATGTTATCTGTCAGTGGGCTCAGTGCTGTGCATTCGGAATCGAAGAGGAAGATATGCCCAGGAATATTTTGCTCTATAGCGCTAGCATCTGCTATTGCTTGTTGAGAGATGGAAGGATTGAACATTGGAATTCTTTCTTTGTAAATCTCCTTAAAATGGTTTTCGAAGGCTTCTACAATATTATTTTCATTGCAAAACGTTTGATCAAGCACTGAGACCCTGTTACAGGTGAACTTTTTTTTACTGCCCATAATTCTGAAGACTTCCTTGAAGGCCAAGGGCCCCGGTTGTATTTTTGAGAGACGTGTACTAAGGTTCGAGTTGAGCCAACAATTAACTTTGTCCTTAATGATTTTGTTTAAAAGTGAGATTTGAGAGGAGAGTTCCTTGTAAGGTGCATTTATCCTATTGTAGGAGTTATGGAAGATGTGTTTAAGGCGTCTCTGCCATTGATGCTTGATTTTATAGAGCTTAACTATATCTTCAGGCAGGTTTTTATACTTTTTAAAAGAGACTATTGAACTTGTGGAGTTCTCTTCTACACTCAGAAAAAAAAACGTTGTTAAAGTAAGAATCTTACATTTTCCAAAAATTGTGAGCTTAAAAGTGTTGCTCTAACAACTAATTTTTATTACAAAAAATATTTTTTGAATGTTCAAATACCAAGTTACTCAGATCAAGAATGGAGTACTTGAAACTTCAATCAAAAATGCAAAATAGTTTTCGCAAGTATAAGATTGTTGTGTATACTATTTTTATTTACAATATTTCCTTTCAAAAATTAAATTGTAAGTTAAACAATCAGTTCTTGTGATAACAATTACTTTTAAGAATGTTATTTCTTGGGACAACAATAAAACTTGTTGATCTAAGTATTTTAAATCGAGCATCTCTTTAGTAAAAATATGAACGGTATGTTCGAGAACTAATTCTTGAAATAAAAACAAAAATGTGAAAATATCAACAACTTTTTCTCAGAACAACAACTACTTGTTGTTAATCTGTAGAAACTGTAAATTTTATTTTTTAAAAAATGGCAAATGCGAATGTATTTTGTGATCGCGCGCCGCCGGCCGGTATTAATCAGAGTAGTCTGTGTGTGAGTTGTCAGTAAAAAGCAGGGGCGATTCCTCATAGTTGGCTAGTTTAGCGGCGCTAAACCAATGATTTTAGAACACCTTTTAATTTTATTTCTAATACATATATACATTATTCTTATTCAAAAGTCAATAAACGACAACGAATAATACGTTACATTATTGTAGGAACTTAATAGCAACAAAACAGAATTTCCTACCAGTATGTATTTTTCATTGCATACACACAAAACTATCATTCAAAAATCTATCATGAAACAATATTTAGCTCCAATATTTGCGCTTACAGAATTCATACAATCTTCAAAAACAGAAAATGAACACATTTGAATAAATCCCTTTAAAAATGAACAGGACGGTTAGCGCAAAAATCACAGCTAACGCTGAGTATGGAACGAGAACGCAACAACTACAGGCAAAAGCCAACCCAACACAAACAGATCCGAGTCGTTTCGTACAAAAAAAAAACTATCATGCAAAAATCTATCATGAAACAAGGTTTAGCTCAAAAGTTAGCGCTAACAAATTTCATACAATCTTCATAAACAGAAAATGAACACATTTGAATAAATGCCTTCAAAAATGAACTCGAGGGTTAGCGCAAAAATCACAGCTAACTATGAAACGAGAACATGAAAACGACAGGCAAGACGCAAGACGCAAGAGTCAACACAAACAGAAACAGATACGAGTCGTTTCGTACACGAAACACGATTCGATTACACCAGTAACGATAACGAGTCGGTTGTCGCTGTCGGCTGTATGATCAGGGATGGAATTCGAGGTTTTTCAATTGTATTGAATTTGTTTTTAAAATTGTACGAAATTGTACCAAAAACTAGTGCGAATGAAAATAGACAAATTTAAAAATTGTATTTAACAAAAAATGTAAAGAAAAGTTTCCACGGAACTTTCTGTGAAGAAAAACTTTTAATTTATACAGAAAAAAATATAATTACAGAGTATTTTACCTTTAATCATCAAAATAAAATTCATAAGCACTGTTTTCGTTTATTTAACGTACATGGGCTGCCGTCGTCGTGTTAAAAATACAAAATTTGAAAATAAAGGGTTCCACCGGAGAGTAGAATCCGTAATAATAGAACTCATTTTATTTATTTCTCGCCGATCTTCCTTTTTTGATTGAGAGAGTTCATATTGTTAAAGCAGTAAGCGTGTGGTAGCTGTATTTTTATTTTCAAAGAACGTCTGAAGCAACAATTTACGACATAAGCTTAGTAGAAATGCTTCATTTATTAAGGCTGTTGAGGTAATTTTCGGTTTTATGAGCAGAAAATGGCAGAAATATTGTATTTCCTATTCAAGTCGCCTAACTCAATTAAAAATGCAACAAGGCCAATGTGAGAGCAAACGAGAGAACAAAATAGAACGCATACTTTCAACTAATTACAGGGGTTGGTCGAAAACAGCTTAATAAAGCGTGACGTATTTCATGGATGTTCCCATTACTAAGAACCTGGAAAAAGCCATAGAATATTTTGTATTCTACTAGCTGACCCAGCAAACGTTATTTTGCCATATAAGTAATTTCTAAGAACGTATTTTTCTGAACTCCTTCTTAACGCCTGGACCGATTAAAATTAACTTTTTAGTTGATAAACATACATTAGGTATTTGTAATTAGATTTTGAGGTTTCTGAACATATTCTGAAAACTTTACGATAGTTCCTGGTGTGGTAAAATAAATTTCGTTAGTAAAGGATTTATGATATGAGATTGAAAATTATTTAATAACTTAATCATCGCTCCCACCTAAATCTAAAATATAATATTTACTAGCTCACTAACCGGCCCCTCAAACCTCGTCTCGCCACCCTCCAGAACGACTCCAAAATAATTATGATTAATGATGATGTTAGAATGCAATGTGGTTTTCTTGAATACAATTGAAATATAGCATAATATCTGAATTTTTAAAAGCCTTACAACTAACGTTCTCCTTTAATTAAAGAAGCAGTAAAATGCAAATTTAGTAAATTAAACTTTTCCGAAGAACGTAGCTAACCCACCCAATTTGACCAGGAATCGCCACTGGTAAAAAGTGAGTTGTGAACGCGAAATAATGGACAAAAATTCAATAAAAATAACAGAAGCTGAAACCGAGATAAATTACATTATATTTAAGTGCTATTTTAATGCTGGATAAGAATCGCATATCAAACACTGACCTCCTTACTATAATAAAATCTAATGAAATATCAGAAATATTTAGCAAACAAGAATTGATGGCCGACAAAATAAAGTTTCGATATGGTATCGAGTAAATTGAGGGAAACTTATCATGTAAGTAGCCACAATTTTACAAAAAAAAAAAAAAAAAAAACAAACAAACTAAACATCCACGAGTCTGCCTAACACTTTTTGGGAAAATAAAAAGTCGACACACATGGATTGTTTTGTTTCTTAACTTCCCAGAGGGAGATATTTTAATGGAGCCGATTTTGTGAATCTCCAGTATATGCGTATATGCCTTTATGAGTAGAAATAGAATAATATAATAATATGCTATAATTGATTAAAGTTTTATTTGTTATGTTATTAAATGAAAATGAATTTTAGCTGGTACATTTTATTTTATCCATTTTTCTACTCTAGGAAATTAATTGTATATACCACAGAGGTTGCACTCATATTTTTCTTTTATAAAGCAAACATTTAAAACCCAATTTTTTAGGACGAGGTTCTACCATGCTGCCCAACTGACAAAGCGCTTTCCAATATTTCAAGCTGGATTGCTTCTGTTGCTGTACAAGCTGGTTCTTTGCCCTCTTCACAATCACTTGAAATTATATCAAGTTCAAAGCCTGATATTACTTTTTTTCATGATTATTTTTCTAATGTGTCTAAGAAAACTCCATTTAATTTAATGGAACTTCCATTTTATCAGAGTTTATGCACACAAATGTCTTTTGGATGGCAGGTTGAAAGTTTGGTCTCTAAAGGAAATTTTTTTAAGATTAATTATTTTGTAAAATTGGAGCTCTTAATCATGAAGATAATATTTATATCGAATCTGATGAAAATTGTTTTTTGATATGCCAGGAGTACAATACTTTGTTTTTAGAAAAATTTCAGTTATATGAAATTGTAAATGAATGTAATTGCTTTTATTTGAAAAATATTGAAAACTTTTCATCATGCTGTGTAAAACCTATAAACTTAAACAGCAATAAAACAGTTCTTCGTTTTAATTTGTACTTGCATGTTTATATGTATAAAAGTGTATTCATAATATTCAGAGTTCTATAAACATAGTATTAATGTATATAAATACGAAAAACAATAAATTTTTAGCTAAATATAATTCACTATCGATGAACTTTTCTTTGTTTTTTATTGTTAATTTTATTATAAATAGGAAATAGAAACACAAAATGAAATAAATGAAAGATATATATTTTTTAACAATACTTATGACTTTTATTTTTGTTATCGCTTGTGGACATTATCAAAAGCATTTGGACATTAATTTTCCTGTTTTCCCTGACTAACTAAGTTTGTACGAGTGAGTCTTCAACAATAAAAATAATTGGAGAAACAATTATACGTTCTCATAGCAACAACTATTGTTAACAAGTTTTAAACAATTTTATAGTTAGTGCAACAAATATATTTTCACTTTTGTCAACAATCAATTTTAGAGGTAACAATTTTTGTTCTCAATCATGTTAACATTTTAATTGTAGAGGTAAGAATTTTGTTTCTTATCTTATTTTAAGAAAAGGGTTTTTGAGGCAAACACTTTAGTTCTTATGGATGTGACATTTTCATATATAATTTGAAAATTTAATTTCTCTTTGTTCTGCGAGCACTTGTAATCTTGATTTAAGAATTCCAATATTTGGGTTCATTTTAACCAATGAAAATAGTTGAGCAGAAGTATAAAATTGTTGGCATTAAAACTTTTTTTTCTGAGTGTAGGGTGGAAAGAAGAGCTTCATTGAAATGTAGGATGTGTGCCTCGATGTTTACGTTAGAGATGCAGCTATCGACTGGAGGGAAAAAAATGTCCAGCTTTTGATCAAATTGGTTTCTGAAGAGAGGCCAATTTGTGTCTTTGAAACATCTGGAGGATTGGTGATTGACAATGCAAATATTTGCTTCCCTGATGTCGATCTTCAAAAGGAGAGGACAATGTTCCGTAAAGGTCGGAAGTGTAGTTAGTGAGAAATTCGGGACGAAGTTATTAATTAAGTCGCTTGATATAAGAAAGTGGTCAAGGAATGACGGGCCTCGAGGAAATGTGGGTGAGTTAGACGAAATTTTCAAAATTGAAGGGTTGAAATTGTGAATCCAGGCTTCAAGTGTTCTGCCGTTAATATTATATGAGTGATCCCCCCAATTTGGACTCCTAGCGTTTAAGTCGCCGCCAACGATGGCTCCGTCAAATCCAGTAGCCATGTTTTCTATTCTGTTTAATTCAGAAGTAAGTGAAGCAACAGATAGTGAAGATGGAAAATACACTGAACCCAGAAGGAATTTCTTTGCAATGCCCTCTTGAATGCATGTAAAGCTAACGAAAACAGAAGGAAAAATAGAAGAGTTGAAATCCACAAGCTCATATTTTATATTGTTTTTGATGAAAATTGCAACACCTTGTTGGTAGTCATTTCGGATTATGTTAAAATTGTCGAGACAAACTTTATGCCTACTTGACAGATGGGTTTCTTGAATAAAAGCAATCGAACAGTTGTTATCTTGGAGAATTTTCAAGAGTTCTATTCTCCGAGAATGAGCTATAAGAGACGTAATGTTAAATGTTAAAATTTTTAAAAGCATTATACTGAGGAAAAGAAAAGTTCGTTGACCAGGTCTAGGTAGGCCAACCTTTTATCCGCTACGGAGTTGAAGGTACCGAGGTTAGACATAAATTTTTCAATTTTAGCAATAAGGGTTTTCATCTCAAGACCGAAAAGGCTGTTTGAAAGATTTATGAATTTATCTAAGACATTTTCATCCACCCTTTTCGCTGGGGAGTCCAAGGGGGCTGGAACGCTTGATGAATTTGAATGCTGAGGTATTAATTTGCTGGCATAGGAAATACCAGGGATAACCGAGGCCCCGTTGGAGAGAGCAAGGGAAAGGCCTCTTGAATTTTCTTTTTTGACGATAGCGTCTTGTATGAGCTGTTTCCTTCTAGCTTCATATTTTTTATAAACTATGCACCCTCTAAAGTTAGCAGGATGATTTTCTCCGCAATTAACGCAAGCAGCCATACTCCCTTCCTCCCTTACCAATTGGCATGAACCAGGCTCGTGTCTCTTGGTGCATTTGACGCATTTGTAGGCAAAGGCACAATTTTTGGCTAAATGGCCAAATTGTTGACATCGTCTGCACTGAAGAGGGCCTCGATTGCCACTAGGTTTCTCCCAATAAACTCGGGTGTGAAACAAATATTTTATTTTGAAAAGCTCTGAGGCGCTTGTTCCCGGAAGGAGCCGAACGAGGAAAAGATTGTAAACAATCTTATCTTGTTTAGATCTCAACGTCTCAAAAGGAGAAACGTTACTTACATTTGGAATTATGGATTTAAGCTCGTCAAGGATTTCAGAGACCGGGTAGTCGGACGTGAGTCCTCTGAGAACAACGTTAGTTGTTCTATCCTCTTTAAGCGTGAAAGAGTACGCTTGAGCATCCTCTTTCCTTTTTAGTAATTCCATCAGCTCCCTGTGAGCCTTACAATTATCGACAAACAATCTACTACCGTTATTTCTATTAACTATCTTGTATTTAAAATCAACTGATTTTTCCTTAAATTCGTTAACCAATTTCCTAACGTCAATGTTTTTTAAAATAATTGGTGGACAGTACTTACCCGATTCTTTATTAGAATTCATGTCCGAGATGTTTGGAGTATCTTCCTTGGTATTTTGATCCTTTTCCTGATCATCGATATTGTTGATTGAAGATTGTGCAATTTGTTTGGCCATGGCGTTCGATTTGTTGTTTATCAAGGTGTGGATTTTAAGATCCCGCAAAGATGCGAAGCGGTTTTCGTCAGGAACGACGTCCATTGATTGGTTGGAAGTGGCAGCGGTAGGCGGGGCCGTATGTTTTTTGGATGGCTTTAGCCATTCGTCCTCAATCAGTTCCACAACAGGATTTGGAGCATTTTCCGTGAATTCCAGAGTAGGGGATGCTTGATTAAAATTTGCGACGTTCGAGCACGATGGCTGTTCGCTTAGAGGGATAAGCTGTTGCGCAGCATCCATTTTTTTGGTATAGGGTTGAATCTTTTTTACTTTGTAGATTTCAGTGGTTTCCTTCATAATCTGAAGGTTGATGGAGCGGATTAATATTTGGGAACAGCAGCAACAACTTCGTGCTGAGAGCACGTGTGGTTGAAAAACCTCAAAAAGCTCTTACTGATGAACCATGCAATAATGTGGTTTTTTTTTAAAGTTTATAACGAATCAAACTCACAATAGAGTTAAATAATCGATTTAATTTATTGTTTTCTTTTATGGTAGAAAAATAGAAAAATTTAATTTTTTTTTTTTTCACTGAAGCAGAGACGTGTTGATTAGTCAGTCGCTCAAGTAGGAATCCACGAATTCCTAAATAGAATTGTGTTCTATTTTCATTCGTGTCTTGAGCTTCATTAAAAATTTGTTCGCTCCTAAAGGCGCGTCCATATTATGTCGATCGGCCTGGGCCGCGCGGCACATTCAGTTTGGCATGGCGTCATAATTAATTTGGATTGTGTGGACTGTGACGAACCAAAATATGTTTATATTTTCTGTCTTCGATTCCTGTTCTTATATTCATTATTACAATTGTCCCACTATATCGGACGGGCACGATACATTGATGATTGCTGCTCGTCAGCCCAGTTTATTGTGGCACAGCTTTGAGAACAGTAGATATTGTAACCGAACAGCACGAACCAAATTTTCCTTGACATCGCTGACTATTCCATTCAGACAAAAATATAATTCAACGGTAAATATTTATGAAAAGAAAAAAAAACACACGAGCTGCCATCGAAGGTCGGTTCGGCATCGGCACGTCCACACTTTATAATTCGGTTCAGATGTCCGTCATCGGTTCCATCGAATGAACTCTCGTCAGCAGTTGACTATGTCATAGAAATTGCTGGTTAATATTCTCCTGTTAGGTGATTTTAATCTCCCAAACGTAGACTGAGTCCCTTCAGACGACGAGTCTTATCTTGAAGCCTCCGCAAGTTCATTGCAACAGGAACTTTAAGTTTTGGACAATATTACTTCTGCTGACTTGCAACAAGTAAGCTGTATAAAGAACTCTATGAACCGGTTAGTTGATTTAATATTCTCATCAAATGCTGTTAGCACAGTAGTTGTTGAATCATCCTCTGCTATATCTAATATAGACAAATATCACCCACCTCTTGACATTTTCTTTGACTTGAGCGGTCATTTACTAGAAAATAGTAATTCTCACGACTGTTCGTATAAATATGACTTCCGCAGAGCTAATTTTCAACAGCTTTCGGATAGTTTAAGTAGATTCGGTATTGAGAATATACCGCTCTTAAATGACATCGACGAAACTATCTCAAGCTTTTACACTCTTATGATGAGATCCATTGACGAAATAGTACCCAAAAAAAGAAGTTTCAACTCAAATAACTCCAGTCATTATTGGTATACGAAAGAACTGAGATGCCTTCGTAATAGAAGGAACACGGCTTGGAAAAATTATATCACTTCTATGACAATGGAGAACCAAGTAGTTTATATCTCCCTTTTCGAAGAGTTCAAAAGACTCTCTTTTGATCTCTACAATGAATAACTCATAAATATGGGAAATTCCCTTCAACAGGTTTTGTCAATTCTAAAAAGAAATGTGATGTTTATCCATTAAACTTCAAATTCAACAATATTGTTTTGAACTGTAACTCTGAAATCTGTGATGCTTTTGCAAGTAATTTTAGTCAGTCTTTCATCGATACACCCATATATGTTGATACTGATTTCTTTGATTATCTGCGAAACTGTCCCCAAGTAACTTTTCAACAATGTTCTTATCGACTTTGAAAAACTTGTTTGTTGTATGTGCCTCCTTAAGGAAGACTATTCTTTTGGTCCGGATGGTATTCCACCCATTGTTTTAAAAAAATGTAGGATGGTTTTGGCCTTGCCTCTACGTAATATTTTTGAATTGTCATTAAAACTAGGAAAATTCCCTAGCATGTGGAAAACTGCTTACATCACACCTGTTTTCAAGAAAGGAGACAAGTCTGATATTACAAATTATAGGCCTATATCTAAACTGTCTTGCAGTCCAAAGCTTTTCGAGCAAGTTGTTTGTGATAATTTAGTCTTCTACACCAAAAATGTCATATGCTTTGAACAGCATGGCTTTATGCGGAAACGTTCAACGGTGACAAACCTTCTTGAATTTTTGCAAAAATGTTTAAATTCTGTAGAAAGTGGAAAGGAAATTGATTGCATTTACACTGATTTTTCCAAAGTGTTTGATCAACTTTCTCATACTATTATCAAGTTTAAATTGAATTCATATGGATTTCCTTAGGGAATCGTCAAATGGCTTTCTTCTTATCTTGATAATAGATCTTACCCAGTAAATTTCAGAATCTCTTACTCAAAACCTTCCATCGCCAAGTCGGGTGTACCACAAGGTAGTCATCTAGGGTCCCTTTTATTTATTTAAGCTATTAACGATGCTCGATCGAACAAAGCCGCTGGAGCAGACGGGCTAGCCGCCGAACTGTACAAAGCAGCCGGAGATGATTTGGTTAGGAGCATGCACCAGCTCATCTGCAAAATTTGGTCGGAGGAAAGCATGCCCGATGAATTTAACCTCAGCATCGTATGCCCGATCCTCAAAAAGGAGATCCCCTGAACTTCACCAACTACAGAGGTATAAGTCTTCTTAACATCGCCTATAAGATCTTGTCTACCGTGCTGTGTGAACGTTTGAAGCCCTTCGTCAACAAGATGGTAGGTCCTTATCAGTGTGGCTTCAGACCCGGAAAGTCCACCATCGATCAAATATTCACCCTACGGCAGATCTTGGAGAAGACCCAGGAACTTCAAATCGATACCTACGATCTTTTCATCGATTTCAACGCCGCGTATGACAGCGTCTATAGAGACCAACTAAATAGAGCAATGTCTAGTTTTGGCATCCCAGAAAAACTCATCCGCCTGTGTAAGATGACAATGGAAAACTCACGTTGTTCCATCATGGTCGGAAACACCTTAACGGATGCTTTTGATGTCAAAAAAGGCTTTAGACAATGCGAAGCGTTCTCATGCGATTTCTTCAACATCATTCTTAAAAAGATTGTGCAAAGCTCCAACGTCAACACCAGAGGCACAATCTTTCAAAAGTACGTCCAGCTACCAGGATACGCAGACGACATTGACATCATTGGAAGAACACAGCGTGATGTCAGTGGAGCGTTTGTGAGCCTTGAGACGGAGGCCAGGAAGATGGGTCTAGCGGTTAACGAGGGCAAGACCAAATTAATGCTGTCGAAAGAAAGGACTACCAACATCGACGTCTTGGAGCAACCGTCAACATAGACAGATTTAACTTCGAGGTAGTAAAGGACTTTGTCTACCTGGGATCCGCTATCAACTCAGACAACGACACCAGCGCTGAAATCAAACGAAGAGTCACTCTTGCCAATCGCTGCTTCTTTGGACTTAGAAGGCAATTCAGTAGTAAAGTTCTCTCCCGAGCAACTTAAGTGACACTACAAAGCCCTCATCATACCGGTCCTCATGTATGGTGCAGAGACATGGACTATGACAATTACTGATGAAAACGCTTTGGGTTGCTTTGAGAGAGAAAAATTCTTCGAGTGGTTTTTCCTGTCTGCATAAATGGAGAATGGAGACGAAGATTCAACCAAAATCTGAACGAGCTTTACAGCGACACTGACCTAGCCAGAAAAGTTAAGGTCCAACGACTTAGACCGTTGTGTCATGTTGAGCGAATGGAAAATAATGCTCCGGCTCGTAGAGTCTTCGAATCCAACACGGAAGGACGTCGCAGAAGAGGAAGACCACGACTCCGGTGGAGCACACAGGTGGTAGAGGACCTGAACCAACGTGGCGTGCGAAACTGGAGACAGTTAGCCAGGGACCGAGCTGACTGGGGAAGTTTGTAGGGTGAGGACCTGGTCCGACCTGGACTGTAGCGCCACCATAATAAAGTAAGTAAGTAACGATGTTCCGTTAAGTGTTCGAAATAGTAAAATTCTTATTTATCTAATTCATATCTGCTGATGATATGAAGATCTTCAAAAATATTTCATGCAATGAAGATCGCGTTCAACTGCAAGATGATATTAATAATTTCGTTTTATGCAAAATCCTTCATCATATGGTTATGCTATCTCCCTATCTTTTCACATCCAATTTAGATTTTTCAGAACACATTAACAACATCGTCAACAAAGCTAACTCAATGTTAGGATTTATTAAACATTGGTGCAAGGAATTTCTTGACCCTAACGTTACCTTTAGCTAGTATTTAGGGTTTCCAGGGTTTCAATTTTAAATTATATTAAATTTTTTCTTGTTTGAGCAAAATTTTCAATTTCAGGTAATTTTTTTGTTCACACTGCGAACTACGTTTCTTATTTTTCCTGTTGAAAAAAACAATAATTAAAAACAAAATCTCATAAAAGCACCAAAAACAGGCATATTTATATGGTTTTTAGGATATGTTTAACACTGTGCAATCATGAAAAGGGTTTAAAGTATACTTATATGTCTACCTGATTTTCTGTCAAAACATTAATTACCCTACCTTTTCTCACTGAGAGTTAGATTTGGGGTATGAATGTTTAAAAAGTGAATTACCTAAAGTAAGTAAGTAGTATAAAAGAAATTTTAAAAAATGATTGATTATATTATCAAGTTACTTAACTAAGTAACCGTATTCTTGCAATTCCATTGCACAACCCATAAAAGAATAAAATGTCTGTGCATTCTTCTCTGTTAAAAGAAGACATTTCAAAAATACAATGTAACCGAAATTAGGCTTTTTTTATTTAAAATATTGTGAATTATTATAATATTTCTTAAAAAAGCGGTCAAAGAACAAAAATCATTTAGTTTCAAAAGTATGTACTTTTTTCATTTGCTTTGTAAACCCTATTTCCTTTCATACATGATCACAAAGAAATGTGTAATACCAAAGTACATTGGTAATATTTTTGATACTTAGTAGCAAAACGTTAAAGTTTTACCTAATACTTCTTAAAGTTCTTTCGATCGTATCTTTACAGGCTCCACTGGACATGAACGATGCTCTGTTCATGAACATGTCTTGAAAAAATCCAATGGAGGCAGAAAAATCCATGTCCATACAGACATCTTGTCGAAGAATCTTGTTTTTTAAACATGACATAAGTCTGGTTCAAATCATGGGCATGAATTTTGACGTTCGTGTACGTGTAAGGTTTTCATTTGAATGTAGATGTTAAAGGAGTGATGAGTTTGTTTGGTGTTTGTCATTCGTCACGTTTTACAGTTTTTAATTATTTTAGTTTGTTGTGTGACGTTTAATTTTGTTCTTTCTGCCTCCGTGTTTTAAGATAAAATGAGATGACATGACATAATTTGCCCAACGAAAAAAAATGTTCTGTTTGTGGATTGGATTGCGGTTGTGATGTTGGGCAGCTGTATGCTCAGTGGAGACGCTGTGTTACTTCGCATATTATTTTGTTGTTTTTTTTTTTTTAAAAAGCAACCTAACTCTCTTACTCGCATTATTTCAATATAATATAGCCTACACACTCCTACTTATCGTGTTTGTTCCTGTCATTTTGTTCTCCACTGGGGAAATTTTGTCTTGTTCTTGTTTTTGAGCTGTCAAACCAAGCAGAGCAGCAAAATTCAAAAATTCAATTCTTGGTAGTACTAGTCTAGTTCATATACAAAGGCTGCAAGATGGAAAACGATTGTAGCGCCATCTTAAGACCTGGTAAAGAAGCAGTTTTTTGTACAATACCAATTTAAGCCGGATATACACAGTTCAAGTACTTGTCATGCACGAGCAAGTGTATTAGTGAACAAGTCACACGTATAGATCGGGTGTATGCTTGAAGCAAAATCAAAATGTTTTGATTTTCCTTCAATCAAGCGTACTGCTTTGAAGTAGTGTATATGCAAAATTAATGATTGAACAATCATACTTGGAATTTTGCCTCATTCCGTTATAAGTTGATGAAAAAACGGCTCATTATTTGAAAATGGAAAACCGAATTTCATTTGAGAATTCATCGAAGTGTATAGAAGTTTACCATCTTTGTAGAACGTCGAAGAAAAAGAGTATGCTAAAAGGATTTTGAAAAACGAGCAAAGCGAGATTCCCTTAAGTAAATATAAGGAAAAATATCCGGATGCCACACAAAAGATGTTTCCGCCTAAATAAATACTTTCTGGACAAATTATAGGAGGGAGATGAAAAGAATTGCAGCATTGGAGAAAAGTGGCTCTGGTTTCAACGTAGTAAATGAACCATTGATGCAACAATCGTCTGTGTCGCTCATTGTAAGCACAAGCAAAGTACACAAATAGGAAATTTAAAACTCACTAGGGGAATCGAATAATAATTTTTTCTGTCACACAACATTCACTGCAAAATAAAAGATTGAAGACTTTGATTGATGTGTGTATAGGCAACTTCAATCCGAATTTACTAATACATATTCTCGTGCATGACAAACATTTTAACTGTGTATATTCCGAGCATTGTATTTAGAAAATTAATATTAAGGTTTTTTTTTTCATTTGTATAATTGTGTTAATAAATAATATAATAGACTTTTATTAATTACAAAACTGATATTCTCTTCCATAACAACTTGTTTCCTTCACCATTTAAATTATTCTAAACATTTCTATTCATTGGTCAGACTCTGTTCAGATGTAAAAAAGAAAAACTCCTTACTTTTCTGCTTTTTTTTTTTTGTTGGTTAGACGTCAAAAAGTCGAAAAGGGACATTGAAGCCGTATATCCTTACAAATTCTCAGCAAAACGATAAAAGTATAGTTTATGTTTGATTTGTGATGCATAAATTAAATTTTTAATCTCAAATGTTAATAAATTTGAGAAAACAAGTTTATTCGTCGCGAAAAGAATTATAGTTGATACGAACTGCCAAACTCTAATCTTTTACCACATTATCCACACTCCCATCGATTAAAATGTTCGCGCGCTATAACCTCAAAAATCATTTATGCCTTCTGTTTTAGTTATGGGATTTTACATTCAACCACCACGAATCGCTACTAAAATTCAATGTTTTTTGGGTTCAATGTAATTTGTTAAGCCAAAAGTAGCAATCTCTTTTTTGAATGTGTGGGTGAAAGGTATCAAAACAGATTTATGATTGAATATTCTTCAATTTAAAATGTTGAATAAATTGAATTTAAACACAATTCGTAAATTTATATTCGGCAAAATAATTTTTTATACAAATCTTGCAACAAACTCCATTCGTTTTGAATATTAAAAAATATCTCGTTGTATGTGTTAAAATACGTGTGAGAATATGTGTAAATCTGTCTCCAAAAAGAGATTTTAGAGAAATCAATTCTTCAAGTAAAAAATTCAATACTTTTTCCAATGTAATTCATTTAAGGGGAAAAAAATTGCCACAGATCCGTGAAGAATCAATTTCTTGGCCCAATGTAAAATCCCATTACACATTCGCGACGAATTAAAAACTCTCATGGTGCCTGGCTACACAGAGATTTTTCAAGCTACTGAAAAATCACGTGCGGTGGCTACACACTGTTGTGCTCAATCACGTTCTCCTTTTCCATTTCGTTGCGGGGAACGTGAAATTTCTCTTTTTTGTTTGACATTTTTTTTAAATTATGACATTCACAATAAATTTTGACGATACAAACAAATTTTTTATTTAAACCTGTTTTTGGACATGCATAGGTACAATAAACCAATTGGCTGATAAAACCGCACGGATTTCCCCTCAAGTGAAGAAAATTGGGGTTGTAGTGCATGTTAGGTTTAAGTCACTACCAGTATAATCCCTATGATGTATTATTTAGCAAGTGTGGGGTACGCGAAACGTTTGGACCAAGTTAAAAAATAATATAAACTTTTGTGAAAGACCGAGCTGCTCAAATACATTCACAAAAATGTTAAATAATGCAAGGATGGAAGAGTAAACCTTCCTTATCACAATATCCTCGCTCCTTTGTGGCCTCTAGCGTTTATCGTTCAGATGTCTACATACAATTGTTTTATCTTCTAAATTGGTCAATTTTCAAGCCAGAAGTGAAAGGAATTGAAATAAATTAACAAAAAAGCATCATAAAAGAATGGAAAGAGGACTATTTCATGGCGCCAGAAGATGTAACAAAATAAACTCAGAAAAAATTTATCTCATTTTGTGTTATCATCTTTTTATTGAGAAGGTTTTTTTCAGTTCTTAAGCGATCTTCTAGGATTCTGTTCTTACTGCTTCCTTTCCTCCAATTTTGGTATTTAGGTCAGTTGTTGTTGCTGGTCGACAGACGACAGGAAGCAAACGGCAAAGGCTGTGTCTTCTTTAACGTCCTTCGACTTTTATATGTGCTTTTGGCAGATTTCATTTGCCTCATTGGACACGAAAATAGCCATATTCATCCTGATCTGGCTGCTCTCCTTTCTCGTGTCTGTTTTTATTCTTGGATTTTTCATCGCTAAGTGGTAATACACAATTCGTCACGGTATAATATAATAATTATTCCAAGGTGGCTGAAAAATACATCAATCAATATGTTTAACTAGAGATATTTAAAAACACATTTGTACAAACTGATTTTTTTTAATGACAATGACAAAGTCAGAAAGAAAATAAACAAACATCAAACAGAGGAACAATTTAGGAATGAAACTGTATTGCTCACACAGAAAATTCAGTTCCCTTCGTGAGCATCTTCCCCCTTCACTCCTCATCCCTTTTGCCAACAAACTCACTCGTTAGGGCATTGAAAAATCCCTGTGTAGCCAGGCACATGTGAAAGAAATTTCAAAATCGACGAATTTTCGTTCAGTCGTTGTTCCTTTTCATGTGATAGTGCTTTAGATAAATTCTAGATGACGCTTGTGGATTAGTACTTCTGTATTGTACTATAACCTAGCGATACAAAGCACAAAACGTTATTAAAAATCTCATTATTGTTATCTCTGTACATTTGCTTTCAACTATTGTCGTATGATGCGTGGTTGTATTTAAAGTGGAAGAGTGGGCAAAAATTAGAAACTCTATTCATTTACTAGGCGCAAGTCTGCTATTCGATTTTTTTTTTCTGAAAAGAAAATTGATATCATTTTCTCAACAAATTAAGAAAAAATGTCACTCTTTGGAGCATTACTTGGTGATTTTGATGACGATGGTTTTATGGGGTAAGTTTTAAGAAATTTATTTTATGTTTTTTTTTTTTTTTTTTTTTATTCGTCAAAAATCGAAAAAAAGATCAATAGAATTATGAACTATGTACATATATGTAACAGCCTATGAATTATGAGTCTTGAAAGAGCATACACATAATGTGGCTTCGCAAACAGAAAATTCTAGAAATTACAAATGTACAATTATATAAACTATTAAGGATAATTTAATTTAAAACAATTTTTATAGAAACCAAATGGCAAACATGAACATGCAAATGCGAAGTATGAATCGATTCATGAACAATATGATGATGCCCGATCCTTTTAACATGCTAAGTCCATTCGATGGGGGATTCGGAGGTAACAATAGTTTGATGGAACGTTCTCCAATGCTTGGTGGTGGCTTGTTCGGATTCCCAGGAATGCCTAATATGAACCGTTTGATAAGTACAGGTGAGTTTTAATTTGATGTCAGTCTATTTCTGGTTCAGGGTCAAGCATTCGAAAACAACAATAAATTAATTGATGATTGCGGGGGTGGTCGGAGGAATACGGTTTTCTCAGCTGTAAACACAAATCGATATTTTTTGTTATTTTAATTTTGAGGTACAAAATATATTTCTATGCTAAGCTGAGTAGGATATCCTATCCTGCTGCGGTTCTATACAATTTGGTCCACAAATGACTAGAGAAGATAGAACATAAGTTTATGAATTCTGTAAAAACAACAACATTTCTCATCGATAAGCTTCGCGTTAAAGCAAATTCCTGCTTGATTTTATAAAAACCCTCATACGAGGTTGATCTTTAACGGTAACGTATGATAACTTCACTCATATGTTGACAACAGTACGAAATGAGTCTAAAACATAGCGTCAACAACCCAGCGCTGTCACCTGTCGTTAAAGCGGATTATGTATGAAAAATTGTTGCAAATAGAAACACTTAAAACGTTCTAGAATCGTTGCAAGCGCCTCTCTTCTATTTTTGCTTCCGTGGACAATGTTCTAGAGAAATTACTTGCTGCATAACCCTTTAATAACCGGAAATGTCGATCAGTATACCCTCGACCCCAGATTCGGTTGTTCAGCTTCGTTCTTTTCTCATATCAATCGATTATAGAATCTTGCACGGTTTATCAAATATCAATGTTCAGAAGCTCAAACCTAATGTGTCTTAGTTAGCCACTTGTCCAAAGCTGTTTTCATCAACATAAACATTCCAATCATCGCTAACACGCTTACAGGTCGGGTAGATCCACAGAGAATTTCCTTTTCGAAATTAAAAACACTATCCAAAAATCAAAAGTTATGTCCGTGGCTTAGTGGTAAGGTGCGTTGGTTGCTAAGCTTGGGTTCGAGCCCTACTCGTGCCCATAGTTTTATTTCATCTTTCACTAGCAATGCCTCTTGCGAAGAACTTACAAAAGTTCCAAGAGTATCAATCTGTCATGAAAAATGTGCTTCTCAACTTTGACGTTTGGAATCGGCGTTAAATTGTAGGTCCCCTCAATTCTTCATACGCACTAGAGAATTGTTGATGAGAGTAAGCCACTTAGGCCTTGGCTCTTCAAGAGCTTTCGCGCCACTTCCTCATGCTGTTGGAAGTGCTGCTACATCTACAATTCTCTGTGCTTCGGTGACTAGGTTTTCTTCACTGCTTCGAAGAGCCTTTGTCCCGGTTCTGAAACCAGAAGCTAATTGCTTCGGCCTTTTAAAGAAACACCTTGTGTTGTTCATGACCCGAGACTCTTCTAGATCTTTGAGCTGAGAAACTGCGGATACTATTCTCTTGCTGCTCTTGTTTTCCGTTGCAGCATCGGCAAACGTGCATTTTCCGTCTCTTTTTCAATAACGCGCACTCATCATCATACCACGGGTTCTTTTTCGAGGGTGGCTGGTAACCTATGGTGGTCTCGGCTACATTTTTTTATTAACTGCTATATTGGTTGTTTGTGCTTCCACAAATTGTTGAAATCTGTATTATTTGGGAAGACGGTGGTGAGTCGCTCACTCAGGCGCTCTTTGCAGTCTCTGGCATTATCCGGAGTGCCAAGGCAACCGATGTTGAACTTCTTGGGGCCACACGTGTTTTTTTGTCGTTTGATAGCTGAGCTCTAAACTTAGCCACTACCAGAAAGTGGTCAGAGTCGACATTTGCTCCTCGGAAAGTGCGCACATTGTTGATGTTGGATGCGTGCCTTGCGCCTATTAGCACATGGTCGATTTGGTTGGTGGTTCGACCATCCGGAGATCGCCAGGTTGCTGTGTAGATATTTCGTCTTGGAAACCAAGTGCTACTTATCACCGTATTACGAGCTGCAACAAAGTCGATTAGTCGGGAGCCGTTATCTGTTGTAACTTCGCGGAGGCTGTGCTTTCCAACTAATCCGCCAAAGATGTCGTCCTTCCCAATTTTTGCATTGAAATCTCCGAGTACGATTTTGACTTCGTACGCTAGACTCCTCACTATCATCGGTAGGGGCTTGTGCACATATTATACTGATGTTTTGTAGTGTGGCCTTGATGCGGATTACAGCCAGGCGATCACTGATTGGCTTGAAATCCATGACTTTCGGTTTAAACCGATTTCCCACGACGAATCCGCAACCAAATATGGAAATCCATCGTATTTCCTGGATCGCAGTAATGCCTGCCTTATACTGCGAGAGGACAGATTGAAGTTTCCGAGTTTCACCTGGTTGTTAGCCCCTCGCACTAACCTCCAAATTTGTTGGGCCGTTGATTAGGTGTTTCTGTTCCTCCGTTTTGCACCCGCGCTTACAAATTTCGCAAGTTATATCAGAGATATAACCAGTACCAGTTACAACGAGTAGGTAAAGTCACCACTTGGTGTGTAGGAAAAGTTACAGCATTCGCCCCCATATCCTACAACACCCAACCACAAAAAAAAAAGAGAATAAGTATAATTGTTGAAGTTCACATTACCCATAACCTAGACACATTATTTGGTCGTGAAATGCACGAATAAGGATTCTATAAAGCATCATAATAATCTTACATTACTTTTTTTAACAGATATTGGAAGCAATGGTGCATCTTTTTGTTCGTCAAGCGTTATTTCGATGTCATCCGGACCAGATGGACGGCCACAAATTTACCAAGCCACCAGTAGTACCAAAACGGGTCCTGGTGGAATTCGTGAGACACGCAAAACAGTACAAGACTCTTCCAGTGGTGTTAAGAAAATGGCAATTGGTCATCATATTGGTGAGCGTGCCCACATCATTGAAAAAGAACAAAACTTACGTTCAGGCCAGCATGAAGAGCGACAGGAGTTCATAAATCTGGATGAAGAAGAAGCAGAAAGTTTTGATCGTGAATTTACAACCAAGGCTCGCATGCACACTGCGGCAATTGGATCTGGCCATCATTCGCCACATCACCGACACTACCAAAGGGCTCTGCCAGCTCTTCCAGCTCCTCCAACCGCAAACACAAGGTACATTTTTGTTTTCCATGTATATGTCAAGTTATGTATTTTGCAGTGGTATTCCATTTTGTGTCTATGTTTGTTTCTAACACATCCAAATCGACTAGCATTCTCATATAAATTCGAGTTTTTCTCTGTCCCCCTCATTTACTCATTTTACTCATCGTTAACATTTTCAATCAGCTCGATTCTAAAAAAAAAATAAAACAATTCCCCGGGAGTTTATTCCCTTTTCCCTTCTCTCTTATTACAAACAAAAAGTCTCCGGGAATTTATTGCCGGATATTATATATCCCAATCTTCGAAAAAGGAAAAAAGGAGGCATTCTAAATGTCAAAAATAGGGAACATTTGTACTCGTTCCCCGGATATTTGTTGGAGAATTATAAACGAAAATGGAAGTTTCTGTTTTTTTGCATCGAAAATAAATTAAAATTTGAATAATCTTATAGCTCTAAAACACCTAATAAGTCACAGTTACAAATGTTGCAGAATTTAATGGAGATGCCGCCTGCAGATTCCAAAGCAGGCCTAAGAAGAAGCCTTACAATTTTAAGGAAAGTTGTGATTCGAAAAGAAACCTGTTATTTATTTGGCAGCTTCTCTTAGATTTCGTCTGTTTTGTTTTTAAATTTGTTATTGCAATGATCGAAAATTTCAGAGTTGACTATTGTAATGTTCGTGGTCTACGTACGAATTTTCTTGCTGCGTACATCCACACTGTTTCTAACAGGCCAGCTGTTTTGGCGCTGAGTGAAACCCAAGTAGGTGAGAATTCCGATCCTACTGAATTTCTCGTTCATAGATTAGTGCCATTATTCTTCTTTCACCATGGTCTCGCCGTTTACATTAGGAATGATGTCGCTTATCAATTTCTTCCACAATATGGACGCTGCTCCAACCCTGTTTTCAATTTTATGTGGTTTAAGTTCACCATAAATAAGCACATCATTCACTATTGTTTTCTTTATCGAAGCCCAAATTTGGACAGGGCTCCAACTTCTCGTGAATTTGACGCTCTGTCTGACTCCATCCAAAGAATTGTATCCCTGTATCCTCACACTGAAATCGTTATTACGGGCGATTTCAATGTACACAATTCTTCGTGGCTTCTCCATTCGGGTCAGACAACACCCGAAGGAATGTGTGCTGAGATCTTTGCTGAGTTTAACCACCTAACTCAGCTTGTCACCGAGCCCACTCGAATATCGGACATTAATGGCCAAGCGGAAAATACTCTGACCCTGATAAATACACTATCAGTGTATTAACGCCTCTAGGCAGATCAGATCATAGTATTATATCTGCAAATTTCTCGTGTCAAGCTAATCCAGTTAGAGAAAGAGCTCCGAAGAGAACCGTCTGGCAATACGAGAAAGCCAACTGGGACGGTCTCAACAACTTTTTCCGGATCTTTAACCGGTCACTATGTTTCCTCGATAATGATGTAGACTCCAGCGCAGATATGATTACTTTGGGAATGAAAACTTTTATCCCGAATAGAGTTAAAAGCATCAAACCCAAGGAAAAGTCATGGTTTGATTCAAGCTGTAAAAAGGTTATCAGGGAAAAAGAAGTAAAGTTCCGGTGTTTTAGAGCCAACCCAACTGAGGAAAACCGGAACAAGTTTAAACAAGCCAGGAAGGCCTGCAATGCTCATATTGTCGGACCAAATTTTTACATGACCAAAAATTAAGGCAAAAAATACTGCAATGTCCCAAAGGCAGTAAGAATTTTTGGTCATTTGTAAAAAAATGAAGAATTCTTCTTCTTCCTCGGTCCCTACGCTCGTTGACAATGACACTCCAGTTGTAAGCTCGCTCGCGAAAGCTAAGCTTTTTGCTAGGCAGTTCGCCGCCAACTCTTCGCTGCCTGAGAGTATCATGACTCCGCCTGTTCTTGAGCGCGTTAATGATTCCATGGGACAAATCTTCTTCCGCACTCGTGCTGTGGCGAGAGTATCAAAGGATCTCAACATTCATAAATCCGCTGGTCCGGATGGTATCCCCGCTATTATTTTAAAGAGGTGTTCTTCCACGCTGGCAAAACCCTTGCGTAAGCTTTTCCAACTATCCTATTCTTCTGGGCTCGTTCCGAGCAATTGGAAAACAGCATTTGTCCAGCCTATTCCAAAAAAAGGCGAATCTTCTTCTCCCTCCAATTATCGTCCGATTGCACTTACGTCCCTTCTTTCTAAGGTCATGGAAACGCTGATAAACTATCAGCTCAAGAAATATCTCGAAGACCGAAAGCTTCTTAATGACCGGCAGTACGGCTTTCGCAGCAACAGGTCCACTGGTGATTTGATGGTTTATCTCACCGAACAGTGGAACAAATCTTTACATCGTTTTGGAGAAAGTAAGATTGTTGCACTAGATATTTCAAAGGCATTTGATAAAGTCTGGCATCTTGCTCTTTTATCGAAAATGTGTGCCTTCGGAATCGATGAATCCCTACTTCGTTGGATTAGAAACTTTCTTTCGAATCGTTCAATACAAGTTGTATTAGACGGATTCAAGTTTGAAACCCACAATATAAATGCTGGTGTGCCCCAGGGCTCCGTTTTGTCTCCGACCCTCTTTCTCATTTTTATTAATGATCTATTGTCTGTTACTTCTAATCCAATAAATTGTTTCGCTGACGATAGTACCCTTAGCTTCTCATATTCGTTTCCAGATTCACATCCCTCCTCTTCGGATGTGGAAGTGCAATGGCAAAATATGATAAGTTCATTAAACTCTGACTTAAACAGCATTGTCCAATGGGGAATTAAAAACCGTGTAGATATTAATGCTTCGAAAACTCAATGCTGTCTGGTATCGTTGAAGCGAGATATACCCCCCTTGCCACTGTCCATGAGTGGCACTTGCATGAATGAGAGCGAACATCTCGAGATTCTCGGTATGTGCATCTCTGACCACCTCTTGTGGACCGAGCATATACGCGATGTCGCCAAAAATGCCGCAAGATGTTTGGGTTTCTTAAGACGGTGCAAGAAATTTGTCTCCCCGTCTGATCTGGCTATTATCTATATAACCTATATCCGTCCAAAGCTTGAGTACAATTCACATCTCTGGGCTGGTGCTCCAGCTACTTACTTAAGCCTATTGGATGGAATACAAAAAAAAGCTGTAAGAATGATTGGTGATAGAGAGATCACTAACTCATTCACTTCATTAGAACACCGTCATAACGTTTCGTGTCTCTCCTCGTTTTATCGTTACTTCTACGGTAATTGCTCTAGTGAAATAGCCAGTTGCATTCCTCCCCTCAAACAATTCAACCGTAATACTCGCGCTTCCAGGAATTCCCATCAGTTTACCCTCGAGCCCAACTTCGGTCGTACGTTCAAGTATAGAGAATCGTTCTTTAGCCGTACTACGCGAGTGTGGAACTCTCTTCCTCACTCTGTCTTTCCCGATCATTGCAGTGTTCAGGAATTTAAGACCAATGTACACCGGCACGTCCTCTCCAACCCTTACGGTCTTTCCTAAAGCACTCATCTGGCAATATCGGACTAAATTACTACTTTTATTCAAGTTTCGACCTTTTATCACACAATGTGTAACGTTCGACAAATTGAAACACAAATGACGTTCAAATTAACGAACAGTCGATTCTCACAATACAGTGAGATCCAACTTCGGAAAACGTGTGACATAAAGTCGAATTTTTTAGGTTCTCGATTCGCCAACCGTAATACGTAAATCTTACACTCACATGTTTTTACGTTCGACTCGCCAGCGCTAATAGGGGGGTTAATTTATGACAAATATTGCCAAACAGCTGTTTCGAACATTCAAAATTTTTGTTCTCACTTTCTAAAGGAAAAATAATCTCCCGGGGAATTCAGAATAAAGGAAATCACTCCCCGGGAGAACACATCTCCCGGGGAGAACTATTCCCGGGGAATATTTAGAATTGGGCTGAATAAATTTGTACATATATTGTCAAAATCAACTTTCATGCAATCCTTGTAACATAAAAATATATCTTTATTTTGCAGATATAATTATTATTAAATTAAATAAAAAAGTTTAAAAGAGATGAGGAGAGTGATAGGTATGCACAACAAAAAAAAAACTAACGTAAATAGATTGAGACACCGGGTGCTGCATCGAAACGTAAAGTTCTAGTCAAGTTAAGAATTTTGTATTTGTAATCTACTCTTTCATGTGAAACTTAGCGGCTTAAGTTTCGATTCAGCAACCGAATTAAATAGTTCTTTGTATTTATCTTTTTGTGGGATACATTTTTGTTTGTTTGGTTTTGAAATTTGTTAAATTAATTACAAGACGGTAAGCGAGCATACCAGCCATCATACTTTTCTGTTTCTGCTCACTCATGAAAACAACTTAAACGAAACAATTTCACCTTCATGCTTCAGCCCTATTCTGTCAATTGAACAATGCAGTTTCATTATTTCTACGCGAAGCAGAATAAACAAAAATAGCATAGGGCTGATAGTGTCATTTGTCCTACAGCTATTCCTACATTTACAATCATTAACCCTAATATTTAAGTTAAGCACAAAATTGCAAAAACAAAAAAAACAAAACAGAACATCGAACAATTTCTACTACCATTCATACTTCCAGTAGGAATTCGCCTTTGTCATCGTCATCGTCGTCGTCGTCGTCAGCCAATAATGTCACAGAAATATCTTCAACAATGGCAGAAAAAAAGACAGAAAATGGGCAAACATCATCAAACGTTTCATCAGCATCGGCATCAGTTCGGCGTAGTGCATTGAGAAATGTTTCCATGGTTACACCGCGTAGACCGCTGCGTTCCCCATCTTCATCACCGTTGGCTCTTACTACGTCCGGTCATAATAGCTCATCCACAACTACAAGGTTTGTTATGTAACTACTTTAAAAGGGTTCTCTTAAGACTCTTGTTATAGAAAAAAAACTGGTCTTACTTCATTCAGCAAAAATGTCACTTTTTGTGTTCAATGAACTCACTTGTGTTTAAAACGTAACAAGGTCGACAAAAAACGTTTCTTGTTCTAATAAAAATAAGGCACACGTTACGATGTCGTGTCAGCTTTCGTTTTGTTAGCTACCTCCAATCTAAGGAGTATTACCGAAGCAGTGGTTCAAGGAAAACTTCATAGGACATCCGTAAAGCTTTTGTAATATTATAATCAGTGTTACCGCGGGCTCAAATTTTAATGAGTCCCAGAGATTGAAAAAATGAGTCCTTTTGAAAAAAAATGAGTCCCTTCTGTTTTCTTTTAGAGTTCATTTTAATAATACATATAATTATTAACACAAGGTGGCACTAATAATAAATAAACATAAACAAAACTATTAAATTCATAAAAAAAAACGATGACAAAGAGACAGAGACAATAGGCCAGTTCCACCTAACAAAATCTCACTGAGATCTCAGAGATCTCAGAGATTTTTTAGGTGGAACAAAAAATCTCAGCTGAGAATTGAGATTTTTTTCTGAGATTTCTGAGATGAAAATTTTTTGGATTCGATTTCACACTCAGCTATTTTGACGTGACTGACATATGCACAGCAACAATTTGTAAGGCAACCATTTTATCTCAATGAAAACTGAGAATTTTGTTCCACCAAATGATTTTGCCTCAGTCAAAGTGACATTGAGATCTCAGTGAGATGTTGTAAGGTGGAACTGGCCTAATAAAAGAATATGAAGTTGCAATTCACAATCATATGGTTTGGATTTTTTTTTGCTTTCATTCAAACAAAGCGCCGTTATGAGCCCAACTAACAAATTAACTTCTATAAGGCCTTAGCGAAGCTATTTCTTGATTTGTATCATGCTTATGAAACCTTATACAAATACGTTTGGCGCAAGTAATGAAAGCTATTGATTCTTTAAATCAATGATGACAAGGCCTTATATCAATTTATTTACGGAAGTAATAGTGTGAAATCTCTACAAGATCTTATAAAAATTAATTTAAAGAAGCAATAGCTTCTCACAAGAATTGTGAATAAGGCCTTAACAACAACTTGATACGCGAAGTGACAGGTTTGAAATTTCGTTTGTTATAATTTGCAAAAGAAGGTCTTATTCGTGTTAAATAATTGCAGACTGTTATTAGTATTAGAGCTATTTTTGCTTCGCTTTCACGAGAAAGCAGTATGAGGCCTCCTGACACTTCGGTAAATCAATCTTGTGCAAGCAGTTTGTTTTAAATTGCACCAGGATGTGTTGTACGTGTTATATAATTGCAGACTAATATAACTAAAAAACAATAGGTCTTAAAAAAATTATTCGTCCATGAGGAAGCCTTAAAATAATACTATGAAAGCTAATGCTTCCGACTTTCAGAAATTTTGAACTTATACAAGACAAATTACTACTTGGGAGTGAATCAAAGAAAATGTTTGAATGCTGAAACAGAGTTCAAGCTACGTTTACACGATGCATTCTTCTCAAAATTAATTTTCTTTACAAAATGGAACCAAGTTTTAGAAAATATTAATTAACATTGACTTCAGAGTAAAGATGAGTGATTTTTAATAAGAGGTAACTTGGATTCGTGAAAAATGAGCCAAATCTAAAATTTATGAGTCCCTGAGTCAAGTTAAAAAAAATGAGTCCCTTTTGGCACTACCCCGCGGTAACACTTTATAATAAACTTGCATCATCGTAAATAACTAAGCACAAATCACACAACTTATGCAATGAACATGGGTTCCTTATTTCCGGTAGTAATAAAACTCATAACTAAGAGGTACATAAGGTCTATTCTTTTATTCCCTAAAACTCCTAAATTCTAACACTTTTCTGTTCTCTTACTCAAGATTTTTGTAAGTTTTGTCCTTTTGAAGGAGTAAAATATTTCCCCTATCTCCCGCAAAAATTTCTTGCGGTAGATATTGTGAATTCTGTCAAACCATACGAAATACATTGAGTTTTTTGACGTTCGATATAATTTTGTGCATTTATGAGATTTAGGCTGTCAAGTAAGTGTTCTTTTACTTTCTAGGAAAATTCACAAAATTTCATCCTCTTACTTACTTACTTAAGGTGGCGCTACAATTTGGGGTGGACTTGGACTTCAACCAACAAACCTCTCCAGCCAGCGCGGTCCCTAGCTAGCTGTCTCTTATTTCCCACGCCGAATTGGTCGAGGTCGTCTTCAACTTGCGCGCGCCAACTGAGCCTTGGTCTTCCTCTACTGCGCCTTCCCTCTGGGTTGGATTCGAAGACTTTACGGGCCGGAGTATTGGTGTCCATCCTCTCCACTTGACCAAGCCATCAGAGTCTTTGGTCTTTCACTCTTTTAGCTAGGTCAGTGTCGCTGTACAGTCCATACAGTTTATCGTTCAATCTTCTCCTCCATTCACCGATTATGCAGACGGGACCATAGATCTTCCGTACAACTTTTTTCTCATTCGTTTTTGACAGGGTCCATGCTTCCGCACTATATATCAGGACGGGGATGATGACGGTCTTATAGAGCGTCACCTTAGTTGTTAGTGAGCGGGCTTTACTACTCAATTGTTTTCTTAGCCAGAAGAAACAGTGATTAGCAAGAGTTATCTTTCGTCTGATCTCGGCGTTGATGTCGTTGTCCGTGTTGATAGCGGAGCCAAGGCATACAAAGTCCCTAACTACCTCGAAATTATATGCATCTATCGTGACGTTTTGTCCAAGACGTCGATGTTGGGTGTCCTTTCTCGATGACAGCATATACTTTGTTTTACCCTCATTGACCACTAAACCCATTTTTTCAGCCTCTGTCTGTATAAACGCAAAAGCACTGTTGACATCACGCTGCGTTCTCCCAATGATACCAATGTCATCAGCGCACGCGAGTAGTTGCACAGACTTCTGGAAGATAGTGCTTTTAGTGTTGACGTAGGAGTTCGGCACTATTTGTTCCAATATGATGGTAAAGAAGTCGCATGACAGTGCATCACCTTGTCTAAAGCCTTTTTTTACATCGAAGGCGTCGCGAGTTCTCCATTGTCATCCTGCTTAAACGAATGTGTTTTGTAGGGATGCCAAAACTGGACATGGCTTCATACAGTTCTTCTCTTTAGATGCTGTCATACGTGGGACAGGATCTGCCGTTTTTAAGCTTAGATATTGCTATCTTCACTTCTTCAAGGTCGGATAGACGGAAATCTTGGCATTCTACCTTACAGCGGAATTCGATTAGTCATCGCCGTTTGACAGTCTGCAGAAATGGTCCTTCCATATCCTCAGCATTGACTGTGACCCTACTACGATATTTCCCTGTTGGTCCTTACAAGCTTCAGTTCGTGCTAAGTAACCTTGAAACATTCGTTTCAGCTCTTGGTAAACCTTCCGAACCTCATTCCTGTTTTTTAGTCTTTCAACAAATGCGTCAAATGGTTGATAACAGTGCATTCATGAAGACCCAAGAGTCCTCAACAACTTCTGTCTACCAAGTCCTACTCTCACTTCCACAATGGTGACCACTGGTGTCCTACCCCTACCCTATCTTAGCTTAGTACCTAAGCCTAGTACCTTAGCTGGAGTAGGGTGAAAACCCCTATGGAAGGCTTTGTTGACAGCTAACGGAGAGGGCGGGGAGAGTGTTCCCACTGAGGCACTACTCCTTTTTCCAGGCGGCAGCGTCTACAGTTCCAGTTAGGTTGAACTACTCAGTGAAAACCTTATACGGGCAACTTCGACATATAAGGAGCGGTTTATCCGGCTCTTTGTCCTTGGAGCTAAAATAAGGACCTGGCTCTCCAGGTTTGGGGGTCGTGCTTTGGGGGTGGCTTTCCAATCACGTAAAGAAAAATTAGTTGCGAAGCAACAACAAGCCTCGGAAATTTCATCCCCACTTTTTTTACAAAACTCCTGAAAAATTAAAACAACGGACCTTTAATATGTATGTGAACCACTGCACGAAACTTTAGTTACACGTAATTGTTCACATGAAAAATAGTCTTTTCACATGATTTTCTTGTATCACATTAATTTAGAAGCGTTCTTCCGTTATTCGATTATCAACAAATTCAAGCAATGAAATTCACAATCTCCCGGACTGTATCGTTTTGTCAGTTCAAGGTTTGTTCTCCGTAAACGATTTTACTGAAAATGATTAGATTTGATCGGAAGCTAAATAGGTAGGAAATTCTAAAAGATTTTATCTTATACAGTTTTGTTTGTAGCCCTAAGAATTCTTTTTAGAGAGATAAGGCGAGCAAATGATAAATCACTATTTTTTACTTTTGGAAATGTAAATCGTTAATTTTTCATATTAAATTTTTGGTGTTCCATACACTGCATCACATTTGGTTATCTCATATGAGTTGAAGTTGCTGACACAATTTTATTTCATATATGTACTTTAAAAGAATGTTCTATCAGTCAAAAAATATCCATTTCCGATTTACCATCCCCAGCGTGAGGCGGTTAAATCATATTATTCGAAAAATACGCTTGACTTGTTCGTCTCTGACTCCGATAAGTATACAATTAGTGTACTATCACCTCTAGGCCGATTTGTTGGGTGATATGAATAAAACAGAGCAGACTCTCAGAGCAGCCGCTCAATAAAAAAGAACATGCTCCGATTTCGTATGAATAAAATGTTCACCCGAACCAGTGAGCACTTCCTCATAATACAGAGTACGTACTCTCATACTTTAAATCAAATCACATTTATTTTCAATTTTGAATGATTTAAAATCCTCTATGTGGAAGTCTTCATCTCTAATTCGCTTTGCAACAGTTTTGTCTCAGTTTTGACACGCATTTTATTATGTAGTATAGGGAATCGTTGCTTGAGCTGCCCAAAACATCTTTCAATAATCACACGTTCTCGGGTTAAGCATTTGTTGAAGGAGTTTTTTTCTGGAGTATCTGAATTTTGATATGGGGCTAAAAGCCAGGGAGTAAGTCCGTATCCTGAATCACCGAGTAGAAGCTTCATTCAATTGCATTATTTTAAATACATGAGAGTTTTTCCAAATTCGTAAATCGTGCACTGATCCAGGCCAATTTACACCTGTAAATTCTTCCTTGGCATTGCATGTTGCCTGAACATTTATCGAGCCCTTACCGCCAAATTATCGAAAGCGACACTTCGAAAAATCGTTTTTGTTTGATTGCCACACAAACAATGGAAACGGTCTTAGACACCGTAGACTGGTGTACACCAATGTCAACTCCACTTTGAAAGCCGGGATCTCCTAGGTATAGTAGGAAAACTCGTATTTTTTTATTGTTTGTCTATGCACCGCCTCTTCTTTCTTGATTAGACCCAAAAAAATGATTATCAAGAAAATCAATATTTTCCTTGCTTAATCGGTATAAAACCCGATAACCATCTTCATATCCTTCCCTTCTTGTTTTATAAAATTTCCGTTTTCGATTGAAAACTGGCATGAATTCCGCCATTGAAGAAAAAAAAGAACATTTTTTTTATGAACGTTGAGCAAGCAAATGAGCTATCTCACATATACGGGGCAGCTGCTTCCATTGATGGAGTACCTGCTTCGGTTTATTCATATCATTCATTGGGGCAGGTGCTCAAATTTGAGGAGGTGCTCATCGAACATGGAGATGCTCAATCGTTGAGCAACTTCTCCAGTATTTTATTCATATCAAATGAAGCACCTACTCCGAAAAGCTGAGTTTTGAGCAGGTACTCCTTTTTATTCATATCACTGGTTGTGTCATATCTGCCAATTTCTCGTTTCAAAAACTCTCAGTTAAAGAATAAGCTCCTAAGGGAACCGTTTAGCAGTCTCAAGAATTTGTTCAGAATCTTTCACTGGATGGTGATGTAGATTCCAGTGCGTATATGATCAAAAGTTTAATTCTTCTGGAAATGAGAACTTTTATATTTTTTTTAGGATTAGAAGCATTAAATCCGAAGACAACGCATGATTTGATATGAGCTTTAAAGAGGTTATCAGGGTTAAAGGGGTAAAAAATGTAGTAAAAATGTTTGGTCATTTGTAAAAAAATATGAAGAATTCTTAGACCTCGGTCCCTACGTTCCTTGACAATGACATCCAGTCGTTAGGTATCTTGCGAAAGCTTCGCCGTTAGAAAGTGTCATGACTCCCCAAGTTCTTAAGCGCTTCAATGATTCCATGGGAAATCCGCTGGTCCGGATGGTATCCCCGCTATTGTTCTGAAGAGATGTTCTTCAACCTTGGTAAAATCCTTGTGTAAGCTCTTTCATCTATCCTATTCCTCTGGGCCCGTTCCGACTAGCAGCATTGTCTAGCCTATACCCTAAAAATGTGAATCGCTTCTCACTCCAATTATGATCTGATTGCACTTACGTCCTTTCTTTCTAAAGTCATGGATACGCTGATACATTATCATTTAAAGAAATATCTTGAGGAACGAAAGCTTCTTAATGACCGGCAGTACGGCTTTCGTAGCAATAGTTCCACTGGTGATTTGATGGTTTATCTCACCGAACAGTGGATCAAATCTTTAAATCGTTTTGGAGAAAGTCAGATTATTGCATTATTTCAAAGGGATTTGAAATAATACTAAGGCTATTATCAATAAAACGAATTCTTCCAAACTTTAAGTACAATTTCCATCCCTGGACTGGTGCTCCAGTTACATACTTAAGCCGTACTACACGTACTCCCTTCCACAATCTGTCTTTAAGACCAATGTACACCGCCACCTCCTTTCCAACCTTTTCCTTCCTTCCTAAAGCAATCGCTGTGTCTCTGGCATGATCGAATACAAAACCCCTTGATGAGTGAGTGAAAAATGGGTTGCATACGATATCTCGATTTTTATAACCCCGATCTTCAATATCCCGGTATTATAATCCCGCTTGTTAAAATCCTGATTTTTACTATATCGTTTTTCTGTATTCCCGCATTTTATAATCCTGTTTCTTATTATCCCGTTTTTGCATTCAAAAGCCTTTGCTTTTGTTTTTGTAATTAAAGAAACAGGAATAGAATCCGTGATGATGGAGACATTTCACCACATTGCAACAGGCATGCGCGGCCTTTCCGGTTAAATTAATTCACGCCGACCAAGCGAATCCTATTCGTCTTGGCTTTATCTTTTATTCCTCATTTATCCGCGATGACGGGATTTTCTTGTATGGGGCTCGCCGCCCAAAAGAACAATGCTTGTTTTCTTTATCGAGACCATACTGTTCCTTTCAAAGTTTTTTTTTTTTCAATAAGAAACCCAATAAAAGCTGAATTTTGTGGACCAGTATGACAACATTTATTTTTAACAATGTACAAACATATCTGACTAGATAACTATATTCTTACAGAGACTGGCGTTTATACAACCCTCGCTTCTACCGTAAATAAAGAATTGTTTTTAAGACATTTCAACGAACAAAATACGAAACGAAAGAAAAAAAAACGAAATTAAGTAAAAAATCATTTAATCGAAAGTAAGCAAATTTTTGTATACAGCTTTGGAGTTGAGACTGAGTTGTGTTGCTGTGTTCCAAATGCCTCTTTCAATTCTGTACGAATAGCTTTTATTTTTGGGTTTACTCAAATTCACGCTATACTAATGCTTAATCTACTGCAGTTTTCCAATCCTATTTCACGAGATATCATGGTTCATGTGGCTTTTATTAGGTCCTCCAATTAATGCCTTATTGGATCTTTAACTCGACCAGAGGAAGTCTTAGGCATTACGAAATCATCTATTGATTCAAGCTGTATTGACTTTCAAATGCAATGTCACCCATTTCCTTTACCAGGCTTTTTTTTTTTTTAATTGGGTATCGCCCTTCTGTTTATCATTATGCGAGAAAGCTTGTCCATCAATAATACCAAAAACAGATAACACCACACTAAAAGTTTCCGACCAAGCTAGATACCTCTGAGTTATGTTGGACAAAAAACTTAACTGGGGTCCAAATATCTAAGAAAGATATAAGAAAGCAATGATCGCACTCTACTCATGCAACAAGATTCTGGATAGAAATTGGGGAACAAACCCCCAAATAGTCATGTGGATGTACACTGCCATTGTCAGACCGATTCTAACCTCTGGCAGTTTGGTTTGGTGGAAAGCGCTGGAGAAATTCACGAATTTAAAAACACTTACCAAAGTACAAAGAATGGCTTGTATCAGTACTAGTGGTGTGATGAGGACTTACCCAACTGCCGGTTTAGAAACAATCCTCAATCTCCCCCCATAGATCTATTCGTCCAAGAATCAGCTGCAAACAGCGCCCTTAGGCTCAGCCAAACCAAAATCTGAAAACTAGCCAGAGTGGCCACGCAGCTATTCTTACGAATACCTATGAATACCTAAGGTCCTCTTTCAAGGGATGCGGAAGGCATCCGCAGTGCTGAGGCAAGTACGACTCATTGAATATCATTTTCGGTAGACGCTCAAGGGGTATTCAGTAGAGACCAATAGAATTCCAGGAAGGGTGGGTAGAGACGACGCTACAGAACCACCACTAGCGTCCAAGGTACAGCGAAGGTCAGTTAGGGAGAGCAGTTTTTTTTTTTGGATTCATTCAGGCTCCCCGACCATAGCAGCGTCTTCCAAACCGAGATCTTGGCAGTGAAAAACGCTGCTAAACATATATCCATGATGGAGATATCACACGCGGACATCACTTTTTTCATTGATAGCCAAGCAGCAATAAAATCTATCTCTGCCACTCAATCAAGTCAAAGCTTGTTTCTTGCAGTCGCGAAAACCTTAAGGTTCTTGGCACACAGCATAACGCAAGACTCTGCTGGGTTCCTGGCCAGGCCACAGGCCAGGCAACGAAAAAGCGGATGAGCTTGCAAGGAAACATAACGTCAGTAAAATCGTCCTTCATAAATCCAACATCAGATGGAATCTCCTAGAAACTTGTGTTAGTACCAGGAAACTATGGCCTTAATACGATAAGAAAAGATCCAGATAACATGATTTTAACTCTTAACAAACCATCCTAAAGATCCCTTATTGGCATAATTACAGGACACAACCTACTTAGCTACCATAAGAAAAAAATGGGGCTTAGTACCGATGACCTTTGCTAGAGGCTGTGGTGATAAGGACGAGAATGAAGATACTGCTCATTTTCTCTGCCACTGTCCTTCACTCTGTCTTACTAGGAAGAAAACTCTAGGCAACTTCTTGTTTAATGAACTAGAGGAGCTATCCGAACTGCCAGGAAAAAGCTTACTAGGCTTTGTCAAGACCTCTAAATGGCTAACGAATCATGTGGTTCGTCATGATTCATAGGTTATTTATTTTTTTAGGAAGTCACAATACTTCGGGGTACCACAATGGATCTACATTGATCTAAGTGTGACGGTAACAATACCAACTGCCAGCCCGCTTAACCTAACCAAACCTTGTCCCTCAATGATTGGTCTATCGACTAATCTACTGTTTAGTTTTTGGAGTGCCCAAGTTCAAGGGCATTGAATCTATCATTAATCTTTTTTTTTTTGAATTTGTTCTTCAATTGATGCGCCACATATTCTCGTTGGCGGATTTTTCTAACTCTAGTTGAAGCAATTAAGAAACCAATCTTCATCTTGAAATAATTTAACATGTCGACCTGGAATATGCCTTACCGGAAATAAAGATTGACTGATGGATTGTTTTGGTGGTGTTGCGCACTTAATATAAAATTCAAAAAGGTGTTCAAAACGTTACTTCCAAACATTCCATATAATGACTTCATGGTTTGAATTTAAAATACATAAACACATTTTTGTCTTCTTTTTTAATATAATTTGATGGTTTGCTTAGTTCCTTACCATATTATTTTGTTTAACTTATGCGTTAATAATATTGCTGAAAATGTGTTCTAATGTCATGCAATCTTTTAGAAGCTTTTGTTTCAAAATTGAAGTCATATTTTATTTTTAAATTGTCTTACAGCGTCCACCCACATCCTTACAATAATGCTGCTGCGCGTCGCAACTTCCGGTCTAAGCATATCAAACATCAGCTTCAACATCAAGAAGAAACAACACCTGTGGAGTCGAACCAACAAGAACAAAATAAAAAAGAAGAATTGCAAAAAGAAGAAACTCACTAGGCCTACGAGACTTCAGTTTTACTTTTAATTATAAAAAAATAGTTTTAAATTTCAACTCATAAACACATACATACATACAAACTTAATTGTATCCTTATAATAAATTGTCATTATAATTAGAAAACGCAAATTATTCTCAGTCTTTCAACTCCCATTCTCCAACTAGGCACGCCGCTGTGAGCACCGTAAAGAAAATATAATTCCGAATAAGCCTCGGATGCGGACGGAATTAATGATGACCCAGGCACACGATTTAAGGACAACGAATAACGGTTTTGCACTTGGAACGTTAGGTCTCTTAATGAACCATCTGGAGTCGAACAAACAGCGGTAGCCCTAGCCTGCTATAAAGCCGTTAAAAATGCCATTCAAAAAATGTGAAGGGCCGGTACGTGCCTACGATGAACTGATGAACTGCGATATCTACTACGGCGACTACTATCGGCAACAAAATCAGATATGTAGTTGGGATTCCAATCAGGAAGAAGGCCATGAGTTTGACTCTGAACCAGTGGCGAGGTGTCATATTGTTCAAGTCGTGCATGAACGACTAGCATTTCCACGTTCCACGCACTGCACGCACTGTACTCACATCTCACACATTGTTTTGTTTTTTTTTTATTCCAAAGACGATATACATACATACAATACATATCTAATGTGCCTGCGTCCTACATATAATATATCCACTTCCAGTTCCAACTCGTGCATAGATACCCTTAGTAAACCATATAAATAAAACAAAACGAACTAGCTACCTGCTACTGTTTTTTTTTAACTCAACTGATGTGTATCTATCAAAGTCGTTTGAACGATCTGCCAACGACTTGAACCCATAGAGAGCATGTCAGAAAAAAAAAACAAATCGCTCGTAAAAGGGATCTTGTCGTGCAGTGCAGTTGCGGACGAGTAGAGCTTTTTTCAATTAGTGAAAATAGTTCGGAATTTGATAGCGTTATAGAAAAACTAATAAACAAACCATTCTTTCAGCTAAATTTAAAAGAAAAAAAAAGTAATAGTACACTCAGAAAGACCAACTCCCTTGCTTCCAGAACTTCTTACAAAAATGTAACAAAAAAAAAAAAAACCGGACCGAAGGAAACTGTTCGGAGTTTTCATGTAGAAACTAATAAAAGATAAGTTTACATTATCGGTTGCAAGAAAATGAACAGGCTGTTTCGTTGGTCATGTTTACTCCTTAGAAGCGATTAGGACAAAAATCCCAATGATTTTTGTCCTAATCGCTTTTTTTTGGGTTTTCGGATTTGAATCATTTGAGCGATAGCATTTGTAAGCATTTGAAATCGTATACCCACATTGCTTCTCTCTATGCATTCAAGACCTTTGGTGCAGTATATCATAAGTCAAATTAATTATTTGGATTGTGGCCAAAAGTTAATTTGTCAAACTTATGATAGAGCAGCAGTAATGTCGGGGCATTTTGGGTTTGAACGACTACATTTTACAGGCACGCGTCGCCGCTGCTCTGAACAAGCGCATAGCGACTATCCGCATTGAACCAAAATTTACAAACATATGCCTCATCTGCGCTCACACCCCCTTTGAAGAAAAGGATGAATACACCACGAGCTGGGGATTTGGAAAGATCACTTCTGTAGACTGTATAACGGCGACGACGAACAAAACACCGCCGTCAGACAGAAGCCTTTCATCGGACACGATGATAGCCAACAATTCCGTGAACCCAACCTAGGAGAAGTAAAACCCGCAATATCACGGCTGCAATCCAACAAAGCCGCTGGAGCAGATGGTCTAGCTGCTGAGCTATTCAAAGCAGCAGGCGACTAGCTAGATAGGAGCATGCACCAAATCATGTGTAAGATATGGTCAGAGGAATTCATGCCCGATGAATGGAACCTCAGCATTTTTTGCCCGATCATGAAAAAGAGAGGTCCTCTAAACTGCTCAACTACAGAGGAATCAGTCTACTTAGCATCGCCTTCAAGATCCTCTCTGCCGTAATATGTGAACGTCTGAAGCCCTTCGTCAACAATCTGATTGGTCCTTTTCAATCTGGCTTCAGGCCAGGAAAGTCAACCATCGACCAAATTATCACGTTGCGTGACAGCATCTACAGAGACGAACTGTACAAAGCTATGTCTAGTTTTGGCGTCCCTGCCAAGCTCGTTCGCTTATGCAAAATGACGATGGAGAACTCACGCTGCTCCATCAAGGTTGGCAACGAGCTTTACGGAATCTTACGACGTCAAAAAAGGATTCAGACAAGGCGATGCACTGTCGTGCGATTTCTTTAACATCGTTCTTGAGAAGATAGTGCAGAAATCCACCGTCAATACCAGAGGCACTATCTTCGAAAAATCTGTTCAACTTCTCGCGTACGCCGATGATATTGATATAATGGGAAGAACACAGCGTGATGTCAATGGCGCCTTTGTGAGAATTGAGACAGAAGCGGCAAAAATGGGTTTAGCGGTAAATGAGGGAAAAACGAAGTATATGCTGTCTTCGAGGAAGGACACCCAACACCGACGGCTCGGGCAGAACGTCACAATAGACGATAAAACTTCGAGGTAGTAGAGGAGATTGACTACCCAGGCCACGCTATAAACAAGGGCAATAACACCAGCGCCGAGATTAGACGAAGAATAACTTGCTTATCGCTGTTTGTTTGGGTTAAGAAAGCAATTGAGTGGAAAAGCCCTCTTTTGAGCAACTTAGGTAAAATTGTACAACACCCTCATCATCCGACTCCTGCTGTATAGTGCAGAAGGATGGACCTTGACAAAATCGGATGAAAGTTCCGCTAAGGCTGTTTCGAGAGAAAGTTCTTCGGGTCATCTTTGGGCCCGTGTGCATTGAAGGGGAATGGCGAAGAAAATTTAGCAGCGAACTTTACGGGTTGTACAACGACATGGTTCTAGCCAGAAGGGTCAAGATCCAGAGACTCAGATGGCTCGTTCATTTAGAGCGGATGGACTCCAATGCTCCGGCCCGGCAAGCCTTCGATACTATTTCTGAGGGACGTAGGAGGAGAGCAAGACCGCGACTCAGGTGGCGCACTCAAGTGGATGAGGACCTCAATCAACTTGGAGTGCAAAACTAGAAACAGGTAGACTGTTGATTGAGGCATAAGTCCACAGCGGACTGTAGCGCCACCTAAAGCAAGTAAGTATTAATTAAACTGTTCCAAACTGTTCTAGACAGACTCAATGATCAAATCAGAACAGTTTGGAACAGAAAATGCCTCAATGAACACCCAAAACCTGTACTTTTCTGTTCCAAACTGTGAAGAACAGTGTCATTGAACACACCAAATATCTCGACTACTAGGCCTTCAAAATCTTGTTTTACTTATCTTGAATAGAGATCAAGCGACCTTTCTTTTTATGTATCATTCGATGGATTTTGCAACAATTATTTTGTCTGTGTAATTCCCAATTTCGAGCTGTGGTTGCCGAGATATTCTTTGTATAACTATTTGGGGAGTAGTCTCAAGATGGAAAACATCCGAGGATGTTCTTTCTATGGAATTGCCATTCGCTAACTATAAAAACCACTATAACCATCATACAAAAAAGTTCAATTACCCTTTTTTATTTAAGAGAAAACAGTTAAATATCCATTCAAACAATTTATCCGGATCCATTTCAATGATAACTATAGTGGGCTCCAAAAAATGAAGAAAAGTGATTTCAGAAACGTTTGAAGACGTATTTCCTTACAATCATTCAACAATACGGTAGAAATATAGTTTTTTTTTTATTTATGATGCATACATTTACTTTTTAATCCCAAAAGTTAGTAAATTTGAGAAAACAAATTTATTCGTCGCGAAAAAAAGTTGATGCAAACTGCCTAACTCTATTCGCGGTACACACCATCCACACTCTCAACGAACAAAATGTTCGCGTGGGTATAACCTACAAAATCATTCTTGCTTTGTGTTCATTCGAGACGAATTTAAAATCCTCATATTATGAAAGAAATGTCAAAATCGGCGAATTTTCGTTCATTCGTTGGTCGTGGTTCGTGCAATGTGAATAGTGCTTAAGGTGCTTAAGTGACCTATCCAAGGCCAAACTGAACTCGCCCATTGATAAAAAAGCGTATAGTGTAAACACCTACCAACAACTGCAATAAATTTTCCCAAGCGCTGCTGTAAAATAGAAGCATTTGACATATCACATCTTTTTTTTTTTTAGAGCCGTCAAAAAAATCTTTTGGTAACATAACCACACATGAGGAAAATAGTTTTTCGCGAAATTTTTAAAATATACGGTTGCTTTTTATAACAATTTTTAATCTGAATCTAGCTTATTTTTGTAACTTTCTTGTGTTTGTCTACCTTTACACCGGGTTTTCTTGGTTCGTGCCATAATTTAAAAACAAAAAAAGTTTTAGAGAAAAACACGAAAGCACCAACAACCATGGATGTCTATGAAATAAGCGATGATCTTGTGAGAAAACTTGCCCACTGGAAACTAATCGGCATTGCATCTGGAAAATTTAATTCGTTGCCGGACAATAATGCAAAAGTAAAATTCGTAGAAAATACTTTGCACGAATTTAAATATTTTGATAAAATCAAATTGAATTGCATGCTTCGCGTCCCTAAATGCAACAAGCGTTCCGAAGAGTTTCGAATGCTTGGCAATAAACAATTTTCACTCAAGCAACGTAACTATTTCCATGCTTTGGAACTCTACAACAAAAGTATCTGTTTCTCGGAGATGGACTCGGAAAATATAGCAATTGGTTATGCCAATCGTTCAGCCGTGCTGTTCGAATGGAAAAAATATCGCGAATGTTTAGAGAACATTGAAATGGCTCGAAAAGCCAACTATCCCAAACGCTTGCAACATAAGCTAGACAAAAGAGAAAAAGATTGTCGTGAATTGCTAACCACACAAGAACCTGAAATTGTACCGTACACTTTCGAAATGACTTACGATCGTCATCCTGTTATTCCCTCTATCGCAGAGTGCCTTGAATTGCGTTCCAGCAAGGAAATGGGCCGTTACATATGTACTAACCGTGCCCTCTCTGTTGGCGATGTTGTAGCATTCGAAGAACCATTTGCATCGTCTTTGCTAGCACCAATGCGTTACATAAGATGTGCAAATTGTAAGCGTGAAAACTATTTGACCCATATTCCTTGTCAAAATTGCACCAGTGCAATGTTCTGCAGTGAAACTTGTCGTCAAGAAGCCCACAATACCTTCCATAAATACGAATGTCCCATAATAGATTTTATCTTTACAATGTTTAACAAGATCCATCAAATTGCGCTGCGAACTTGTTTAACTGCCCTAAGTATATTCCCAAATATAGACGAGTGTATGGCATTCTGCGCGGATCCAATCAATCAGAACCAATCAGCATTTACTATTGATCAATCGAATCTTACACCGCGCGAACATTATCGAGCGATACATGGCCTGGTCACCAACCAAGAACAACGAAGTACAAGTGATCTCTTCCAGAGGGCAGTTGTTTGTGCGGTTTTGAAGAGATTTGTCATAGAACATACGTCTTTAAAAGAATTCCTCGGAGGCTTGCAGGGAGAGAATTTTTTTACTGAATTGCTGTTCCGGCATTTACAAACATCACCTTCCAATATGCACGGCATTGACTTGGTTGAACAGGTTAACGAAACTAAAGACGATCAGACATTCGCAGGAGGTGCTTATGCGTTTTTCAGTTTGCTTAATCATTCGTGTGCGCCGAACACTATACGAATCTACAAAGGAACTCAGGCCATTCTCTTTGTTTTGAGACCAATTTCAGCTAACGGAATTTTATATGATAATTATGGGTAAGCATTTATTTTTTCCATAATATTAGCCAATTCAACTATGTTAATTCTGGGGCGCCGCGCCGCCGCCGATGCCGTGGACTGAGACTCGAACATATGTTCATAGGATCTCGTTAAGGTCGCGTACACGGGCGACCGATAGTTCAAGCGATTTTCAGATACAAAATTGTTAAACTGCTTTGGAATATATTCATATGCCACAGATTTATCGATTTCATTACTCTAACAACGTTGCGTAAAAAAAGCCAAGTGTAACGAGATCTGGAAATGTTTTTTTCGCATTTTTCTATCATTGGATCAACTCTGAAAGGGTTTCGCTGAGTTTTATAATCACCAACTAGTCAACTAGCCCACTTGAATACCGGACACTGTCAGCCATGCAGAAAACACTTGGCTTGTTTCTTAACCTTGTGTCATATATGTGTTCGTTGTGAACTTGGACCCCAACCAATAGTCTCTTCCAGCCAACTCGGGCCCTAGTTAGCTGTCTCCAGTTTTGCACTTAAAGTTGATTGAGGTCCTCTTCCACTTTAATGCGCCACCTGAGTCGCGGTCTTTCTCTACTTCTTCCTCCCTCGGGAATCATTTCGAAGGCTTTCCGGGCCGAAGCATTGGTGTCGGGTCGCTGTTGAATCTTCTTCTCCATTGCAAATCAATGCAGACGGGGCCGGCCAAAGCTGACCCCTGAACCGAAGAGCGATTTGTCAGGGCCTATGTTTCAGCAGCATACAGCAGGACTGGGATGGTGAGGGTGTTATATAGTTTTAGTTGCTCGAGAAAGGTCCATTCCACTCAATTGCTTTTATAGCCAAAAGAAACAGCAATTAGCAAGAGTATTCTTCGTCTGATCTCGGCGCTGGTGTAATTGTCCGTGTTTATAGCGGAGCCTAGGTAGACAAACTCCTCTACTACCTCGAAGTTGTATGCGTCTATTGTGACGTTTTGTCCGAGCCGTGCGTCGGTGTTGGGTGACCTTCCTCGAAGACAGCATAGTGAGTTTTTCCCTCATTTACCGCTTGACCCATTTTTGCCGCTTCTGTCTCAATTCTCACAAAGGCGCCATAGACATCACGCTGTGTTCTTCCCTCTATATCAATTTCATCGGCGTACGCGAGAAGTTGAATAGATTTTTGGAAGATAGTGCCTCTGGTGTTGACGTTGGAGTTCTGCACTATCTCCTCAAGAACGATGTTAAAGAAATCGCATGACAGTGCATCGCCTTGTCTGAATCCTTTTTTGTCGTCGAAAGATTCCGTGAGCCAACCTTGATGGAGCAGTGAGTTCTCCATCTTCATTTTGCAGAAGCGAACGAGCTTGGCAGGGATGCCAAAACTAGACATAGCTTTGTACAGTTCGTCTCTGTAGATGCTGTCATACGCGGCCTTAAAATCGATGAAAAGGTGGTGGGTATCGATTTGCAGTTCACAGGTCTTATCCAGGATCTCCCGCAACGTGATAATTTGGTCGATGGTTGACTTTCCTGGCCTGAAGCCACATTGATAAGGACCAATCAGATTGTTGACGAAAGGCTTCAGACGTTCACATATTACGGCAGAGAGGATTTTGTAGGCGATGTTTAGTAGACTTATTCCTCTATTGTTGGCGCAGTTTAGAGGTTCTCCCTTTTTCAGGATCGGGCAAACAATGCTGAGGTTCCATTCATCGGGCATGCATTCCTCTGACCATATCTTAAAGATGATTTGGTGCATGCTCCTATCCTCGATCGTTTCCTGCTGCTTTGAACAGCTCGGAAGCTGGACCATCTGCTCCAACGGCTTCGTTGTATTTCAGCTGTGGTATTGCCGTTTTTACTTCGGGTCGGGTTCGTGTCCAATAAATGGCTCCTGCGGGCCGTCGTCGTCGCCGTTATACAGCCTACAGGGGTGCTGGTGGTCTTTCCAAATCCAGAACATCGACTGTGATTCTACTCTCCTTGTTCATCTCTGCAAGCATCGGTTCTTGCTCGATGGCCTCAAGCCAGCTGTTTTATCTTCCGGTAAAACCTCCGAACTTCATTCCTGCGGTTGGCTCTCTCAAAATACTTGATCTGACGCTTCTTATGCTCCCTCTTTTTCTCTTGAGAAGCCGGCATTTCTTTCTCCTCTTTTGCTCGTAGAGCTTACGAGCATTGCTCTTGTCCGTCCACGCAATGCCGCTTTGTATGCCTCCTGCTTGGCTGCATGTGCCTGCCTATTTTCTTCGTCAAACCAGGAGTTTCACTTTGGTGGTTCTGTGAAAACTTCTTTCTGACAATGTTGCCACTGGTCCTCGATACTTGATGTTGGCGGCATAGGACTCCTTAAGAGGTTACTTTACACTCCATCAGAGAAGGATCTGGCCATCTTTTGCGATTGTAGACGTCGAATTTTCTTGCAGCATTTTCGTACTTTAGATATTTCATGAACAGTGATGAAGTTTTCTTCACTTCAAAAGTAGTTAAGTTTTAGATGATAACAATGGATTGATGAATATTGCTTAATTTTAACCCCAATTATTAAATTTGTTGTTTCAGAAATCATTTTGCTTTGCAACGAAAAAAAGACCGCATCGAAAATCTTCAAATGCAATATCGTTTCACTTGCAATTGTGAAGCTTGTGAAGCTGACTATCCTATGTTCAGCCAAATGCGACCAAAACCAGGAGTGCCATACGTTAATCATGAGGTGGATATGGAACGTCTTATGAACTACGACTGGGAATTTGCTTTGAGCAAATATAGAGATTATTGTGAGATTCTTGACCAATACGCTAGCGCTTATCCTTGTGCCCAAATTGGACATGCAGAAGAAAGTCTTAAAATGGCATTGCACATTTTGGTAGACGCAGTACCACTCAAAGCCAAAAAACAAGCTAAGAGCTTCTCCCAAGAAAAGCTTAATTAAACACAATTCAACTACGCGCAATATTTTTAATAAGAACTCTTTCAATTATTCATATCTATTTTTTTTTTTTAATATTTGTTAACGATCGAAAAGTGACTTTTGAAAAATTTTAACATTTAATTGTGTTTTTGTTTCAGATTTTTCGTGTTTTTGTTTTATTTTTTTGTCTAAAGTGAACATTTTTAAGACTTGGTCCATTCAAAAACACAACAATTCATTTCAGTTGCTCACAGCTCAAAATTCACGCTGTATGGGGACATCCTCAGAGTTTAGATACAAACATTTGTATAAACATCATGAAGAAGGAATGTATTTTGACTTTACATTTTTTTTAAATTTTTGTCAACTTTTTTTTACCGATTCAAATAAAGTTTTTTTAAAAGATTTTTTATCGTTTAAACAATCGGTTTAATAAATTTTGTTAAATTATAAGTTAAATCAGTTGTTTGTCTTTGTCTTTGAAATGTGGTGAGGTATAAATGTCACTTGATGTCGACAAAGCTACGAAAAACGAGGGCCTAAATGGATAAAACATTTCAACAATTCGTGAGTGCATGTCAGTAGATGACGAAACAGAACAGCTAGGTTCAATTTTTCCTCAGTTCTTTACAAGGACAGAGCACACGTAAGATGAAATAAACACCTAGCCAACCAAACAAGGGGTAAGTTTAGTGCTATCAAATAAAATAATTTGTCCATATTTGTAAATAACCAACGAATGCCCCCAAAAGCCAAGAAACCGACTCACTCGACCCCTCAGGATTATAGACCAATAAGTCTCTCTTCGTTTCTCCTTAAGACACTAGAGAGAAAAATTGATCTGCACGTTAGAGAACTTCTCACAACGAAAACAACTTGTGCAACAACCAACACGCCTACCTTAAGGGTCAATCAGTACAGACTGCTCTCACATATTGAGAAAAACCTCGAAAAAAAAACAATATACCCTGGCAGCATTTCTTGATATCGAGGGTGCGTTTAATAACGTAAAAACGGAATCAATCAAAACTGCCTTAGTAGAAATTGGAGTTGAATCTGTCATTGTCGATTGGATCTCACCATGTTAAATGGCCAAATGGTCACACCACAGCGATGGGTCATCTCACCCCTGCTCTGGATCCTCGTAGTAAACAAAATTCTCACAAAGTGTAAAGATGAGGGCATACAAATTGTAGCATACGCAGATGACATAGTGGTTTTGGTATCAGGCAAGTTCTTTACCACCATCGGAACCATTATGGACAACGAATTAAAAGATTTATCTTCTCGGGCAACTAAGAACGGTCTCGGGGTCAACCCCACCAACACAGAGCTAGTTTTGTTCACGAAAAAAAACGAAACTGGAGGACTTTAACCCTCCTAAACTAAATGGTATTGCTCCAAAACTTTCTAAGGAAGCTACATAAATTTCTAGGAGTAATCCTTGAATACAAGCTTATACTGAGGAAAGAATGAAAAAAGCACTATGTGCGGTGGGGTATTCGACCACAAGTCATCCAATTGATGTACATATACAGCGATTATCAGACCCATTCTTACCTATGGCTATTGTATGGTGGAAAGCGGTAGAAAAATTAAGCTATCTCAAAAACCTGAATAAGGTACAGAGACTAGCCTGTATAGGAACAACAGGGGCTCAGGGATCCACATCACAAGCTGGGTTGCAAATGATCCTGGATCCCCCCGGCCCTGGCTGAGTTCATAAGGTGCACGGCAGCCAAAACTGCAACTCTTTTAAAAGAACTGAGTTTTTGGAAGCACAGCACTTATGGACACGGGTAATTCTTACAAAAGATACTACATGATTCCAGGACTGATGGAGACCACCGATTACTAGATTTTGATAGGAAATTTTCTATTTGCATACCAGAAAGACGGTTAGGATCCTAATTCACTTATAAGTAAACAGGGTATCCCTTTCTACATTGACGGTTCAAAAATGGACTCAGGAACAGGTGCTGGAGTGTTTTGCCAATCTCTCAACATCAGAGAGGCGTATAAACTCCCAGCTGACTGTAGTGTCTTTCAGGCCGAGATCTATGCCATTGAAAAAGCAGCTGAAATGACACGTCATGAAAAGCATAGCTAATCGGTGATTACTTTTTTCGTGGACAGCCAGGCTGGTATCAAAGCCTTAGCCAGTTAGACCATAAGATCAAATGCAGTTTTAAACTGTAGGAAGGAATTAAATACCAGGTTAAGCTCTGCTAGGTTTCTGGACACAGCAGTATAGATGAACTACCAAGAAAGGGTCAGAAGCAGATACGAGTAGTAGCGACCATTCAGATAGGGGAGCACTCGTCCCGATTAGGGTACTCAAAAATCAAAAGAGAATATCAATAACTCGTGGAAATTCAGGAACGATTGTGTAATCTGTAGAAGTTTATGGCCTAACACTAATGAAAAGGAAACTCGGTATATTCTATCGCTGATTAAAGGGAACATAAAAATTCTGATAGGTGTACTCGTGGGACATTGCGCCATTGGCACAATGGCCAACAAGATAGGGGCTTTTGCACCCGATTTCTGTAGGAGCTGTCAGGATGAGTGGGGCATAGAAACCATTAAACCCCTGTATGCAACAGTTCAAGCTGTGCAAATCCCTTATCACCTAACCTAACGAATCCGGTTTAACTAGGGCACTTTGTCGGGAAAGCTTTTTATCGAAGCATTTAGGAAAAACAAAACATCTTGGAAACAATTCTTTTAATGTCTCTGTTCCTCGATTGTGATGTAGGTATAGGCACAAGATCGTACTCTAAGCTCGACAATATTTATTGAATTGTCAAACGAAAAGTACTTAAATAATTATTTAACATATTTTTCGGTTTAAATGATTTTTTTTAAAAACCAATGCTCTGTATAATAAATGCAAGGGCTGGTTACTTTTTATCTTATTAGAAAATTTACTTATTGTTAAACTTTGCCGGTCTTTTCTCAACGAAAGCAGTCATTCCCTCTTTACGGTCCTCCTACAAATATCAAATTAATCAATGGTTGAAAATAAGGACAAAAGATAAACAAAATAATTCCTTACAGTTGAGAAAGTTGCATGGAAAGTTCTTCGTTCAAATTTCAAGCCTTCCTGCAAAGTAGTTTCATATGCTGTATTCACAGCCTCCTTAGCCAGTTGCACAATTAAATTTGAGTGTGATCCAATTTTTTCACCTAGTTTGACCGCTTCGTTAAGCAACTGATCGGCTGGGACAACCTTGCTGACCAAACCCATTTTTTCAGCTTCTTGAGCATTTATCATGTTACCAGTTAGGCAGATTTCCATGGCCTTAGACTTGCCAACAGCACGAGTTAAGCGTTGAGTACCCCCAGCTCCGGGAATCGTTCCCAAAGCGATTTCTGGCTGACCAAAACGAGCTTTATCGCCTGCATAAATGATGTCACACATCATTGCCAATTCACAACCACCTCCCAAAGCGTAACCGTTTACCGCGGCAATTATTGGCTTCTGACAATTTGCTACGGCCGTCCAGTCATTAAGGAAATTGCCCATGATGCAATCAGCATATGTGTTTGATTGCATTTCTTTAATATCGGCACCAGCTGCAAATGCTTTTTCACTGCCAGTAATAATAATGGTTGCGATGCAAGGATCGCTTTCGTAAGTTTTAAGCGCTGCGCTTAGTTCGGACATCAAGCCATTGCACAAGGCGTTTAGTGCTTTTGGACGGTTCAGAGTTATCAGGGCAACGTTGTTCTTTTCTCCGGTCACTTCTGTCTTAATATATTCTTGAGAAGGAAGCGCTATAAAAAAAAAAAAAAGATTTTTATAGGGCACAGATTCTTTCATGTGTAAATGATGAGATTAGGTAGGTAGGAACACAATTAGCCCTTGATTGCGCCGTTTTGATACCAAAAACCCGAGAGTACCTGAGAAAGAATAATTACCAAAGACTTCACTGTTAGGTGCATAGTGGTTAGGTTAGGTTATATCGGCTAACAGTTGATATTGTTACCGTCACACTTAGATCAATGTAGATCCCTTGTGATACCCTGAAGTGTTGTAACTTCTGAAAAAGTGTGATTTAACCTATGAATTCTCTGGTTGGTCGAGCCATTTAGTGGACTTGGCAAAGTTCAGTAGGCGATTGCCTGGGAGTTCAGATAGTTCTTCTAGTTCATTAAAGAAATAGTGACCTAAGAATTTAAATCTAGTACGACAGAGTGCTGGACAGTGGCATAGGAAGTGAGCTGTGTTTTCGTGTTCTTCCTCATCGCCGCAGCCTCTACATATGTCGTCTGTACTAAGGCCCATTTTGTGTTTGTGGTAGCCAAGTAGGTTATGTCCCGTTATCACACTTATGAGGGATTTTAAAATAAATAGAGTGGCGCGACAGCTCTTGAAGAGCCAAGGCCTAAGTGGCTTACTCTCATCAACAATTCTCTAGGTGCGTGTGAAGAATTGAGGGGATCTACAATTTAACGCCGATTCCGAACGGCAAAGATGAGAAGCACTTTTTCATAACAGATTGATACTCTTGGAAGTTTTGTCAGTTCTTCGCAAGAGGCAGTGCCCGCGAAAGATGAAATAAAAACTATGGGCACGATTAGGACTCGAACCCACGACGTTCGGCTTAGCAGCCAACGCACCTAACCACTAAGCTACGGACACTACTAGGGATTTTAGGGACGGTTTTTTGAGAAGTAAAATCTTATTGGATTTTTTCTTGAGGCCAGAGTTTCCTGGTGTTACCGCAGGTTTCAAGTAGATTCCATTTATCATTTGCTTTCTGAATGATATTATTACTAATGTTTTTTTTTAGATCGCATTGAGGGATTCTGATGTTATGGTCTATGAGAGAGGGATCAAGTACCGAGCCTTCTCTTGCAAGCTCATCCGCTTTTTCATTTCCTGGCACACCACTGTGACAGGGAACCCAGCAGTCTTACGATGTGCTGAATACCAAGAACCCTTAGCTCTTCGCGACAGCAAGGAACAAGCTTTGCGTGGTAGAGACCGCTTTTATTGCTGCTTGGTTATCAATGAAAAAGGTGATATCAGCGTGTGGTATCGCCAGCATGGATATTTGATTAGCAGCGTTTTTCACTGCCAAGATCTCAGCTTGGAAGACACTGCTATGGTCGGGAAGTCTGAATGAACTGGCAAGGCTAAGATTTTCTGAGTAGAAACCTGCCCCTGCTGCAATAATCATTTTCGAACCATTGGTAAAGATGATAAAGTTCGATTCATTTGAGTAGGGTACACTGTTTTCCCAATCTTCTCTATTAGGGAAGCTGGTAGTAAAGTTTTTATTGAAGAGGTCATGTAATCAGTACAAACGTTATTACCAACTTATTTTGTATGGATCGTGGTATGGCCGTGTTGACTAGATCTCCAAATATTGGTCTGACTAAGTAGGTGCACAGCGGAGATTTGGATTAACTAAATCCAATTGGTTTTGCTGATATAAGGAATCAGGTTCTTTATCTTCATATTTGAGAGTGCGCTAAGATCATGTAGGAAAGCAGCCTCAAAAGCTATTGGTCTGGCTCTGCTCCACATCTCTACAACTACGGCCAAAATCGTTTTAGGGAATATCAAGTCTCATGGCAGTGGCCTGTACAAATGGCAACAATTCTACTAACGTTGGTGCGTTTATGATAGTAAGTGGGCCATATCTGCCTTGAGATAATGCAGTTGGTGAGATTTTCCCATCTTACGTTGGATTTCTTGAGAAAGTGGTTTTGAGTGTCTTTTTTCAAGACTCCCAAAGGAATCTTCTTCAGCTAAAGGTACTTAAACGTTGGATCCCATCCTGGCCATGACCCCACACGGAACTCATACCAGAGTAACACGAAGCATCCAAAACCTTTGGACGAGATTTCTCCATTAGCTTTTCTGACGAGATTCAGTATTGAGTATTTCTTTGTCGATAGGCTCTGTCGATCCCCTTGATAGATCAAGGGGAATTTGTCCTGTAAAGAATTATGTTAAAACACAAAATTGTGCATGAGCCAAAGGACATCTTCTCATGTAGATAAAAATAGTCGCATTATTTCGATGATCATTTGGGGCCTCAAAAAGATTAGTAATTTTTTGTTTAAATATTAAATGAGTTTCGAGTACATATAAACAAGATAATGAAAAATAGTGACGTTGATCAAAGCAATCAGTTCGAACTTATCAAGTTGTCATGCTGAAAACTAATAATTGTCAACACCCAATACAAGATTATTTTTATATTTGGATTTGCTCCTCGAATGTTAGACCGGTATGAGTTCTTGTATAAAAACGTTGATCCGTGGATGAACTTCGACCTAGTATGTCCAAGTGATATCCCCTATCGATTGTTCATAGGAACAGTGTATCAAAGTTCAAATGAAGAAGTTGCAAGTAAAATAAATTGTTATACCTGTTGAATATAAACGTGGAATTTGTTTCACTGTCAAAGCTCGGAAACAGGTCCGGCTGGTTAAAAGTTTTCCGATATAAGCCATTTTAAAACAAGAAAGCAGGAAATCCGTAAAAATACAAAGAAGGCACACACGGAATTCTAAAAATAAATTTTATTTGTAAAGTGCAGTGCGGTTTGTCTTATAGGTTTCTAATCTATCAGCTTAGCTTTTGATTTCAATTTTCAATTCTCAACTTAAAATTCTTGACATGAGGCGTTTTTCTTTTTTAGCACGGAGCGGGAATCGAACTGTCAAAAAAAGATCGGCATTTTTTTTTTAGCTCGGGGCGCTCGGAGCGCTCGATCTGTGTTACTTTTTTAGAACCGAGTACGCTCGGGGCTGACTCGATTTGCTCGGTCAAAAATGATCGAGCAGATAGAGCAAATAAAGAGCGTTGAGTTTTTGAGGGACGAAAAAAAAAAAACAAACAAACAAAACAAAAGAAATGGCGGGCGAAGCTGGTTGCTCTTCCAGTGGTAAGTAATATTTTGAATTTAGAAAAATATTATTATTTAATTTACTTTTTTTCTGGTTTTACTGTAGGAATCAAGTGGACAAATGACATGACCACATGTTTGGTAGACCTACTAAATACAAACAAACATCGGCTGGACAGCGACGGCTGGCGCGGTCCATTTTTATTTTATTTTTAACCAAAAATTTATTATGACAGTTCAGTGCTCAATTGTGTTTCTCAAATAGTTCTGAGCGCTCAGGTCGCGCTCGACTCGACTCTCGCTCGATTCGCTCGAGCCCCGCTCTTTGCCCCGCTCGGTGCTAAAAAAGAAAAACGCCTATGGATGAAATGAAATATCAAAGATAAGACGACCGGATAGAGATGAGCACTTTAATCGATAACAAGGAAATATATAGTGGCAAAATAATGCACATCAATAACTAAAGTAGCCGTGTTCATTGTTTATTTCCGAAATCGAATTACTCATTTTTGTCTAAATTTGTCTTCGCTACCAAGTTCTTATTGTAAAGGGGCCGACCCATAGAATCCGTCAGTGCGTTGACGATTTAAACTGACAGCACAATAGAATATACATTTTCTAATGAAACTCGTCCCATAAGCAACGCATGTGACGGATACGATGGATAGAGTTGCTCAACTTTCTACTTTTTTGCGTCCGTTGATAACTGAATTTGACGAGCAGTCAATTCAATGTGTTCCAATGTGTTATCAAAATTATGTGCAAACAAATAATTTTGACACGATTTTGAAATTTTGATTTAAATTTGTTTGTTCAATTTGCGGTTTTGGGAATAAATTTTACACTAAACAAATGAGACTGTCAAAGTTAGCAACGTATTCTATGGAACGGTTCCATCCGGCAAATACGTTGGCAGCAACGTACGCATTGACGCTGACGGACTGACGGATTCTATGGGTCGGCCCCTTAATTCTATTTTCTAAAGTATCACAGCGAGAGCTACTACTCTAACAGGCATTTCATTGTAATTGTCCCGGCGGCCACACGAGCAAGTTCTGGCTAGCAAGTTGGCATACAATTAAATGTTTAACTCACACATTCAAACTTTTAGTACTGGCTTTAGTACTGGCCAGGCAACTGGCTTGCGAATTTTCAAGCCAGTAAAACGAGCAAGTAAAACGGGCAAGTAATTTGACAGGTTTTGCCAAATGTATCAAAATGAAAAAAATTAAATGAGAATATTAGTTGAAGCGAGGATTTTAATTTCTTTTTTTAATGCCGACATCTTTCAAATTCCAAATTGGATGTTAAAAGCAGGTCAGCTTGTAAAAATCGTTGAAATGGAAAAAAATATGTGAACTTGCTGGCAAGTTGACTAGCAAGTTTTTTGCCACCTACGTCACACCAAGTACACCGATACAGATTTGACAAATAATATATGTAGGCTACTGGCAAGCCAGAACTTGCTCGTGTGGCCGAGGGTGTGAAACAGAAAATGTAGCTGATGTTGATGAAGTTCTAGAATATTGATTTATTTGATGTAGTTGATGTGAAACCTCTGAAACAGGGCCCAGGTTAACACGCAGTCTCCATTGATAAAGGAAAATCAGAACTGACGCTAATCAAGATATTTAGCGAAGTAGATTAAGAACACTTTTTTGGGATTTATGATAGATACAACGTTATATTAAATTAAACTTTCTATTATTCAACCCTTTGACCCACGATTATGTACCCTCAATCCTATAAAAGTCAAGATTTGTCCTATTCTACCTCGTTAAATCAAGTGATTAGCGGCAGTTGAATCAGCATATTAGGATAGGTACTTATAATTAGATCATAACGTAGAATAATTGTACGTTTAGAATAATACTACGTTTTCTTCGGCCTTATTCCGAGAAAAGTCAAGATTTATTCTTAATCTCGTATGTGTATATTAAATTTTGACACTATGTGCTGAAATATGACAGTAGTTGTTAAATTTGTTAAATTTACCAACATTTTAACAGGCCGACTCCACTAGAGATAATTTCTCTCAGAATACTCATCCTGACATGAAAAGTTAATGGAGTCGCGTTGAAAACAACAACAAACAACGCGACTCCAATAGACTTTTCATGTCAGGATGAGTATTCTGAGAGAAATTATCTCTAGTGGAGTCGGCCTGTAACGCAATTCACACAAATCAAAAAAAAACTTATGTAAAAAAATTGTTATCTCTGCTTGTAACCAGTTGGCGCTTCAGTCGAATTCCATTTCGATTATACCTGTCATATTTATATACAAATCTGTGACCAATAGTGGGCAAATTTATTTTGACAGCATGGTTTCATATCTCCTCATGTCTTGTCTGTGGCGTACTTCAGCCTTTCCGCTCTATATTTACATTATTTGATTATTTCATATTTGACCTTTGAAGATTGAAGCTTATCAAATACTTGCAAATCCAAATAAAATTTAAAAAATGTTTCACCAAATAACTTCCAACTTTAAGACTATTCTGAAAACAAATTTCCCTTCGCGACCCATGTCTTGTTTAGCAAAATCTCTAAAATACGCTGAATTTGGGGAGCCCGGTGATGTCCTAAAATTATGTGATGAAGACATTCCAGACCCAAAAGCGGACGAAGTTCTGGTCAGTATAATTGCAGCACCTATTAATCCAGCTGATATCAACACTATTCAAGGTAAATATTTCTTTTATCTTCGATTGTCCTTAACATACTTACAATCAAAGGTAAATACCCGGTTAAGCCAAAGCTACCAGCTGTTGGGGGCAATGAATTCGTCGCAGATGTAATCTCTGTAGGAGAAAAAGTTCAAAACTTAAAACCAGGAGACCGTGTGGTACCTTCGGCAACAGGTATTGGCACTTGGACATCACATGCCGTATATAACTCCAAAGATCTTATGAAAATATCAAACAAAATTAAAATCCCTGAGGCAGCCACCATGACCGTCAATCCATGTACTGCATACAGACTGCTCAAAGATTTTGTTAAAGTTAAAGAAGGTGATACGGTCATTCAGAATGGTGCAAACAGCGCAGTAGGACAAGCTGTACATCAACTATGCAAAGCTTGGAATATTTGCTCTGTTGGTGTAGTTCGTGATAGACCAGATATATGTGATCTCAAGGAATACCTTAAAAACTTAGGTGCAACTGAAGTATTGACCGAAGAAGAAGTTCGAAAAACAGACATTTTTAAGAGTACACTAAAGAAACCAAAACTTGCTCTTAACTGCGTTGGCGGAAAAAGTTCTACAGAAATTGCTCGCTACTTAGATTCAAAAGGGTTCCATGTAACCTATGGTGGAATGTCCAGAGAACCTGTTATTGCTGGAACTGCTTCATTAATATTTAAAGACATTTCCTATGTGGGATTTTGGATGACGAGATGGACAAAAGAGAATCTCGAAAGTGAAGCTAGGAAACAAATGTTTACTGAACTAAGTAACCTAATGGAAACGGAAAAGTTCAAGGCACCAGCGCATGAAATGGTTAAAATAGAGAATTATAAGGAGGCAGTGACAGCTGCATTGAATTTCAAAGGATTTACTGGAAAGAAATTCATTTTAGACTTTCAAAGGTGTTAAAGAGTTTATTCTTTGTAATGTGATACAAAATTCCTAAGGTTAATGTAGTAATAAATTATTTTCTGCCCTGATATCAATACTTCGTTTAAAAAGGATTTCTAGGTATCGGATTTAACTTCAAAACTAATCAATGGTAATGTTGTACGAAGGTTAGTGGTTAGGTGCGTTGGCTGCTAAACAGAACGTCGTGGGTTCGAGCCCCACTCGTGCCCATAGTTTTTATTTCATCTTTCACGGACACTGCCTCTTGCGAAGAACTGACAAAACTTCCAAGAGTATCAATCTGCCATGAAAAAGTGCTTCTCAACTTTACCGTTCGGAATCGGCGTTACCCTCAATTCTTCACACGCACCTAGAAAGTTGTTGATGAGAGTAAGCCACTTAAGCCTTATTGGCTCTTTTCTTTTATAGGTTGATCGCCCAGGCCGACAGTTCTTGCACCTTAATGCATCGTAAGTCGACGTCGTTCGGTTTCTGGACACCGCAGGCGTCAGACGAAAACACAACCGGTTCCAACTGGTATCAACTAAACTAAGTTTTTCGTAAAATCCTCTTCGCCGTAAATGAGCCTGCTGGAGTGCTGGGTTCATAATTGTCCTCCCTACTATCGTAGTGAAGACAGCGATGAACCATCCAATAGAGACACACCTGTACTGTAGCCTTCTAGCCTTCTATTGTTCGTTTTTGCAATTCTTGCTAAGAAAAAAACCTACGCCAACACTGAACGTATCCTAGCAACACTGTTGTGCTAAAGAAAAAATAAAATACTGTGCGTGTTCAGTGCGGGTATTTTCTAGTTATTTAGTGGTCGTGGTAAGGCATCGTTGCTTAATTTTTTTTCGCAAGTCAAGCTAACAAGCCTTAAATATAAACTATGACTCCTGAGGCAAATGTTTTCCTTGTGATAAATCTTGGATGTGAAATGCTTTATGTTATTGACCAAAGGCTTAAAGCCCAAAAAATATCCCAAGAAAAGTCGATGGAAGGTAAAATTAAACCAAATTCAATCTAATGCTTCAGCAATCAATATTTATCATTCCTTTAGTGGTGCGTGATATAACAAGCGTTCTCTTGGATCCGAAACTAATTGAGCGCATAATAATTGGAAGTAAACAACAAAAGAGCTTGATTACATCGCAACATTGCAAATTCATGCTAGGTGACATTGCATGTTGCTCATTGATGCGATTAGATGAAGCATCAATGCAGAAGCTTTGGAATCTTATGACAATGGTCTTTAAGTGGCAAATTTTTGTCACAAAACATCCGCAACACTTACTGGATGTTACTTTTCGACATTTGGACGGCCTTGGGAAATTGCATCCTGATGTGAAAAAGTCCATTTTAGTCGACTGTACAAAGAATACTATTCTAGATTTTTGGAATGGCAGTACTGAAGCACTTCAACTTGGAATTTACAAAACAATCAAAAGCTGGTTGGAGTGTTTTAATGTCAAGATTTCTCTTCTTTTAAGACTTGGATTTCAATCATTGGATTCGAGTTTTTACAAAGACTGTAAAGAAACGTATTACGAAGAGTTTGCTGGTGAGGTTGGAACTAATATTTATATAAAAAGTATTGAGATTTCTGCAGCTCTTCGAGGACAAGGAGAGAAGACAAACAAAAATCGTATAGATAATCTTCAAATTGAATTGAATGTTCCCTGTTCCAGTGCAGAGGTTGCTAATACAAACATATTTTTGGAAGACGAGCTGCTACAAAAAGAAATGGGTCCGTCAAAAACGATATCTACGACATTTGTACAATTGCAACCACTGCAGAATCAGCAGACTAACCAATGGGAAAACTTTATTGCTCAAAGAATGAATCAACGCAAGAAAGTGCCAACATATGGTGGCAAAACAAATGTTCTCACAACCTCACAAAATAAATAAACGTTTTATCATGTGAAAGGGAATATGGTCGATATTTTGTATGTTTATTTAAACAAGTACCTACTCTTGCAACAAGTGAAGAGATTGCTGGAATTGCGAAACTCATTCAATATAAATTTGTTCTGAATTGAAAAAAAAAAAAAAATTCAAATCTTTTGTACTTTTTTCACAGTCATACTTACTTATTTATCCGGCGCCCAATCCATATAGGATGAGACGCAGTAGTTTTCCATCATTATTGATCCCTCGCATGCGTTTCCAGACGTCGAAACCATGCGCTCTGGCATCCACAGTCACTTGGTTCTTGTTCACTCTTCCTGATCGTCTCGAACCTGGGGCCTGCTATGAGAAGACTTTCTTGGCTGGATCGTTGTCGTCCATTCGCTGGATGTCGCCGGGACAATGTAGTCGTCCATTCTTGGCTTTATGGACTATTATGGATTGTTGAACCTTCTCCATTCACCATCGTCGCATACGAGACCGAAAATCCGTCGAAGAATTTTTCTGTCGAAAGTGCCCAGTATCAATTCCCCTTCGTCCAAAACTCGGCGCCGTAGAGTAAAACTGGTAAAATCAAAGTTTTGTGTAGCAGACACTTTGTCTTTCGAGTGAGGAGTTTTGAACCCAGTTGTTTTGCCAAACCGAAGCAACAGCGGTTCGCTAGGGCAATTCTTCTTGAGATCTTCACTAAGATGTCGTTTGTGGGAATGATGTTTGTTATAAGGTAGGTGAATACCTTAACTACCTCGAAATTGCTGCAAACAACAGCGACGTTTTGTCCTAGGCGGTGGAAAGATGTTTTTTTTTTTTATTGGTAGCATGTACTTTGTTTTGTCCTCGTTTACTTCATTACCAACGATCTTCGCATGTTCTTCTATCGCTGTGAGGGGCTCAATCACAGCTCTTTGGGAGCGACCGATGATGTCTATGTCGCCCAAATAGCATAGGAGCTGTGTGGATTTATTGAGGATAGTGCTTTCCGTGCTCATATCTTCCTCGCCCACAAGACTATGATGAAGAAGTCACATGGCAGCGCCTCTCTTTGTCTAAACCCTGCCCATGTTTGAAACTACTCAGATGTGTTGTTACACATTTGCTTAGCGTCATGTGACACAGCTGGATTAGTTCGTTCGGGATTCCAAGATTTTCCTCATTGTGATTATTTGGTCTATCGGTGTTCTGCATTGATTGGTCTCCCTTCTCTTTCGTCATTGGATCGCTCGACATTAAGCGAATTCGCTGCTGCCTGAATTTCTGCTTGACAACATCTACAATTCCCTGTGTTTTGGTAATTAATTAGGTTTCCTTCACTGTTTCGAAGAGCCTGAAGCTATTTGCTTCGTTATTATAGGGAAACGTTGGGTGTTGTTCTTAGCACGTGGCTCCTTGAGATCACTGAGAAGCTGCAGATTTTTGGTAGCCCATGGTGGTCTCGGCTACATTTTTAATTATTTGGCGATACTGGTTCTAGAGTGTGTTGACGTGTGTGGCACTTGGGAGTACGACGGAGAGTCTCTCACTCGGCGCTCACTGTAGCCTCTGGCATTCTCAGGGGTCCTAAGGCAACCGATGTTGAACTTCTTTCATTGGGCGGAACTTTTTTTCTTGTCGTTTGATAATCGAGCTCTTAAGTTAGCCACTACCAAACAGTGGTCAGAATCGTCATATGCTCCTTGGAAAGTGCGCGCGTTTGAAATTTCGGATGCGTGTCTTGCGCCGATCAGCACATGGTCGATTTGGTTGGGGCCATCCGGAGATCGGCAGGTCGCTGTGTAGATTTTTCGTCTTGCAAACCTAATGCTACTTATCACCGTATTACTAGCTGCAGCAAAGTCGATTAGTCAGAAGCCGTTATCTGTTTTAACTTAATGGAGGATGTGCTTTCCAACTAATCCGCCAAAGATGTTTTTCTTTCGGATTTCTGCATTGAAGTCTCCGAGTAAGATTTTGACGTCGTTCTTTGGACAGGGTCCGTAGGCACTATCCAGGAGACGTAATCCTCCTTTTTAGACTCCTTAGAATCATCAGTAGATACGCAGTACCACTGAAAGATAAAAAAATACGTTCTCTGTTGCTGGTCAAAGCAGATTGCCATAGAGCCAAATACGCAAATTCGAGCTCAATGGCAGGAGTAAAAAGTGATGCAATGTTGATATCTTCAACCTAGCTCTTATTTAAATCAAATGCTTACCTTGTCTAGGACAACTAAACCAAAATAGTTTGTTTATGAATGAATGAATGACAATAAGCCGTTTTATTACTCAAGATCGTTAGTACAAATTCAAAATTGTTTGAAAATCGAATTTTTCACAAATTTAAGAGGAAGCCCTCTATTTCGCTTGGAGTGTGATCTCAACATTATTTTATCTTGTGCAAATTCTGGTAGTTTTTGTTGAGTGACACCAGTTTCGATAAATATGTCAAAGCTGCATAGTGTTCTTATCATTTGTGACAACAGCAGGGATGATTTACTCTTCAATTGCGACTGAATCAGAGAGTTTGTCCAGTATTCCATGTCCTTGATGGCGACACTTCTAGCTTTGTTTGAAGGCATCGACAGAATCCAGATTGGAGCCTTGGCGGGAAAGTTTGGCGAAATACTAACAAAGCACTCAAGTTGGTTGGTTCCTCGAATGATGCAAGCTTTATAAAACAAATTTCCTGGTTTGATAAAATCGTTCTGACACAACATGTGCTGTGAATTGTTCTGCATAAAATCTTCCCAGGTGATTGGTGACCATTGAGCGATTGAGCTGTTTAGAGTCACATTGATGAAATTCAACTTTTTTGAGAAAATATTACTATTCTTGTTCTCCAACTGAAAGAGCTGCTTATACAAGTTCAACCTGGAGCCCCATTGGAATTTGATCTTTTTTATGATTTCTCCTATAGTAATATCCTTATCTTCGTTGATATGAATTTTGAATTTAGTTTCAGAGTCTGCGTCTGGTTGAAAAATGTCCATGCCGCATAGTTTTTGAACCCATTTGTAGGGCTTACCATAATTCTTATCCTCTATAGATTTGAGACAGTCAGCTTCATTTGTTTGCATTTCATGGAGCTGATATTTTGAGTTCAACGACGGATTGATATTACCGCAATCGGCTTCAAATAAATAGTTCAAAATGTTTTCTGAGGAAACAACATCGGTCATAGGCAAGCTTTCCATATTGAGCTTCGAAGCAGCAGTTACAAAACCCAATGCCGGGAAGTATCTTATTTCAATGGAAATGTTACCTTTAGGTTCCTCGCATCGACTTATTGTGAATTTAATGAAGAGTGGAAATGGTTCAAAGTTTAATTTCTTTTTAGTGGCTTGCTCAGTTTTAGTAGAGTGCTTCTTTCGCTTTGAGTCTCTTTCTTCGTTATCAGAATTTTGATCGTCTTCGTTGAAGTCCTTTTCACCTTTTATCAACTCGTACTGCCGTACGTCATCTTCTGTGCCTTCAACCGTCACACTAACGGACGGACAAAAGGACTGCGCAAAGGAAGACAATTTCATATAAAGCATATATAATGACTGTGGCAAAAGCTTAGCAATTGCATTAACCTCCCATTCTTTCTCTATATCCAGTCCCAAAATTGTTTGTAGCCGTTTTGTTGCTTTTAGCAGAGTAGAAAGAGAAGGGCCAAATGATTCGAGACGTTCATTTGTGCTTGCAATTCTCTTAATTTCAAGATCTTTGCGGCAAACCAAATCTTCACAGAGCAGTGATAATTCTTTGCGTTGTTGAAGCTCCCATTCAAGCATGGCTAGTCTCTTGATGTGCTCCGAAACCTTAGTTGCCTCGGGTCTAGAAATCGATAAGGGAGCCTTTTCATAAAATTCTGCTTCGGAAACAAGATTGATGTATTCATCACAACTAGTAAATTGGTAGCAGCGTTGAATTTCTTTTTTTAGGTAGCTGATTTCGTAAAGCAGATTTTGAAGATGAAGTCTGTTGTTATCGACTCTGAGTTTCTCCTTTTGCAAAACTTCACGCCCAGTTCGAATGCGGTATTTTTCCAATCGGTTTACTTTTTTTAGAAGAACAATCATTAATGATGCTTCGTTGCGTTTGGCTTTTAGTTCTGAAGCAGATTTTGCAGATTTTTCTTTTTTTAATTTTAGCACTTGTTCGAAGATTGCACCCAATTCTGCGTATTTCTTTTTGCAAAGATTTGTATCCAAGCACGTAGCACGTTTTTCGACTTCTTTTTCCTCATATTTTATACTATACGAATCAAGCATATGTGGTTTCGCATCCATTCTAAAAAAAAAAATTAATACCTTTCTGTTTAATATAATAAAATATAGAATAGAGTTAGGAGCATACATGGAGTTTCTTTAGATTACAGTCCTACGTTCGGCCGGTGAATACAATGTTCAACAAATTTCTAAGTACAAACTGAAAACCGAAACAAAATATCAAATTTGAAATGCCTTATTTTATAAGATGAAAGAAAAAACAATAATCTTTAGCTTTATAGTTTTCTATTTTCATTTATCTCAGCCTCAGCCAAAAAATAGGGAAAATATCAAACAAACACACGCTTGCATGAATTAGATTATAATGGATTTTTCCATTCGTCAGAAAACCTTTTAATTTGTGATCTTTTTCAGTCATGAAAATCAATCCGAAATCCGTGAAAGCGTTTTTCTTCTTACATCTGAACAGAATCTGAACTGTCAGACTCAAATTGTGTTTCTTTTTTAGTTTGTTTATTTATTTTGACAGATATTATTTTTTGACTGTCGCCAGCTAATTACAAGAAGAGATAGCCAATTTGTTCTCAATACCAACTTATGTAATAAAATGACTATGCTAGATGGCGATAGCAGTAAATGAAAGCTTGATAATATGTACCTGTAAGAGGCAAATTTATTTTGACAGCTCGTTTCCCATCACCATTTATATTTCTATTTAGCTAATATCCGCGACCTGGCTATCGATTGTAGTGCCATCTTGAGACCTGGCATAGTATTGTTTTTTTACACAAGTTTGGTATTGGGATTTTTTTTTTTGCTTTAAATGTAGCACAAAAAATCGAAAACACCATTCTTGATAATACTTTCGTTTATTCAATGCAAAATGTCAACATTTAACCAAACGTCAAGTTTTAACCACTTTTTAACCCAATTCGCACACGGCCTTACTATTTTTTTAACAACCTTTTGTTTACCTCATTGAATAAGAAGTACTGGAAGGAGTCTTATGCACTATTCACATGAGCACGACCAACGAACGACGAATGAATGAAGAAAAGTGATTTCAGATACTTTTGGAGCCGTATTTCTTTACAAATTGTCAACAAAACTATAAAAGTGAAGTTAATGTTTGATTTGTGATGCATAAATTCAATGTTTAATCTCAAATGTTAATAAATTTGAGAAAACAAATTTATTCGTCGCGAAAAGTATTGTAGTCGATACGAACTGCCAAACTGTATTCGCGTTCCACATCATCCACACTCCCAACGAACAAAATATTCGCGCGCGTATAACCTCAAAAATCATTCTTGCCTTGTGTTTTGGTTGTTCATTCGCGACGTTTTTAATTCGTCTCATGTGAAAGAAATGTCAAAATCGACGAATTTTCGTTCATTCGTTGGTCGTCGTTCGTGCTCATGTGAATAGTGCTTTATAGGGCCCATACACTACACATGCATGCATGCACATTCCAGTGACTGTGCATGCAAACTGCGAGTGTATGGCGTAGCATGTGTGGTTGTGCATGCGGCATATGAGTGATTTCAAAAATGTTTGATATTTTTTTGTTTGTACATGCAAGCATGTGTAGTGTGTGGACTAATTTGCTCATTCAAGCGGCGATTTTCGATGAGTAAAGGCTGAATTTTTGGAACTTTTGCGAAGCCTTCCAGTTTTATGGCGGGTGAAATATAGTATAGAATATAGTAACCGGGTCTTAAGTGCCCCATACACATTTCAACTCGATTGTAAACTGAGTTGTCAACTAGGTTTGTGTTCGAGCACACACTCCATAGACTGAGTTGGAACGCATTGCTTCTACTGAATAGATGAGAAAAAAAAAACAGCAACAAAAATGAGGTGGTAGGACCATATTTACTGTGATAGTATTGGTAAAAATACGCATACTATCGCAGTATAATCCACTGCTTGTAGGCGTTGTCATTTTGACAGCTCGGTTTCCAATCTCCCTATTAAACTCATCTGTTGTTTTGACAGAAAATCAACCAACTCGTCCACATGCAGTTCAATTCAGTTGAAGGACTTTATATTCAACTTCAAAAAAATCAAAATCTTTTGATTTTTCTTCAACCAACCATTCAACTGTCAAATCGATGAAATGACAAGGCCACACATAGATTGCTTTACATTTGATTTGATTCAGTTGACGATTGAGTTGAACTGTGTATGGTGCGCTTTAAAAACAAGTGCCTATGGAAAAATGTGTGCAACTTTTCGAACACCATAAGTGCAAAAGAGAAACAAAATTCGAAAACTTGAGACGGAAGAAAATCGACTCGTGTCGCATGGGTAAAATTTTCCGTGCAACAATTTGACGTCTCTCTTTGCTCATTTCTGTTGTTTTGTTTTCCTTTTTGATTTGATTTCCTTTTGCGAAAGAAAACTTCATTGAATTTCAGTTGTGAAATTTCAAAATTGTAGTCAAGTTGTCTTTATCTTTATTATAAATTAATTTGTTTGTTTTTTTTTTTTTTTTTGAAGCAATCAAAAGCTTATTCTTTGACGAAAAGAATTGATTGTTCAAAACAATGGACACTAAGGTAATATTAGTCTTCCCTAGGCACATATTATTTGACAAAATGTTTTTCTCTGTAGGAATATGTAAAAAAAAAAAAACAAATCCGATGACGATTCAATTTAAATCTTCTCCACGGCTAGTCCAAACAAATACAAATCGTCAGTAACCGCAGGTTCTTTCCCCATAAAATATGGAATTTTTAAAACTTATATCGACAGAAAGTCAGCCAGCAACACAATTCATTACGATACCTGCACCAACACCAGTTGATTATTTATTCATATGAATTGAACATTTTTTTTTTTCTCTAAAAAGTTGTTCTGTGAAATTGAAATATAAATTGCCATTTAATTTTTTGTTTGTATTTTATTTTATTTCTGAAATTAAAAAACATGTTTTAAGCCTTTTAGGTAGGACGTGGGAGATCGGGTCTCGGACCACTGATTGAAATAAAACGAAAAACCTTCCTTCGATCACTTGCGCATTTGTTTGTTCGTAGCAGTTTTTGTACTAAAGGTTGAATAAATTGGGTGGTAGGGCTCCAGCACCATCGTCATCTTCCATCCAGTTCTAGCTTGAGCATAGTCCGGTATTACACGGCGCATGTTTGTTCTCGCATCAATGAAGTGCGAAAGAGAAAGGACGAACAAAAAGATGAAACAGCAATAAATCTCTCTGAACATGCACGGGTTGAAATTTCCTAGCATGTTTCTGACGTTCCCGCTTTCTACTCTTTCTTTTTTTTTGATTTGTTTTATTTCATGTTCGTAATTTGAAAGTTTATGTCGTTTATGAGTACGGATAAAATTATTTTTTTTTTGAAATCGTTGTTGATTTGAAAAATACGTTGCTGATTTGAAAAAATATAATTATTTTTCAAATCAGCAAAGAGGAAGAAATGAAAAGCAATGAAAATAAATGTCAAATACATGCGCAGTTCTAAAATGAGAAAAAGTCTTCGTGTAATAACTTGAGCGTTACGGAATGTCTGTTCAAAAGGAAATAAACAAGACTTGCGTATTAAAGTCATGCGCCGTGTAATACCGGACAAAGCATACTTAAAAAAGTACACATTCAAACCTTTTATTGTTTTGAATTCACAAAATTGCTTAGTCTGCTATTACACGATGAAACTGGTTGCGTGCAACTTTTCGAACACCATAAGTGCAAAAGAGAAACACAATTCGAAAACATGAGACGGAAGAAAATCGACTCGTGTCGCATGGGTAAAATTTTCCGTGCAACAATTTGACGTCTCTCTTTGCTCATTTCTGTTGTTTTGTTTTCCTTTTTGATTTGATTTCCTTTTGCGAAAGAAAACTTCATTGAATTTCAGTTGTGAAATTTCAAAATTGTAGTCAAGTTGTCTTTATCTTTATTATAAACTAGCTGTCCCTGCAGACTTCGTACTGCCTCAATCGATAATCGATAAGGATAACCCTCTACCACTCTACCCAACCCACTACCTCCTTGTGCTACCCAGTACGTCTACCCATATCCGCCACCCCGTTACGACACTACTCTGTTACGCTACGAATTATTTCTACACGCTTACCGTTACACCATTAGCCAGAAACCCACTTCTCATTACCCGCAACGCGCAATCAATTTTTGTTTTTGCATTTCAATTTTTCCATTTTTTTTTACTTTTTCTTGCTTACCAGTTCCCCATCACAAATTTTCCAGTTTCACTTTGAAAACCAGTGAGTTTTGCGAGTTCCTTTTTAAAACCCATTTTTAAATTTTCCAGTTTTCCATTTGAAAACCTCTCCACCTAATATTACATGGAACTTTCCCTTTGAAAACCAATGAGTTTTCCGAGTTTCATTCGAAAACCTATTTTGAAATTTTCCAGTTTTCCATTCGAAATTTTCCAGTTTTCCACTTGAAAACCAATGCATCCACAATTTCATGCAATTTTCCCTTTGAAAACCAATGGGTTTTCCAAGTTTTTCATCACAAACTTTCCTTTTTTCCATTCTAAAACCCTTTTTCAACAGAAAATTCCAACCAAAAAAATTTAATTTCAGACTTTTGTTTGGTTTTTCCAGTTTTTCCATTCTCCCATGAGGTTTTTCCATTTTTTTTTTTCACAGAAATCATCACTGAATACAACAGTATCAACCATGAAAATTTCACAAACATCTGTTGGGCCATTTCGGAGTCTATAAGAGACATACAAACAAACACACATCCATTTTTATATATATAGAGATTAATTTGTTTTTTTTTTTTTTTTTTTTGTTTTTGAAGCAATCAAAATCTTATTCTTTGACGAAAAGAATTGATTGTTCAAAACAATGGACACTAAGGTAATATTAGTCTTCCCTAGGCACATATTATTTGACAAAATGTTTTTCTCTGTAGGAATATGTAAAAAAAAAAAAACAAATCCGATGACGATTCAATTTAAATCTTCTCCACGGCTAGTCCAAACAAATACAAATCGTCAGTAACCGCAGGTTCTTTCCCCATAAAATATGGAATTTTTAAAACTTATATCGACAGAAAGTCAGCCAGCAACACAATTCATTACGATACCTGCACCAACACCAGTTGATTATTTATTCATATGAATTGAACATTTTTTTTTTTCTCTAAAAAGTTGTTCTGTGAAATTGAAATATAAATTGCCATTTAATTTTTTGTTTGTATTTTATTTTATTTCTGAAATTAAAAACATGTTTTAAGCCTTTTAGGTAGGACGTGGGAGATCGGGTCTCGGACCACTGATTAAAATAAAACGAAAAACCTTCCTTCGATCACTTGCGCATTTGTTTGTTCGTAGCAGTTTTTGTACTAGAGGTTGAATAAATTGGGTGGTAGGGCTCCAGCACCATCGTCATCTTCCATCCAGTTCTAGCTATGAACAAGAATTGAAGCATTTTTCTAAGTAGTGTGAGTTTCACAAACACAAACGCATGACAACAGGGCTGGCCTGCAGTTGAATGGTTAATGTCAGGGGCGCCAAGCAAAAATTGATTAAATCTAGATTTCATCGATTATGCTTCAACTTTTTTTCAATCTCAACTCTTTTTTTAGGATGCATGGTGTTTTCACACTAAATTTGCATATCTACGGTTTTTAATGTTTAATTTTTTTATTTTCCAGTACATTTTCTTGATTTTTCATCAGTAATTCATCACGTTTATTACGCCCATTGTAATACAACCAACAAATAAAAACGTTTCGAAACACGATGGAAGAAGTATTCAAAACAACCGTGCACACTACGGGAACTCAACGAATTGCAGCGCCTTACCATCACGAACAGAAATAATACACCCCTGGACTCGACTGACAACACAGTCAAAGTTTGATAGCACATATCCCAAAAATTGACAGCACATACCCCAAAAATGGACATCATCAGACATTTTTGTTGCTTGACTCACGTACACTGTACATGTAGCTAACACCGCTTCAAAGATTAAATAAGTATCAAGATGGGAAACTGACTTACGTTTCACTCCCCAGATCATTTTCTTTCATTTTATTTTCTTTCCTTGTACATGAATAATAAAAAAACAAAAACTGTATAAAAACACGCATACTTTCACAAAAACTATGGTCCAAACTGTGATAGTGTTGGTAAAACCACGCATACTTTCAAAGAAACTATGGTCCAAACTGTGATAGTATTGGTAAAAACGGTTGTAGGCATCTGTCATTTTGACAGCTTAGTTCCCATCTCCTTACCTTATATCATCTCTGCACCGCTTCCTGTACTTCTTATTCAATGGTTTACCTACAATAGGCGCGCAACTCAGTGTTCCCCTATCGTGGTTTGGAAATTCCCCCTTCTCCCCTTTTGTGACAGTGATATTCTCCACAAATTCCCCTTGATGTTTAAAACATATTAGGTCCGTTCGCGTACTTTCTGCACTAAAATTCGTAAAACGAGACATTTTAAGGAGTGGGGGTAAAATTCTCTCGCAGAAAAACAAAACAAAAAAGAAGTAAGCGAACGGGAAAACAACAAATTTTACCCACATTTTAATTGTCAAGTTTTTTTGTATTGAAACTTTGAATTTGAATTTATTTATTTATTTCCTATTTTCAAACAAATTTGACACTTTTCACAAATCAGCCCAAAGAAATTTCTTGGGCTAAAATTCGTAGGTTGGGGAAATATTTTACTTTCTTGTGAGCGCTCTCTTTTACGAAAAATTACCAAAACAGGATTTGGTTAAATTTCGTAATTTTTCGTTAAATTTGACTGTTTTAGGAGGGTACGCGAACGGACCTATTTTGTGCATGTTTTAATCAATTTTAATACTTTAACAATCTCTATCTCTATATATATAAAAATGGATGTGTGTTTGTTTGTATGTCGCTCTTATAGACTCCGAAATGGCCCAACAGATGTTTGTGAAATTTTCATGGTTGATACTGTTGTATTCAGTGATGATTTCTGTGAAAAAAAAATGGAAAAACCTCATGGGAGAATGGAAAAACTGGAAAAACCAAACAAAAGTCTGAAATTAAATTTTTTTGGTTGGAATTTTCTGTTCAAAAAGGGTTTTAGAATGGAAAAAAGGAAAGTTTGTGATGAAAAACTTGGAAAACCCATTGGTTTTCAAATGGAAAATTGCATGAAATTGTGGATGCATTGGTTTTCAAGTAGAAAACTGGAAAATTTCAAATGGAAAACTGGAAAATTTTAAAATGGGTTTTCGAATGAAAATCGGAAAACTCATTGGTTTTCAAAGGGAAAATTGCATGAAATTGTGGATGCATTGGTTTTCAAGTGGAAAACTGGAAAATTTCGAATGGAAAACTGGAAAATTTCAAAATGGGTTTTCGAATGAAACTCGGAAAACTCATTGGTTTTCAAAGGGAAAGTTCCATGTAATATTAGGTGGAGAGGTTTTCAAATGGAAAACTGGAAAATTTAAAAATGGGTTTTAAAAAGGAACTCGCAAAACTCACTGGTTTTCAAAGGGAAACTGGAAAATTTGTGATGGGGAACTGGTAAGCAAGAAAAAGTAAAAAAAAAGTGGAAAAATTGAAATGCAAAAACAAAAATTGGTTGCGCGTTGCGGGTAATGAGAAGTGGGTTTCTGGCTAATGGTGTAACGGTAAGCGTGTAGAAATAATTCGTAGCGTAACAGAGTAGTGTCGTAACGGGGTGGCGGATATGGGTAGACGTACTGGGTAGCACAAGATTATCGATTGAGGCAGTACGAAGTCTGCAGGGACAGCTAGTATATATATAAAAATGGATGTGTGTTTATTTGTATGTCTCTTATAGACTCCGATATGGCCCAACAGATATTTGTGAAATTTTCATGGTTGATACTGTTGTATTCAGTGATGATTTCTGTGAATAAATAAATTGGAAAAACCTCATGAAAGAGTGGGAAAACTGGGAAAACCAAAAAATTGTCGGAAATTAGACATTTTGCTTGGAATTTTTTGGTTTAAAATGGGTTTTCGAATGGAAAAGTAGAAAGTTCTTGATGAAAAACTCGGAAAACTCATTGGTTTTCAAATGGAAAATTGCATGAAATTGGGGATGCATTGGTTTTCAAGTAGAAAACTGGAGGAAAACTAGAAAATTTCAAACTGGGAACTGGAAAGCAAGAAAAAGTAAACAAAAAATTGGAAAAAAAGAAAATGTGAAATGCCAAAAAAAATTGACTAAACAAATATCTCAAAATCACTCTTTCAAATGAAATGCATTTGTTTTTTTTTTATGTCGCTTTTTTCTTTAAAGATGGATCGAAACGAATTACAAAAAAAAAACAATGCAAACGATAAAAAAATCAGTGAGATACAACAAAATTTGAAACGCCCCTACTCACTTTTCATGAAAATTTCGACGTTTATTATTATTGTTTGTACATTGATGCATCAAATCCTGAGTGATGTACATGAGATATGGCCAGAATAGCGGGTAGTAGGGTGGAGGTTTAGTAGGTATTGGGCAGCCGAGTGAATGGTTGCGGGTTGCGGTATTACCCGCAAGTAGTGGGTTTCTGGCTAATGTTGTAACGGTAAGCGTGTAGAAATAGTTGTTAGCGGGTAGCAGAGTAGTGGATATGGATAGACGTACTGGGTAGCACACAAGCGGGTAGCGTTTAAAGGGTAGTGGGGAGTGTGATAGAGGGCTATCCATTATCGATTGAGGCAGTACGAAGTCTGCAGGGTCAGCTAGTTTTAAATACATGTAATTAAAAAAAAAACGTTATAAAATCAACGTAGTCTGTGGGAAGAAAGGACTGCCGCTGCCGTTCTTAGATGTCTAGCAATAATTCCTTTCTTGTTTAGAGAGTATTTTGCAAACCGGTCTTCTATATCATTAGCTAGAGCTTTCAAGATCACTGGCATCTCTTACTGATAAAAGCTTTTAATGATTCCAGAAAAATCATTCGCGAAACGTCTGTAGCACAAAGGTGTTGATGTTAATCCTGAAGACTGGTCATATTGTTCGCTATGTCTTTACTCTTTATGTTGATGTGATATATCGAAACTATTTACTCTCTCCGTCTTGTTGCTCATCGAGAGAGAGGGTAGACACGTGCATTCAAGAGGAAACAAGTGTCCACCTCCCCGTTGTGAACATCGGGTGATAGAGGATTGGGTTCCAACACCAGTGGGAAGTTGTTGGCGGTAGCAAAGAGAGAGAGGGGAAGAACTCCCAAGATGGAATTAACGGTGGGGTCTAAAGTTCCAGTCAGGATTAACTACTTAGTGAACACCTTATAGGGCTACAACGACATATTCATAGCCCAGGCCTATAAGGAGCAGATTGATCGGCTCTTCGTCTTAGAGTTAAACTAAAGACCTGGCCCTCCAGGTTGGTGGTCGTGCGTCGGGGTGACTACCCGGCCACATAAAGAAGACATGGTTCCGAAACATCAACAAGCCTCGGGTGCGAACGGAATTAATGATGACGACCCACGCAAACGATTTAAGGCCAACGAATTTCGGTTTTGCTCTTGGAATTTTAGATCCCTTAATAGACCACGAGCAGCTGAACAACTAGCGGAAGCTCTTGACTGCTATAAAGCAGATATAACTGCCATCAAAGAAATGCGATTAGATGGTCCAGGCCTACATAAAATGAACAACTGCGATATTTACTAAGGCGACTGCTACCGGGAACAAAATCAGCGTCTATTTGGATGTGGATTTGTAGTTGGGGCTCGACTCAGGAGGAATGTCTTGAGTTTCAACTCAGTGAATGAGCGCATCACGACAATCCGCATCAAGGGTAAATTCACCAACAAAAGTCTCATCAGCGCTCACGCCCTCACTGAGGAAGATGATGAAAACACCAAAGACAGGTTCTACGAGCTCCTCGACAAGACCTATGAGCAATGCTTTAGCTATGACATTAAAATCGCCCTTGGAAATTTTAATGCTAAGCTGGTAGAGAAGAAATCTTTGATGGAATAATCGGACCACGACACCACCTCCGATAACGGATTTAGGCGAATCGAATTCACTGCGCGGCGAGACGTAATGGTAGCAAGAACGCGTTTCTCACATCCCGGTTTTTATAACTCTTATGATGAATTAAAGAATCCTTTTAATTTACTTCATATAAATCTATTTGGAAATTTGATCTAAAGAGTAAGGCCGTGTGTGAATTGCGTTAAAATGTGTATTAAAACTTGACGTTTGGTTAAAATTTGACGTTTGGTTAAAAAAGGGAACAAATTTAGCCATTTGCTGTGTGAATTGCGTTAAAAGGGATTTTTTTTAACCAACATTTCTGTGTAATACTGAGACATTTCCCTCATGATTTAAGAAATGTCCTTCAACAAAAATATGTTTTTATTCTTCTAGGTAAAATAATTTTGTGTGCAAAACCAAACTTTAAGAAAAAAATTTCATGAAAAGTCACTTAAAATAACAAACAAACTTTGTTTTATTTATTTTTCTAGATTTTGCAGTGGTAATATGATATATTGAAGCAACAATAAGCAAATCTTCAAACAAAAATTTCCCTTTTTGGATGATCGTTTTTTCCGTGTGGTAACACTGCAAAACATGTTTTCATAGCTGACATCTGAAGTGCGTTTTTGCGCTGACTATAGTTGACTATAGTTGACTATTTCTCGTTTTTGCACGCCAATAGTTACGTTTCGTAACCACAATTGTCGTTTTTGCGGTCAGTGTTAAAGTGTCAAATCGTAACTATTTCTAACTATTCCCAACTCTACTCAGGAGGTGAGTTGAAAATGGTTGATGTGTCAAAGTCTTTTTTTTTCTGTTTAATGGTGTTTTTAATGACTATCAATCTGGAAGAAAAATAAAAACATTCTGTTCGTGCATTTTTTACCGTCGTAGTTGTCCGTATCCGTGCCGCCTCTAATTTAATTCCAATCAAAGGATTTCTGTTCGTCTTGAATTAAAAATATTCCATTACAAAAATATAAAGAAAATAAGTTTCCCCTTACAAATTTTAAAGCTTCACGAGTCAAACTGAAAATTCTCATTCACTACGAGGAGATACACACCAAGGAAATTATCGCATTTCCAAGTGACTTAAAATTCAGCGCCAATTTCAAGAATCTCATTCTATCACCGGTCACAAACCCTTCCAATCGAATTGGCTATATTACAATCCGCAAACACCCCTATTTCAACTGCAACTGCGTGGCGACTTGCAGGCCGCCAAAGATGGCCAAAACAGTCAGCGTCTTCGTACGGTTAATTTACAAAAAGTCATCGAAAAACTCGAGGACATGGACAACGTTTTGGAGGAAAAGTTGGCCACTGCCCATGAGCATAATAATTGCCGAACGTCAGTCGGCACGAACGGCAAATGGAAGTTGCTCTGCATGCGAAGAAATTGACGCAGCGGTGAATGGAGCTGACTGAGGAGAAAATTACGAAGATCGCAGGAGAGAAGGACAATTCGGAGAGGAAGCTCAATGACGCTCTCGAAGAATCAATGAATGAAGGACGAAATCGCGTACATATTTGAATTCATTGTTTTTATGTTTGTCTGTCAGCAATAAAAAATGTGTAATTAGTTTCAGAGAATAAAGACTTTTTTTGTTTATTTATATAAAATCACGAACTAGACATTGGTTTTGATAGTTTTTCGCTGAATCTGGGAGCCGCGATTAGGAGAATATCAGGAGCTGGCTTACTTGGAACAGCTTGAAGATTTCTTTATGGGGGGTGGTCTTCAGTCTCTTTCTCTTTTCTTTTCTTGCTGTGGGTTGTTTAAAAATAAATAAATATGTTCTCATCTCAATGGTCTTTAAAATCTTTCCATATCAAAATCGTTCTTGAGTTTTTCAATAAACTTAGAGCAATAAAAATTTGTATGATCAAAACAAAAGAAAAATGTAACCTCAAAAGATTTGTTTTTTTTTTTTTCTTGTTTGACAGATCAACCAAACCTAACTAAAAAGCGTTTTTGGATGATTTCAACTATTTCAACTATGACACATCAACCATTTTCCTTTTGACATAAAAACTATAGTCAACTATCGTCAGCGCAAAAACGCACTTCTGTTATCATTCTCAAAACAAAGAACAATTATTTCGTTTTTCGATTTTAAAACATGATAATTTAAATATTTTATTTTAATCTCTTGAAATATCAATGCAACTAATAATTAGTTATTACATTAAACTAAATAAAACGCGGAAGAACATAACAGAACAACAAAATAGAAGCAAATTTTTCTATCATTCATGACAAAAAAAAAACACGTCAAAATTTTAACCTGCTCCACAGCAGGATAAAATTTAACCCATTTTATTCACCACGCTAGTGTCAAGTTTTAACCAAACGTCAAGTTTTAATAAACATTTTAACGCAATTCACACACGGCCTAAGAGTGACAAAATGTGACTGAGTTACAAAAAGAAAAAATGACATATGTAATGTATTGAAATTATTAAAATTTGCAAAGTGTTGCCAGATATAACAATCTCCCCGCTCGTTATCATTTAGGGTGAATATCTCAATGGACTTCTTCGCATTCTTCCCGTGCGTCGAGGTAAACTGCAAATTGGAGATCTTCGTCTTTCATTGGTCCTGATAGAAGCTGGAGTTGATTGCTCGGATGCATGAGTTAGAGTTGGAATGTCAGGTGGGTCTGCTTGAACATTAGTCTTGTGTGCTTTTAGCAACAGGACTTTCGGGGTATCGAATCCGTCTGTCTGATTTCTCATATGGGTCCGAAGCTGGGATTGATGAATTTTGATCAGGTGATAAATATCCTCTTAGCTGGTCGATGTGCCTTTTATGACGAATTCCATTGCATTCGACTTCATAGTGAAGATCACCAAGCCTAGAGATGATCGTACCAAATAACCATGATGGGAATGTAGAACTGTATGAACGAAACATTACTCGTTGATTTGCTTCGAACTGTCGAGGATGATGAATAACTTCTCGTTGTTGTTTTTCTAAAACTTTAAGTTTTAACTCCGGTCTTAAGGGGTCCAGACGGGTTCTTATTGTTCTGTCTAAGAAAAGAAGTGAAGGAGGTTGTCCCGTAGTCTGGTGTGGCGCTTTGTGAAATTGAAGCAAAAACTGGTTGATACATTGTTGAAGATTGCTTGAGTTAGCACCAGAAAGAAGAAGGGACCTCTTGATGGTCTGAACATATCGTTCGGCTTGGCCATTAGTTGAATGGATGGTACGGTGCCGTTCGTTTGTGATAAAGTACACCTTGTGATTTCAAAAACTAATGAAACGTGTCCGAACAAAACTGTGGGCCATTATCTGAAACGATAGTGATAGGTATTCCAAATATTAAAAAAACGTCTGCTAGTATTTTGCATGTGGCATCAGAAGTGGTTGACGAAGTAATCTTTACTTGAGTCCACTTGGAGTAGGAATCTACAACAATCAATAAGTATTTCCCTTGAACTGGGCCCGCGTAGTCAATATGGACTCTCTCCCATGGAGAAGATGGATACTCCCAATGATGCACATTGCATTTGGGTGGCAATTTTGCATGCTTTAGGCATTCGGGGCAGGATTTGGCTAGTCGTTCTATGTCCTGGTCAATCGAAGGCCAATAAACAAGTGATCTAGCGATTCCCTTAATTTTGGTTATTCCCATATGAGCGACATGAAGTTCTTGCAGGAGGAGCACACGAAATTTTTTTGTAATAACAAGCCTGTGCCCTAGTAAAATACAACCACAAGATTGTGTATAATTTAGCTCATTACCTGTGCAGCCAATTGATGATAAGTTACGTCCATCTTGTAATGCCGAAAGTATTGGCGAAAGTTCGAGATCTCTCTTTGTCTCTGTAGCAATTTCATCAGCGGTGACGGGCATTTGGCGTATTTGTTGCTGGATAAACTGATCGAAGTCGTCTTTCTCTGTTAGCGAAAGATGATTGACAGCATCCGAAGAATTTTCTTTGCTTACAGCGCGAGAGAGGTAGTCAGCATTTGAATTTTCACTTGAGGTCTTCAACTGTATTTCATAATTGAAATTAGCAAGAAAACTAGCATAGTTGCAGCATCTTGATAGAGTGAATTTTGGCAATAAAGCGTTTGGTGCAAATATGTGAGACAGCGGTTTGTTTCTTGAGCATTTCACGAAGAGGTGCGGCGATGAATGATAGATTTGGAATAAACGAATGGTAGTAAGTTATTTTACCCAAAAAACTTTGAACTTCTTTTGGTGTTGCAGGCTTCGGGGCATCTCGTTTTGCGACAACGTGCTTATTCAACTTGTGGATACCTGATCTGTCTATAAGATGACCCAGGAATTCCACTGACTGTAAGAGAAAGGCGCATTTAGATCGACGGAGTTTGAGCCCAGATTGTTGAAATTTTACGAATGTAGCTTCTAAGGCTATCAACAGCTCATGAACAGATTCAGCATAAACCAAAAAATCATCGAAGAAATTTATTGTATTTGTAAGGCCTAGTGTGATTTCTTCCGTTCTTCGATGCCATATAGCAGGTATACTTGCAACGCCGTATTGGGCTCTGGTTGGTGGAATGAGACCGTGTGTGGGTGTATTAAGTGTCATTGCTTCGGAAAATTCTTCACTGCAAGGTAAACTCATGAATGCGTCTGTCACATCAAGCCGACAAAAGAATTTTGCACCGCGAACTTTGTTGAAGATGTCTTCCGCTTTTGGTATTGGATGTTCGTCGACAATAAGCTGTGGATTTAGAGTTGATTTATAGTCTCCACTGATGTGAATCTTACCTTCTTTGACAACAACATGCGTTGGCGATGCCCATCGAGAAAAACTGACTTTTTTGTAGAAACCTGATCGTAATTTTTTATCTATTTCCGTACGCATTTAGAAGTGAATAAGGAACAGGTCTTGCTCTCACAAAAACCGGTTCATAATTTTGTTTGAAATGTATGTCAATGGGTGGTCCAACAATGGTACCTGCCACTGATCACTTATACCAAGATTGGAAACCTTGCAGTCAAAATGACATTTGCCTACAAGCTAGGGGAGCAGGTTAGCTGTAAGAGTATGCGTGTAATACAAACTTAAAGACACAGGTTAGCTGTAAGAGTATGCGTTTTATTGTAATAATGATACAATTGCCTACATAATAAAGCAAGTTTGCTGCAAGAGTATGTGTGTATGAAAAAAATAACTTTTGCGGTATTTGGAGGGTAAAACGTAGGTAGGTTTCCAATCTTGTTATAAAGTGATCACTGGTACCTGCAGTTTCGGAAAATAAATCATCGTATTTAATTAGCAATCTGTCAATAGAACTTCTGTGCTCAGTTTGAATTTCGGGCAATGATGAAATTTTCTGGATTTTTAGGTATTGTTCAAAGTTATTTAAATCGACAAAATGAACTATCCATTCACGGCCAAAGATGCTATCAGATGGAAAATCGGTAACATATAATGTAAGCAATTTTGTACGACCTTGAAATGTGACATTAACGTCAGCGCGTCGACATTTAAATGTATTTTTTGTGAAACAAGAAAATATTCTGTCTGATGGTGTGAGCTGTTCCAATGGCAGCAAGGTTTTAAATGTGTCGATACTTACCATTGAACATGCTCCTGCAGTGTCTAGTTCCTTTTTAAGCTTTTGATTGTTGATTTGTACGTCAATGAGAATTGGTGGAATTCTTTCACTTATCTTGTTGATAGAATCTTGTAAAAAATAGGTGCTGTTAATATCAGCTGAATTTACACTGTTTTGGACTTTATTTCGGCGGCATACAGAAGCGATGTATCCTTTTCCCTGGCAGGAATGGCACACTGCGTATTTGAATTTGCAGTCTTGACGCCAGTGGTTTCCCCGCAGCCGAAGCAATTATCTTTTGGCGTACCTCTGGTACTTTGATGATTTTCTTTTGTTTTCTTCGAGCGTGAACGACTTCCATAAGATTTTTTGATACGCGGTCGAGACTCGTGCACGAATTGGTGTATAGATGAATTATTTATTTCTGAATTTTTTATTGAATTGGAGGCCAGCCTCGTGGTTTCAAGGGTTGTGGCAATCTAAAGAATTAAAGAATAATCGAGAAATGACGTGAATTCGCAGTGTCTTGCTCCGGCTCTAAGACGTTCTTCGAAAGCAAGAATCGACTCGTCAGAATTTTGCAAAATACTTCGGAAACGTATGGCTTCGCTGAATTTATTTTTCGATTCAGTAAAGTGTGTACTTAGGATTTCAACAATCTTGTTAAACGAGAGCGTACTGACATCGTTGGGGTAAGATAGGTTAGACAGCGTGGTATTTAGGTTAGCTCCCATGTGGACTCGAAGTTGTGCTGCTCTTGTTTCTTCCGGAATTTTGCATAGATCAAGTTGGAGCTTGAAACGATCTATGTATTCTGTAAATGGTTCCCCAGAACTGATGTTAAACTCTGGAAAAGAAAATTTAGAATTTTGAGAAATCGAATCACGTGCGTTGTTGGCTTGCATCGTGTATAGTTCGGCTACTAATTTGACTAGTTTTTGTATTTGTTCTTCAGCCATAATTGAATTTCTTTTTCTAAGAGTTAAATTTGATCTTTAATAGTTGAATTTTCGATGAATTTTTAAGCTCGTCGCCAATTTTATAACTCTTATGATGAATTAAAGAATCCTTTTAATTTACTTCATATAAATTTATTTGGAAATTTGATCTAAAGAGTAAGAGTGACAAAATGTGACTGAGTTCAAAAAGAAAAAATGACATATGTAATGTATGTATGAAATTATTAAAATTTGCAAAGTGTTGCCAGATATAACACCGATATCCACAAGAGAACATGGAAATCTCCTGACTAGTCAACCGTCAATCAGATTGATCATATCGACTCGGACCTTGCCTTGTTGAAGCCAAGGTACGAATGCGGATAAACCGATCAACAACCAACACGCGAAAATGCTAGGAGGAAATTCAACGTCAAACGGCTACAATCGTAAGAGATTGCTAGATCCTTTTCCGATCGTGTTTCCGAAACTATCCTCAGAAGTCCTTTGTTGCCAGCATAAAATACAGAGAACCAGTGGAAACACTGCCAGATAGCCGTCAGAGATGCCAGCTCTGAAGTGCTAGGGTTTACACGGCCGCCAAAACGAAACCACGAAACCCCTGGGGCCCTACTCTGTAATGCGTTTTGAAAGCCAATCCGATTCGAATCTGATATTCGATTCGTGTATGAATTCGTATTCTGTCAAATGTTCGAATTGAACAAAAAAATCATCTAGTACTTTTTCTATTAATAGAATAGATTGCCGAGTCTCGAAGTATTTCTCATGTGATCTGTCAAAGCAAAAATAAAAAAAAAATAAAAACAAATCACGAACAAGACGAGGAAGTTGAAATTAATTTTTAAAGAAAAAATATAAAATTCAATAAAGTTAATAAAATGGATTCAGTTGCGCTGTGGATGGATGAAGAAAATAGAAAAGAACATGTAGAACGTAGAACAATACGCGATAAATCAAATATTTTTGAAATGAGTGATAAAAGGTAAACATAATGTGTGAGTTATTTTCCTTTAACCTTTAACCTCCTTTAACCATTGCTTTTGTTTAGTTTTGTACAGAACTTCAGACTATCAAAAATCGCATTCAATTATGTATTGAATGCTATTCGTGAGGAACTGTCCACTCCTATGAGATCGCCTGCTGTGCCAGATATATTGAAGTTAACTGTAAAATTGAAGTTTTGAGGACAAGGAGGGTATCAGCACCAAATCGGCTATGACTACTCGATAGGAATGTCACAACAGACAACATCGAGTTCGATTGCAGTAGTTTGTAGTGCAATTGAAAAAGTTTTATGTCCAAGGCACATAAACTTTAAAATGTCCGATCCAAAACGCAGAGAGGCTTAGCAGTACTCCGCATTTAAAGAAGACGATAGTCTTTCCCACAAATTGTTCGAAGTGTTTCTGGCGTCCGAGGCGTTCAAACGTCCTTTAGCCAAGTCGGGATGCGCACACATAAATTCCACAATAATTTCAAACTGTTTTTGTTTGGTGTGCACATTTTTCGCTAATGATTCCCTGTAATGATATTTATTTACTTAAATTTTGAATAAAATAATTATTTCCTAACTTACATTTTACCTATTTCGCATTCGCACAACTCAACTCAATACAATTTTCCCTGTGTGTCCTTTGAAAACGACCTTCGAATTGCAATCCGTTAGCTCACTTGGTAGAAAGAAAATTTCCGTTTTCGAACGCTAATGACTTTCCGAAACCCATTGCTTTCGAAACGCATTACAGAGTAGGGCCCCTGGTTTGACGATGAGTGCCGGCGAGCACATGTAGCTTAACAAGAGGCATACAAAGGGGCGCTGCGAAGAAGGACACGAGCAGCTCGTGAGCTCTACGAGCAGAAAAGGAGAGAGGAGCATAAACTTCTCAGAAAGAAAAAAAGGGAGTATGAGACGAGCGCGATCGAGGAGATAGAGGGATATCACAACAGGAACGAGGTTCGAAAGTTCTACAAAAAGGTGAAACAAACCTCCAGGGCTTATCCTACATACACCGCGAACTGAAGTCTGTAGAGACCATCATGGGAACATCGTAGTGGAACCGCAATCAGTGCTGAGGATATGGAAAGACCACTTTTCCAAGCTGTATAATGGCGATGACGACCAAAACTCCGTCAGGTTGGAGGAAAGCAAGCCCGATGAATAGAACCTCAGCATCGTATGCCCGATCCTCAAAAAAAGGAGATCCTCTGAACTGTACCATACAACATCGCCTATAAGATCTTGTCTGCCTTACTGTATGAACGTTGGAAGCCCTTCGTCAACAACCTGAAAGGTCCTTATCAGTGTGGCTTCCGACCTGGAAAGTCCACTATCGATCAAATATTCAGTCTTCGGCAGATCTTGGAGAAGACACAGGTATTTTAAATCGATACCTACCACCTTTTCATCGATTTCAAGGCCGCGTATGACAGCGTCTATAGAGACCAATCATACAGAGCAATGTCTAGTTTTGGCATCCCAGAAAAACTCATCCGTCTGTGTAAGATGACAATAGAAAACTCATGCTGTTAAATCATGGTCGGAAAAAACCTAACGGACGCTTTTGATGTCAAAAAAGGTTTTAGACAAGGCGATGCGTTGTCATGCGAGAGGCACAATCTTTCAAAAGTCCGTCCATCTACTAGGATACGCAGACGACATTGACATAATTGGAAGAACACAGCGTGATGTCAGTGGAGCGTTTGTGAGTCTTGAGACGGAGGCCAATAAGATAGGTCTAGCGGTTAACGAGGGCAAGACCAAGCTAATGCTGGCAACAAAAAAGGACAACCAACATTGACGTCTTGGAGCAAACGTCAACAAAGGCAGATTTAACTTCGAGCCAGTTGAGGACTTCGTTTAAATAGGATCTGCTCTAAACTCCGACAACAAAACCAGTGCTGAAATCAAGCAAAGAATGAATCTTGCCAACTGCTGCTTCTTTGGACTTAGAAGGCAATTAGTGCCACTCTACAAAACCCTTATAATCCCAGTCCTCATGTATGGTGCATAGACATGGACCATGACAACATCTGATGAAAACGCTGTGGGCTGCTTTGAGAGAAAAATTCTTCGAGTGATTTTTGGTCCTGTCTGCATTATTGGAGAAAGGAAGATTCAACCAAGAACTGTACGAGTTGTTCAGCGACACTGACCTAGCCAGAAAAGTTAAGGTCCAACGATTCAGATGGTTGGGTCATGTTGAGCGTATGGAAAATACATAATACTCTGGCTCGTAGAGTCTTCGAATCCAACCCGGAAGGACGTCGCTGAAGAGGAAGACTGCGATTCAGATGGTAGAAGACCTGAACCATCTTGGCGTGCGAATATGGAAGCAGCTAGATAAAGACCGAGTTGGCTGGAGAAGTTTTTTGGGTGAGGCCCTGGTCCGACCTGGGCTGTAGCGCCACCATAAGAAAGTAAAGTAAGGTTGTAGAATTTGTGTGTTTAATGCTTCTGTTATTTCCGTAAATAAGTCTTGCTAGAAAACAGATCTCGAAAGTTTTCGAGATATTGGCACTATTCCAGAAATTAATCGTGTTAGTAGTTTTATACCTAAGAGAATAAACTTTGAGTGATTAATCCAAATCTGTTGAACCGTTCTTAAGTCATTAAAATAATGAATGTAGTAAACGTTTCATCTATTAAATTTTGCCGTAGCTACTCATTGACTGATAGTTATGTATTAAATTTCGTTGGGTACACTTTAAATTTCAAAGTAAAAAAATCCCTTAAAAAATTAAAAAGAAAATAAAAAAAAACCACTACTCGCTTTTTTTTTTAAATTAGTTTCATTTAATAACTTACCAAAGGAAGTTATTGGAATATGCCCGATTTTATGAATCTCCAATTTTTGCATATCTCCATGTTTCGAGGTCATTAGAACCCGAATTAAGAGTTTTTATGATGATGTTTGTGATTGTGTATGTGTGTCCGTATGTGCGTATGTGCGTTAGGTTTTTTTCAGCTCGATTATTTCGCGAACCACTCGTCTTATTGTCATAAAATTGTCTCATGCAGTGTTGTGTTCTTAAGAGCTGCTTGATTGGTTTTGGGTCCTTTTAATGGCAATCAAAAGTCTAAGACAACCCTAATATAATGAAAATTATGATAATTTTTGTAATAATTTCAACAATAGTGCAAAAAATCTTATTCGGGAGTATCATAAACTATATTTGATTACTAGCTGATCTACCAAACGCTGTTTTGCCATATAAATGTTAATCTTCGGATATACTCTTCCGATTAGAAAAATTCTTTCACTAATAGAAAACTACAATATTCAGGAGTAATAAGGGCTGTATTTTATTGTGCAAAATAGTTGTGCATGAGTCCACGAGTTAGTACGACCAACTTTTGGCAGATGGCACCACTGTTTTTCAATGAATTTAATGTAGGTCCTAGGGAAAAACGAAGTATATGCTGTCTTCGAGGAAGGACACCCAATACCGACGGCTCGGACAGAACAATAGACGCCTACAACTTGGAGGTAGTAGAGGAGTTTGTCTTCCTTGGCTCCGCTAAAAAACACGGGCAATAACACCAGCACCAAAATCAGAAGAAGAATAACTCTTGCTAATCGCTGTTTCTTTGGGTTAAGAAAGCAATTGAGTGGAAAAGCCCTCTCTCGAGCAACTAAGTTTAAATTGTACAACACACTCATCAACCCAGTCCTGCTGTATGGTGCGGAAACATGGACCTTGACAAAACTGGATAAAAGTGCCTAAGGCTGTTTCGTGGGGAAAGTTCTTCGGGTCATCTTTGGCCCCTTGTGCATTGAAGGGGAATGGCGAAGAAGACATAACAGCGAACTTTAAGGGTTGTACAACGACATGGACTTAGCCAGAAGGGTCAAGGTCCAGAGACTCAGATGGCTCTGTCATTTAGAGCGGATGGACACCAATGCTCCGGCTCGGAAAGCCTTCCCGAGGGTCGCCGGAGAAGAGGAAGACCGCAGTTCAAGTGGCGCACTCAAGTGAAAGAGGACCTCAAACAACTTGGAGTGCAAAACTGGAGACAGCTAGCTAGGGACCGAGTTGGCTGGCGGAGACTGTTGATTGAACTGTAGCGCCACCTTAAGTAAGTAAGTAAGCCTTCATAAAAAGTCGTTTAGATAATGGTCATGCTTATCTAAAAATTTTGGATACACTTTCTTTTAATTTATCAATAAATGTTCACATTTAAATAATATATATTTCTATTTAATTGTCATTATACTGAACTCGATGCGCAATTCAACAAATAATATACATACATGTATTATGTTTATTTCTTTTACAGTTTAATTTTATGTATATACAATTAAGGATTTTTACTTTGATTGTTTGTTAATTTCACTTGTTCTTTAAATATATTGTACGTTTAGGTAACTGCTAGTTGACAATTCTTATAATATATCTATTTTAAAGCATCAATTATTTAAGTTTTTCACATGAATATAACATAGTAGCTATACAATAATAATATTTAAAGTTTTCATTCAACAATTTTGTTTGTTTGAAAATCTTACCAAAAAGAGACGCTTGATTTTTAAATTAACAAAAAAATAATATTGAAGACTCTTTCAGCCAAGTCTATTTTTCGTGATTTTTTTCACAAAGCTATTGTTACAACAACACTAATTCATCTAAATATCATTTATCATGTTTATTGCGCCATTGGCTGTTTGAAAGTATTCAATGCCAATGAAAAAACACACAAAACTGCGTTGAAAGCACATCCTTTTTTTCTGTTCAAAATGTATCGATTTATTTACATTGTGTGCGCATTTGCAAGCCTCACATTTAGATACAATAATCATGATGAAATGTATACCACAAATGTGTCGAATTTCAGTTTAGATGCCTCTGGAATGCATGGTTATTTACCGAATACAGTTTTTTTTACTTCAAATTCACCCTTTTTCAAATCCAATTTGCACTTTGGAAAATAAATTCACCCTTTTACAAATCAAATTCACCCTCTTACAAATCAAATTCACCCTTTTACAATTCAAATTCACACTTTGACAAATCAAATTCACCCTTTTACAAACCCAATTCATCCACTATTTGTGAGTGAATTATTTGATAACTACAGATACAAAATTTAAGCCATGTGTGGTTAATACTTGATAATGCTAGTATTCACAAAACGGAAGAAGTGTTTTTTTTTTCAAAATTAAACTTCATGCAAGAAACTTACAAACCGATCCAATAACTAACCGAAGTTCTGATGAGATGGTAACTTCTGAAAATTGTCACCATTATTAAGTGAATATGTATGTAGATGCAGAGCTCTCTGCAGCTGCAGGAGAAGATTTGTAATCGTGTTAACAATATTTTTTAATAAAAATGAATACAATAAAGTTTATATTTTTGTCTTACATAAAAACTATCATTTGGGATTTCATTTTTACAAATACTGGGTGAATTTGATTCGCAAAATGGTGAATTTGATTTGCAAAAGGGCGAATTTGATTTGTAAAAAGGTGAATTTGATTTGTAAAAGGGTGAATTTGAAGTAAAAAAAAACTGTATTTTATTTTTGAAATGGATTGATAAACAATCCTTTGAGACAAACCAAAAACAATACTTGGAAACTCTGTTGTTGTATGTTCTAAGCAGATCTCGGAATTTCGTTTAATATTTTCAAACATTGGCACAATTTTCACTTCCTAGTTTTTTTTGTTATTTCTTGCTGAATTTGTTTCCTGTTTTTGGAAGTTTGAATGTTAAAAATGGGGGCCATATAACGGCATAATTATCAAGCTTTTTATTGTATTCTTGAGTATAATAAAAGTAAAATTATGTTTAACTAAATGTATCTTCTATTGCTTATGCGAGTAGGAGCTTACAAAATGTACATAAATATTGAATGTATGCTCTTTTAAATAAACATTTTTCTGTATCACATAATATACATATTTTAAGGGTGAATTTAAAAATTCAAACGTCCTTTTTCATGCTTCATGATTAAGTTTCTTAATTACAAATAAAATATGCTTCATTCTGATATAACCCATTTTTTGGTTAAAACATGAGGTTGAGATCCTTAGTATGTTGGCTGTTGATATTCACCTTGAACTGAAAGTAAGAAGAAATGCACATAATAAAAGTTACTTTAATTGGTTTTTTTGTGGAATAATTTAACAATTTTACAAAACGTGTGAAGGATTTAAACCTCGAATAGAGAATGAATAAAACTTGAATTAGATTGAATTATATTAAAAAGCACGAGGAACAAAAGAAGAATGAACGTCGTATTGCTTTCGCTTCGCGTTCTGAGCCCAAAGTACGTGAACACAACTTTGCTCAAATCGGTAAAGAAGGTTTGGCAATTCGGTGTTAAACATTTTCATCAGTATATAGCGGGTAGACAAGTCCTATTGCTAGATGGGCCAAGTGAACTGTCTGATGTTTTATTGCTAGAAAAATTAAGGGATTCGAGCTGAAGGTGTGGCCCGCGAAACTACTAGAGATCCAGAATATAACAAAGTTATGCGATGGATACTTCATGGGTGGCCATTAAAAATAGATAAGGAATTTAAAATGTTTTTCCAAAGAAGAACTGTTTTATCCACACATCAAGGTTGTATCTTTTGGGGTACTCGTGTGGTTATACCAGCCACAATAGGCAAATATTTTAAATTTACAACATGCCAATCACCCGGGAATGAGTCTTATGAAGTCCTTGGCACGAAACTACGTTTGGTGGACAAAATTAAATGAACATATTGAAAAGGCGGTACGAGCTTGTAGTCAATGCCAATTGAACCGACCGAATTCTCCAAGTGCTCCTCGACAGTTTATTCAAGAAGAAACAAATCCCTAGTCAACTGTACATCTAGATTTTGCAAGACTTTATAAATGCCACACATTTGGCTTGAGGTAAAGATAGTTGCAAATCAGCCAATCATAGAAGTTATAAGGAAGCTGCGAGAAATTTTTGGAATCCACGGGCTTCCCAAGAAAATCATAAGGGATAACAGTTGTGCATTTGTCTCTGAAGAGTTGAAAGCGTTTTATAGAAATAATGGAAGAAAATTCAACACAACAGCCCCTTATTACCCTTCGAGTAATGGCCAACTTGAACGAACGGTGCGTTATTCAAAATCATCACTTGCAACATTATCAGAAGGAGACATTAATCTTAAACTACAGTGATTTTTGTTCAAACAACATAATACCCCGCACAGAACAACCGGTAGAACCCAAGTAGAATTAATTATGGGAAGAAAATTAAGAACAATGTTGGATTATGTCAAAAAGTGTCGATAGTGACAGCCAATTTTTTGAAAAACGTTCTTTTTTGCACTAATCTCTTTCACTGGGATGGAACCAGAGTTTGTTTTAATGTAACAGTTGTCATCGGACACGGGAAAAAAATGAATAGTATCTACTTTATGTGTAGGTAGTTTCCATGGCTTAGGGGTTAGGCGCATTGGCTGCTAAGCAGAACGTCGTGAGTTCGAGTCCTATTCGTGCCTACAGTTTTACTTATCTTTCACGTCCACTACCTCTTGGGAAGAACTGACAAAACTTCCAAGAGTATTAATCTGTCATGATAAAGTGCTTCTCAACTTTGCCGTTCGATTAAATTGTAGGTCAACTCAATTCTTCACACGCACCCAGAGAATTGTTGATAAGAGTAAGCCACTTAGGCTCTGGCTCTTCAAGAGCTGTCGCCTATTCTATTTATTTTTTATTTGATCTGCTTTATATTTAATATGCGACTAATGACTGAAACTCAAAAACGCCTAAGCTTTGTCTTCATCTACTTCGTGATGCACCCGCTTCGAGTTGCTTTGAAAGAAATTTCTCCCCCTCCATAATCATAATCCTTCCAAGATCAAATGAATTTTGCTTGTTAACTTTTTTAACAGTTGTTAAGCTGTCAGACAAGGTAAATGTTTGAACAAGAGCTTCCGTTTTGAGTCATATTACATAACATTAAGGCCAAAACGTGTGGTCGAAGCTTCATTGTGAGAGCATGCCTTGAATTAGTTTCTCTTAATTCGTAAACGTCAAGCAAAGCGAAAATTAAAGCCAGTTTGAGTTTCAGCCTTAATAATGAAAAAAAATTGTCTCAACTAACATCATCAAAATATGTACTTACTTTAAAATGTGTCTGCTTATGAAATATTCAAATTTCCGTTAATTATTTACAAACAAACAATTGAAATGCATGCATGAATGAACAACAACTTTTGATTGATTGACTTTTGACATCTACTTCGCACATAAATGGAACGAACTACAGACACAAACAGCACTGGCGACTGAGGCCATAGGCTGAGACAGATCAAAACCTTAATGCAACAGAGAGAGACATTAAGACACATAGAAGGAAAGAACACATAACAGAAACCTATGTGGCACAGAGGAGGAGACATAGATTTTTCTGGCTAACTACGGCTAGAAAAGTCAAGGTTCAGTGACCCAAATTGCACGGTCATATTGCTGAGGGACGAAGAAGCAGAGCAAGACCACGACTCAAGTTGCGCAACCAAGTGAAAGAAGCACCTTAATCAACTTGGAGTGCAAAGCTGGAGGCAGTTAGCTAGGAACCGGTTGGCGGAAACTGTTGGTCAAGGCCCAAGTTCACAACGGACTGAAGCGCCACCTTAACACAAGAAGCAATTTTTAATTTATGTTGCAAAAACTATCCATGCTACAAGCAAGCATATCCTACAAGTGGCTTTAATCTCATGGTTTCACATGAATGCAAGTGCATGGTATTAAATGAAACAGCGCCAATAAAAAGAATTATAATTTCCTCGTATACCTAATCGAATCGAATCGAACTCATCCACAGCCGATGGCCTCAGTCGCAGTGCTATGTGTCAATGTCAATGTCGAACTCATCCACAAAATATCACAAGTAAGGTATTCCTTTAGTTGAACATTTTAATAGTATTCTTACCTTGCTGTGTTTGCTGTTGCCCAGTAAACGGAGATTGACTGTATTGATCAGTTTCATTTTCCATTGGGTAGTTTGTATATTCCTGATTCGCTGGGTCTGATTCAAATGTTGAGGCGAAAGCAGCTTCTGCCCCGATTAAGAATCTCTTGTAAGCCAAAAATGCACACCCAGCCTGAAAGAAAAAAAAAATTAAAATGTTGAAGGTATTCAAAATAGAAATATAAAAATTAAGCAAAGATTGATTTACCCATGTGAAAATAGAAAAGAAGGAAAATGCTATTATAGCTTGAACAGAACCAGCGCCTTCTCCATTTGGTGGTGGTGCAGCCGAACTCCATTGTGACCATAAGTAAATAAAAGCAATAAAATATAGAAAAGCCCAAAATCCTTGAGAAAAAAACGGATATTTAAGTCATAAAAACTACATGGTTATATTAACTATTTTAAGTACCGGAGAACCCTAAATCCCCTAAAACATAGTGCTTTCTGCTTTTGACTGATGACATTTGTTCGAAAAAATATTCTCCGGCAATAAATCCCATTGAAGCCAAAAATCCAAATATACCGACGATCGATCCATACTTACAAGCTGTTGCATCGTTGTCAAAAAGACAGACTTCTTTGCCGTTTTCTTCACGCCACGCTCCCGAAGACACGCACCCAAAAACGATAATCGAAAAAAACTGAAAAATTGTTGAATTAGTTGTGAGGAGAAAATGTAGATTTACTTTCCGCAGAAAAACGTAAAGGGTTTTCAATAAGAAGTGGTATTTTGACATTCAAAGAAAAATGGCACTTTTTGAGATAAATGATCGGATGTTTATTTCATTATAAAGAAGAAGGTATGCCGTTAATAATGGAACACAACTTTAGCCAAATGGCCGCCACGACCATGCTAACAGGACCATATCCTTTTCATGAAATTGTCCATAACCAAATCGCAAAGTGGCTGCCCTATGTCCTCGATAGCCTCACGAATTCCATCTTTGAGGTCTTGAATCGATCATTAATCATCTCTCGATAGCGCAATACATTGACCGTAACCAAAGAACGACGAGGAATGGACAAACCTAAAAAAAAAATGACAGCTGCAAACAGACAGCTACCGAAATAGCGGTCTATTCAAAATAACACCTCTTATTGGAAAACTCTTTAATATAATGTACTTAATAATACTTTATACTACGACTAGCAGACCCGCGGGGCGTTGTTCCCGCTCTTAAAGAATTTATTGTAAGTGTTATTAAGGTTGAGTGTAGAGTTTTCCCGTAACTGAAAAGAGTGGCCAGAGCTTTGGACGAATCAATGGGTAGTACAATTTTACTGGATTGTCTTACTTTTGCCAATATCGAATTTGCTAGGAATAATTTCCCAATCCCTCCTGGTTTGTTTGGAATAAACCGTCATTGTAGACATCATCATTGTCAGAAATGCAATTGTCAAATAAATGAAGGTATGAGCCAAATGCAAACCGAAAACTGTGTATTTAGAGGGCTATGTGCACCATAGTTCGATCTGCTAAAAATTTGGTTAATAGGTCTTTGTAGTCGTATGCTTGACCGACTGAAACTAAAATTGAAATGAAGAAGAACCGATGGAGATGATATAGTTCCATTCATTATTTTAACTATGAAACAAAATTGTAGGTATTTCCTATGGTTTGACAAAAAAGGCAGGTTAATGAAAGAAAGTCTTTGGGAATACGGGGGTAGAGTAATTCCACGAAACCAAGGAAGAGTACTGAGACAAAAATCGCTTCAATTCTAACTATGTGTACAGTATAATAAGGTGTCCACACTACACAGTCGTAGAGTTGATCTAACGAAAGAAATAAAAAGTAATTTTAGTACGTAAGGGTCACGGAAATCACGACCAAACCTCTTAATGAACCCAAGGACCCTATTTGCTTTTTAACTACAAAATTAATATGTTCAGTTAATGTAAGTTTGGAATCTTAAACTACTCCCAAGTCAGAAAAAATAGATACTCTACTAAATGGACAAGAATCAAACATATAATCAAAAATAATTGGATTTTTCTTGCGTGCAAAACTCATGGGTTTTCATTTGTCAACATTTAAAACAAGACGATTTTTATTGCACCATTCCCTTAATAATATTAAATCTTCCTGTAGAAGTAGACAGTCAGGTGTAGAATTTATACTTCTGAAAAGTTTAATGTCATCAGCATTTATTAGGACAAACGAGTTTTTTATGATCGCAACAAGGTCATTTATAAATAAAATAAATAAAATTGGGCCTAAGTGGCTGCCCTGGGGGACACCAGAATTAACAACAAATCGACTCGAACACTCATTACGAAATATTACACTATATTGTATATTTTCTAAATACGATGAAATCCAATGCAAGAAATTGTCGTTAAAACCTTGTTGAGATAGCTTAAGAATTAGTGTTTTATGACACAATTTGTCAAACGCTTTACTAAAATCAGTAAATACACAATCTACTTGCTTACGCTTTTCAAAAACATCTAAGCAAAATGACATAAAGTTAAACAGATTAGTAACTTAGACTTTTTATTGACAAAACCATGCTGGTTATCACAGATAATTAAACTACAATGAAAGGAAAGGACACTACATACGATAGACTCAAACAGTTTAGCAATAGGTCGGTAGTTCATAATTTCATGGACCTTTCTTGTATACTGGAGTAATAAATGAGCTTTTCCAGATAGATGGAAAAGTTGAATTTCTCAAAGACATAGAGGATGGTACACCATCAGGACCTGGACTAAAGCTTTCGTCTAGTTTCAATATGTATTATGACACGGTATGTTCATTTATACTAATACTAGCTGTACCCTGTCACGCTTCGCAGTGGCACATGTTATTGGATGGTTGAGAAATGAAAAACAAAACAAAGATTACATTTCATATAAATTTAATTTTGCAATATTTTTTGTTTTTCGGTCTGCGTAGATATAAAGACTATCCGTCGCATCTAAATCTAAGAAATACAATTCTAAAGATTGACCTTGAGCTTTATTGATTGTGATTGCAAATGCTAGAATTTAAAGACCTAAACTGTTATCCGTTTACCGCAACCCCGGTACCTCTTTCCTCGCTATCCTACCCTACACGCTTGCTGCTACCCCTTTGCCCTCTACATAATCCCGCTTCCTGTCACTCCGCTACCGTACTACTCCACTACCCTGCTCATATGTCATTAACGACTTGGTCGATTTTTCACAAAATACTTAGAAACACATTCACGCCACTACCCGAACATTCTGTCAAAATTCGGTGCAGAACACTCCATTGGTACAAAATTAGTGAGTCGAACTTAATACCACAGAAATAATCAAAAATACATGTGCATCACACAGTCCGGTAAAAATTTGAAATAAACTCTAGAGTACAGTACGAACAATTGAAAATTTCATTACAAGATATAAAATGACATGAATCAAACCACATACACGTTGTACAATGAAATTTAACATTTTCAGTCATTTTCCAAACAAAATAATCTAAAATTTTCAGAGAATTTCACAAATTAACCAGTCTTTTCCTTGCTAAAAGCAGTTCAACAAATCAAAAGCAACAAAACTAAAAAATCAGACCTAGCAGACTTTGTACTTCCTCGTTTGATAAAAATAAGACCTTAACTTTTAAACCCCGCTACCACACTACCCGCTAAACACTATCCACGGCCCTACTACGCTCTACCTATTATCCGCTATCCGCTACCTGCTTCCTGTCACTCGGAACCCCGTTACCCGTTACCCGCTACCCACTACCTGCTACCCACTACTTCGCTACTCCACTACCAGCTTTCCTGGATATATTTCATAAACGGCTTGGTCAATTTTATACAAAATAATTAAAACTCATTTACGCCACTAATCAAACGTTCCCTCAAAATACGATGACAAACGCTACACTGGCACAAAAGTAGTGAGTCGAACTCAGCAACAAATCTAGAAAAAAATCGACAACTAAAAATTTCAAGTGTATAGTTTTTTTTATTGTCGATGAAAAACAATTTTTTTATGATTTTTCTTCACTGACATTTTTTTTTTTTTGTACTGAAATCTGAAAATAAAAATATTTGAAGAAATATTGATATAGTAGCTATATTGATTTATTTTGCTGAAGTGAGAAAAGCATTTTTTTTTTAACATTAGCACCGTTTGTGATTGAAAAGTTGAAATTTTGTCTGTTAACAACCTTCTACCCTTATTCCTCTTGAGTTTAAAACAAAAATTAAGAAAATCGGTCAAACGGTTGTTGAGTTTTTCGAGCGTACACAAACCAACATAACATTTTTATATACATAGATTAATGTCATTTAAATGTGGATAGTTCAATACTGAAGAAGAAGAATAAGAGAGGTGTTCAGTACAAGATTCGTCAAACGCTTCTTTAAAATAGCTTGCAAACATGTTTGCAATAACTTTAGGTTCATGGCTAGATGACGATACATTAGATATAGAGTTAAAATATCCACAAGTTTTTTTCTTACAATTGACAAAATTCCAGAAATTATCTGGATTAGATTTAAGATTACATTCAATTTTATCAATGTATTCTTCATATAAAGAGTTTGAGTAATCATTAAATAATTGCTTAAGAATATGGAACATTCCATAATCATCTTCAGTTCTAGTCCTTTTAAATAGTATCCAAGCTTTGTTTAACTACTTTAACTATTTGAAGCTACTTTTGAGCTTATTTGGTGATCTGTTTGGATTTTTTATTGAAAATAGTGTGTGTTGACAGGCTTACAGATCAGTGGTTTCCGAATGCAAATAAAACAAACTTTTCCCGACATTTGAAGTTACATTTCTGGTCAAAAAAACAAATGCGTCCAGGAGAAGAGCATAGCTGTTGATTACATAAACTAAGTTGGCAATACCTACCAATCTGATTTATTTTTTGTGTAGGTATATGACTGCTCCTAAATATTGAAATTTTCAATGAAAGAATTTGTATTACAAATGGGATCAGTTTTTGTTCATAGATTAATATTTCTATGACAAAGCAGCGTTTTCTGGGTCAGCTAGTAATAAAATACAATTCAAATCGCAACTATCGTTAGTAGGTTTTTTTTTTTTTTTTTTGAAAGGTTTTAAGTTGAAGGATAAAAAGTATTCTAACCGATTCCTTGTTCCTCTCCACCAATGTTGAGCCAAATCGATTCAGCCCTTTCTTGAAGGCAGAAATCGAAGGGCTAAAACGAAGAAATATGTTTTTGGGATAATAATCTAAAATGCAATGTATCACCCCGTATTTTTGTTTAAAAACTTACTTCAGTACCAGGTGTAAAATTGTTTGAAACAGTTTAGCAGACAACAGTTCTTAAAACCAATTAGACATAGAGCCTTAATATCATTTGGCAAATTTATTCGTTTTGCCTTGTCCTTCCCACAAAAAATTTAAAATTCCTATATGCTCTCCCTTTATGAATGGTATTGCGCCAATCGTTTCATTTTCTTACTTTTAATCCATCTACATAGGTATATCTATGTAAAATTTTCAGCCTCAACAGTCACCAGTAGGTCTTGACAGACATCTTCAAAAGCCTGTTTTGTACCCATCATTCTTATTAATTGTCCTGCTTTGTTTTTTCTTAAACATATGTGTGTAGGTAAGAAATTCGCCTAAAATGACCTCTTTTGTAACTCTGACCTTTGAAATTGTTGCAAATAATTTTCAAACTTCCAACAAATGAACAGATTAGCCAAAAGCACTTACTCCTTCTTTAATTTTCATTAGTATTTTGCAATATTCTTATGTAGTCAATTTAATTTAAGCTTCGTCAAATCGTCGAAATTCTTTTAAGTCTTTTCTCAAAACCTACGGGTAAAAAAAGAAGAAACCTCCTGAAAAAAAACATCGACACCATCATATTTTCCATATCAAGGGCATGGACTGGTCAAATCCACCCAATTATTGGCATTCGCAGACGACATTCAAACCTTGGGCGGAACCAACTGTGCAATCCTCATTTATCCAAATTAAGCAGGCGGCGAAACCTGGGCCTACATATAAATTAATAGTCACGCGTCAATAAAAATGCTTGAAGCTTCAGTTTGCTTGTACAAGCTTGTGTGTAGTAAATAGTAAGTGGCTTACTCTCATCAAAAATTCTTTGAGTGCGTGTGAAGAATTGAGGGGACCTACAATTTAACGCCGATTCCGAACGGCAAAGTCGAGAATCAATTTTTTCATGACAGATTGGTACTCTTGGAAGTTTTGTCAGTTCTTCGCAAGAGGCAGTGCCCGTGAAAGATGACATAAAAACTATGGGCACGAGTAGGACTCGAACCCACGACGTTCTGCTTAGTCAACGCACCTAGCCACTAATAAAAGGTCCGTTCTTTTACTTTTTCGGCAATTTTTGTAAAAACCCAAATGCACAAAATTATGTCTAATGTCAACTAAATTCAATGTACTTCTTATGTTTTGACAGAACTTACAAAAACTGCCACAAGAAATTTTTGTGGCTAAAATCGGCAGGTAGGGGAAATATTTTTCTCCTTTAAAAGTGACAGAACTTACAAAAATTGGGAATTAAAGAACGGAAAAGTGGGACAATATGGTAGTTTTAGTAAAAGAGGAGTAAAAGAACAGATCTAATGTATCTGTAATGCGTGAACAGATTTCCACAAATTGGATATTTCAAATATGAATAGAAAATGCTTGTACCTAAGCTCATAAAAAATTTAGTGTTATTGTATTCGAAAAATCCATTGTAAAGTTGAAATGTTCAGGGTTTGACTTTAATCCTGTTTAACTGAAAACTGAAACTAGTTAACAGAGGAAGCTATGCTTAAGTGAAATTATAGGGATTGGTTTGACAAGCATACGCATTGTTTCACGTATCGCGTTTTCTCTTTTAATGTATTAGTTGCTTAAAGTGTTGCTTAGTAGACAAGTTTATTAACAACTTTAAAAAGAAGGAATGAGTTTAGACTTTAAAATTACGAAGTTTTATTTGGTTTGCCTACTTTCCGAAGAAGAGAAACTTGTTCAGATCTCTTAGTAAAGAGGTAGAGAGACAGAGATAGAGGGAGAGAGGTAGAGAGAGCTGGAAAAAAATGAATGTGTATGAAAAGGAAAACTAGGTTAATTATTTTTTCTATTGCTAAAACAACATTCACTTTTTTAAGAGATCTTGAAGAATAGTAATGGAATGAAAAACTGTTTACATAATATTGTCCTTGAGAGTCCCTCGGGAAGGATACTTAAACAGTAAGTGTTAGAACTTTTTTTTTTAACAGGAGACATAAGCGTTTGTAAACCTTCGTAGATATACGATGACGAGAAAGTGTACATAAAATGTTTTTTTTGGAGTCTTAAGTGAAAGAAATTTTGTGTATCTAAAAAAGCTCTGTAGCCAGTTATTAAAAAAAATCAATGGATGATTATTCAAGTACCAAATCAAAGTCATATATAACCTACCCAACACAAGGCTCGTAAAATAACTTGTGGGCGCTGTGCAAATAATATTGGATCAAATGTTCCTCCAGCTTTTCCACCACCATAGGCTCCACCATTGTTCATCATAGTTATGCAGGTATCTAATTTTCCCTTCTGCTAACTTTGAAAACTATTCAGTTTTTCTTTTTATAATTCGAAATAATATTCGACTTTTAAAGTCTCACGCAATTAAGATACAAGTGTTAGTTATTGAATTGTAAATTGTTAAATTTTTACTTTCTGAATTTCAAGTTCAAAGTCACTTATATCCCATTAGAGAGAAAGAAAAATGTCTCAAATGATAAACACTGTATCGAGTCGAAAATTGAACTGACAGGAGAGGACGAATAACATGGGTAGAAGTTTCTTGCAAGTTGACACTTTATACTTTACAAACACAAAGCTGCAAAATAGGGATGAAGAGAAATGATGTCCGGCGCATTCGTTTTGGAAAATGTAAAGCTTTTAGCTTACATAACATTTATTTATTTTATTATTTTAACAATTGAATCAAAATAGTTACAGATTTGGAATAAACTTAAACCCTGGATTTCAGTTTTATAATAACGAGATAGAACTTAAGCTTGTAGCAAGCATTCTTGTTATACAATTTATTTTGAAATACTCTTCATTTGACCAACAGAAGATAAAAGTGTTACAAATCAATTGAATTTTTTTAGGATACGTTAATATTATTATCCAGTAGAAATGCTAGCTTAGGGAACACTTTTATCCGTCAGTGTCAATAAAACGTAACGGCAACTATTGTATTCAACTTCGAACAAATTTGATTGGACAAACTGAACATAGAACTTTCAGTATTGTACAGGGGCAGATTGCAGGGCAAAGACTTTCCGGGCACTCATAATATTAAGGAAAACAAATAACCTGTTAAAAATAGAAAAACATCTTTTTTAAAGGTGTATCATTTAAAAATGAAACGTAATATTAATGCATTTGAGTACTCATACGCCACAGTGCATAGAGCGAACTAAATCCCCAATAAAAGCTAGTTACGTCTATTTCAAACCGATAGCATTCAAAATGTAGCGTCGTGTGTTCGCGTTGTGTATGTTAGAGTATTTGGTAGTTGATCTCAATTTTGGATGAATAGGTACGTGAATAAGCGAAATTGATTTGGGACGACACCAATTCACGAGATGCATCCAACAAAAGTTAATGTTCGGTGTAGATCTGGAAAAGACCAACGAATTTCAAGTCGAAACCCACCATCTTTTCATCGACTTCAAAGCCGCGTATGATAGCATCCAACACCAAGAGCTTATGATGGCTCTCTGAATTCGGGATCCCAAAAACACATGACGCTAACCAATACGCAGTGCAGTGTGCAAATGGGTAACGGCTCATCTTAGTTATTCTAAACACGCGCAGGGTTTAGACAAGGAGATGCGTTATCATGTGACTTCTTTAACATAGTCCTGGAGCAGATAGTGGGCAAGGCAGGTGTGAGCACGGAAAACACTATCTTCAACAAGTCCACCCAGCTCCTAGGCTATGCGGACGACATAGACATCATCGGTCGATCCAAGAGAACTGTGCTTGAGGCCTTCATAGCGATTGAAGAACAGGTGAAACTCTTGGTCTTGAAGTGAATGAGGACAAAACAAGGTACATGCTATCAACAAAAAAAGCAACATCTGTCCACCGCCTAGGACAAAACGTCACTGTTGGTAGCAGAAATTTCGAGGTAGTTAAGGAGTTCGCCTACCTTGGAACAAACATCGATCCCACAAATGAAACCTTAGTGGAGATCCAAAGAAGAATTACGCTAGCGAACCGCTGCTGCTTCGGTTTGCCAAAACAACTGGGTTCAAAACTCCTCACTCAAAAGACAAATTGTCTGCTATACAAAACTTTGATTTTACCAGTTCTACTCTACGGTGCCGAGTGCTGGACGATAAGTAAAAAAGGGGAATTGATACTGGGCACATGCGAAAGAAAAATTCTTCGACGGATTTTCGGTCTCGTATGCAACGATGGCGAATGGAGAAGAAGGTTCAACCGAGAAATGTATGAGCTGTACCAAGATGTGAATGTGGTACAGAAGGCCAAGAAAAGATGACTACATTAGCTAGTAGCATAGTCGACAATGCTCCAGCCAAGAAAGTCTTCTCATCCCAGCCCCCAGGTAGGAGACAACAAGGAAGACCGAACCTACGGTATAGGGGCCAAGTGACTGCGGATGCCAGAGCGCTTGGTATCGGCGACTGCAGGGTGCATGCGAGGGACCGTTCATGATGGAAAGCTGCAGTATCTCAGGCTTAGGTCCTTCATGGATAATGAGCCGGATAAGAAGAAGAAGGTAGATTTGGGATGGAGGTGTCATCGGTCCCTACTTGGTAATGTCGCACTGAGGCTTTGTGAATTGGTCACAAAGACCTTGCAGTTTGACCTCTTTAGACTTTTTCTAATGAGTCTTTTTTAAGTTACAGGTCCATGCGAATAAGACTCAGACCACTTTCGGCTTCAAAGACAACATAATCAATACCATAGCTCAAATTCAGCCTGATTTATGTGCGAAAGTCATCGAAAAATGAATGAATGATAATGAATACGCACCAAACAGCAAAGTCGCGGCACACACAACTGAATTAGAATATTAGATTCTAAATACAGGTATGAATTAGAGCTCTTGATACCCGGGAATTTCGGGAATTACCCGGGTAGCAAATACCCGGGTATTTGCATGGTGTTCGGGTACCCGGGTACCCGGGTACTCGAAACATAACGATCGTATATCCGAGTACCCGGGTACCCGGGTATTTGGAACTCTTACACAATGAAGCTGAAGTTGTTTGAAAAAATGGATGCTTTCATGAAGGATTTGCAAGTTGGGGGTGGATTACTATGAAAATGTAGTTTATAAGGATGGTTTTGATTATTTGCGTGGTTTATTTGTAATTCATAAAAAAATACAATTTGTTGGATGGATTTTCATTTTATTAGTGGTTGAAAAATGAAAAGTTATAAACCGATCTTGACCGTCGTCGTCGTGATCGTCGTCGTCGTCGTGGTCGTAGTGGTCGTCGTGGTGGTGGTCGTCGTCGTGTCGTGTTCGTCGTGGTCGTGGTCGTCGTAGTCGTAAATAAAGAAGGAAACAAAGCTGTTGGCAAGTGTTTGTTGATTTTGTTATTGTTGTAATGTAAGAAAAAGAAATGCAAGTTGTGTGTGGATAGGGATAATTAAAAGGGATGATTTTATTATGTTGGTTAATCACTGTCCTGCATTTTCCTGTATATGGCCTTCGTCAAACAGGTAGTTGGTGTGATTTCCTTTGTTTTGGTGATTCATACAAAATATTTGGTTGAAAATATTAGTTGGATTATTGTTTTATTAGGGGTTGAAAATTAAGATAACCGATTTGGTGTGTTTGGTGTGTTGTCGTCGGTTATCTTTTTATGATGGGTTATTGGTCTTTTTCTTAACCACAGGTCAATAAAAAAGAGAAAAAAATCATTTGGTAAGTGTTTGTAAGAACGAAATAAATAGTAGCTCACAGACTGTTCTATTTTGTACTCGAATTATCTTTTAATATTCAGGTTGGACGATCATAGCAATATTTTTATTTGTTTGCTTAAAATCTCAAAAAAGAAAAAAATATAAAACACAAAAATAGCAATAAAAATCCCATCCAAGTATATTATGCGTTACCATTCATCGTTATTGTTGAAAATGCGTTAGTTTCTACAAGCGGGACATGTAGAGAAACCCAAACATTAATTTTTATGACATGCAAAAACCAAAATTAAAAATCCTGCAAATGAGGTCTGTCTCCGAACTACTATTTATATCGTCCTTACAAACACTTACCAAATGATTCTTTCTTTTTTTATTGACCTGGGGTTAAAAAAAAGACCAATAACCCATCATAAAAAGATAACCGACGACAACACACCAAACACACCAAATCGGTTATCTTAATTTTCAACCCCTAATAAAACAATAATCCAACTAATATTTTCAACCAAATATTTTGTATGAATCACCAAAACAAAGGAAATCGCACCAACTACCTGTTTGACGAAGGCCATACATAGGAAAATGCAGGACAGTGATTAACCAACATAATAAAATCATCCCTTTCAATTATCCCTATCCAGTATCCACACACAACTTGCATTTCTTTTTCTTACATTACAACAATAACAAAATCAACAAACACTTGCCAACAGCTTTGTTTCCTTCTTTATTTACGATTACGACGACCACGACGAACACGACACGACAACGACCACCACCACGACGACCACCACGACGACGACGACGATCACGACGACGACGCGACGGCCAAGATCGGTTTATAACTTTTCATTTTTCAACCACTAATAAAATCACAACCCATCTAACAAATGGCATTTTTTATGAATTACAAATAAACAACACAAATAAAGCAAAACCATCCTTATAAACTACAAAATCATATAAATCCACCCCCAACATGCAAATCCTTCATAATAGCATCCATTTGTTCAAACAATTTCAGTTTCATTCTGTAATAGTACCGAGTACCCGGGTACTCGGATTCACGATCGTTATGTTTCGAGTACCCGGGTACCCGGGTACCTGAATACCATGTAAATACCCGGGTACCCGGGTAATTTAAAATAATTCGAGTACCCGGGTACCCGGGAACCCGGGTATTGTTTCGGGTACCCGGTCAGAATCAAGAGCTCTAGTATGAATATACCTGAACAAAACCCTGCTAAAAAAATAACAAGTTTTTTGAAATAGTTATAAAATGTTGAAATGATAGCAATCACATACAAGCATTGCATTGTTCTCTTGTCTATAAGTCTGAACTCTGAAGTCTTTTTCACAGAAAACCTGTACCTTGAAATCTACAGCTTCAGAAAAGTATTTGAATAATTTCTCTGACCATGAAAGTTGATCTGGAAACATAAAATCTTTGGTCAGAGATTTACGTACGTCATTGAGTAATCTATTGTCAGCATATTCGGAGGTTCATGATCGCAACGGAAGTTCAAAGTTTCTAATATTAAAAATACGCATCAAAACGCATTGTTCTCTTAATCCATCGGTAAATTATGATTAGTAAGTGAATAAAGTAAATATTATGTGTGTGAAGGTATACACATCTTAAAGGTGCTTCTGATTACATAGAGAAATGCTTTTATTTTTATGCAGTGAAACGTGTTGTGTTTTTGACCAAAAAAAAAAAAAAACAAGAAAGATGAGAGCAACTTTCATTGAATTTAATGTTGACCAACTGAACAAGAAATTTAAATGTTAATGTGATCATAACTGTATCGTGAATTTCCTAAAATTAAATTTAAAATTTTTATAACAAAATTTGATTTTGGGATAGATATTCATGAATGTACCTATGTAGTTACAAACGTTAAATTAGTCTTTTCTTGCATAAAAGTGAAAGCTTGTTTGTCTTATATAATTTGGTTGATAGTTTGCTTGCGTGTTACTCAAAATATTTCGTTTGAAATATCGTGTTTTTAATTTAAAACGGATTTAAAATTTAAACAGTCTATGCATCTTCTCAATCGTTTAATAGAATACGGATTTCAGAAACTAGCCATCATAATTTTTTAGCACTGTTGCTAAAGTTTATAAAATAGAAACATGAAAGAACTGCAAGGAAATATTTCATAACTAATATTAGCAGAGTGTTAAACAATACAATAGAACTCGGGCGGCGCTGCTCATGCGCCTAATAAAGTTGACAGAATTCACAAAAGGTCACAAACTCTTAAATGCGGATTTGTGAAGCATTTTGTTATGAATACCTTAGCAAAGTAGTGTCCGTAGCTTAGTGGGTAGGTGCGTTAGCTGCTAAGTAGAACGTCGGGGGTGCCTATAGTTTTAATTTCATCTTTCACGGGCACTGCCTCTTGCGAAGAGCTGACAAAACTTCCAGGAGTATCAATTTTCATGAGAAAGTGCTTCTCAACTTTGCCGTTCGGAATCGGCGTCAAATTGTAGGTCCCCTCAATTCTTCACATATCACATGCACCTAGCGAATTTTTGATGAGAGTAAGCCTAAGTGGCCTTGGCTCTTCAAGGCCTGTCGCGCCACTCTATTTATTTTATTTTTTATTTTAGCAAAATATTTTATAGTGCATATAGTGTGACCATCTCAATTTTGAGCACTCGGGGACATTTAGAAACTGAAAACGGCACATTCTGGGATATTTTGAATTAAAAAACGGGACACTTTCAGGGATATATTTTTTTTTTAATAAAAAAAATTTCTGAATTTACAAATATTGTACGCATGACTGAAACTACTTTAAAAAGAATTGGAAATAATTCTTTTAACTAGGCTTTGCTGACCCACTGCGCCAGCTGGTGTGTATTGGTGATACTTTTCACTGCTTGCAATAAATGCTTTCCAACGTAGTCATATCAAAGCTTGTTTTTTTTCGTCCAAATGCGGTTGATCATGGAAAACGGTGATTTTCCGAAATTACATGATAAGCCCAAACTCCTTCAGCTGTAGCAGTTTTAGGACAAAATGAATTGGCGAAAAATGTTGAAAGCTTTTTAGACCAAGAAGCAGCCTGTACGGCACTAACGTGTTTTTCTTTTTTAAATTGATTTTCGATGGAAATTCTACCATCGTGTGTGAAATGAAACCAGTGTTGCACACATCACACACAACTTTATCAGAATCATTTTTTGATATTTTTATAAATGGATACAAGTTTTGTATGACTTGGGAAAAAGAACATATTCGTTTTCCCATGTTGAAGCAATAACCTTACACTCACAACACTAAGACGAAAAATATATCTTTCATTTGCAATTAAAGCGTGTTTTTTTACTAAACGTGAAGTACAAAACTAAACTCAAGCAAAGCACTTGTCGTTTATTTTTTGATTTTGTCTATTTTAGTCAATCTTGTAATTGAATTATTATATATATGGCCTAACTAGACTAGTTGTGTGAATTTTCCATAAGAAATTTGAATAAAAATTAATGGTTCCTTTTCAACTTAGAAGAACTCTCTGCAGAGTTTTATCGCAAACGAGTTTTGTAAACCATCGCTCCGGGACACGGGTCAATGCTTAGTAAAATAGGGCATGTCCCGTAAAAAAGGGACACATGGTCACACAATGCATAGCATATAGTTCATACATTTTAAAAGTTATAAAGAAGCATTTCTTCAACCATTATTTTTCCCCCTTATGTTAATTTCTGATAGCGCGCAACTTATGTGATCCTTTTTCACTACTTTCTGTGCTTATGTTAAAATTGAAATTTTATTTAAAAACCTTTCCTGTTCGCATATATTATAAAAAATTGATTTTGTAACATTTAATATCTTTTTTTTACATTTTTACTGGTTACTACATCCAACTTTCACCAAGTACCAGATACAGAATGAGTATCAGTAAACTGCAGATATCTAACAATCTCATATCATGTCCATTTGACGAAAAAAGGTGTATAAGGCGGCACAAGCCTTATTTCCCACCTAAGTGGGACCCAAAATGATTTTAGGATTTAAGTCCCACCCAAGTAGGTCATAAGGCCAAGTTTTTTTCCAGAAAGACCCAAGACCCAAATAAAAAATATAGTTTGAATATAAAAAATGGTTAATAAGTAAAAATAATAATTCTTCTTCTTCTTTTATGTATTCCACACCCAAAAAAAATCGGTTGTAAAATGATGAAAATCGTGGTTTTACTGATTGCATTCGTTGTCATAATTGACCCTACATCCAATGTTATCAATATGACAAAGACGTGGTTGTAAAATGTATCACTAAGTTGTGAAAATTACAACACGTGCTGTAGATATTAAAACCAGAGAAATCAGGAAACAATAACATTTGTTGCGGAAACTACAACACATTTAGTAGAAAATATACATTTTGCTGTAATTTTTATAACTATTTGCATTCAAATTGAGCGCTCTGTTGTCGAAAGCACAAATTTAGTTGTTGTTTTCATAACTTCTTGTAGTCAAATTGAACACATTGCTATAGCATTTTTCAATGTTTGCAGTCAAATTGAGATCGCCTTTATCAAAATTACAACCTTTTGCTGTAGAAACTACAACACACTTTGTAGAAAATATAATGTTCGTTGTAATTTTTACAAATTTATGCATTCAAATTGAACGCCTTGTTATCGAAAGCACAAATTTGGTTGTGATTATCACAACTTTTTGAAATCAAATTGAACACATAGCTGTAGATTTTTGCAGTGAAATTAAAATCACCTTCATCAAAAATACAACCTTTTGCTGCAGAAACAACACCCTGTTGTCGAAAGCACAAATTTGGTTGTAGTTTTAACAACTTTTTGTAGTCAAATTGAATACAATGCTGTAGCTTATTCCAATGTTTGCAGCCAAATGGAAATCAAAATTACAACCGTTTGCTGCAGAAACTACAACTACAACATGTATGTGAAAATTTCGATGTAAAATAAAAAAAAATACAAACCAATAATTTAACTTTCATTTTATTTAAATAAGATAGCAATTTAAACATAAGTTAAAATTATATTAATTCATCAAACATACTTATTTCTAAAAATATTTGATCCATCATTTAGGGTATTGATGTGAATGGGTGGACTTGTAAATTTATTTATATTGTAGACTATTATACTCAGAACAAACATAGAATACTTCTTTCTGGATTTGCAATTTGAGACTACAGGTAAAATGTCCTTATGTTTATTTAATAAATGTCTCTTAAAGTGAGAAAGTGATTTGGTTTAAGACCATGTAACTTGAAATCGTTAAATAAAACAGAAATTGTCTGAAATTCATTTTTACATAAAAAACATAAAAACATTGTGAAGCGTATATAATAAAAACTCGTTTTTACTTCTACATCATCGTATTCCGAATGTTAAAATTTACAGCTCACCTGTATGTATTATTTTTCTAAAAAAAAAAATAAAATGTGCACGACTTGGTCGTACGAACTTGCTCCTGCATGCTAAAACTAAATATTTATGATTACTTAAATTGCAAAAGGTAGTGTTAAAATAAGAGATATACTATAAGCAATTCTGATTACACTCTTACTTACAGCTTACACGTAACTCACAAAAAAAAAAACTCAATATATAAAAATAATTAGAATTCATTAAGAAAATTAAAATTTGAAAATGAACCTCGTAAAAACATTTCATTCCAAAAATTTAAATTCCAAACAAATTCAAACTTTATTCTTGATTTATTGAATTTTTTTTTTGAAAATCGTCGGAGCCGTTTTTTTTTTAATTAATTTTTTATATATAAAATTTTTCAAAAATGTTTTAAAATTAATTTGAGTATGCAGTTTTTAAGACCATGTAAATACACATATTATACTCCAACTTGGATTCTTAAAATTGATCCGTTTTTGAGATACAGAATTTTGAAAAAAAAAGTTAAAAATATTTTTTAAAAATCCAAAAAAAAATTTTAAATTTTTTTGAAAACACAATATTATTTGAACAATATATACGTACTTTCAAAAAAAAACTTACGCTGATCGGACTTTCAGTTTTCGAGAAAATCTAATAACAAAAAAACGGTTCTATGGGAGGTACCGTTTTGGAGCAATACAAAAAAAATTTTTTTACATAAAATACATGAATGTTTAAAAAAATTAAACTCAAGAAAGTTTAAAAAAAAATCTATCGGGCCGTTTTGGAGAAAAAAAAATGTTTTGGTTTTTGGCCAAAAAAATCGTATGGTGGCTACCCTAAATTTTGATCTTAAAACAAAAATAAAAAAAATGGGATATGACTTTTTGCTCAAACCTCTAATTTTCAAATTTGAAGTCAATCGGACCAGTAGTTAAGGCTGTAGATGCCTGTAAACTTTCCGACAGACAGACAGACGGAATCGCCGGACCCACTTTTTTCGACTTCTCTATCATCGTAATGTCATATCTCATCCTCATCTCAAATTTTTTTTTTGTACGAATTCAATACTTGCCATATATTCTATATGTCGCAAGTAAAAAAACTTTTCTGATAACTTCACAAATTATTTTAATTTTAAGAACAACCAAAAATACATTTAATATTAAAAAAAAAACAAAGAAAAACAAATTAAATAAGTTCATTTAATTAAGAAGAGTTAGCAAAATTATCACATTAAACATAAATATTTAATTAAATTTTTAATTGTTGAAAATCAGTCTACAAGGGCAATACCATCATCAGAATTATCGTCACTGTCATCCTCATGATCATTGTCATTACATTGGTAATTCGTTGGATATTTTGAGGGAAAATACGGACTCCAATCAAATAGAGGGAGCTTATTCCACTGTTCTTGCAAAGGGTTGGGGTCGAAATCCTGTATGGGCCAAAATTCGGATTCCAATATTCTGTATTCCAAAATTCTGTATTTTAAAATTCTGTAAATTCCAAATTCTGTTAATACAAAATTCTGGATTTCAAGATTCTGTATTCCAAAATTCTGTACTCCTAAATTCTGTAAATGATAAAAGAAAAATTGTTTTGATAATGAAAAAAAGTGCGCACTCTTTTTCATTATCAAAACAATTTTTCTTGTACAGAATTTAGGAGTACAGATTTTTGATGTTTTCTATGCAGAACCTTGAAGCATAGATTATAATTCTAACGTTACGGATCTCTCTCCAACTAAATTGCATATGGTTTAAATGAATCACATACCTTGATAACACATTTTGCGTTCAACAGCTTAAATTAAGTGCTATAAGTTAATCGTGATAAATTGAATTCAGAAAAAATGGCAAATATTAAATTATTAAAATCTTATAAAGGAAAGGATAAATTATGTGTCGATAGTTTTATGTTCTACAACGAAAGAACAACGAAAAAAAAAAAACATTTAATTGGGCGTGCGCTAAGCGAATAAAAAATAAATGTTTAGATGGTGTTGTAACAAAATTGATTGATAATGTGCACACTATAACTAAACAATCGGGTAAAGATTCGCATGAGCCATGTCCATGTGCAAACGAGTGTGATACTGTAGCCGCAAACAATTCAGTCAAGTCCTCAGTTCAAAATAGTGCTTTTAATTCAAGTCAGATTATCCAAAAATATGTATCTAAATTATTCTACAGGCAATTAAAAAACCTGTTCATAACTTTGAGTTTTAATGTAGAGATTTGAAATTACAGAATTTCTAAAAGCAGAATAATGGATTTGCAGAATTTTGAAAAAACAGAATTTTGGATTTACAGAATTTTGAAATACAGAATAATAGAAAAGCAGAATAATGGAATACAGAATTATGTTCATACAGAATTTTTTCTTCAGATACAGAATTTTGTTCATACAGAATTTTGGAATACAGAATAACGACCCGTTCCCTCTTCCAAACTTTGAATATTTGCCACAGTTTTTTTGTTTTTTGGAATTATCACCAAGGACAGATCCTTAAAATTTGGACGATTTTCATTAAGGCATACAACAGGACTTAAATAGCGAATATCGGACTACTTTAAGGGTATGTTTAGAGAGAGAAAAGTGATTTATTTATACATATGATTTATATGAATGAAAAAATATCGCCCAAAATTAGATTTGGGCTATTTATAGCCCAATTAGGATTGGGCTGTCATACCAAAATTGTTGTCGGCAATTTTGGAAAAAGATAGCCCAATTTACGATAAATAGCCCAATCTGGCAAGCCTGGTTTTAGGACAAAATGAATTGGCGAAAAATGTTGAAAGCTTTTTAGACCAAGAAGCAGCCTGTACGGCACTAACGTGTTTTTCTTTTTTAAATTGATTTTCGATGGAAATTCTACCATCGTGTGTGAAATGAAACCAGTGTTGCATACATCACACACAACTTTATCAGAATCATTTTTTGATATTTTTATAAATGGATACAAGTTTTGTATGACTTGGGAAAAAGAACATATTCGTTTTCCCATGTTGAAGCAATAACTTTACACTCACAACACTAAGAAGAAAAATATATCTTTCATTTGCAATTAAAACGTGTTTTTTTTTACTAAACGTGAAGTACAAAACTTAACTCAAGCAAAGCACTTGTCGTTTATTTTTAGATTTTGTCTATTTTAGTCAAATCTTGTAATTGAATTATTATATATATGGCCTAACTAGACTAGTCGTGTGAATTTTCCATAAGAAATTTGAATAAAAATTAATGGTTCCTTTTCAACTTAGTTAGAAGTACTCTCTGCAGAGTTTTATCGCAAACGAGTTTTGTGAACCATCGCTCCGGGACACGGGTCAATGCTTACTAAAATAGGGCATGTCCCGTAAAAAAGGGACACATGGTCACACTATGCATAGCATATAGTTCATACATTTTAAAAGTTATAAAGAAGCATTTCTTCAACCATTATTTTTCCCTCTTATGTTAATTTCTGATAGCGCGCAACTTATGTGATCCTTTTTCACTACTTTCTGTGCTTATGTTAAAATTCAAATTTTATTTAAAAACCTTTCCTGTTCGCATATATTATAAAAAATTGATTTTGTAACATTTAATATCTTTTTTTTACATTTTTACTGGTTACTACATCCAACTTTCACCAAGTACCAGATACAGAATGAGTATCAGTAAACTGCAGATATCTAACAATCTCATATCATGTCCATTTGACGAAAAAAGGTGTATAAGGCGGCACAAGCCTTATTTCCCACCTAAGTGGGACCCAAAATGATTTTAGGATTTAAGTCCCACCCAAGTGGGTCATAAGGCCAAGTTTTTTTCCGGAAAGACCCAAGACCCAAATAAAAAATATAGTTTGAATATAAAAAATGGTTAATAAGTAAAAATAATAATTCTTCTTCTTCTTTCATGTATTCCAAAATAATAAGAAAAAACACCTGGAAATGAGATAATTCAAGAAGGTTTTCTTATGTTTAAATGAATGAAGTATTTTGAATTATCTGTCTGCAAAACGGACCTGATAATTCATTTTTTGAGCTATTGCCTGTTCCTTTAGAGTTGAAAAACATCTTTTACATATACAGTGCCTTGCGTAAGTATAACAGCACCCGGAAAAATGCATTTAAAAGAAAACCTACAATAGGAGTGACTCCTTACTATTTTTTTTATTGAGTTGCATCACTGATCAAGCAAACTGAGAAGAAAATAAAGTACCGTTATTTCCTCTCCTGGTGTTTAAAAATTAAAAACAGATTTAAATGTATTGCAAAAATATAACCGCATTTATTGTTTTTTGTTTTTTCTTTGCTTTAAGTTCATTTTTACAAGAAATGAATATGCAATTTTGTTGCCTCTATTTTCCACCAATCTTAGAATTCTTTTTGGCAAACTATTAACTAGATTTTTCAATATGGAGTCGTCTAAAGCGTTCCATTCTTTCATTCTGTCACAACTGCCTCTCGCAGCTCAGCAACACTAGCAAATTGCTTATTATGGGCATACATTTTGCGAGTTGAAATTCCCCAAAGATTTTCGATGGAGTTGAAATCTGGAGAATGTGACGGCCACTCCATCAAATTAATGTTTTTCGATTCGAACCAATCCAAATCTTGACAACTTACATGAATTGGGACATTATCTTGCTGGAAAACATGCTCAACTCGGCGAAATCGTCTTAAATAAGGTACCAAATTCTCCTCAAGGACCGAAGTGTAGTCAGAACTGTTCATTCTAGTAGTGGTGAAGGCAAGTGCAACCTTACCACGCTCGCAGAAGGCCCCCCACCACCAAAGTTCCTCTTGGAGAAAATCATTTTTCTCTTTCCTCAAATCGTGCCAATATCCGCTAAAACCATCTGGTCCATCGAGATTAAACTTTTTTTCATCACTAAAAATAACCTAATAAAAAACATTCATTCCGGCATGCCATTTGGAATAACGAGATTTTAGTGTAGATTAATAGAAAGTCACTTAAGGTTTTCCAATCCCGATTTATGTTTTGGCGGGCAAATTCCAATCTTTTTTGTTTGTGGCTGATAAATTTGGAGCTGGCATCCGAAGAATCAATCCAATGCTTTTTAAAGCACGAGAAACGGTTGAAACCGAGATTCCTAAACCCAATTCGTTATTAAATTCCGGCAAAGAATGCACCGAATTGGATGCAGCATTGATTAAACGCCTCTTGTCGCGACGTGTCAGCTTCTGCGGACGCCCGGGTCTTATTTTTGTATCATAAGATTCTGGATGTTTTAAAAAATTTCAAACGACACTATCCGATCGTGAAATTCTTCTTCCAATAGCCCTAAGACTAAGGCCGCTTGACCGAAAACCCAAGATTGTGCCTTTTTCAACTTCGCTTGAATGCGTACCGTGTGTCATTTTTTTTTTTTTTTGAAAGCACTTGACTGAATGCAGCTTCAAAGAGATTGAGATTGTAAGGTTATATTTTTGCAATACATCAAAATCTGCTTTTAATTTTTAAACACCAGGAGAGGAAATAACGGTACTTTATTTTCTTCTCAATTTACTTCATCAGTGATGCAACTCAATAAAAAAATAGTAAGGAGTCACTCCTATTGTAGGTTTTTTTTAAATGCATTTTTTCGGGTGCGGTTATACTTATGCAAGGCACTGTAGATAAAAGATAGTAGATGTTATATGGACACAACTCCCTATTGCCCGATGCCATGTTAAGGAAGTGCAATGCAATATATTGGGTTATCGTACTTATTCAAATTGCGATGAAGATTAAAAAGAAAATTTGTTCTGTTTTCTTTTGTAAAGCTTTTTTATTATGATGAAAACAAGAAAACACTTATTTCTTTTTGAGTGACTTAATTGTGCGATAACTTTTTCCCCACAGTGATTTGAGACTTCTTGCCAAAAAAAAGTTGAAGAACACAGAAAAACCTTTCAATTGATATATATCATGTCATTATTGGTTCTAAGGTCAAGATGAAAACAAGAAATCACTTATTACCTGTACACGTTTTTACTCTGCAATAACTTTTTCCACACACTGTTTTGGGACTTTCTGTCATAGTAAATGTTAAAGTAGACAAAAAAGGCTTTTTTTTCATATATAACATATTATCTTGAAAACGTCCTAAAATAAAGTCAATGGACTAAATGAAATGTTTGAATTTTGTATTCTAGCAAAATGTCTTACAACTATCGTCATTGGAACTTTTGTGAGCATTGCCATAAAAGTTAACGATGTGAAGTCACAATGCATCAACAACCAGAAAGTTGCTGAGTTCCCTAAACTTGAAAATGTGAACAGTTTCGATGATTTCATGGTAGGTTAATCAAAGTTAAATATTTTTAGTATAAAAAAATTAAAACGAAAATGTTTAGTATCAAACAGGTCGTCAATATAGCAGTGAACTTGAAAAACAACTGCGAGAGACAATCTTCATTACAAAGCAAAATCTGGTTCAAGTTTCTAACGAGGCTTTTGAAAAGGGCTTATCAACATTCCAACTAGGGATAAATGCTTTCGCGGATAGATCAATGGCTGAGTACAATAAACTTCAAGGTTCAAAAATTTCAGTGAATGGAGAGTAAGTCTGTTATTTTCCATAATTTAATTAAATTTCTAAAAATATATTTAATTTTTGTTTTACAGAGAACGAGCTAAGAAACACCGAAATTATGTTAGAAAAAATGCCATAAAAGATCTGCCGGAGAATTTTGATTGGCGTGAACTTGGCGGTGTGACATCGGCTAAATTTCAAGGACCTGACTGTGGAAGCTGTTGGTCTTTTGCTGTGATTGGTGCATTAGAAGGGCATTTATTTCGAAAAACTGGCTTCTTAGTTCCACTTTCGTCTCAGGATTTGGTTGACTGTGCCGAAGCAAACGGAAATAATGGCTGTGATGGTGGATTTCAAGAATACGGTTTTGATTACATAGTTGAGCACGGAGTTGCATTGGAAGCTCGATATCCCTACACACAAATGGAAAATCCTCAATGTCATCATAATGAGACTGGAATTGGCGTACAGATTAGAGATTATGCTTCTATTATGCCAGGCGATGAGGAAAGGATGAAAGAGGTTATCGCTACCTTGGGTCCGATAGCATGTTCCATGCAAGCAGATCTTAATTCTTTTCAACTGTACAAAGGTGGTTTGTACCATGACGAAAACTGCAATAACGGAGAAGTAAGTCATTCAGTTGCTGTTGTGGGTTATGGCAAGGAAAATGGACGAGAATATTGGATAATAAAAAATTCGTATTCTGCTAACTGGGGTGAAAATGGATTTATGAAGCTACCTCGTAATACGGGTCTTGACAATGGATTTTGTGGAATCGCTTCAGAATGCAGCTACCCAATTTTGTGATCGATACACACGTCCATTTTGATTAGGTAATTTTCATACTAAACTTAGGTAAATAAACTATTTTTTATTATGTAAACCACTGAAAAGAGGATCATTTTTTAGATACATTCTTAAGTCATCAGACCTTTAACTCGACCTGAAGCATTTTAACAAACATGCTCAAAACTGGCTAATCTGTATGTATATGCCTTGTGGTCTTTATACATAAATGTGAAAGTCTGCACAGTCTGTGCGCAGATATATTCCCGGTTATAGGCATGTTTTTTTTTTGCGACATAGAGAATCAGATATAAGCAGATAGAGTTTCCGAACCGATACCTCCTCCCAATCATGAAATCAACATTATGAATGTTGTTACATTTGCAAGGCCTTCCGTACCAAATTCCTCTGACACCTCTAGCGATAAGGATAATTCGAGTCCACTTCACGTTCCTGCTCCCCCAAATATTCTAACCTCAGTACCTAGGCCGAAATCTATCTTTATCTCTCGTCTTTCACCCGAAACTGAGACTAAAGACATAATAGAACATTTGGTTGCCTCGAAAGTAATAAAAGATTCGTCGAGTATCAAATGTTCTAAAATAAGTAAACAAAACAGTTTTGTAGCGTCTTTTAAAATAACTGTTCCTAATTCTTTATTTGAACCCATTCTGAAAAGTCCTTGGCCTGTTAACACATTAGTTAAAGAATTTTCTGCTCCTCAGAGAAGAAAATCAGGTTTTGCTCTGTCTGGTCCGAATTCAAAAAACTGCAAAGACTCTCCCTCTACTACCAAAATGTAAGAGGACTTCGTAGTAAAACTACAACTATTTTTCAAAATTCCCAATCTTTGTCATACGATCTTTTCGCTCTTACCGAGACTTGGCTAAATGCCACAATTTTAGACTCAGAACTCTTTGATAACGAGTTTGTAGTTTTCCGTAAAGATCGTCATGACGATGTCATAAATTCGGTTGGTGGGGGAGTCCTCATTGCTGTAAGAAATAGTTTTTGTTCAACCAAAATAGTTTTCCCAATGAATCTGTCTATAGAACTTGTCTGTGTAAAAATATCTAAGCAATCTTTAGTAATATATGTATTAAATGTTTACATCCCACCAAAGAGCCCGATGTCTTCGTTCTCTGAACTCTCTCTTGCAATTGATTTTATTATCAACTTAGCAAGCCTTGACAGTATTATATTATTATTGGGAGATTTCAATCTTCCCAACATTGACTGGGTTCCTTCCGAAGACGATTCTTATTTTGAAGCTTCAACTAACTCGTCCCAACTAGAGCTTCAATTGGTAGATAATATTATATCTTCAGATTTACACCAAGTTAGTTGCATACAAAATTATAGAAATAGAATGCTGGATCTTGTTTTTTCATCTGACGCCGTTAATACTGTAGTGGTTGAATCCTCCTCTGCTTTATGTAACATAGATAACTACCATCCACCTCTCGACATTTTTCTTGACACGAGCGGTCATTTACTAGAAAATAGTAATCCTCATGACTGCTCACATGCATTTGATTTTCGCAAAGCTGATTTTGAAAAGCTTTTGGATTGTTTAAATAAATCCGGTATAGAAAACTTACCGATCTCTAATGATATTGACGAAACAATTTCGAGTTTTTATTCAGTTTTGTTAAATTGCATAAAAGAAGCAGTACCAATTAAAAGGACGATTCCCTCAAATACCCCTTTTCATCCCTGGTATACTAAGGACCTTAAACATCTTCGCAACAAAAGAAATAAGGCCTGGAAGAAATACATTAAGCATATGACGGTGGAAAATCAAGTCATTTATATCTCTTTGTTTGAAGAGTTTAAGAAACTCTATTACGAACTTTATAATGAATACCTAGAGTCGATGGGGGCTTAAAATCAGACCCACAGAACTTTTGGAAATTTATTAACTCAAAGAAAAAGTGTGACAGTTATCCTATTAACTTCACTTATAATAACGTAACCTTGACTACTACTTCTGACATTTGTGACGGTTTTGCAAAAAATTTTAGTCAATCTTTCATTGATTCTCCTGTCGTTGTGAACGAAATCTATTTCCATTATCTGCAAAACTGCCCCCAAGTGTCTTTTAATAGTATTACAATAGAATATAATAAAATCTTAGAATTTATGTCTCATCTTAAAGAAGACTATTCTGTTGGACCAGATGGAATACCATCCGTAGTTCTTAAAAAGTGTAGGTCAGTTTTAGCACTTCCCTTGCTTAATATTTTTGATCTTTCATTGAAATCAAGTAAATTTCCTGCAGTATGGAAGAGTGCCTTTATAACTCCCGTGTATAAAAAAGGTGACAAAAACAATATCTGTAATTACAGGCCGATTTCTAAACTCTCATGTATTCCAAAGTTGTTTGAACAATTAGTGTGTGACAATTTGGCCTTAAACTGTAGGAATATTATATGCAATCAACAGCATGGCTTTATGCAGAAACGATCCACGGTGACTAATCTGGTTATTTTTTTAAATAAATGTTTAGATGCTTTGGAATGTGGCCAAGAAGTAGATTGTGTTTACACGGACTTCTCGAAGGCTTTTGATCAACTATCTCATGAAATTATCAAGTTTAAATTGAACTCTTACGGCTTCCCACTTTTTTTAATTTCATGGATTGTCTCTTACCTTGAGAATAGATCTTATCAAGTTAAATTCAGAAATACTTACTCTAAATCATACTTGGCTAAATCAGGTGTTCCGCAGGGGAGCCATCTGGGGCCCCTTCTCTTTATATTAGCTATCAATGATGCAACGTTATGTGTAAATAATAGTGAAATTCTCATCTTTGCTGATGATATGAAGATATATAAAAATATAACTTCTGCAAATGATCACATTTTACTTCAAAATGATATTAACCGCTTTACATTATGGTGTGAAAAGAACAGTTTAAATCTTAACCCGATAAAGTGTCAAACAATGACCTTCTCTAAAAAACGTTCACCTTCATCATATGACTATGTCATTTCAAACCACACTTTAGCTCGCGTTTTTACTGTTAAGGACCTAGGAGTTCTTTTTACACATAATGTAGATTTTTCTGAGCATATTAACGGAATAGTCAATAAAGCTAATTCTATGTTAGGTTTTATTAAGCGATGGGCAAAGGAATTCCGGGATCCTAATGTCACCTGTGCTTTGTACAACAGTTTGGTTCGTCCCAACCTTGAGTATGCATCGCAGGTGTGGTCTCCTTTATATGATGTTCATATTGAAAGACTGGAATCTGTGCAACGGAATTTTACCCGTTTTTTGTTAAAAGGGTTGCAGTGGATTGATCCCCTAAATACCCTTCCATACGAAAATCGTTTGTCAATCCTTAACATGCAAACACTACAACAGAGAAGAAATAATAATGATATTGTGTTTTTCCATCAAATTATAACTGGAGTCACTGATGCTCCTGACCTTCTCTGTAAAATATTGTTTTGCTCTCGAGGGGGAGGTTATAATCTCCGTAGTCAGGATCTGATTAAGATCCATATTCATCGTACTAATTATGGAATGCATGAGCCTTTGACACGTATGGGTAGACTTATAAACTGGAACTCAAAACTTTTTGATTTTAATTTAAGTAAAATTCAACTCAAATTAATTTTGAAAACCAGTGTTCCACTTTCTTAATGTTTTATGTTGATTTTGTAATGTTTTTTTTTTGTCTCTATTTTATGTTAATTATTTAAGTGTGTTGTGTTATTTGTTTTAGTTTCGTTATGTGCTTACTAACAACTAACACCACACTAAGTGATGAGCCGGTGGTATAACACAGTCTCTGTGTTGGCAAACCATTGGTCGTAATATGGTGTTTGCTATAAGCCTATTACGACCAATTCTGATAGTGTGTAAAAAAAAAAAAAAATAAGCCAAGTCGTGAAATTTCATTCACTGCTAATTTAAACTATGATCGTAAACAGTGAAATACATTTTGCAATAGTTTAATGCATTTCCTTTAAAAAAATCCGTTAAACAGTCAAAAGCAGATTTTGCCGGAAAAAAGCAATAAAGATATCAAAAGCTTCATAATAGTTCTCTTAATGGTTGATCACATTTTCATCTCTAGAAGCAGGAAATGTTTGTCGAGGAAAAATCATCGCATTAGAAAAAAAGAGAAAAAAGAGACCAAATAAATTTCGAATCAATATTCAATCTTTATTGAAGTTTAATGTATTACTTAGAATATTTCAAAGTATACTTATTTTATCTTATTATCATTTACCACATCACAAATTCACATACAGAGTTGTGAAAGTGAGGCATTATAACTCTTACCTCACAACCACTAAGTCCTAATTTGGGCAGAGCTTCAACTTCTCGCGAATTTGACACACTGAAATCGTTATAACGGGCGATTTCAATGTACACAATTCTTCGTTGCTTCTCCATTCGAACCCGACAACACCCGAAGGATTGTGTGTTGAAATCTTTGCTGAGTTTAACCACCTTATTCAGCTTGTCAGTGAGCCTACTCGAATATCGGACATTAATGGCCAAGCGGAAAATACTCTCGGCTTGTTCATTACGTCTGACCCTGATAAATACACTATCAGTGTATTAACGCCTCTAGACAGGTCAGACCATAGTATAATATCTGCAAATTTATCCTGCCAAACTAATCCAGTTAAAGAAAGACCTCCGAAAAGAATTGTATGGCAATACGAGAAAGCCAACTGGGACGGTCTCAACAACTTTTTCCGAACCTTTAACTGGTCACTATGCTTCCTCGAAAGTGACGTAGACTCCAGCGCAAATATGATTAGATTACTAATATGATTATGTTGGGAATACAAACTTTTATCCCGAATAGGGTTAAAAGCATCAAACCCAAGGAAAAGTCATGGTTTGATTCAAGCTGTAAGGAGGTTATCAGAGAAAAATGTTAAAAGTTTCAGTGTTTTAGAGCCGGAAAACCGGAACAAGTTTAAACAAGGGAAGGCCAGGAAGGCCTGCAATGCTCATATTCGTCGGACCAAATTTTTACAGGATCAAGAATTAGGGCAAAAAATAGTTTTTTTTTTTTTTTTTTTTTTTTATAATGAGCACACACTCAAGGGGTTTTTATACCCTTTTTATGCCATAGACACAGTGAGTACTTTAGGAAAGAAGGAAGGGGCTAGAGAGGAGGTGCCGGTGTACATTGGTCTTAAATTCCTGAACATTGCAATGATCGGGAAAAACAGAGTGTGGAAGAGAGTTCCACATTCGCGTAGTACGGCTAAAGAACGATTCTCTATACTTGAGCGTACGACCGAAGTTGGGCTCGAGTGTAAACTGATGGGCATTCCTGGAAGCGCGGGTATTACGGTTGAATTGTTTAAGGGGTGGAATGCAACTGGCTATTTCTCTAGAGCACTTACCGTAGAAGTAACGATAAAACAGAGAGAGACACGAAACGTTACGACGGTGGTCTAAAGTAGTGAATGCATCAGTGATCTCTCTATCACCAATCATTCTTACAGCTCTTTTTTGAATTCCATCCAAGAGGCTTAAGTAAGTGGCTGGAGCACCAGCCCATAGATGTGAATTGTACTCAAGCTTTGGACGGATATAGGTTTTATAGATGATAGCCAGATCAGACGGGGAGAAAAATTTCTTGCACCGTCTTAAGAAACCCAAACATCTTGCGGCATTTTTGGCGACATCGCGTATGTGCTCGGACCACAAGAGGTGATCAGTGATGCACATACCGAGAATCTCGAGATGTTCGGTCTCATTGATGCAAGTGCCACTCATGGACAGTGGCAAGGGGGGTATATCTCGCTTCAACGATACAAGACAGCATTGAGTTTTCGAAGCATTAAACTCTACACGGTTCTTAATTCCCCATTGGACAATGCTGTTTAAGTCAGAGTTTAATGAGCTTATCATATTTTGCCGTTGCAGTTCCACATCCGAAGAGGAGGGATGTGAATCTGGAAACGAATATGAGAAGCTAAGGGTACTATCGTCAGCAAAACAATTTATTGGATTAGAAGTAACAGACAAGAGATCATTAATAAAAATGAGAAAGAGGGTCGGAGACAAAACGGAGCCCTGGGGCACACCAGCATTTATATTGTGGGTTTCAGACTTGAATCCGTCCAATACAACTTGTATTGAACGATTCGAAAGAAAGTTTCTAATCCAACGAAGAAGGGATTCATCGATACCGAAGGCACGCATTTTCGATAAAAGAGCAAGATGCCAGACTTTATCAAATGCCTTTGAAATATCAAGTGCAACAATCTTACTTTCTCCAAAACGATGTAAAGATTTGTTCCACTGTTCGGTGAGATAAACCATCAAATCACCAGTGGACCTGTTGCTGCGAAAGCCGTACTGCCGGTCATTAAGAAGCTTTCGGTCTTCGAGATATTTCTTGAGCTGATAATTTATCAGCGTTTCCATGACCTTAGAAAGAAGGGACGTAAGTGCAATCGGACGATAATTAGAGGGAGAAGAAGATTCGCCTTTTTTTGGAATAGGCTGGACAAATGCTGTTTTCCAACTGCTCGGAACGAGCCCAGAAGAATAGGATAGATGGAAAAGCTTACGCAAGGGTTTTGCCAGCGTGGAAGAACACCTCTTCAGAATAATAGCGGGGATACCATCCGGACCAGCGGATTTATGTATGTTGAGATCCTTTAATACTCTCGCCACAGCACGAGTGCGGAAGAAGATTTGTCCCATGGAATCATTGACGCGCTCAAGAACTGGAGGAGTCATGACACTCTCTGGCAGCGAAGAGTTGGCGGCGAACTGCCTAGCAAAAAGGTTAGCTTTCGCAAGCGAGCTAACAACTGGAGTGTCATTGTCGACGAGCGTAGGGACAGAGGAAGAAGAAGAATTCTTCATGTTTTTTACAAATGACCAAAAATTCTTACTGCCTTTGGGACATTGCAGTATTTTTTGCCTTAATTTTTGGTCATGTAAAAATTTGGTCCGCCGAATATGGGCATTGCAGGCCTTCCTGGCTTGTTTAAACTTGTTCCGGTTTTCCTCAGTTGGGTTGGCTCTAAAACACCGGAACTTTACTTCTTTTTCCCTGATAACCTCTTTACAGCTTGAATCAAACCATGACTTTTCCTTGGGTTTGATGCTTTTAACCCTATTCGGGATAAAAGTTTTCATTCCCAAAACAATCATATTAGTAATCATATCTGCGCTGGAGTCTACGTCACTATCGAGGAAGCATAGTGACCAGTTAAAGATCCGGAAAAAGTTGTTGAGACCGTCCCAGTTGGCTTTCTCGTATTGCCACACGGTTCTCTTCGGAGCTCTTTCTCTAACTGGATTAGCTTGACACGAGAAATTTGCAGATATAATACTATGGTCTGATCTACCTAGAGGCGTTAATACACTGATAGTGTATTTATCAGGGTCAGACGTAAGAAACAAGTCAAGAGTATTTTCCGCTTGGCCATTAATGTCCGATATTCGAGTGGGCTCGGTGACAAGCTGAGTTAGGTGGTTAAACTCAGCAAAGATCTCAGCACACATTCCTTCGGGTGTTGTCTGGCCCGAATGGAGAAGCCACGAAGAATTGTGTACATTGAAATCGCCCGTAATAACGATTTCAGTGTGAGGATACAGGGAAACAATTCTTTGGATGGAGTCAGACAGAGCATCAAATTCACGAGAAGTTGAAGCCCTGTCTAAATTTGGGCTTCGATAAAGAAAACAATAGTGAATGATGTGCTTATTTATGGTGAACTTAAACCACATAAAATTGAAAACAGGGTTGGAGCAGCGTCCATATTGTGGAAGGAATTGATAAGCAACATCATTCCTTATGTAAACGGCGAGACCATGGTGGAGGAAGAATAATGGCACTAAGCTATACCCATGAATGAGAAATTCAGTAGGATCGGAATTCTCACCTACTTGGGTTTCACTCAGCGCCAAAACAGCTGGCCTGTTAGAAACAGTGTGGATGTACGTAGCTAGAAAATTCGTACGTAGCCCACGAACATTACAATAGTCCACTCTGAAATTTTCGATCATTGCAATATATAAAAAAATTTAAGACCAAAACAGACGAAGTCTAAGAGAAGCTGCCAAATAAATAACAGGTTTCTTTTCGAATCAACGTCCCCGCTAGTGTTATGCCTTAGCGGTGGCGTGAGTCGATCCGACCCTGGAACTTAAATAGCAACTTCTCTATTCATCCGTTGTTGCTAACATAACATATGCATACATATATACAATTGCGCGAGCAAAAAAAAGCTCATTGCAATATGATGCATATGCTAAGCCATGCAACTGTCGATCGGAGGAGGAAAGGAGAAGAGGAAGGTACTCACTTGTGCTGCGTTTGGCTATTTTTTGTTTTGTTTTTTTTTTTTTTTTATGTAAATTGAAGTTGAGTGCTGCGTTGTTTTCTTTTTTTCTTTGTTGCAATTTTTGTCTATTGTTGATTGTGGGTGTTTTTGTGTGTTTCTTTATTCATGTTATAACTGTTTTTTTCTGGTTATTATTATAATTTTTTTTTTTTTTGTGTGATTTTTTTTTTTTTTTTTTTTGAATGTAATTTTATTGTTTTTGTTTTTTTCTATTGTTGTTTGAATGATTGTTCTTTTTGTTGGTTTTTGTTATTTTTTTAATGTTTATGTAAAGACAGCGACGCGACGTAACTTAAGACACGGACGCGACGAAATAAAAAACGTTAACGGACAAGTACGACATACAGCACAGGGGGACCTTCCCCAACGAGATCACACTGACAACTATAGTGCTATGTCCCAAAGACAGTAAGAATTTTTGGTAAAAAATTTTGTGAAAAAACATGAAGAATTCTTCTTCTTTCTCGGTCCCAACTCTCGTTGACAATGACACTCCTTTTTGCTAGGCAGTTCGCCGCCAACTCTTCGATGTCAGAGAGTCTTATGGCTCTGCCTGTTCTTGAGCACGGAAATGATTCCATGAGACAAGTTTTCCGCACTCGTGCTGTAGCAAGAGTTTTTAATGATCTCAACATACATAAATCCACTAGTCTGGATGGTATCCCCGCTATTATTCTGAAGAGGTGTTCTTCCACGCTGGCAAAACCCTTGCATAAGCTTTATATCTATCCTATTCTTCCCAGCCAATCCCAAAAAAAGCAAACCTTCTTCTCCCTCCAATTATCGACCGATTAAACTAAGATCCCTTCTTTCTAAAGTCACGGAAACGCTGATAAACTATCAGCTCAAGAAATATCTCGAAGACCGAAAGCTTCTTAATGACCGGCAATACGGTTTTCGCAACAACAGGTCCACTGGTGATCTGATAGTTTATCTCACCGAACAGTGGAACAAATCTTTACATCATTTTGGAGAAAGTAAGATATTTGCAGTTTATATTTCAAAGGCATTTGATAAAGTCTGGCATCTTGCTCTTTTATCGAAAGTCTGCTTTCGGTATTGATGAATCCCTACTTCAGTGGATTAGAAACTTTCTTCCGAACCGTTAAATACAAGTTGTATTGGACGGATTCAAGTCTGAAACCCTCAATTTAAATGCTGGTGTGCCCTAGGGCTCAGTTTTGTCTCCGACCCTCTTTCTTATTTTTATAAATGATCTCCTGTCTGTAACTTCTAATCCAATAAATTGTTTCGCTGACGATAGTACATTTAGCTTTTCAGATTCGTTTCCAGACTCGCATCCCTCCTCTTCGGATCTGCATCGGCAAAATATGATAAGCTCATTAAACTCTGACTGAAACAGCATTGTACAATGGGAAATTAAAAACCGTTAAGAGTTAAATGCTTCGAAAAGTCTATGCTGGCTTGTATCTGAAGGTAGGCTAGGCAAGACGCGGCTTGCGGGGTCGGCTAGTATTCAATAAAACTAAGGAAACTGGGAAGATCGATTTTAATGTAATCGCGAAATAAGAATTGTGTTAGTGCGATATACATCTCAAGAGAGGAAGTAAGGCACAATTGAATATCAGATCTTACTTGAAAAGAAACAAAAAAATTATAAACAAAAATCATATTGAAATTTCAATTTTAAAATCAGGAACTATTCTGTACTTCTTTTCAGATTTCTTCAGGATTTGGACTTTAATCATGGCGTTGGATTCATACTAAACTTTGGTACGACGTCGAGGTTAAATTATTTTTGTAAATTTCTAAGACAAATTACGCAAACTTTGCATGAGAGTCAAATTTTAAAGTTTTAAAATAAATATCATATTAAGAAAATACATATTATGTGCTCATTTTTTAATGTTATAAGATATAGAAATCTTAAGGTATCAAAGCAATTGCGTTTGAGGCATATTGCGAGTAGAAAATAAAGTGAGTTTTAGCTTAACAAAACAAGGAAACTGTTTTTACTTGCGACATATAGAATATATGGCAAGTACATATTTAATTCGTAGAAAAAAAATTTGAGATGAGGATGAGATATGACATTACGATGATAGAGAAGTCGAAAAAGGTGGGTCCGGCGATTCCGTCAGTCTGTCTGTCGGAAAGTTTACAGGCATCTACGGCCTTAACTACTGTTCCGATTGACTTCAAATTTGAAAATTAGAGGTTTGAGCAAAAGCTCATATCTACATTTTTTTATTTTTGTTTTAAGATCAAATTTTTTTATTTTTGTTTTAAGATCAAAATTTAGGGTAGCCACCATACGATTTTTTTGGCCAAAAACCAACACTTTTTTTTTCTCCAAAACTGCCCCTAAGATTTTTTTTAAACTTCCTCGAGTTTAATTTTTTTAAACATTCATGTATTTTATGTAAAAAAAAATGTTTGTATTGCTCCAAAACGGTACCTCCCATAGAACCGTGTTTTTGTTATTAGATTTTATCGAAAATTGAAAGTCCGATCAGCGTATATTTTTTTTTGGAAGTACGTTTATATTGTTGAAATAATATTTTGCATTCAAAAACATTTCAAAATTTTTTTTGGATTTAAAAAAAAATATTTTTAACTTTTTTTTCAAAATTCTGTATCTCAAAAACGGATCAATTTTAAAAATCCAAATTTGAATACAATATGTATATTTACATGATCTTAAAAACTGCATACCCAAATTAGTTTTAAGACATTTTTGAAAAATTTTATATATACAAAATTTAATTTAAAAAAAAAAACGGCTCAATAAATCAAGAATAAGGTTTGAATTTGTTTGGCATTTAAATTTTTGGAATGAAATGTATTTACGAGGTACATTTTCAAATTTTAATTTTCTTAATGAATTCTAATTATTTTTATACATTGAGTTTTTTTTGTGAGTTAAGTGTAAGCTGTAAGTAAGAGTGTAATCAGAATTGCTTAAAGTATATCTCTTTTTTAACACTACCTTTTGCAATTTAAGTAATCATAAATATTTAGTTTTAGCATGCAGGAGCAAGTTCGTACGACCAAGTCGTGCACATTTTATTTTTTTTTTTAGAAAAATAATACATACAGGTGAGCTGTAAATTTTAACATTCGGAATACGATGATGTAGAAGTCGATAAGAGTGAACCCGCCAAGAAATTTCTTCTGTCTGTCCAGCGGCTTCAGTCTAAGCCAACGTGTTATCCGGCTCACAATCCATGAAGGATCTCAACCTGAGATATTGCAGCATACACTCTCCAGTCTCCGAAACCAAGCGCTCTGGCATCCGCAGTCACTTGGCCTTTGTTCCGTAGGTTCGGTCTTCCTTGCCGTCTCGAACCTGGGGGCTGGGATGAGAAGACTTTCTTGGCTGGAGTTGTCGTCCTTTCGCGCGATGTGGCCGAGCCAATGTGGTCGTCTTTTGCTTGCCTTCTGGACTACATCCACATCTTGGTACAGCTCGTATAGTTCTCGGTTGGAGCTTCTTCTCCATTCGCCATCGTCACTTACGGGACCGAATATCCGTCGAAGAAAGTGCTCAGTATCAATTCCCCTTTTTTTAGTTATCGTTAAGCACTCGGCGCCGTAGAGTAAGACTGCTAAAATCAAAGTTTTGTATTGCAGACAGTTTGTCTCTCCAGTGAGGTGTTTTGAACCCAGTTGTTTGGCCAACCTCAAGCAGCAGCGGATTGCAGAGCGGGATTGATGTTTGTTCCAAGGTAATTGAACTCCTTAACTACCTCGAAATTGCTGCTACCAACAGTGACGTTTTGTACTTAGGCGGTGGACAGATGTTCCTTTGTTTGTTCAAGACCAGCGAGTTTCGCCTGTTCTTCAATCGCTGTGAACGCCTCAAGCACAGCTCTCTTGGATCGACCGATGATGTCAATGTCGTCCGCATAGCCTAGGAGCTGGGTGGATTTGTTGAGAATAGTGTTTTCCATGCTCACACCTGCCTTGCACACTATCTGCTCCAGGACTATGCAGAAAAAGCATAGCTATGCAGGACAGCGCATCTCCTTGTCTAAACCCTGCGCTTGTTTGAAACACATCGGATTAGCTGTTACCCGTTTGCACACTGCACTGCGTATTGTTGAGCGTCAGGCGGTACACCTATATCAGTTTGTTCGGGATCCCGAATTGAGACATCGCCATCATAAGCTCTTGGCGGTGGATGCTATCATAAGCATGTTTGAAGTCGATGAAAAGTTGGTGGGTTTCGACTTGAAATTCTTTTGTCTTTTCCAGGATCTGCCTCAGTATGAATGTCTTGTTTATCGTTGTTCTGCCTGGGCTAAAGATACACTGGTAAGTACCGATTACGACGCTCACTCAGTACATTTGATAGGATTTGTATGCAACATTAAGCAGGGATATGCCGGGGTAGATTTTGCATGACAAAGGATCTCCTTTTTGTAGATGGGGCATATGGAGCTTATCGTCCAGTCAATGGGCATGCATTCTTCCTGGCAACTCTTCAGTGCCTGTCAGTATTAAGTTGCTAATTTGTGCCGCAATATTTGCTCAACTTCTCTTTTCTTCTTTGAAATAATAAGCAGTATACGCACGAGTGAACTTTCTTATAGAATGTTAATTCCAATATCTGGATAAATCCATTAAAGATGCAAGGAGAAACATAGAAAAGAAGAAAACAATATTACGCTAGCAGAACCTTATCGACCTAATGTCTCTGTCAGAGAGTACATCAAGTAGGGCAGGCATACAATAATTAAATGAAATTTAATTGTTTGACTGTTTTAGTTTATACATATAAACATTGCAAACATATACTTCTTATTTATGTTTTCACTTTGAATAAACTGTTTAGAGGATTTACGAGAAAGGATACCCAACACCGACGGCTCGGACAGAACGTCACAATAGACGCATACAACTTCGAGGTAGTAGAGCGTAGAGGAGTTTTTCTACCTTGGCTCCGCTATAAACACGGGCAATAACACCAGCGCCGAGATCAGACGAAGAATAACTCTTGCTAATCGCTGTTTCTTTGGGCTAAGAAAGCAATTAAGTGAAAAAGCTCTCTCTTGAGGTAAAATTGTACAACACACTCATCATCCCAGTCCTGATATATGGTGCAGAAGCACGGAACTTTACAAAATCGGATGAAAGTGCCATGGGCTGTTTCGAGAGGAAAGTTCTTCGTGTCATCTTTGGCCCCGTGTGTATTGAAGGGGAATGGCGAAGAAGATACAACAGTGAACTTTACGGGTTGTACAACGACATGGAACTAGCTAGAAGGGTCGAGGTCCAAAGACTCAGATGGCTCGATCATGTACAGCGGATAAACACCAATGCTCCGGCGCGGAAAGCCTTCGACACTATTACTGAGGAGAACGTAGGAGGAGAGGAAGACCGCGACTCATATGGAAGACGACCTGGCGGAGACTGTTGATTAAAGCCCAAGTCCAAAACGGACTGTAGCGCCACCTTAAATAAGTAAGTAAGTGTGGGATATGAACGTACACATCTGCTTTCAGAGGTCAGTGCCGTATACTTTAGGAGCTACAAATGGTATAAAGGGTACTTGTCTGTTCTGATAATTACTAAACAATTGACTGTCAAATATAATAACGACCACTTTTACATTAACATATGCGTAGGTGTAATTTTTTTATTTTTATATGTGTAGGTGTATAACACAACGTTAAAAGCAAAATATATATGTTATTTAAATTTCACTCGTCATACACCATGGCCGTTGCTTAAACCTAAAAGGATTTCTTCCTTGCCCAAAAACAAACATTATTACACCGTTTCATGTTCCCATCCAGAAGCTCATCAAAGAAGAATTCACAAAAGCTACATATGTAGGTACATATACTGACCACGTTGTTGATTACTTTTTAACATTTGCACCAAAGGAAATCAGTTTATAATAAGCACCCACTCAAAGGGGTTTTTTGTACCCTTTTCATGCCAGAGACACAGTGAGTGCGTTAGGAAGGAGGAAAGGGGTAGGAAAGGATGTTCTGGTGTACATTGGTTTTAAATTCCTGAACATTGCAATCATTTGGAAAGACAGAGTTTGGAAGGGAGTTCCACATTCGCGTAGTACGGATAAAAATGATCCTTTATACTTAAAGTTACGTCCGAAGCTAGAGGGTAAACTGATGGGCAGTCCTTGAAGCGCGAGTATTACGGGCGAATTGTTTAAGGGGAAGAATGCAACTGGCTATTTAACAAGAGCACATACCGTAAAAATAACGATAGAACAGAGAGAGACACGAAACGTTACGACGGTGGTTTAACGATGTGAATGAGTCACCAATGATTCTAAGGGCTTAAGTATGTAGCTTGAGTACCAGCCCACAGATGAGAATTGTACTCAAGCTTTGGATGGATATCAGTATTAAAGATTATAGCCAGATCAGACGGGGAGAAAAATTTCTTGCACCGTCTTAAGAAACACAAACATCTTGCGGCATTTTTGGCGACATCGCGTATGTGCTCGGACCACAAGAGGTGGTCAGTGCTGCACACTGAGATGTTGGGTCTAATTGATGCAAGTGCCACTCATGGACAGTGGCAAGGGGGGTATATCTCGCTTCAACGATACAAGACAGCATTGAGTTTTCGAAGCATTAAAATGTATGCGATTTTTTATTCCCCATTGTCTAAGTCAGTGTTTAATGGGCTTACCATATTTTGCCGTTCCAGTTCCATATTCGAAGAGGAAGGATGTGAGTCTGTGAACGAATATGAAAAGCTAAGGATATTTTCGTCAGCGGAACAATGAATTGGATTAGAAGTTACAGACAAGAGATCATTTATAAAAATGAGAAAGAGGGTTGGAGACAAAACGGAGCCCTGGGGCACACCAGCATTTATACTAGAACAAGTGTGTTCGGAAATAGGAAACAGTGACAAAAGACAAAATCCTGTTTTCGAACACCCTTTTCTATCATGTTTGATATTGGGATTATAGTTTATAAGTGTCAATACGGAGTTTTTTCAACATGTGCTTTCAAATTCGATTAAATGTCGTTTTTTCTGATGAGAAGAAATTGAATCTGATTATCCTTAATGGTTAAATGGATACTGGAGTGATTTATGAAAGGAACCAAGATATTTCGAATGTTCTAATTTTGGTGGAGGTTCAGTGACAATATGGGGAGTTTTCTCATCAGTAGGATGCTCGGAAATTCGATTTACGTCATTAAAAATCAACATTCGGGATTATGTTTAAGTGTTGCGCAGCAATTTGATACCAGTATACCACATGTACCGATACCCCATAAATCGAGAAACAACTCATTGGTTTGAGCTAAATTCGATGGCTTTAGTTCAATTGGCCGATGTTTATCAGATTGTAACAGATTCTTTGAGAAATCAAAGACAGGAGAATGTATGGTGAAGGAAACAGCAACTGAGTTTTAGGAGAGTTTAAGGAAGGAAAATTGCTTAAAATTGATAAATCAGTTTTAGAGCACTTGGTCAAATTCATGGAAAAAAGAACATTTGCCTTAAATAAGATGTTTAAAAAATTCTTGCTAAAGCGTGCTTTACACGATATGGATTTTCCATATGAACTGTCACTTCTTATTTCCAAATGTATTTTCATATGTATGTCAAATTGAATTTTGTTTGTTAAATCCGATAAGCATTTAGACGATTTGGATTTTTCGTTTGTAGTTTCAAAACATTTTTTTCATTCAAAGTACCTAAATGTAACACATTTTTTTTTTTAATGAAAAAGAAACACAAAATAACATTAAATCCCTTCTTTTTCGTACTCCCATGTTTTAATATATACTTTGTTTGTCGTTAGAAAAATTCGATTTCGTTTGTATACACATGAAATTTAGAAACAGTTCTAAATGAAAAAATTCCATATGGAATTTCCATCTGTAATTTCCATATGGATTTTTAATACGTTTACACGATTTGTATAATATTCCATATGTAAATGGTGACAGTCCATATGGAAAATCCATATCGTGTAATGCACGCTTAAGAAATGTATATAAAAAAAATGTGCACGACTGGGTCGTACGAACTTGCTCCTGCATGCTAAAGCTAAATATTTATGATTACTTTTATGTTTCAAAAATTGCAGAAAAGAGATATACTTTAAGCAATTCTGATTACACTCCTATGCACTTAAATATTTACTTAAAAAAATAAATATAATGTTCTTTCCTCAAAAATTGAATCACTTATAGTAGGAGAGCCGGCTGCACTTTTTTTTTTACACTATCAGAATTGGTCGAAGAGAGCTTAAAGCAAGCACAGTCTTACGACCAATGGTTTGCCAAAATAGTAGACTATGTTATGTTATACCACCGGCTCATCACTTAGTGCAGTGTTAGTTGTTAGTAAGCAAACATTACAAAACAAACACTCACATGGATGAAACAAAAACAAGACAGAAGACAGTTAACAAAACAAGATTAATCCAAAACTAATAATTACAAACATTAACTAAACAGAGAAACATTTCAAAGTGTATAACACTGGTCTTGAGCAAAAACATCAATTTATTCTTACTTATATTTAAATCAAATAAGTATGAGTTGCGAGCTCTACGAGCAAAAGAGGAGAGAGGAACGCCGGCTTCTCAGGAGGAAAAAGAGAGAGCATGAGAAGCGTCAGATCGAGGATGTTGAGAGAGCGAACAGCAGGAATGAAGTTCGGAGGTTTTACCGAAAGGTTAAACAGCTGGCTCAAGGTCATCGAGCAAGAACTGATGCCTGCAGAGATAAACAAGGGAACATCATAGTAGAATCGCAGTCAATGCTGGGGATTTGGAAAGACCACTTCTGTAGATTGTATAACGGTGACGACGAACAAAATACCGCCGTCAGACAGGAGCCTTTCATCGGACACGATGATAGCCAACAATTCCGTGAACCCGACCTAGAAGAAGTGAAAACCGCAATATCACGGCTGAAATCCAACAAAGCCGCTGGAGCAGATGGACTAGCTGCTGAGTTGTTTAAAGCAGCAGGCGACGAGCTAAATAGGAGCATGCACCAAATCATCTGTAAGATATGGTCAGAGGAATGCATGCCCGATGAATGGAACCTCAGCATTGTTTGCCCGATCCTGAAAAAGGGAGATCCTCTAAACTGCGCCAACTATAGAGGAATAAGTCTACTAAACATCGCCTACAAGATCCTCTCTGCCGTAATATGTGAACGTCTGAAGCCTTTCGTCAACAATCTGATTCGTCCTTATCAATGTGGCTTCAGGCCAGGAAAGTCAACCATCGACCAAATGTTCACGTTGCGGCAGATCCTGGAAAAGACCTATGAACTCCAAATCGATACCCACCACCTTTTCATCGATTTTAAGGCCGCGTATGACAGCATCTACAGAGACGAACTGTACAAAGCTATGTCTAGTTTTGGCGTCCCTGCCAAGCTCGTTCGCTTGTGCAAAATGACGATGGAGAACTCACGCTGCTCCATCAAGGTTGGCAACGAGCTCACGGAATCTGTCGACGTCAAAAAAGGATTCAGACAAGGCGATGCACTGTCATGCGATTTCTTTAACATCGTTCTTGAGAAGATAGTGCAGAACTCCAACGTCAACACCAGAGGCACTATCTTCCAAAAATCTGTTCAACTTCTCGCGTACGCCGATGATATTGATATAATGGGAAGAACACAGCGTGATGTCAATGGCGCCTTTGTGAGAATTGAGACAGAAGCGGTAAAAATGGGTTTAGCGGTAAATGCGGGAAAAACGAAGTATATGCTGTCTTCGAGGAAGGACACCCAACACCGACGGCTCGGGCAGAACGTCACAATAGACGCGTATAACTTCGAGGTAGTAGAGGAGTTTGTCTACCTAGGCTCCGCTATAAACACGGGCAATAACACCAGCGCCGAGATCAGACGAAGAATAACTCTTGCTAATCGCTGTTTCTTTGGGCTTAGAAAGCAATTGAGTGGAAAAGCCCTCTCTCGAGCAACTAAGGTAAAACTGTACAACACACTCATCATCCCAGTCCTGCTGTATGGTGCAGAAGCATGGACCCTGACAAAATCGGATGAAAGTGCCTTAGGCTGTTTCGAGAGGAAAGTTCTTCGGGTTATCTTTGGCCCCGTGTGCATTGAAGGGGAATGGCGAAGAAGATACAACAGCGAACTTTACGGGTTGTACAACGACATGGACCTAGCCAGAAGGGTCAAGGTCCAGAGATGGCTCGGTCATTTAGAGCGAATGGACACCAATGCTCCGGCCCGGAAAGCCTTCGACACTATTCCCGAGGGACGTAGGAGGAGAGGAAGACCGCGACTCAGGTGGCGCACTCAAGTGGAAGAGGAATTCAATCAACTCGGAGTGCAAAACTGGAGACGACTAGCTAAGGATCGAGCTAGCTGGCGGAGCCTGTTGATTGAGGCCCAAGTCCACAACGGACTGTAGCGCCACCTTAAGTAAGTAAGTAAGTATGAGTTGCAGTTTGAAAGCCTACTCATACGTGTCAAGGGCTCATAGAAACCATATTTGGTACGATGTTTTGGTTCATGTACCAAGTGCTTCCAACGAAAATTATAACCGCCACCCCGATGGTTGAAAGATACAGCGCCAAGTAATTCCGGTGCATCTGTTACACCAGTAATAACTTGATGGAAGAATACCATATGTCATTGTTATTTCGTCTACTTGACAATGTTTCCATTTGGAGAGTTAGTAAACGGTTTTCATAAGAGGGGACATTCAAAGGATCACTCCATTGAATACCTTTCAGGGCAAAACGAGTAAAATTTCGTTGAACAGATTCTAGTCTCTCAATATGAATATTGTGACCAAACTTGGGAAGCGTATTCTAAGTGAGGACGAATATAGCAATAATATAAAGCGCAACTCCAAGCATTGAGTTTGCTTTATTCACGATGTTGTTAATGTGCACAGAAAAATCTAATTTAGGGTAAAGAAAACTACAAGATCTCTTACGGAACTTACACGGGTTAGAAAGTGCTGTGAGATATCGTAGTCATATGAAGACGATGCACGCTTCCTTGAAAAGGTCATTGTTTGACATTTTATTGGATTTAGGTTTAAACTATTTTTCTCACACCACAATGCAAAACTATTAATGTCATCTTGTAGAAGAATGTGGTCATTACTAGAACAGATGTTTTTGTAAATCTTCATATCATCTGCGAAGATGAGACTTTTGCTATTACGTACACATAACGGGACATCATTTATGGCTAAATTAAAAAGTAGAGGTCCTAGATGGCTGCCCTGAGGAACTCCCGAATTAGCAGAAAATGACTTAGAGATAGAATTCCTGAATTTTACTTGGTAAGACCTATTCTCGAGATAAGAGGATATCCAAGTGATGAAAAATGCGGGGAAGCCATATGCATTTAATTTGAATTTTATGATGGCGTGAGAGAGTTGGTCGAAGGCTTTCGAAAAATCTCTATAGACGCAATTGATTTCCTGACCACATTCCAAAGTGCTTACACATTGATTTATAAAAACAAGATTTGTGACAGTAGAACGTTTCTGAAATGCCAAACTTTCACAAATAACTTGTTCGAACACCTTAGGAATGCAGGAGAGCTTAGATATTGGTCTATTATTGGTGATGTTGGCCTTATCTCCCATCACAAAAAAAAAAGAGATGCGCAACTCAAGATTCGAACGCGGGGCTAAAATGTATTGTACGATACAGACAGACGCACTGCACCAAGCACCCCACTAAAGTAATGCTGGTATAAATTTAATAAGAGGTGGTGTGGAAGCTTAGCAAAAGTTTAAGGATATGGCAAAAAGATATTAGGGCCTACTTTAAGGGGTAAATATTAGAAAAAGAGACAATAAAAAAAAAAAAAAAAATTGGTGAATAGAGCTAAAGAGAGCCAATCTTGACATGCATGAATAGCTTAATAACTAGCAAAGAACAGACTTACTCAGAATAGAAGTATTTTAATATTAAAATTAGTTGTTTTGAAAAGCACTATAGCAAGAAAAAGCGCGAGTTAGTAGGAAATTTATACACAACTATTTTAATAAAGTAAAATACAGAATTTTAAACCAAATAAAAACTCGAAAAGAAATTAACTGTAAAAGTGTAAACGGAGAGCACGAAAACACAGCTTCTAATAAGAAGACCAGTGTTACCACCAAAATGTGTCGATTAGATAGTTAAAAAAAACTATTAGAAATGTTCAAAATAAATGAAAGACGTTATCTCGTATAGTTAACAAATTTTAATTTTAATAATTCGCAATTTGAGTTGTATACTCGTTCTTTACAATAAATCCATCAATACTTAACTCACATATTAAAACTCAATAAATAAAAATAATAAGAATTTATTTAAAAAATTAAAAATTGAAAATGTACCTCGCAAATACATTTAATTCCAAAAATTTAAATGCCAAACAAATTCAAAGCTTATTTTTGATTTATTGAATTTTGTTTTGAAAATCGTCGGAGCGGTTTTTTTTTTTTATTAATTTTTTGTATATACAATTTTTCAAAAATGTCTTGAAATTAATTTGGGTATGCAGTTTCCAAGACCATGTTAATATACATATTATACTTCAATTTGGATATTTAAAATTGATTCGTTTTTGAGATACAGAATTTTGAAAAAAAAAATTTAAAATATTTTTTAAAAATCCAAAAAAAAATTTGAAATGTTTTTGAATACAAGATATTATTTGAACAATATATACGTACTTTCAAAAAAAAACTTACGCTGATCGGACTTTTATATCAAAAAATCTTTTTAAATTTTATCAGACCATTTAAACTTTTTAGTTTCACCAACTAAAAAAGTGATATTTCAGGATATTTGTCAAAACTGACATCCTCATGAAAATTGTGAAAAAAAACTGAGAAAGCATTATATTAGATTTTTATTGCATTCAATAACATTTTTAAAATGTATGCCCAATTTCATAGACGACTTTTAAAAATTTAACAGGCTTTTAAAACGTAAAATGAGATTTTTTTGTTTCACCAAGCGTTTTTTAAATAAACAAACTTTTAAACACCCCTTAAAACTAAATGCCCATTTTTGGATCATTAAATTTTAAAAGTGTCATTGAATATTTTGATAACTGAAAATAACGCTTTCTCATTTATTCTCACATAATTTTCATGAGGATGTCTATTTTGACAAAAATTTCCCTGAAATTTCCCATTTTAACTGGTGAAACTCAAAAGTATTAAGGGTCTAATAAAATTTAAAAAAAAATTTTGCTCGAAGTACTTTTAGTGTTTTTTTTATAAAACTGGGCATAAATGAGCCAAAAAATGGGCATTTAGTTTTAAAAATTGTTCAAAACCTTGTTTACTTAAAAAAATGCTTGGTGGAATCAAAAAATCAAATTTTATACACGACTTAAAAAAAATGCTTCGTGAAATTGGACATAAGTGATTGAAAAATGTTCTTTGTTTAAAAAAATCTCAAGCCCCTAACTATTATTTCAACAATTTTTTTTCCTTGAAACTTGATGTGACAACTACTACCTATATTGAAGATTTTCAAAGTGAACAAAAATGTTATTTTTAAAATGGTTTTCTACCCACTAACAACTTTTTGGTGCCAGTGTTTGAATATAGGAAAATATTTAAGATAATGTTTCAGAAAAAAACAAAATTACAGTAGTGAACTCAGTTAAAGTATTTCTTGCAAAATGTTCTTTCTTCATAGTCCGTAAACTGTTCGGTAACTCGTGCCACGCCCTATAAATAGATGAGTTTTGTTTATTTATTGATTTTTGTTTAACGTTTAAACGTTCTTACTTAAATTATTAAAAATCAAACAAAATGTTTTGTAAAAAAATTTAGAATTTTTCTTATGAGGAATGATTTTTTGTTTTTGTTTTTTTTTTTTTTTTTTAACTCATTTCTAAAGCCTCTGGGACTTGAACGTATTTTTCCCTGTGGTAACACTCACAAATATGTTGAATTGTTGATACACTTTCTTATAAGGTATGTCTTATTAAGTAATATTCAATTCAGTTCGAGTATTGAATGAGTCTTGAGAAGACAAATGATATTGTTATTCCAAAAATTATTATCAATGCGAACGTAAATCTTAGTCGTTGTTCAGTCTTTAAGGACGGAAGTGCTTTGATCATCCAAAAAAAATATTTTTATGTTTAAACAATTACAAATACATACTAATGCTTACTATCAGTTTGACTCGTGGCTTGATTCTAAATCAAATTCATTTCGTAAGCTAAAGATAACAGAAAAATAAAAGAAACTTAGCTTTTTTATTGATACACATTTTTCAACAATTACTTTGTCAAAGTTAAAAGTTCAACATATGTACCAAAAGTGCTCAGGGTATGTAATGGGAAGCATGAATTGTAAAAATTTCATAAATTCATTATGTAAACATTCGGTGCAGTTGAAATCGGAAATAACCGCTTTGCGCACAACGAAATACCAACAACGGTGTAAGGAGGTGTCCTCTCATAAATAATGTGACATAAACAGTGATTTCTTACTGTGATTGATTGACGATTTGGGTCGTTCATCTGAAATAACTCCCTGCAGTAAGACCGTGATATGTATAGATGATGCATTTTGTTGGAAATTGGTTGATAAATTTTATCTACATCACTGCCTCCCACAAATACTATGTTCGAAGGGAAAACTTCGTTATAAATATTTTCAAGATGTAACTCCAATCTTACGTCGGAATTTATAACATTGACTCAAATCCAAAATTGTAGAAAGTATCAAGATGATCGATGATTTGGGAAATATGTAGAAGTGTCTTGAAAAAAATTGTTTTCCTCATTTTCAATTAACAAACAATAAGTGGCTGACGCATATACATTACGAGAGCGTGTGAAGAACGCTGACTCCGAACGGCTAGTATGAGAAGTACCTCAAAGAAGCTTAAAGTCTTGCTCCCGTCAAGAATCGACTGGGAGGAAGGCGATGTGACGAAAGACTTCGACACAACTATCTTCACGGATGGTTCGGAGATGTAATGCGGTGTTGGTGCAGGTGTCTTCTGTGAATCTCTTAAGCTTTTAAAATCCTACAGATTTCCCGATTTGGCCAATGTATTCCAGGCAGAATTGTATAGCCCTTAAAGATATCCGACAGAACCAAAATGAAGCTATACTAACAGACAGTCTGGCAGCTATTAAAGCTATTGATTCAGCTTTATCGTCCTCTAAACTGGTCCAGCGATGCAAAGAGGCCCTCAAAAAATTTGATATGAGCCTCACTCTAATCTAGATACCGGGCAATAGGGGCTATGAGGGAAATGAGAAGGCAGATGAGCTAGCTAGGCAAGGATCAGCCTTTCACAACTCATTGTCAGTGACAGTATATGCTCCTCTTGGAGTTGTGAAGGGCTATATCCTCACCAAATACACATCAGAAGCAAATCATAGGTGGAATAGTTTAACGAGCTATAACAAACCCAAATCAATCAATTTAATTTCCAAACCAAGGCATGACATTGCCAGGATTTTTGCTGCTGTAGCTGTGAGAACCAGGACGAAAAAGAAACGATAACACACTTTCTAAGCCATTTTCCGGCCTTAATTAGGAAAAGAGCACTCTACTTAGGTAAAGACTTCTTCAACGGTATTGAGGAACTCTCAGAATTCCAGATCAAAGATTTGATCTCATACCTCAATAACACAAAGTGGCTTTAGCGCCCCTTCTCCCCCTTCATCTCTCCCTCAATAAATGGCAATATGAGATAAAAGGCCGTAGGGAAGGAGAATAAAACAACATTTTATATAGGATTGTGCGGAACATACATTGTCCATAACCCATTTTTAAATTTATTTAGAATCTCACGGGGTATGGTATCAAAACGGAACACTCATTGCGTCCTACGAGTAAGTAGGACAGTCATTTCTACCTACCTATCTATGAGAAGTACTTTTTGTTTACTCTTTAAAGATGCCTGTTATTCGCAAGTGGCACTATGCACTACCCGTGAAGTTGAAATGAAACCTTTAAGCAAAAGGGTTAGATTCGAACCCCTACGTTCTCTTCAGCGAACATATCCACTACGCGAACGGGAACTAGGTACTCTCTTTTAATTAATTAAATTAATGTGAAAAAAAAAAACAAAAAATAGGGATAAATATCGTGCTTTATATCTACAATACCATCAGCTTTAAAGTAGAATTTGATTCAATTTATATATGTATACCTTTGGGTTCTCATGCCTAGATCGGTCTCAAATCAGTTGTTTGTAATCGGCATAAAATTTTGGTTGAAAAGAGACATCCTTCTTGGCTCAACATTTGTTGATTTGACACATATTTAGACTTTTTAAAGGCAGAGATGGTCTTAGTTCTGTGAAAAGGAAGATATTAATTTAAATGTCATTGTTCATGTCATTTTACTGAAAGTAAAAAAGTTGTTAAGTTGTCTTGTAAGATTATTATTTTAATTATTTTCTCATTTTATTTATCTTTTGTATGCATATTTGGACTGTGAAGGTTAGAACGGAAACATCAATGGAACTATTATTTATATTACTGAGCAGTCTTATAGTAGCTTCAAGTTTGGAGGCACTTGAGGTTACCGACGAGGAAAACTGGAATGAGTTTAAGGTGAGAATTGAAGTTTATTTTAATTTTATAAAGAATTTTAAATATAGAAAAAAATATGTACGTTGTATGTCGTTATTACTGTCTGAATAAACTAACTACTTATAATATTTGGCGGAATAGCTAATGACAAAGAAATGTAAGTTATTTTAAACAAATGAATGATCTGCATACAAAATTAAAACATACGTCTGTAGGATGGTTGTCATTTATAGTTCTGTTTGTTTTCTTAAAACTTCATTCAAGTTGTATAACCTGTGTTGGTTAAGGATGCAATCCTCTTTAATTCGATCCTGTTCATTTTGTCCCTGAGAAAGTCTTGTTTGAGGCTGATGATCGAAGAAACAAACTATGTAGTTCGAAAATGTATTAAACATGAGATTGATTAAAATAACAAGATTAAATTCGATACAAAAAACATCAGGTTCACGGATAAAAATAAAAAAAAGGTATAAAATAAGATAAATCTATTAAAAAAAACACGTATACGCCCGAGTGTACATATTTTATTAACTATACGTTAGTACTCAAATAATGTTTATAATACAACGAATGAATACAGTTTTAATAAAGTGATTGTAAAAAATGACACTACAGTGCGTGCATGTTCAGAAATTACAATTTTGGAATGTCATTGAAGAAATTACAGACTTCTTTTTTAGACGGCGCACACAAGGCAAAATGGCCTGATTACGGCGACAAAACCCAAAAAAATATTTTCGTCTGATTACGTTAATTTTGGTGCCAAAATGTTCGTAAATATCCAATAGATATAGAATCATAAAAAGATTTTCAAAAACATTGCATTCTACTGAAAAAAAACGTTAGTAAATAACCCTCGCCCGTGTTTAAAATTTTCATTTAAAAACTCCCTAAATTAAGCATATATTGGTTGTTTGTTTAAGCAGCCGTTTAGTTAAAACTAATTTTTTTTTCATCATGGAGTCTTTACAACATCTTAAATACTTTATTTAGAAATATTAAACCCATACAAAAAAAATTATTTTAGAAGAAAAAGCTTTGGGGACTCATTCATCCCAAAAAGTGTGTTTTTTTTATTCTTATTCGATTTCACAAAGGCTTTTAAAAAATGTTCCACTTTGTTCCACCTTAATTATTTCATTAAACGATAGCCCAATATATGTTCTTACAAGGCTATAAATTTAAACTGCTCAAAATTGCACGTTTTAGAGTTATTAATTTTTACATGCAGGAAGTCAAGACAACTCCAACAAAATAAAAAAATACAAAATTCAAGAAAAAAAAGGGCCACCATAATAACAGAGTATCAAAAACACAATTTTAATGTCTGACTAAATATACCAAATAAATTTCATTACAACCGGTCAAGCCGTTTCGAAGAAGTTGGGTTACAAACATTGTAATAGGAGCATTTTGTTATTAGATAAAAGATTAAAAAGATAATGTGCATTTTTTGGCAATTCCTAACGGTTTTCTTCTTGAAATAGTTCAGAAATATTAAGAAAGCATTATTTGAACGAAATAAAGATGAAAATAATTTTGTCGCCGTAATCATGCCATTTTGCCTTGTGTGCGGCGGCAGAATCTAAAAATTTAGAATTACTTTATTTATTTTAGAAATTAGAATTAAAATGAGATCAAACCAAACACTTTTTCATGTAAAATGTTGCCAAGACGAGACCATATGACTTGCACTCGCAAAGCTATCAGATCTCATGTAGAGGCAACCTTCTAACTCTATACGCCCTAACCTTACAATGCCTGATATCACAAACAAAAAATGAAGAAGTAAAAAAAAAAAAAAAAATAAATAGAGTGGCGCAACAGCTCTTGAAGAGCCAAGGCCTAAGTGGCTTATTCTCATCAACAATTCTCTGGGTGCGTGTGAAGAATTGAGGGGACCTACAATTTTACGCCGATTCCGAACGGCCAAGCTGAGAAGCACTTTTTCATGACAGGTGATACTCTTGGAAGTCTTGTCAATTCTTCGCAAGAGGCAGTGTCCGTGAAAGATGAAATAAAAACTTTGGGCCCCAGTAGGATTCGAACCCACGACGTTCTGCTTAGCAGCCAACGCACCTAACCACTAAGCTACGGACACTAAATGAAGAAGTGCTTCGAGAAAAGGTAGTTATAGTGCCCTAGCGCTTCGATTGGCTTGTCCTGGCACGATCGGTATTGCCCGCAGGTATTGACCAAAATTAACAAATATACAAATATTATATTATCTGATATAACTCACTTATTTGGTCAAGGCTTTTATGTACTTTTTCTTGTTTTTAACATTACTCTTAACAAAAATTCAACCTTTTTCTTGTTTTATCCTCACAAATAACCCTTGCAATAAACCAGCTTCCGTAGGTCGTGGCGTTCTTCTGGTTATTGAATCTAAGTTTGATTCCTCAGCTATATTAATACTATCCTTCTAATCTTGAACAAATATGTATAAAAATTAATGTCCCTTAAAAATATATATTTGTTTTTTGTTCTTATATTCCCCCAGTCCAACCTGTTGAAGTGTATGTTAATCTTGTAGATGCAATCGATTATTTGGTTAACTTGAGTAATCCGGAGGACAATATTATTGTTTTAGGTGACTTTAATCTTCCTCGTCTAGTGTGGAATGACTCTGAAGAGTCAATAACGCAACTTAAGAAAAATTAATTTTATTTAACGACCGCCTTCAATTCTCTGGACTTTGTCAAATGAGTAATATTTAAAACAATTTAAGTAGACCCTGATAATGCATGCGTTTTAGAAAGTGAAGTTCTTCTCACGAGTCTCGATGTGTACCAATACCCGCAATGTGTATCACTTTGGTTATATTAGCATCAATACCAGTACCGCTGTTTTGAATAAATATAAAATCAATTTCCGTAAGGCTAATTTTTTTAAACTCAATGACTTAGTAAACAGAACCAACTTCGATTTTTTATCTAATCTTAACAAACACATTGACTTAATTATACCAAATTTTATAAATTATTTTTTGACCTTATTTCACAGTCAATTCCGATTGTTCCTATACGAAACATTACATCCTGTTTTCTCTATTGGTACACCAAAGAACTAAAATCACTTCGTAACAGACGAAATAAACTATGGCTAACGTTTCTTAAATCCAGATCAAATTCCGACTTCTCGAACTATATTTCTGCTTACCAACATTTTTCTTTCTTATGTGAAACATTATATTCTGACTAAATCTCAAAAATGCATTCTGACCGTATCAACAACCCAAAATTATTGTATCAATTCATCAATAGTTAAAGAATATGTGACGGTTACCCGTCAATATTAAAGTTAGACTATATATCGTCTACAGACTCTTCAACTATTTCGAACCTTTTTGCAAAATGTTTTAGTAGTGTCTTCTCCACTGATAATTCCGCCAATGACCATAACTTCTCCGTTACATGAATGGCTGGACTGAAACATCACTCACTTCAATTAACATTGACATTTCTTTGGTCACAAACGGAATAAAATCACTCAAAGACGATTACTGTGCTGGTCCTGATAGTATTCCACCTATAATTTTGAAACAATATATTGATAGTCTTGCCACCCCTCTTACTGTTCCTTTTCAGTTATCAATCTCTACTGGCATCTTTCCTAAGTCTTTCATTACTCCAGCCCGAAAAATGACATTGCAAACTATAGACCAATTTCAAAACTTTCTTGCATTCCTAAATTATTTGAAAGTATAGTTTATGAATTCATGTTCTTTCATTCCAGACAAATTTTCTCTCCGAGTCAGCATAGGTTTCTCAAGGGTAGATCTACCTCTACCAATCTAGTTGACTTTATATTTCTCTCTGTGCTCTGGAAGATAGATATGAAATTGACTCCATCGCCACAGACTTCAGTAAAGCTTTTGACAAGATATCGCATAATTTAATCCATTTTAAACTTGACTAAAATGTCCACTGGATATAGTCATAGCTCTCGAATCGACAATAAAACGTTTTCTTCTGGAATCACGTATCTAATCCTATTATTGCATCTTCTGGTGTTCCTCAAGGTAGCCACCTCGGCCCAGTTATATTTGTCTTGGCCACAAATTACGTAGATCACATCTTCTCAGACTCCAAACTCCTTGTATATGCAGATGACATGAAAATCTACAAGAAAATATCTTCCCCTAATGACGCTCAACTACTTTAGAACGACCTAAACAAATTCTTTGTATGGTGAAAAGTAAATCGCTTAGAGCTCAATATTAAGAATTGTCAAGTCATTACATTCTCTAGAAGGCGAGATCCATTGCCCCAAAGATCTTACTTTCTTGACTCTCAACCAATCAATGTAGTTCTTTCTATTAATGATTTAGGACTGCTCTGCGATACTCAACACAACTTCACTTCTCATATCGATACCATTATCAATAAGGCTAATTCCACTTTAGGTTTTATCAAGCGATGGTCTAAGGAATTTGATGATCCCTTTGTTACAAAATCTCCGTATATGACTTTTGTTCGGCCTCTTCTTGAATACTCATCCCAGGCTGGTGTCCTCATTATGAAGTACATTTTAAACGTATTGAAGCCATGAAGTGCCGATTAATTTTATTTGCATTACGTGGCTTAGAATGGGACGATCCTTTCGACCTCCCTCCTTATGAAGAACGTCTTAAATTATTGGGCTTGCAGCCATTAAGAAGGGATAACGCTGACGTTATTTTCATTAGCTTATGACTGGCACCTTTGACTGCCCAGACTTGCTTTCAAGGATTTCTGTATTCATAAATTCACGAAGACTCAGATCTATCTCTCTATTTCGACCCCCCTTCCACAGACTGACTATGGTCGAAACGAACCATTAACTAGAATGATGACTAAAGCTAATAACCCACCCTTCCTTGACCTTAATATATCCAAAACCACCCTGAAGAATCTCCTAGTTACCTCTTCTCCCCGAATCGCTCAGTCATAATCCTGATTTCATATTTTTATTTTATTATCTTTCTTTTGTCCAATTTTAACTATTATTACCACAAATTATTTATTTTTTATTTTGTAAATATCGTTATTTTTAGTTTTTAAGATCTATTGATTGGCTTGTATTAAGTTTTTAATAATATTCAAATTCAAAATAGTTCCGTTTTGAAAACCATTATCATTGTAATTGATTTGTGGCAGACTATAATGTGTAACCATTGAAAATAACTTTACTTTTTAGCGTTCTTACGGAAAAACCTATGCAAATAAAACAGAAGAACGTTTTAGAATGCAAATATTTTTGGAGAACAAGGATAAAATCGATAAACACAATGTTAAACACGCCAAAGGATTAGTTACATTTACAATGGGTGTTAACAAGTATTCTGATCTTCTTTATGATGAATTTTACATGCTTTTAAATGGATACAATTTGTCCTTAAGCGGTGATGAGTAAGTTTTAATCTGTCTTAAGTAATGAATTTTTGTTTTATATTTTCGAGTATCAATTTAAGATCTACGGACTCATATTCAATGATCGACGAAGGAATTGATTACGTAGGCATCACAAATGCAACATTGCCAACACATGTCAATTGGACTGAGGTCGGTGCGGTAACTTCAGTCAAGGAACAAGGTAAATAAGATATTAGAAATATTTTTGAAAACAATCTGACATATAATCTTGAGGTCTTGAGGGGAATTTCAAACCAGCCAGCGCCAGCGTATCGGAAGATTGCGTGAGCTGGAACAAATGCTTTCACAGAATTAATTGTGGATGGCTTGTCTGTATGAACTCTACATCTTTCAAGACCACAAGTGTGGCTCCCGTAAATTGCCTGTTTTTTTTTTTTTTTGTTTAAATACCAAAATTATTTCCATACAAATTCTGTTTTTTTTTCCCTATAAAAACAGTTAAGAATTTTCTGGAAATTATGTCATAGTTTCAGACTTATTTCATTCCAAAAATTTTTGAAAATGGAAAAAAACACCAGAAAATATGCTCTGAATGCAATAATGTAATATGAATTTGCCAGCGCAAGCTGTTGCATATTCGCAAAATAATTACAAATGTCCATACTGCCGGAAAATCGTTGTAGACACTCTACAAGTTTGCATTTTTGTAACTAGATGTTAACAGATGGATGTAACAAGATTGTTAAATAAAAAAATGTTTCAGAAAATATAAAATACTAGCTGACCCTGCAGACTTCGTACTGCCTCAATCGATAATTGATACCCCTCTACCACACTACCCACTACCCTTTAAACGCTAACCGCTTGTGCTATCCAATACGTCTAGCAATATCCGCTACCCCGTTACGACACTTCTCTGTTACCCGCTACCAACTATTTCTACATGCTTACCGTAACACCATTTTTTCCATTTTACCATTTCAAAACTAATGCATTTCATTTAATAGAGGAGATTTGTGTTTAGTGAATTTATTTTGCATTTCAAATTTTCCATTTTTCCATTTTTCCAATTTATTTTTTACTTTTTCTAACTCACAAATTTTCTTTTCAAAAAATATTTTTAAATCTTCCAGTTTTCCATTTGAAAACCAATTCATCCACAATTTCATGCAATTTTCAATTTGAAAACCAATGAGTTTTCCGAGTTTTTCATCAAGAACTTTCTATTTTTCCATTCGAAAATCCATTTTGAACCAAAAAATTCTAAGCAAAAGAAAATCAAATTTCCGACTTTCGTTTGGTTTTTTTCAGTTTTCCCACTCTTCCATGAGGTTTTTCCATTTTTTTTTCACAGAAATCATCTCTAAATACAAGAGTATCAACCATGAAAATTTAACTAATATCTGTTGGGCCATTTCGGAGTCTATAAGTGACATACAAACAAATACACATCCATTTTTTTATGTGTAGAGATATAGAGATTTGTAGTCTTACATTTCAGCTGTTTCAGAGACGTATGGTTTGAATACGTAGGGAAAAAAGACGCTTATAATGTGATGAAGTCCATAGTGGATAAGTAGTCCCAAAATCAAATTCGGACCCACCATAGAGGGTCATTAGATCCAAAAGCCATTTTCGGGACTTCGGACTTCGAGACCAGTTTCCCTACGCCTAGCAACTTGGGTTTTAAAATATTTAGGTGCTCTTACAAATAAATACCTAGTTGGTTTTGAGTTTTGAAAAATTTACATTTCAAAAAACTGAGTTAAAAAATACAATCTGGAAAAGTGATAAATTTATTTTAAAACGCGACTTGGAACGTTATGCAAATAATCAAAATAGATCAAATAGGTAGTAAATGTTTCGCACAGTTTTTTCTTCAAAAGATTGCCAATAACGGGAAAAGGGATCTTATTTTCATGTGGACCTGGAAACTAGGCCCAATTTTGGGTTATTTTTTTTCTTTGTTTTTTTTGTTTTTTTTTTTTGTTTTTTATTTTTTTGGCCCTCCACGGGGTAAGCCTTGACGTGGCGGAGCGGCTTACGGTAACTACTACTATGAAGCTTAGAGCTATGCGATCGCGAAACTTGATTTCCCATGGTCGACAGGTCGAAGTGGAGTAGGCTGTTACTACCAATTACCCCACAACGAAGGAGTGTTCCCACCAAGGCACTCCTACCGAGGGACGGCAGCGAATGAATTTCTTCTTTGGAATCAACGGTGGCGTCTCCAGTTCCAGTTAGGCCGAACTACTTGGTGAACACCTTTACGGGCTACTTTGACTTATTTGAAGCACAGGCCGTAAAAGGAGCGGTTTTTCCGGCTCTTGCACTTGGAGTCACATCAAGTGCCTGGTACTCCAGGTTGGGGGTTGTGCGTTGGGGTGACTTCCCGACCACGTAG